>LR738713.1:76654194-76667038 GCA_902687465.1 Secale cereale
TTGCTCCGGCATGTGGGCCGTTGGGGTGGACGCCCGAACGTGTGGGCGGTTTAATTGTTCACCCGAACGAAGTCATGCGGGCTGGCTCGCGCATACAACCTGACGAGTCGTTCGGTCTGGGGGGCCTCGTGCCACACGTATGGCAGATATCGACGTCCTATTTATTTCTTCAATTTTGGCTGCTTACTCACTTAGGCTACCTTGGCAGATCCTGCCTGTTGGCTCATGTTAGCTATCGCGAGAGAACGTGGCGATCCTACCGCCAAGGAACCGTGACGGCGCCGGTATCCCACCGCCATTGACCTCGACGATAGGTTGTGTAACCCTAACGTGAAGGGCGATGGCAGTGAGAAAAATAATCAGATCATGGTTTTTAAAAACCATGATCAGATTGTGCTTAAGTTAGTAAAAAGGGTGAAAAGAGTGATATCGGCCACCAGTGAGAAAGGGGAGGGAGAGGAGGTGAAGGTGACGACAAATGGGATCCGCCTAAGCTGCCGTGTCTTTTTTTCCCAAATGGATGGCGCGAGCCCTAAGCACACTCAGTTAATTAAAAGAAGTGTGGTAACTATCCCTAAAAAAGTGTAGTAACTAAGTAGGTGGCGCCGTAATTACAACAACTTGCCAAGCAAGGTGGTGACAGGTAGGCATGACGCAAGAGAATCTTTGGTGGGTGCCACTCATTTCTGTTACGGCGTACAGTAAACAGGCGAGGAAGAAGGTGGTGCCCGGCAACTTAAAAAGCGACGGAGAACCAAAGCGTCGCCGGCATATACGTAGCGAGGGGAGGCCGCCCCCATATCCACCACCACCACCACCGGAGATAAAAACACAGCAAGTTTCGTCCAGCATGCGGATGCCTTGGATCTGGAGCAGCCCTCGCGTTTTATGCCATTGCCACCGCTCCTGATCCTTCCATCCTCCCACCGTACGTGCCTGCTAGTTGCTGCACTGGTAGCTTGATTCATCGGTTCTTCTTTTCTGGATTTTCTTTCTTTCTATTCGCTCCGTGCCTACCCTCGTGTTGTTTGGATCCGTCGCCAGATCTTGCTTGGTTCAGATTATTATTTCTACCTCTTCTTCTTCTTTTGCTTTCTTTGCCCCATCTAATCTCTCCATTTCTGACCCTGGCTACTCGTGTTAGGTCACGTTGGCACGCGCCACGCCGACGCCATGGAGGCCGATCTGATTCTAGGCTGCGTCACGGCCTCTTTGGTGTTCTTTGCTCCACTGTAAGTCTATTTAGACCCTACAATATACTGTATTATTTTATATGCACATACGTCGGTGCCTCATCAAAGTCCTTGTTTAATCCTGTCTCATCAAACCCCTGTTTCGATGCAGTATTGCCTTTTCTCTAGCTGGTTCTGTCACCCGGTACGCGCCCTATGGCTACCTCTTTACTCTGGTTACATCGCTGCTCTGGGTCGTGTATGGCCTGGATTGGGGACTGGTGCCTCTCCTCGGCGTCAACGCGGGCGGGGCTGGACTCGCGGCCGTCTACGTCGGCCTCTTCCTGTGGCGCTCCGACGCCGCCGATCGCCGACGGACGTATCTGCTCAGGCTCGTCGCTGGAGGAGCGGCGCTCTTGGTGGCCGCTTTCTGCATCCACCAGTTCGTGAGCAAGGATATGTATGGTTGCGTATGCTCCGTGGTATCGTGCGTGGCCTCGGTTGCACCTTTTTACAAGATCGTAAGTTTTCCCTTGCCTGCCTTCGTACTTGGTGCAATGGCCCTGTTGTTTTTGAGTAAAAATGACGACCGTCTGACTGTTTCAGGGGATGGTGCGCCGAGACAAAAACATGGAGGCGATGCCGCCGTTCATCATTCCGGCGATCGGCCTGATCAACGCGTTGATATGGACCGGGCGCAATACCCTCCGCCCGCATAATTTCGATCTAAATCTTGTGGTAAGAATGCTGGTGTTCACGTCTGGTTCGAGTACTTGGTCTCATCTGTGTACGCCTAAGTGAATCGATCTCGTGTCGACTGTTTCTGTGTGTTGTTTGTGCAGGTGGCTAGCGGCGTCGCGGCCTTCTTTGCGCTGGTGCAGGTGGTGCTCCACGCCTGGTTCTTCCGGAGGCAACCGCCACCACCGCGCACCGGCGTCCGCGAGTCTTTACTCCAGGCGGAGGACCGTGATGGCCAAGGTCTCCCGCGCCTGCCGGGCAACAACGGCAGCGCAACCGACGGCGAGAACGCCAGCGACAAAGGAAGCGTCGAGGGCGAGAAGGCTGACAGCGACAAGAGTGCGAAGCACACCGACGACGACGCCGACCAGACGGAGAGCACCGAGGACGAGAACGCCGACCAGACGGAGAGCACCGGGGATGACAATGTCGACCAGACGCAGAGCAGCGAGGACGACGCAGAGAGCACCGAGGACGCCGCCAACGACGACAACAAGGTGAACGCAAGGGACAGTGGCGCGGATGGCGATCTCCGGCTGGACGTCCGTTCGTCGTCGTCCGACGGCGAGCACCACGATGAGACCGAGCAGGCGCTGCAGGCGAAGCAGTTGGAGCACATCATCGGCGTCCGGGCAGCGGCAACGACCGAGGTTCACGACGTCGACACGGCTTGATCTGATCGGCGCGGCGTACGTGCGCGGCCGGCAACCACGTTGCCATCTTCAGGGGAGGTACTGCATCGATCCTAGCGCGCGCGGCTAAGAAAGTTACTTAAGTTATGACAATCTGAGATGAGACACGTACGGATGATCGAACTTGATGATGTCACGACTCACGACGTTAAGTACTTTTTTTTGACGTCACGACGTTAAGTACTTGGTTATATATATGCCATAAACTTTGCATGTAGCCGGGAGCGCGCGCACATCGTACTTATATTGCACTTCATCTTGATGCATGCCGTACCGTATAGACGTGCCACACCGCATGCATAATCGATAATGGGGGCTACGCGCGATCTTGGGAGTGTGACGTACGTCGTCTGATTCATTAGCGATTCTTTCTGTTCTATTTATGAGTTGGGATTCATTCATTATATTAGCCACTCTAAAGCAGGCTGGCAGGCGGCGGTTAGCCAGTGTCAGGTCCTGCTCCTTACGTTAGCCAGTGTCAGGTCATGCTCCTCACGCGCGGTGATTAGTTAGTCTTGGGACTTGGGAGGGTAGCACCCGGCCCTGTCATTAGCCCGGCCAGCCGTCCATTCATCCAGTTATTAGCTACTTGCACCGTTTATTTTCGTCTCTGTTTCTTTTTTCCTCCCCTTTCAGTTTCCTTTTTTTTATTGTGATTGCTATTTTTCACTTGAAATAACTATCAAAGATGCAGGACATTGTGGTGATCCGATCTAGCTGACCAAACTATATTTGTGCCGACAAAAGTGATCCCATGACCAATGTGTCTTTGAGCGTGTCTGAACTAACATCTTTGTGCATACAAAAGTGACCCCATGACCAATGTGTCCTTTACCGTATCCGAATCAACAGGCACAAGTACATCCAGAAAAAACAGACTTACATTGTCATGCCCATTTTAGTCAAAGCCATGAATACCAAATAAGTTATGCGGTGGAAACTCAAAAACAAAACACCCTCCAAATAAGTCATCCAGAAAACTGACTTACATTGTCATGCCCATATATATAGGCCATAGGGACCCACCAAAAAGATCTACTTAATGCAGAGCCTCTAAACCCCAGCAATCACAAAGCTTATCGTCTCGATACCTAGATTTCATTGAGTTCCCCAAACTCTCCAAGTACCCGCCATTGTAATCTATCTTGTTTTACGCACTATTTATATATTATATAATAATTCAAGATAAGAGTAGCGGTATTACCCCTGACCTGGAGGCCCAAACCTGGATAAATCGTGTCTTCTTCACGATTTGTGTTCTAGGTCCCCTCGTGGCTTGGGGTGATGTTCCCGCAGCTACAATTTTTCGTGTGAGATCTCGTACCATTGTTAAGACCCGTCAAAAATCTCTAGACTGTTTGCACTGACCATGGGAATGTAAGTAAGCATAATTCGTCTTCATCGGCGACATAAGACTCCTTCGGCGAAATGAAAGTTTCAGCGTACGAACCGAGCTACTAGGGCTACAATGCCACTACGATGTGGTCAAGTATATACGTCTGGCGGTCTAATTAATGGTGTGTACAATAATATTATCTTAGGAGTGTCACATAGAATAAATGTTGACGTGGTGAAGATGATCTCTTATCACAACATCTCTGATAGGTATATGTATGCATACTAAATATAAGACTAAGATATTGTACATGCCTTCTCTAAATTATGTGACAAGATTAAGATAAGAATATCTTACTAACCAATGTACATGCCCTAATTAAGCTGGTTGGTAGGAGGGGTTAGCCAGCACATGTGTTGTGTGGGTTAGACTCTGTTCGACCCAATAATGATCTACTTCCTCTGTTCCTAATTGTAAGTCTTTTTAGACATTTCAAATGAAATACAACATGCGGATGTATGTAGACATATTTTAGTATGTAAATTCACTGATTTTCCTCCGTATGTCGTAGTCACTTGGTGTAATCTCTAGAAAGACTTATATTTGAAAACGGAGGGAGTAATTCAAAAGACGAAATTAACTTGCATCTCCAATGTACATTTACGGTAGTGTAATTAAACAATCAGATCTTTAACAACTCCAAGTTGATTGACTCGTAGTATGGATGTTCTCGCTAATTAATTTTGTCCAACGAGAAACGAGCATGCATGCATAGCCACGAGGACTTGAACTACCTACTCATGCATGAATGCATGCATGGCCACGAGGACGTGAACTACGTACTCATGCATGCATGCATGCATGCATTGAAAAGTGCAATGTCATTCCACAAGGACGTGAGGCTACATGCATGCGTGCATTGAAAATGCACTTCCCCCACAGGACGACTACGCGTACTTTTTTCTACTATTCCTTACGGTTCATTTTTCAGGTCGAGTGTCGTGCAGAGTTTCTACCGAGAAAGCCTCCAAGTTCATCCACAGATATTCATCGGATAGTATTCCCTTTCATTAAGTCATCTCTAGTACTTCCCTCAAAAATCTCACTCCCTCCGTTTTTTTTTGCGAGGGAAAATGGTTTCATTCATCAACCAGCAGCCATGTCTGCATTACAAAGGTCCGGCACCTCGTCCGGGCCAGATCGAAGCCACACCGCAGTTCGCTTTTTTATTCTACCATAGTTTGCTAAAAAATGGCTAACAACATTTTGTTCTCTCCTTACATGCTTGACTAGAAATTCCCCACGGTCCTGTAGAAGCTTAGTGATCTCATGTACCATCATCATATATGCCCAGACCGGTTCTGTCCTCCTACATTAATCAGCTTGACCACGTCTAGGCAGTCCGTTTGGACAACAATCGGTAGTGCAGACCATTGTGAGGCTAGGGAAATGCCCTCCATGCATGCAGCAAGTTCAGACTCAAGCGGGGACATACACTCCCGTAACTCTCGGCTAGAAGAGAAGATGATAGCTCCATGTTCATCTTTGAGAACCATACCTGCCCCAGCACTCCCGTCTTTGTCAGAGAAGGAGCCGTCGATGTTGAGCGCCGCCCAGCCGGCCGGCGGTGCCTTCCATTTGAATGTCTGCTCCTTTGCTTGGTACACATGCGCTACTTGCTTCCTCTTGACCTGGGGGGCAGCCACCATCTTGCCTTTGACATGATCGCCACAAGGATCCGCTTGAAGGGCCAGCAAGGAGCTGATATAGCTGGATAGGAACCTTGTTGAGGCCTCTACTGGTGGTGGTCGTTTGCCGTGGACGATCTAGTTTCGGACGTGCCAGCAGCGTCAAATCATCATGAGCGTGTACATGCGCTCCTCGTCTGGCAGGTCATCAAGCACATGGAAGAACCACTCCGGCCTTGTGTTCACAAGCCGTCGGACATCTGGGATGTTCCATTGCTTCGCCATTGACAGCCATAGGGCGACCGCTCGGGGGCATCTACAGAGAGCATGGAAAGTGTCCTCCGGTTCGGTGGCACACACATGACAAAGGTTAGACACTTCAAGATTACGAGAATGTTTATTTGTCCAAGTGGGGAGACAGTCTGTCGCTACCCTCCATGCAAACACACGAACCTTTGGAGGAGCAGGGCACCTCCATGAAAAAGCCCAGACGGCTCGTCGCCTGTCCGGTGCCCTGCTCGCCGCGACTGAAGATGGACGTAGTCATTCATCAAGCGCCAGTCGATACGCGCTCCGCACAGTGAAAATACCATTACGCTCTGGTTCCCAAGCGAGGATATCCTCTCCTAGGCATGTGCAGGTTCGAATTTTAACAATCTGCTCAACATCCATAGGGGCAAAATACTGTTGCAGAAGGTCCATACGCCATGCTCCCCGTTCATCCAGCAGCTCGGACACTCTCCGTAGACGACACCGGCCCTGCACGGTAATAGGTTTACCAGAGCCACCATTCGGGATCCAGCGTTCTCTCCATATGCGTATTGATTGGCCATTGCCCACCCTCCAAATGATGCCCCGCTCCAGAAGTTCAAGCCCATGAGCAATGGCTTGCCAAGTTGGTGAAGAATTAGAAGGAAAAACAGTGTCCTCTAGATTCCCAGTAGGGAAATATTTGGCCTTCATGACTCATGAGCACAGGCTGTCCGGTTGAGTCAGTATTCGCCAAGCTTGGCGCGCCAACAGAGCTTGGTTGAATAAGCGAAATTCCCGGAATCCCATGCCTCCATGTGACTTTGGCCGGATCAACTTTTCCCATGCACGCCAATGTGTTTTGCGTCGACCTTTTTCAGCCCCCCACCAAAAGTTTCTTACCATGCGGGTTAGATCATCACAAGTTGATGCCGGTAACTTAAACACACTCATTAAATATGTCGGGAGTGCTTGAGAAATTGATTTAATTAGCACTTCTCTCCCACTTTGTGCCATCGAATCACACCACATCACAAACCTCTTTGTGAATTTTTCTTGAATGTTCTGAAACCGGCCCTTGCTCATCCGACCATTTGGAGTAGGGAGTCCGAGGTATTTCTCCTCGAAACTAATATTATGCACCTCCAGCACCCGTATGACATCCTCCTTATCACCTTGTCTGCAATGTTCACCAAATAATATGGAGCACTTCTGAGGATTAATTAGTTGCCCTGTAGCACTAGCATATACATCGAGTACTGCCTTGATTCATTGCGCCTCCCCTTCTGTTGCACGAAAGAACAAAAGTGTATCATCAGCAAACAACAGGTGTGAAATACCAGGTGCTCTGGGACACACTCTCAAAGGTGAAATATGTGCCTCTTCCGCCTCCTTCTTGAGCAATGCTGCTAGACCGTCCGCAACAAAAAGGAATAGGAATGGTGAAAGAGGATCTCCCTGTCGTAGCCCTCATGACGGTGCGAATGAATCTGAGCGGGCTCCATTAATTTTTACCGTGTATCTCACCGAGGTGACACATGCCATTATCCATCTCACCCATCGATGATCAAAGCCCAACTGTTGCATCACTCGCTCCAGGAATATCCAATCCACCCTGTCGTATGCCTTGGACAAGTCTAACTTATATGCACAAAAATTTCTATCCGGATTCTTCCCGTGTCTGATAAAATGAGTACACTCAAATGCCATAACTGCATTATCAGTAATGAGCCTCCCGGGGACAAAGGCACTCTGCTCTGGTGAAATAATATCTCCTAAAAGAGGCCTTAGTCTGTTGACTAAGCACTTGGCTATCACCTTATATATAACGTTGTAGAGGGTTATTGGACGGAAATCTGAAAGCTTGACCGACTCATCAATCTTAGGTATCAGAACAATTGTTGTCAAGTTAACCCCCTCAGGCATATGCCCTGACTCAAAAAACAACTTTACTGCTGCAATGATATCCTCTTTGACAATAGCCCAATGTTTTTGAAAAAATCTGCCCGGAAAGCCATTTGGCCCCGGCGCCTTTAGGGGTCCAATCTGAAACATCACATCACTAATTTCCTTATCAGAGAATGGAGAGCATAATTGGTCATTCATATATGCCGTAATTACCTGCTCAAATAAGGGCACCACCCGGTCTGCATTCAAGGAAGCATCAGTAGAAAACAGACTTTTGAAAAAGTCGAAGGCCATACCTTCCATCACTTTCTGTTCTGTGTGCACATAGATTTTCTTGAAAGTTAAACTATGCAAAATCTAACTGATTTTATGGAGAAAACTATTTATATCCGCAATACCAAATATATACAACATGAAAATATCGTCGTGTGATGTTTCTAATTATATGTATTTGTTATTCTAGATGTATAAGCCTACAAAGTAGTGGGTCAAAGTTTGTAAAGTTTGACTACTCAAAAAAATCTATACACACTACATTGTGATAGGGAGAGAGTTTGTTGTTTTTAGAGTTAAAAGGCATTTAACACATTCTCTATAATAGTCTAACTTCCAATATTTTTTCACAAGCATTAGATCGCATCCACCTCTGCCATGCTCAGCAACTGGCGGAGGACATCGCGCATAACTGCTCCTTCAAATCGGCCGACATAGACCTTGCGCGTGTGCGACAACCGGCCTCCGTCGTCCTCTGTGTGGCCGGCCGCTACCTCTCGCGAGGTGTGGCTTTGGCCTCCGGTACCTCATCCGCTCATGACCATTTCAGTCTAAGCCATGGATACTAAATAAGTCCTCCCGAGGAAACCCAAAACGATAAATTTAGCCCCATATAAACATGATTTAACCCCATAGACAGTTGATTTAGAAAGCATAGTATATGTAAATGTTGTCGTAGATAAAATATTATGTTTTTCTATCTTGCCAAATCAACAAGTCAGAGGAGGAGCAGTTGCAGAGAGACGCTTTGACCACTGCGACACTTTTCTGCTTCTGTTATATGAGGGGAACATCATATAAGAATCAATCTCCGTAGCGAATTTTTTCATATAAGAATCAATCTCCGCAGCGATTTTTTTAAAAGAAAAACTGGATCGTTTTCTTTACTTATATATGGCATAGTGGGTAATTTATAACAACTTCGGGGGTAATTTAACTAATGTACGACCAGAAGCAATATATGCTTTATTATTAGGAAAGATGTATATACATGGCTCGGTATAGAGAACTCTTGATCAAATCTGGCAAAGCAAGGAAGATAATTGATTGTGAACAAGTTGCAGACTTGTTTTACATAGAACACTAGAGTTAACAAAAATTACAACCAAGTCCATGGGCCACCTAGAGATGTCTAGGCATTGGAGTGAGCCGAAGGCGTGCCGCCATCATCATCCCTCCCTCACCGGAGTCAGGAAATATTTGTTGTAGTGGACAGTTGGGAAACCACCGTGCAAAGGACCAATGGACAAGCGTACTAGAGAAACAACCATCGCCTATGAACAAGATCGTAGATCGGAAGGATCAAACATGTGAACACACGAACGAACACCGGGTCCAAACTAGACCTGGCCATCCTCCGGGCTGGGCCGGGCTTCGGGCCAGGCCTGACCAAGCCCGAGGCAGAAAACTCAGGCCCGAGCCCGGCCCGGCCTGGCCGTCGGGCCTACTTTTCAGGCCCGAGCCCGGCCCCTCACTGCTAAAAACACAGCGGGCCTCGGGCCTCAGGCCGGGCCTCTTTAGTAAACAGCAAATCTAGAGGGCCCGGGCCCGACTCGGCCTACCTATCGGGCTCAACATCTAGGCCCGAGCCCGGCCCTGGTGCAGCGTCGGGCCAGGGCGGGTCGGGCCGGACCGGCCGGGCCGGGCTGCCCATGGCCAGGTCTAGTCCAAACAGATCCACGGAAGACCAACACCTACCGCACGCCGCGGGATCTGACAGAGACACACCTCCACAAGCACCTCCGACAATGCTAGACGCACCACCGGGACAACGATCGAACATTGGAGATGTTATTCCTATTGAGGGACTCCACCATACAACCCCAACCAAGGCATTAATCCTAAAAAGAATGAGAATGATGCTCATATCCTGATTATGCCATGCATAGTCATAGTTATAAAAACTGCATTTAATCAACATGCAACTGTATTTTGTTCACCATACTATGATTTCTAATGGAGAGAAAACACTAGTGAACTGAAAGCGCGGGTTTACCGCCAGAGGGGGGTGAATGTGTGATTTTCCGAAATTCATCAAACTCTAAAGAATTTGACGAAGGTGAGAGTGAAGAAATAGAAACACGAGGGAACTAAATAATCACAGAAACTGAAAGCACACATACGCGATACATACATGCGGTTGTAGCAACCCGGTGATACGTCTCTGATACGTCTCCAACGTATCTATAATTTTTGATTGTTCCATGCTATTATATTATCCTTCTAGGATGTCTTTTGGGCTTTATTATACACTTTTATATGATTTTTGGGACTAACCTATTAACCCAGAGCCCAGTGCCAGTTTCTGTTTTTCCTTGTTTTTTGAGTTTCGCAGAAAAGGAATATCAAACGGAGTCCAATTGACGAGCCAATTTTTTATGATTTTTTCTGGACCAAAAGAAGCCCCCGAAGCAAAAGAGATGGGCCAGGGGAGCCACGGGCTGCTGATACGTCCAAAACGTATCTATAATTTCTGCTTGCTCCATGCCTCTTTTGGGTGATATTGCTATGTTATATATACACTTCCATACACTTTTGATCATATTTGGACTAACCTATTAACTCAGTGCACCCAGTGCCAGTTTCTGTTTTCGGCTGTTTTTGTATTTTACGTTTTCACATTACGAGAACTGCCACCTCATCCGCCCATGACCATTTCAGTCTAAGCCATGGATACTAAATAAGTCCTCCCGAGGAAACCCAAAACGATAAATTTAGCCCCATATAAACATGATTTAACCCCATAGACAGTTGATTTAGAAAGCATAGTATATGTAAATGTTGTCATAGATAAAATATTATGTTTTTCTGTCTTGCCAAATCAACAAGTCAGAGGAGGAGCAGTTGCAGAGAGACGCTTTGACCACTGCGACACTTTTCTGCTTCTGTTATATGAGGGGAACATCATATAAGAATCAATCTCCGCAGCGAATTTTTTCATATAAGAATCAATCTCCGCAGCGATTTTTTTAAAAGAAAAACTGGATCGTTTTCTTTACTTATATATGGCATAGTGGGTAATTTATAACAACTTTGGGGGTAATTTAACTAATGTACGACCATAAGCAATATATGCTTTATTATTAGGAAAGATGTATATACATGGCTCGGTATAGAGAACTCTTGATCAAATCTGGCAAAGCAAGGAAGATAATTGATTGTGAACAAGTTGCAGATTTGTTTTACATAGAACACTAGAGTTAACAAAAATTACAACCAAGTCCATGGGCCACCTAGAGATGTCTAGGCACTGGAGTGAGCCGAAGGCGTGCCGCCATCATCATCCCTCCCTCACCGGAGTCAGGAAATTTTTGTTGTAGTGGAGAGTTGGGAAACCACCGTGCAAAGGACCAATGGACAAGCGTACTAGAGAAACAACCATCATCTATGAACAGAATCGTAGATCGGAAGGATCAAACATGTGAACACACGAACGAACACCAGGTCCAAACTAGACCTGGCCATCCTTCGGGCTGGGCCGGGCTTCGGGCCAGGCCTGACCAAGCTCGAGGCAGAAAACTCAGGCCCGAGCCCGGCCCGGCCCGGCCGTCGGGCCTACTTTTCAGGCCCGAGCCCGGCCCGTCACTGCTAAAAACACAACGGGCCTCGGGCCTCAGGCCAGGCCTCTTCAGTAAACATCAAATCTAGAGGGCCCGGGCCCGACTCGGCCTACCTATCGGGCTCAACATCTAGGCCCGAGCCCGGCCTGGGTGCAGCGTCGGGCCAGGCCGGGTCGGGCCGGACCGGCCGGGCCGGGCTGCCCATGGCCAGGTCTAGTCCAAACAGATCCACGGAAGACCAACACCTACCGCACGCCGCGGGATCTGACAGAGACACGCCTCCACAAGCACCTCCGACAATGCTAGACGCACCACCGGGACAACGATCGAACATTGGAGATGTTATTCCTATTGAGGGACTCCACCATACAACCCCAACCAAGGCATTAATCCTAAAAAGAATGAGAATTATGCTCATATCCTGATTATGCCATGCATAGTCATAGTTATAAAAACTGCATTTAATCAACATGCAACTGTATTTTGTTCACCATACTATGATTTCTAATGGAGAGAAAACACTAGTGAACTGAAAGCGCGGGTTTACCGCCAGAGGGGGGTGAATGTGTGATTTTCTGAAATTCATCAAACTCTGAAGAATTTGATGAAGGTGAGAGTGAAGGAATAGAAACACGAGGGAACTAAATAATCACAGAAACTGAAAGCACACATACGCGATACATACATGCGGTTGTAGCAACCCGGTGATACGTCTCTGATACGTCTCCAACGTATCTATAATTTTTGATTGTTCCATGCTATTATATTATCCTTCTAGGATGTCTTATGGGCTTTATTATGCACTTTTATATGATTTTTGGGACTAACCTATTAACCTAGAGCCCAGTGCCAGTTTCTGTTTTTCCTTGTTTTTTGAGTTTCGCAGAAAAGGAATATCAAACGGAGTCCAATTGACGAGCCAATTTTTTATGATTTTTTCTGGACCAAAAGAAGCCCCCGAAGCAAAAGAGATGGGCCAGGGGAGCCTCGGGCTGCTGATACGTCCAAAACGTATCTATAATTTCTGCTAGCTCCATGCCTCTTTTGGGTGATATTGCTATGTTATTTATACACTTCCATACACTTTTGATCATATTTGGACTAACCTATTAACTCAGTGCACCCCAGTGCCAGTTTCTGTTTTCGGCTGTTTTTGTATTTCAGGTTTTCACATTACGAGAACTGCCAGGAAAAATCCAGAAAAATTATATAAAAAATCAGCATTCCA
>LR738713.1:76669941-76680545 GCA_902687465.1 Secale cereale
AAGTGGCATGGAGCAAGCAGAAATTATAGATACGTTTTGGACGTATCAACATCCCCAAGCTTAATTCCTGCTCGTCCTCGAGTAGGTAAATGATAACAAGAATAATTTCTGTGGTGACATGCTATTAACCATATAGGACTTTCTCATAGTCATATGACAAAAGCTTACTGAGACAATGATTCTAAAGTAATTAAGTTGCCTCAAGAGAAAATCACAAATGACTGAAAGTTTTACAACATGAAACTGAAACATCAAAAAGATTTGCAATGAACATGATGTGCAAATATGACAAAGTGATATCTAGCTTGCCCCCTTTAGTGATGCAAAACATAAGTGCAGGGGCACCTTCAAGGTTTAATTGATGACTAGATACAATCATTTCAGAATAAACGATATCACAATCATGCAAAAGACAATGCTACTTTGGGACAATGCACATTACACTCATAATGACAATCATGCTCTCAGAAGTTGGTGCTTCAACATAAAGGTAAAAGAAAGGATAAGTGCTAAAGCTTTTTGTTTTGAAAACATGGAAGCAATTGTGTCAACGGTAGTAGTACTTCATATGTGTCATGCATAAAACATCCTATAAGTTGCAAGCCTCATGCATCGAATACTAATAGTGCTCGCTCCTTGTCCTAATTAACTCGGATCCCCATGGGTTATCATTGCATTACATATGTTTTAACCAAGTGTCACAAAGGGGTACCTCTATGCCACCTGTACAAAGGTCCAAGGAGATAGATCGCATTTGATTTCTCGTTTTTGATAGATCTCAACTTGAGGACATCCATATCGGGACAACGTAGAAAATAGATGATGGACTCCTCTTTAATGCATAAGCATATTCTCATGAGAGATTGAGGATGAAGGTCCAAGCTAAAACTTCCACCATGATGCATGGCTTTGGTTGGCGGCCCAATGTTCTTCTCTAACAATATGCATAGTTATTCAACCCACGGTAAATCACCCTTACTTCAGACAAAACGAACATGCATAGCAACTCACATGATATTCAACAAAAGTGTGACAGTTGATGGCGTCCCCAGAAACATGGTTACCGCTCAGCAAGCAACTTATAAGAAATAAGATACATAAGCAACATATTCTTTACCACAATAGTTTTTAGGCTACTTTCCCATGAGCTATGTATTGCATGGTTAGTTTGCTTAGTACAGGCGGAGGTTAGCAAAAGACTGGGAGCGACCAACTAAGAGAGCAATGACGGTCATAATCATGCAGAGCGACAAAGCAATATTGAATCAGGCATGGTAGTTATATCGCTACTTAGAAACAAAAGATCATCAAGGCTTGACAGACTTTCTTTACAGTCTTGAATATGCGTGAGCATACGCCAAGTCAATCAAAATAAATTCTCGAAGTAAGATATTACTAAACCATACCACATCATAGGCAGACAAATCAAGTTGGTACTCCAATAATACATTGGGAACCTCCCAGCTATTTGAGATTAACCATAAGAAAACCTGAACTACTAAGCACCATCATGAAAGTAGCATCTTTATCATAGACACATTAACCCATGCAACGGAAGCAAACTCTCTTAATAAGGTGAGCATGGTAATTAAAGAGAGTTCAAGCAACCAACTAAACAAAAGCTCTTGAAAAGATAAGCATGAATACTAAGAGCAGAGCACGATAGTAGCTATTAAAAGACAAAGAACACACACAACATAGATAGACATGAAAATTCTATGTTATGTTCTAGGTAGAAGTGGAGCGTGTTTCTCTCCCACATAAAGGAATGCTAGGTTCCGACTCGTTATGAAAAACTAAAAAGAAAACTAAAAGCAAGACGCTCCAAGCATAGCACATAACACATGAAGTGATAAAAATATAGCGAAACGAAAGACGAACTGATAGTGTTGATGGAGAAGGGGATGCACGGGGGCATCCCCAAGCTTAGACGCTTGAGTCTCCTTGAATATTTCTTGGGGGTGCACGGGGGCATCCCCAAGCTTGAGCGCTTGACACTCCTGAATCTTTTTATCATCTTCCCTCGCACACTTGAAAACTCCCTTCATACATAACTCATCATAATCTGATTAGCGAGGTTAGTACCCTTAATAAAATAATTATACCTTGCTGGAAATAAGGATATTCTTGAAGTTCTACTGTTTCTCAAGATTGCCAAAAGGTTTTTGCAAAGAAAAAAGTAAGTTCTTAATTTGCAAAGTGAAGGTAAGGCAAAACAGGACAGAATCTGTGAAAAACAGAACAGCAGGCAGTAATTGATCTGTTCGGGATACTTCTGCAACTCAAATCAAAAAACTCAGAACTGACGCACGAAAGACAATTATATAGAGAACGCTGTCGATAAAATTCAGACCAAAAAGATGATCTGGTGATTTTATACGAATTTTTCTATCTAAGGACAGAATCTGTTTCCTGGACAGCACCTCACAACTTTTGAACTTTCTAGCAATCAGAGGCTATACTTGGCACAAATATGAAAAGCAAAGATACAATGATGATGCTACAGCAGTAAACAACATCAAGACACAACAAAGGCAAAATTTTTATTCATGTGGGCTGCCTCCCAAAAGCGCTTTCTTTTATCCCTTTAAGCTAGGCATAATGCATAGATCAAGTTTTATCAAGAGTAAAAGAATAGCTAGCCCATACAACGGACTCAAAAGGTAACTTGACCTTCTTACGAGGGAAGTGTTCCATCCCTTTCTTGAGAGGAAACTGAAATTTTATATTACCCTCTTTCATGTCAATGAAAGCACCAACAGTGCGCAAAAAGGGACGTCCCAAAATAATTGGACATGAAGGATCACATTCAATATCCATAATAGTGAAATCAACGGGCACATAATTATCATTGACAACAATAAGAACATCATCGATCCTCCCCAAAGGTTTCTTTATGGAAGAATCAATGGGACGAACACCAAAAGAACAAGAATCATAAGGTTTCAATTTAAGCATATCATATATCCTTTTGGGCATAACAGAGGTACTAGCACCAACATCACATAATGCATAACAAGAGAAGTCATTCAAATAAATTTTTATCATAGGATCCCAACCATCTTCTAACTTTCTAGGTATGGAGGCTTCTACTCTGAGTTTCTCCTCCCTAGCTTTGATGAGAGCATTAGTGATATGCTCTGTGAAGGCAAGGTTAAGCGTGCTAGTGCGGGGATCTCTAGACATCTTGTGAAGGAAATCAATAACTTCTGTAAGAGTGCAATTATCAAAATCAAGGTCACAAGCATCAAGTAAAGTAGTAGTGGTGTCCTTAAGGTTCACTTGGTTGGTAGTTTCTATAGCATCACCATTAATAGGTCCATTGGGACCAGGAGTACATTGGGTGCTAAGAGTGTGAACATCCTCAATAACTTGGATAGTAGCAACAGTGTGGTGGGTAGGAAGGCTCTTAATTCTTTCCTCTTCCTCCCTTTCTCTAGCCCATCTTTCTTTAAGTTTAGCCATCATCCTAATGTTTTCATTAATTTGTACTTGAGTAGCATTAATAGGGATGACTTCCCTCTCCTTAAGAGGAGAAGTTTCAATTTTTAGCAATTTTACCTCATTGGCTAAGTGGTCTACCTTAAAAGAAAGATCATCTAGTTTATGTAGTTTCTCTTCTACATTCTTATTAAAGGCTTTTTGGATAGTGATGAAATCTCTAAGCATAGTCTCTAGTTCAGTAGTGGAGTTCTTGGTACTAGGATAAGCATTGTTGTTCCCATAAGAATTAGAGGGGAACAGTCTAGGATTGCTACCAAAATTACTCCTATAAGCATTGTTGTTAAAATTGTTTCTAGAGATAAAGTTCACATCTACTTGTTCTTGAGCAATCAAAGAATTTAAAGGAACATCACGAGGATCAATAGTAGATTTCTTCAAAAGTAGAGACATGATCAAGTCAACTTTTTCATTAAGGGAGGAAATCTCCTCGACAGAGTTTACCTTCCTACCTGTTGGAGCGCGTTCGGTGTGCCATTGGGAATAGTTAGTCATCATCTCATCGAGAAGCTTCGTGGCAGCACCAAGTGTAGTTGACATAAAAGTTCCTCCCGCGGCCGAATCTAACAAGTTCCGCGAGGTAAAGTTCAAGCCTGCATAAAAAGTTTGGATAACCATCCAAGTAGTCAAACCGTGAGTAGAGCAGCTCTTGATAAGAGATTTCATATGTTCCCAAGCTTGGGCAACGTGTTCATTATCCAATTGTTTAAAATTCATTATGTTACTTCTAAGTTGGATAATTTTAGCAGGTGGATAGTATTTTCCAATAAAAGCATCTTTGCACTTGTCCCATGAATCTATGCTATTTCTAGGCAAAGACTGAAACCAAATTTTAGCTCCTCCTCTCAAGGAGAAAGGAAAAAGCTTAAGCTTAACAATATTACCATCTATTTCTTGGTACTTTTGCATATCACAAAGTTCAACAAAGTTGTTCAAGTGTAAAGCAGCATCATCTCCAGCACCGGAGAATTGTTCTCTCATGACTAAGTTAAGTAAAGCAGGTTTAATTTCATATGAAGGTGCTGAAGTGGCAGGTGTAGTGATAGGTGTGCTGATAAAGTCATCGTTGTTGTGACTAGTGAAGTCACACAACTTGGTGTTCTCGGTGGAACCCATAGTAGCAAGCAAGCAAGATAACTATTTTTGTGATTTTCGATAAAAGGAACTAAAGCAAAAATGAAAGGTAAACTAACAAGACTAAAAAGCAAAGGTAAAAGATAGCATGCAACTCCCCTATCCTTAAGAGTGGAGTCCCCGGCAACGGCGCCAGAAAATACTCCTTGATGGGCCTCGAACCCCTCGTTGGTTACCCCAAGTGGAAGGTGTAAGATGCAGTAAGTAGAAGTGTTTTCCCCTAGCAAAGATGCCATGGATCGATTCCCCAGAGACTCCTAGGTTCAACAAGTAGGTGTCAATTGCTACGGCGCCAGATTAGTAGCAACCAACGTGGACCTGCACACAGATACAAATAACTTTGCTCCCAACGAGTACAGAGAGGTTGTCAATCTCTCCGGCCTTGTAGTTCACAAAGGGTTAAAAGCAATGATAGTAGTGATAGATAGTGTTTTGCAATAGTAAATAAATAGCAAAAAGTAAATAGCGGATGTGATCAATGATGGTAATATGGACCGGAGTCTCATGATGTTCACTAGTGATGTCTCTCTCCCAAAAGACGATAAAACAACTATGTGAGGTAACAAATTACAGCTGGGCAATTGACAGGACCACGAACGCAAACCAATGCTGACTACATTGCAAGAAAGGTTGAGGTTCAAAGCATGGGCGGTACGCAAAAGTAAGTAGACCGAAATCCATCAATATCTACTACTAATCATCCACCTTGAGATATCTATCCAGAACATCTCGCTGGTATTAAGTTGCGAGTCCCACCCATAGTGTAAACTCAATGCAACAGACAACTGCATTAAAAGAACTTTGCGTAAAGTAAACAATCCTTGCACCCGCGGGCACAAGCACCGTTGTTTTCCCCCTTGTGGCAACAACACATCCCCTAGACTCATGTTTCTGTCACTCAAGCTAGTCATCGAGGGGCATGAACCCACAATCAAGCATAACGTTCCCTCTTGGAGTCACTACCTACTACTCGGCCAAAGCAATAAGTAACAACAAAGAACATGCAAGAATTACTTATGAACTAAAATATAAAAGAGGTGAATCAAATATATTAATCAAGATCAATCTGAACATAATCTCATAATCCATCGGATCCCAGCAAACTCAACATAGCAACAGCATAAGGATTACATAGGTGCCTCGATCATGTAGGGCAGCTCACGAGGACTAATTAGTGAAGCACAAGAACGGGAGGAGAACATCACATTGCTACTGGTCATGGACTCATGGTCCAAGGGAGACTACTCACGAGTCATCTGGGAGGCGTCCATGGTGGTGGAGAAGCTCCCAGTGGTGATCCTCCCCTCCGGCAGGGTGCCGGGAAGAGTTCTCCTGGTGCTCCCGATCTTGGAAGCGGCGGCGGCGGAACAGAGATGGGATCGCGAAAAGAGTTCCTGTTCTGAGGGTTTCGGAGGTCCCTCTAAATATATGCCAAAGGGGGGCACCGGACGGGCTTTGGGGGGCCCAGGCGCCCCCCCGGCGCGGCCCAGGGGGGGGGGGCGCCCACAGGGCGCTTGGAGCCCCTGTGGCCCCCCCCAGGCTGCCCTTCGGACGCAGTGTTGTTTCCGGATCGCTGATTTTTTATATAATTTTTCTGGATTTTTCTGGGCAGTTCTCGAAACGTAAAAACCTGAAATACAAAAACAGCCAATAACAGAAACTGGCACTGGGGTGCACTGGATTAGTAAGTTAGTCCAAATATGATCAAAAGTGTATGGAAGTGTATGAATATCATAGCAATATCACCCAAAAGTGGCATGGAGCAAGCAGAAATTATAGATACGTTTTGGACGTATCAATTGCTAATATCTGGCGCCGTTAGCAGTTGACACCTTCTTGTTGAACCTAGGAGTCTCTGGGGATTCGATCCTTGGTATCTTTGTCAAGGGAAAAACTTCCGCAACACTACATCTCACACCTTCCACTTGGGGTAACCAACGAGGGGCGAGAAGCCTAGCAAGAGTTTTTCTGGCGCCGTTGCCGGGGACTCCACTCTTCAGGATAGGGGAGTTGCATGCTATCTTTTACCTTTGCTTTTTAGTCTTGTTAGTTTACCTTTCAGTTTTTGCTTTAGTACCTTTTTATCGAAAATCACAAAAATAGTTATCTCATTCTTTAGTTGTCATTATGTCGGGTCCTTTTGTCTTTGACGAGGCAGAAGTTCTCACCTTTAAACAAAGAGGTGGGGAAAGTCTGAAATATGCTTGGTATAGAATTAATGATTCACAAAAAAGAGCCACCAAGAAGCAACCTACTACTATCTTGCTTAGAAATTTTTATGTTGGAATTACTTCTTGGAATAGGTTTATTCTAGATACTGCTATAAATGGGAATTTCCTAGAGGCCCCAGTTTGGGAGTCTCTTAGTATTATTGAAAATCTTGTTGGGAATCTCCCTGTTGTTAGCATTCGAGAGGACATCACCCTAGCTCACATTATGAAAAAACTTGAAAAGATAGAGCTAGAGATGCCAAGCATTAATAAGATGAATGAGTTGGATCGTAAGGTCCAAGGGAATTTTAATAGGCTTGATAGCTCCATGCATAAAATTTTCAAAATTTTGGAGACCGTCAAATTCCATGACTTGGACTCTTCTAGGATAGACAAGATTGAGAATATCTTTGATACTCTAGGAACCACCTTCTCCTGGATCAAAACCAAAAAGGTAGAAACTCCGGCAAAGAAGGAGCCTAAGTTCGTTCACATTCCAAAGGCTCCCCGCTCTAAAAGTAATTCACCTATTGCCAAAGGGGTTGAAACTATAAAGACTTTGGAAGAAACACCTCTCTGTGATGAATTTATAAATGAATCTTCCCTTGACTTTTATCCTTTTGGTCTTCTACCTAGAAGTATCTCTATGAGGCCCTTATTTGAGAGTCCTCTTAAGACTAGTTGTATTATTGAAGAGCTTTTTGATGATCTTGATGATGGTTCAATTGATACAACTTGATCTCTATGCATTATGCCTAGCTTAAAGGCATAAAAGAAAGCGCTTTTGGGAGGCAGCCCACATGAATAAAATTTTTATTTTGCTTTTGTTGTGTCTTGATGTTGTTTACTGCTGTAGCAACATCATTGTATCTTTACTTTTCAATTTTGTGCCAAGTATAGCCTTTGATTGCTAGAAAGTTCAAAAGTTCTGAGGTGCTGTCCAGGAAACAGATTCTGTCCTTGGATAGAAAAATTTGTATAAAATCACCAGATCATCTTTTTGGTCTGAATTGTTTCGACAGCGTTCTCTATATAATTGTCTTTCGTGCGTCTGTTCTGAGTTTTTTGATTAGAGTTGCAGAAGTTCCCCGAACAAATCAATTACTACCTGCTGTTCTGTTTTTCACAGATTCTTTCCTGTTTTGCCTTTCCTTCATTTTGCAAACCAAGAGCTTGCTTTTTCTTTGCAAAAACCATTTGGCAATCTTGAGAAACAGTAGAACTTCAAGAATATCTTTATTTCCAGCAAGGTATAATTATTTTATTATGGGTACTAACCTCGCTAATCAGATTATGATGAGTTATGTATGAAGGGAGTTTTAAAGTGTGCGAGGGAAGATGATAAAGAGATTCAGGAGTGTCAAGCGCTCAAGCTTGGGGATGCCCCCGTGCACCCCCAAGAAATATGCAAGGAGACTCAAGCGTCTAAGCTTGGGGATGCCCCCGTGCATTCCCTTCTCCATCAACATTATCAGTTCGTCTTTCGTTCCACTATATTTTAATCACTTCATGTGTTATGTGCTATGCTTGGAGCGTCTTGTTTTTAGTTTCCTTTTTAGCTTTTCATAACGAGTCGGAACTCAGCTTTCTTTATGTGGGAGAGCAACACGCTCCACTTCTACCTGGAACATAACATAGAATTTTCATGTCTATCTTTGCTGTGTGTGTTCTTTGTCTTTTAATAGCTACTATCATGTTCAGCTCTTAGCTTTCATGCTTATCTTTTTAAAAGAGCTTTCGTTTAGTTGGTTGCTTGAACTCTCTTTAATTACCATGCTCACCTTATTAAGAGAGTTTGCTTCCGTTGCATTGGTTGATATGTCTATGATAAAGATGCTACGTGCATGATGGCGCTTAGTAGTTCAGGTTTTCTTATGGTTAGTCTCAAATAGCTGGGGGATTCCCAATGTGTTATTGGAGTACCAACATGATTTGTTTTCCAATGATGTGGTATGGTTTAGTAATATCTTCCTTCGAGAATTTATTTTGATTGACTTGGCGTATGCTCACGCATATTTAAGACTGTAAAGAAAGTCTTTCAAGCCTTGATGATCTTTTATTTCTGAGTAGCGATATAACTTCCATGCCTGATTCAATGTTGCTTTGTCGCTCTGCATGATTATGACTGTCATTGCTCTCTTAGTTGGTCGCTCCCAGTCTTTTGCTAACCTCCACCTGTACTAAGCGGACTGACTGCTTGTGCATCCACATCCTTTTAAACCAGTTATGCCATATGAGTCCACCATACCTACCTATATGTGGTATTTCACCGCCACTCCAAGTAAATTTACATGTGCTACCTTTAAAACCTTCAAAATAATTCCTTGTCTTTGCAATACATAGCTCATGGGAAAATAGCTTAAAAACTATTGTGGTAAAGAATATGTCGCTTATGTATCTTAATTCTTATAAGTTGCTTGCTGAGCGGTATCCATGTTTCTGTGGACGCCATCAACTGTTACACTTTTGTTGAATATCATGTGAGTTGCTATGCATGTTCGTCTTGTCTGAAGTAAGGGTGATTTGCCATGGGTTGAATGGTTGAGTATGCATATTGTTAGAGAAGAACATCGGGCCGCCAACCAAAGCCATGTATCATGGTGGAAGTTTTAGCTTGGACATTAATCCTCAATCTCTTATGAGAATATGCTTAAGCATTAAAGAGGAGTCCATTATCTATTTTCTATGTTGTCCAGGTATGGATGTCCTCAAGTTGAGATCTGTCAAAAACGAGAAATCAAATGCGATCTATCTCCTTGGACCTTTGTACAGGTGACATAGAGGTACCCCTTTGTGACACTTGGTTGAAACATATGTAATGCAATGACAATCCATGGAAATCCGAGCTAATTAGGACAAGGTGCGAGCACTATTGGTATTCGATGCATGAGGCTTGCAACTTATAGGATGTCTTATGCATAACACATATGAAGTACTACTACCGTTGACAAAATTGCTTCTATGTTTTCAAAATAAAAAGCTCTAGCACATGAGTAATCCCTGCTTCCCTCTGCGAAGGGCCATTCTTTTACTTTTATGTTGAGTCTCTACCTTCTTTCTTCAAAGCACCAACTACTGAGAGCATGATTGTCATTCTGAGTGTAATGTGCATTGTCCCAAAGTAGCATTGTCTTTTGCATAATTGTGATATTGTTTATTTTGAAATCATTGTATCTAGTCATCACTTAAACCTTGAAGGTGCCCCTGCATTTATGTTTTGCATCACTAAAGGGGGCAAGCTAGATATCACTTTATCATATTTGCACATCATGTTCATTGCAAATCTATTTGATGTTTCAATATCATATTGTAAAACTTTCAGTTCTTTGTGATTTTCTCATGAGGCAACTTAATTACTACAGATTCATTATCTCAGTAAGCTTTTGTCATATGACTATGAAAAAGTCCTATATGGTTAATAGCATGTCACCACAGAAATTATTCTTGTTATCATTTACCTACTCGAGGACGAGTAGGAATTAAGCTTGGGGATGTTGATACGTTCAAAACGTATCTATAATTTCTGCTTGCTCCATGCCTCTTTTGGGTGATATTGCTATGTTATTTATACACTTCCATACACTTTTGATCATATTTGGACTAACCTATTAACTTAGTGCACCCCAGTGCCAGTTTCTGTTTTCGGCTGTTTTTGTATTTCAGGTTTTCACATTACGAGAACTGCCAGGAAAAATCCAGAAAAATTATATAAAAAATCAGCGTTCCAGAAGCTACCTTGCGCCCGAAGTACAGCCGGGG
>LR738713.1:76680594-76696363 GCA_902687465.1 Secale cereale
CCAGGCGCCCTGGCGGCGCCCCCCCTGGGCCGCGCCGGGGGGCGCCTGGGCCCCCCGAGGCTCCTCCGATGCCCCCTTTGGCATATATTTAAAGCATCTCGAGAAACCCTCGAAACAGGAACTCTTTTCGCGATCTCATCTCTGTTCCGCCGCCGCCGCCGCTTCCAAGATCGGGAGCACCAGGAGAACTCTTCCCGGCACCCTACCGGAGGGGAGGATCACCACCGGGAGCCTCTCCACCACCATGGACGCCTCCCGGATGAGTCGTGAGTAGTCTCCCTTGGACCATGAGTCCATGACCAGTAGCTATGTGATGTTCTCCTTGTTGGGGAACGTAGCAGAATTCAAAAATTTTCTACGTCTTCACCAAGATCCAACTATGGAGACATCTAGCAATGAGTAACTAAGAGTGCATCTACATACCGTTATGTAGATTGCGTGCGGAAGCTTTCAACGAAGCAAGGATGAAGTAGTCGTACTCTTCACGTTCTTCGTCACCGATGATGTAGCGCCAAACGGACGGCACCTCCGCGTTCAACACACGTACGGTGCAGCAACGTCACCTCCTTATGGATCCAGCAAGGGGGGGAGGAGAAGTCGTCAGAGATCCGGCAGCACGACGGCGTGATGACGGATGCAGTGGAAATTGTAGCAGGGCTACGCCGGGCGCCCTGCGAAAGAGTTGGGAGGCGTGACGGGAGGGGGAGAGGCGCCAGGGCTGAGGTGCGGCTGCCCTCTCCCCCCCACATATATATAGGGGCCAGGGGGGCGCCTGGACCCCCTGCAGATCCAATCTGCAAGGGGGCGGCGGCCAAGGGGGGTTCCTTGCCCCCCAAGGCAAGTGGAGCCCCCCTCCCCTTTAGGGTTTGAACCCTAGGCGCAGGGGAGGTGGGCCTCCCTTAGTGGTGTGCCAGCCCAGAGGGCTGGACACATCCCCTCGCGGCCTAGGGGCCCCACCGGGATGGGTGGCCCCACCCGGTGGACCCCCGGGGCCCCTCCGGTGGTCCCGGGACGCTCCCGGTGACCCCCGGAGATCACCCGTTGGCCGAAACTGGACTTCCCATATATCAATCTTTACCTCCGGACCATTCCGGAACTCCTCGTGACGTCCGGGATCTCATCCGGGACTCCGAACAACTTTCGGGTTTCCATGTGCATTAATCTCTACGACCCTAGCGTTACCGAACCTTAAGTGTGTAGACCCTACGGGTTCGGGAGACACGTAGACATGACCGAGACCACTCTCCGGTCAATAACCAACAACGGGATCTGGATACCCATGTTGGTTCCCACGTGTTCCTCGATGATCTTCATCGGATGAACCACTGTGTCAAGGATTCACTCAATCCCGTATGTTATTCCCTTTGTCCATCGGTACGGTACTTGCCCGAGATTCGATCGTCGGTATTCCCAATACCTTGTTCAATCTCGTTATGGCAAGTCTCTTTAGTCGATCCGTAATCCATCATCCCGTGACTAACTACTTAGTCACATTGAGCTCATTATGATGATGTATTACCGAGTGGGCCCAGAGGTACCTCTCTGTCATACGGAGTGACAACATCCCAGTCTCGGTTCGTACCAACTCAACAGACACTTTCGGAGATACCCGATGCGTACCTTTATAGCCACCCAGTTACGTTGTGACGGTTGGCACACCCAAAGTACTCCTACGGTATCCGGGAGTTGTACAACCTCATGGTCTAAGGAATAAATACTTGACACCGAAAAGCTTATGCATTACGAACTATACGATCTCGTGTCATGCTCAAGTTTGGGTCTTGTCCATCACATCATTCTCCTAATGATGTGATCCCGTTATCACTGACATCTCATGTCCATGGTCAGGAAACCGTGACCATCTGTTGATCAACGAGCTGGTAACTAGAGGCCTACCAGGGACTCATTGTGGTATGTGTATTCACACATGTATCGCTGTTTCCGTACAATACAATTCAAGCATGAATAACAGACAATTATCATGAACAAGGAGATATAATAATAATGCTTTTATTATTGCCTCTAGGGCATATCTCCAACACTCCTCCCGTTCTTGTGCTTCACTAATTAGTCCTCGTGAGCTGCCCTACATGATCGAGGCACATATGTAATCCTTATGCTGTTGCTATGATGAGTTTGCTGGGATCCAATGGATTATGAGATTATGTTCAGATTGTGCTTGAGTAATATATTTGATCTACCTCTTTTATATTTATGTTCATAAGTAATTCTTGCATGTTCTCCGTTGTTATTTATTGCTTTGGCCATGTAATAGGTAGTGACTCCAAGAGGGAACATTATGCTCGATTGTGGGTTCATGCCCCTCGATGACTAGTTTGAGTGACAGAAACATGAGTCTAGCGGATGTGCTGTTGCCACAAGGGGGAAAACAACGGTGCTTGTGCCCGCGGGTGCAAGGATTGTTTACTTTACGCAAAGTTCTTTTAATGCAGTTGTCTGTTGCTTTGAGTTTACACTATGGGTGGGGCTCGCAACTTAATACCAGCGAGATGTTCTGGATAGATATATCAAGGTGGATGATTAGTAGTAGATATTGATGGATTTCGGTCTACTTACTTTGGCGTACAGCCCATGCTTTGAACCTCAACCTTTCTTGCAATGTAGTCAGCATTGGTTTGCGCACATGGTCCTGTCAATTGCCCAGCTGTAATTCGTTTACCTCACATAGCTGTTTTATCGTCTTTTGGGAGAGAGACATCACTAGTGAACATCATGAGACTCCGGTCCATATTACCATCATTGATCACATCCGCTATTTACTTTTCGCTTTTATTTTCTATTGCAAACATTATCTATCACTACTATCACTGGCGTTTAATCCTTTGTGAACTACAAGGCCGGAGGGATTGACAACCTCTCTGTACTCGTTGGGAGCAAAGTTATTTGTATCTGTGTGCAGGTCCACGTTGATTGCTAATATCCGGCGCCGTTAGCAGTTGACACCTTCTTGTTGAACCTAGGAGTCTCTGGGGATTCGATCCTTGGTATATTTGCCAAGGGAAAAACTTCCGCAACACTACATCTCACACCTTCCACTTGGGGTAACCAACGAGGGGCGAGAAGCCTAGCAGCTGCCCTCGAGGGTGGGGGGGGGGCGCCCTGTGAAGGGGGGCGCGCCCCCCTATCTCGAGGATAGCCCAACAGCCCCCTGACGTGTGCCCTACGTCCAAAAATTCCTATAAATACTATTTTTTTTAGAAATTAACCTAGATCGGGAGTTCCGCCGCCGAAAGCCTCTGTAGTCACCGAAATCCAATCTACAGCCGTTCTGGCACCCTGCCGGAGGGGGGGAATCCCTCTCCGGTGGCTATCTTCATCATCCCGGCGCTCTCCATGACGACGAGGGAGTAGTCCACCCTCGGGGCTGAGGGTATGTACAAGTAGCTATGTGTTTGATCTCTCTCTCTCTCTCTCTCGTGTTCTTGAGATGTCACTATCTTGATGTATCGCGAGCTTTGCTATTCTAGTTGGTTCTTCTTCTCCGCCTCTACTCTCTTGTAATGTATTGAGTTTTCCCTTTGAAGTTATCTTATTGGATTGAGTCTTTAAGGATTTGAGAACACTTGATGTATGTCTTGCGCGTGTTTATCTGTGATGACAATGGGATATCATGTGATCCACTTGATGTATGTTTTGGTGATCAACTTGCGGGTTCCGTGACCTTGGGAATCTATGCATAGGGGTTGGCACACGTTTTCGTCTTGACTCTCATGTAGAAACTTTAGGGCACTCTTTGAAGTTCTATGTGTTGGTTGAATAGATGTTTCTGAGATTATGTGATGCATATCGTATAACCATGCCCACGGATACTTGAGGTGATAATGGAGTATCTAGGTGACATTAGGGTTTTGGTTGATTTGCGTCTTAAGGTGTTATTCTAGTACAAACTCTATGATAGATTGAACTTTACTACGGACTCTTGAATAGATCGATCAGAAAGAATAACTTTGAGGTGGTTTCGTACCCTACCATGATCTCTTCGTTTGTTCTCCACTATTAGTTACTTTGGAGTGACTCTTTGTTGCATGTTGAGGGCTAGTAATATGATCCAATTATGTTATACTTGTTGAGAGAACTTGCACTGGTGAAAGTATGAACCCTAGGCCTAGCCTACTATCACTGCAACACCGTTTATGCTCACTTTTACCACTTGCTACCTTGCTGTTTTTATTTTTTGCTTTTACAAAAACCTTTATCTACCATCCATATTGCACTTGTATCACCATCTCTTCGCCGAACTAGTGCACCTATACAATTTACCATTGTATTGGGTGTGTTGGGGACACAAGAGACTCTTTGTTATTTGGTTGCAGGGTTGCTTGAGAGAGACCATCTTCATCCTACGCCTCCCATGGATTGATAAACCTTAGGTCATCCACTTGAGGGAAATTTGCTACTGTCCTACAAACCTCTGCACTTGGAGGCCCAACAACATCTACAAGAAGAAGAGTGCGTAGTAGACATCAAGCTCTTTTCTGGCGCCGTTGCCGGGGAGGTTTGTGCTTGAAGGTATATCTTTAGATCTTGCAATCAAATCTTTTAGTTTCTTGTTTTATCACTAGTTTCGTTTATAAAAGAAAACTACAAAAAAATATGGAATTAAGGTTACCTCATATGCTTCATCTCTTTAATATCTTTCGTGAAAATGATGGGAAGGAAAATTGTGCTCAAGTACTAGAAGAAGAATTACATAGAATGCTTGGCATAAAATATGTGAATGATGAGCATGATTGCAATGTTGTTAGTATGAATTCTTTGAATACCCATGATGTTAATGATATGCAAGGCCACAAGCTTGGGGAAGCTATGTTTGATGAAGATGATATGTTTAGTCCCCCAAGTTTTGATGAGAAAATTTATTATGATGAAAGCATGCCTCCTATTTATGATGATTATATTGATGGAAGTGGATTTGGAGAGGTCATGACTTTATTTAGTGAGGAATCCACTATCACGGAAGATGTTCCAATTGATTATGAGAACAAAGTTGACATCTATGATGATTATTGTGATGACTTGTATGCTATTAAGAATAATGATAACCATGAAACTTGTCATCATGATTTTAGTTTTCAATTGGATTATGCTTCACATGATAGTTATTTTGTTGAATTTGCTCCTCCCACTACTATGAATGAGAATAATTTTGCTATGATGGGCGTAGTAAAATTTCTATGCAAGTAGATCATGAAAAGAATGCTTTGTGTGCTGGTTATATTGTTGGATTCATTCATGATGCTACTGAAAATTATTACGAGAGAGGATCATATGCTTCTACATATTGCAATAATATCAAGTTTCCTCTCTATGTGCTTAAAATTTTAAAGTTATGCTTGTTTTCCCTTCCTATGCTAGTTGATTATCGTTCCCATAAGTTGTTTGCTCACAAAATCCCTATGCATAGGAAGTGGGTTAGACTTAAATGTGCTAGTCACATTCTTCATGATGCTCCCGTTATGTTTCAATTCCTATCTTTTATGTGAGCATCATCATGCCTAGCTAGGGGCGTTAAACGATAGCGCTTGTTCGGAGGCAACCCAACTTTATATTTTTTGTTTTTGTTGCTGTTAGGGAATAAATATTGCATCTAGCCTCTGATTAGATGTGGTTTCATGTTTTGTTTAGTGTTTGTGCCAAGTAGAACCTTTGGGAAGACTTGTGTGAAGTTTATGTGATCTTGCTTCGAAAAACAGAATCGTTAGCGCTCGCTAAAGTGGTCATCAGATTTTACTGGAGCGTGCTTTTTGGTTCATTCTTTTTGCAGATGATTGGTAGACAAATTTCGCAAATTTACCAATTTATTTGAATTTTTTGGAGCTCCATAAGTAGGCGAACCTTGCAGATTACTACAGACTGTTCTGTCTTTGACAAATTCTGTTTTTCGTGTGTTGTTTGCTTATTCCGATGCATCTATGAGTAGTATTGGAGGATATGAACCATAGAGAAGTTGGAATACAGTAGGTTTAACACAAATAGAAACAAAGAATGAATTCATTGCTGTACCTTTGAGTAGTGGTTTGCTTTCTTATACTAACGGAGCTCACGAGAATTTTTGTCTAAGTTTTGTGTTGTGAAGTTTTCAAGTTTTGAGTATTGCTTTGATGGACTATGGAACAAGGAGTAGAAAAGGCCTAAGCTTGGGGATGCCCATAGAACCCCAAGTAAATTCAAGGACAACCAAAAGCCTAAGCTTGGGGATGCCCCGGGAAGGCATCCCCTCTTTCGTCTTCATCCATCGGTAACTATACTCGGAGCTATATTTTTATTCACAACATGATATGTGTTTCGCTTGGAGCGTCAATTTAGTTTATTTTGTTTTGCTTGCTATTTGAATAATATCCCAAGATCCGAAGTTCTTAAATGTTAGATAGTCTTCACATAGTTACATAATTATTCAACTACTCATTGAACTTCACTTATATCTTTCGGAGTAGTTTGTTGTTTGCTCTAGTGCTTCACTTATGTCTTTTAGAGCACGGTGGTGGTAATATTTTGTAGAAATTGTTGAACTCTCATGCTTCACTTATATCTATATGAGAGTCTATTAAAACAGCATGGTAATGTGTATAGGCTATGAAATTAGTCTTCACATGATAGACATCCAATATCAATGTAGTAAAAACTTCCACACTAAGTGCATTGAATATGATGAGAAGTTGGATGCTTGATAAATGTTTTGAGATATGAGGATAGTGATATTAGAGTCATGCTAGTGGAGTTATTATGAAATTGAGGAATACTTGTGTTAAGGTTTGTGATTCCCGTAGCATGCATGTATGGTGAACCGTTGTGTGACTAAGTTAAAGCATGAGGTATTTGTAGAGTGCCAACCTTTGTGTGGAGGTCGGGGGTGTGCGATGGTTAACTCCTACCAACCTACCCCCTAGGAGCATGCGTTGATTGCTTTTCTTTGATGACTCGTAGATTTTTGCAATAAGTATATGAGTTCTTAGGACTAATGTTGAGTCCATGGATTATACGCACTCTCACCCTTCCACCCTTGCTAGCCTCTCTTGTACCGCACAACTTTCGCTGATGCCATAAACCCACTATATATTCTTCCTCAAAACAGCCACCATATTGTTACTCAAAACAGCCACCATACCTACCTATCATGGCATTACCATAGCCATTCCGAGGTATATTACCATGCAACTTTCCACCGTTCCGTTCATATGACACACATTATTGTCATATTGCCATTGCATGATCTTTTAGTTGACATCGTATTTATGGCAAATCCATCATGCATAATTTTTATACATGTCACTCTTGTTTCATTGCACATACCGGCACACCTCCGGAGGCATTCATATAGAGTCATACTTTGTTGTTGAAGTATCGAGTTGTAATATCGAGTTGTAATGAAACTGTGATGATCATCATTATTAGAGCATTGTCCCATGGAAGGAAAGGCTAAATCTATAAAGCCCCTCCGCAAAAAAGAAAAAAGAAAAAGAAAGTCCAAAGAAAAAAAGAAAGGCCCAATAAAAAAAGAAAAAAAAGAGAAAAAAAGAAAAGAAAAAGGGACAATTGCTACTATCTTTTTCCACACTTGTGCTTCAAAGTAGCACCATGTTCTTCATCGTAGAGAGTCTCATGCTTAGTCACTTTCATATACTAGTGGGAATTTTCATTATAGAACTTGGCTTGTATATTCCAACGATGGGCTTCGTCAAATGCCCTAGGTCTTCTTGAGCAAGCAGGTTGGATGCACGCCCACTAGTTTCTTTTGATGAGTTTTCATTCATATTTATCTCTAGTGCATCCGTTGCACGGCAATCCCTACTCACTCACATTGATATCTATTGATGGGCATCTCCATAGCCCGTTGATACGCCTAGTCGATGTGAGACTATCTCCCTCCTTTTTGTCTTCTCCACAACCACCTCTATTCCACCCATAGTGCTATGTCCATGGCTCACGCTCATGTATTGCATGAAAGTTGAAAGGTTTGAAAAGATAGAGTATGAAAACAAGTGCTTGGCTGAAATCGGGGTTGTGCATGATATGAATATTTAGTGTGATAACGAGTGAGCATAGCCAACACTATATGATTTTGTAGGGATAACTTTCTTTAGCCGTAGTATATTGAGAAGACATGATTGCTTTGTTAGTATTGCTTGAAGTATTATTATTTCTTATGTCAATATAGACTTTTGTCTTGAATCTTTCAGATCTGAACATTCATGCCACAATTAAGAGAATTACATTGAAAAACTATACTGGTTAGCATTCCACATAAAAAATTCTTTCTTTATCATTTACCTACTCGAGGACGAGCAGGAATTAAGCTTGGGGATGCTGATACGTCTCCAACGTATCTATAATTTTTGATTGTTCCATGCTATTATATTATCCTTCTAGGATGTCTTATGGGCTTTATTATACACTTTAATATGATTTTTGGGACTAACCTATTAACCCAGAGCCCAGTGCCAGTTTCTGTTTTTCCTTGTTTTTGAGTTTCGCAGAAAAGGAATATCAAACGGAGTCCAATTGACGAGCCAATTTTTTATGATTTTTTCTGGACCAAAAGAAGCCCCCGAAGCAAAAGAGATGGGCCACGGGAGCCACGGGCTGCCCTCGAGGGTGGGGGGCGCGCCCTGTGAAGGGGGGCGCGCCCCCCTATTTCGAGGACAGCCCAGCAGCCCCCTGACGTGTGCCCTACGTCCAAAAATTCCTATAAATATTGAAACCTTCGGAAATTAACCTAGATCGGGAGTTCCGCCACCGAAAGCCTCTGTAGCCACCGAAAACCAATCTACAACCGTTCTGGCACCCTGCTGGAGGGGGGGGGAATCCCTCTCCGGTGGGTATCTTCATCATCCCGGCGCTCTCCATGACGACGAGGGAGTAGTCCACCCTCGGGGCCGAGGGTATGTACAAGTAGCTATGTGTTTGATCTCTCTCTCTCTCTCTCTCTCTCTCTCGTGTTCTTGAGATGTCACGATCTTGATGTATCGCGAGCTTTGCTATTCTAGTTGGATCATCTTCTCCCCCTCTACTCTCTTGTAATGGATTGACTTTTCCCTTTGAAGTTATCTTATCCGATTGAGTCTTTAAGGATTTGAGAACACTTGATGTATGTCTTGCGCGTGTTTATCTGTGATGACTATGGGATATCATGTGATCCACTTGATGTATGTTTTGGTGATCAACTTGCGGGTTCCGTGACCTTGGGAATCTATGCATAGGGGTTGGCACACGTTTTCGTCTTGACTCTCCGGTAGAAACTTTAGGGCACTCTTTGAAGTTCTATGTGTTGGTTGAATAGATGTTTCTGAGATTATGTGATGCATATCATATAACCATGCCCACGGATACTTGAGGTTACAATGGAGTATCTAGGTGAAATTAGGGTTTTGGTTGATTTGTGTCTTAAGGTGTTATTCTAGTACGAACTCTATGATAGATTGAACTTTACTACGGACTCTTGAATAGATCGATCAGAAAGAATAACTTTCAGGTGGTTTCGTACCCTACCATGATCTCTTCGTTTGTTCTCCGCTATTAGTTACTTTGGAGTGACTCTTTGTTGCATGTTGAGGGCTAGTAATATGATCCAATTATGTTATCCTTGTTGAGAGAACTTGCACTAGTGAAAGTATGAACCCTAGGCCTTGCCTACTATCATTGCAACACCGTTTATGCTCACTTTTACCACTTGCTACCTTGCAGTTTTTATATTTTCGTTTTACAAAAACCTTTATCTACCATCCATATTGCACTTGTATCACCATCTCTTCGCCGAACTAGTGCACCTATACAATTTACCATTGTATTGGGTGTGTTGGGGACACAAGAGACTCTTTGTTATTTGGTTGCAGGGTTGCTTGAGAGAGATCATCTTCATCCTACGCCTCCCACAGATTGATAAACCTTAGGTCATCCACTTGAGGGAAATTTGCTACTGTCCTACAAACCTCTGCACTTGGAGGCCCAACAACGTCTACAAGAAGAAGGGTGCGTAGTAGACATCAGTCTCCAACGTATCTATAATTTTTTATTGTTCCATGCTATTATATTATCCATCTTGAATGTTTTATATACATTAATATTCTATTTTATATCATTTTTGGGGGGACTAACCTATTAACCTAGTGCCTAGTGCCAGTTTATGTTTTTTCCTTTTTTTTTGAATTTTATAGAAAAGGAATATCAAACGGAATAAAACTTTACGATGATTTACTTGGACCAGAAGAAACCCACGAGACTTGGAGAGGAGGCTGGAAGACCAACGAAGCGGCCACAAGCTATAGGGGCATGCCCCTAGGGCTTGTGGGCCCCTTAGAGACCTTCCAATCCTAATCTTTGCACTATAAATCCTCAAATATCCCCCCCTATGCCAGAGGGCACACCAAAAATACTTTTCCGCTGCCACAAGTCTCTGACCATGTGAGATCCCATCCTGGGGCCTTTTCTGGTGCTCTGTCGGAGGGGGATTCGATCACGGAGGGCCTCTACATTAACCTTGCTGCCTTCCGATGATGTGTGAGTAGTTTACAACAGACCTACGAGTCCATAGCTGTAGCTAGATGGCTTCTTATCTCTCTTTGATCTTCAGTACAATGGTCTACTCGATGTTCTTGGAGATCTATTCGATGCAATCTTCTTTTGTGGTGTGTTTGTTGAGATCCGATGAACTGAGGATTTACGATCAGATTATCCATGAATATTATTTGAGTCTTCTATGAAATCTTATATGCATGATTAAGATAGCTTTGTATTTTCTCTCTGATCTATCGATTTGGTTTGGCCAACCAGATTGGATTTTCTTGCAAAGGGAGAAGTGCTTTGTGATGGGTTCAATCTTGCGGTGTCCTCTCCAAGTGACAGAAGGGGCATCGAGGAACGTATTGTATTGTTGCCATTAAGGATAAAAAGATGAGGTTTATATCTTATTGCTTGAATTTATCCCTCTACATCGTGTCATCTTGTTTAAAGCGTTACTCCGTTCTTATGAACTTAATACTCTAGATGCAGGAAGGAGTCGGTCGATGTGTGGAGTAATAGTAGTAGATACAGAATCATTTCGGTCTACTTTCACGGACGTGATGCCTGTATTCATGATCATTTCCTTAGATATCGTCATAGCTCTGCGCTTTTCTATCAATTGCCCGATAGTAATTTGTTCACCCATCGTATGCTTTCTTCGAGAGAGAATCCTCTAGTGAAACCTATGCCCCCCGTGTCTACTTTTCACATATTATTTTCAGATCCGTAAAATCATGGGAAAAACAAAAATACCTTGCTGTAATTTATTTAGTTGTATTTGTTTTGCATCTATCTCTATTAGATCTCACTCTTGCTAGTGACCGTGAAGGGATTGACAACCCCTTTTTCCGCGTTGTGTGGAAGTGTTTGTTAATTTGTACTTGTGCATATATTGGGGACTTGCTTGTGCCTCCTACTGGATTGATATCTTGGTTCTTAACTGATGGAAATACTTACCTCTACTTTACTGTATCACCCTTTCCTCTTAAGAAAAAAATCAACGCAAGCTCAAGAAGTAGCGGGAAGAATTTCTGGCGCCGTTGCTGGGGAGGTTCTACATCAAGCATACCAAGTACCTATCATAAAATCTCATATCTTCCACTTATATTATTTGCCATTTTCCTCTCGTTTTCGTCTCCCCCACTTCTAAAATATTTTCAGAAAATCACAAAAATATTTCCTTTTTATTTGCCTTCTTTGCGTTTGCCTTTATGTCTTACTTGGTTTGTTTGCTCATTTACTTGGCATAATTGTGTGTTTATTGTAGTTCACAAGCAAAAGATTTATGGATCCACATACACTTGCCAATCTTTTGAAAAAACCCATTTATGATTAACCAATTGCCAGTGAGTTGAGTGCACTAGATTATCTTTATGAGGTTTTGCTTGAAATTCGTGAATCTAAAAATTGTGATGAAGTGTTGAAAGAAGAAATTTATAAAGTGACTCACGATAGCTCCTTGAAGTAAAAGCATTATTGCAAAGATGTTATTATAAATTCTATTAAGGGATAATTGATTTTATGCCCCTAGTTGGGTCACACTCGGCAGGTTTACCCCTAGTTTCCGAAAACACTTGTTCCCGCCCAAACCACTTTGCTCCTCTTATGCTTTTGCCCTTTGACCGTTTGACCATCACTTTGAAAACTTCATAAAAAATTCATACTAACACAGAAAAATTCAAATAAGATATCAAAATGTTCAGAAAAGCATCACCTATATGTGCATGTCATTTTCATTCATGAAAAAAGTGTTGTCCAGTCCCCATCTCAGTTTTGACCATTTGCATTCATGGGGACTAGCCAACACTTTTTCCATGAATGCAAATGCCATGCACATATAGGTGATGCTTTTCTGAACATTTAGATATCTTATTTGAATTTTTCTGAGTTAGTATGAATTTTTTATGAAGTTTTCAAAGTGATGATCAAACGGTCAAAGGGCAAAAGCATAAGAGGAGCAAAGTGGTTTGGGCAGGAACAAGTGTTTTCGGAAACTAGGGGTAAACCTGCCGAGTGGGACACAACTAAGGGCACCAAATTAATTATCCCTTCAATTAATGTCAATTGTGTTAATGATATTCTAAACCCTAAGCTTCGGGATGCTAATTTTGCTATGTCCGCTACTTGTTGCAATGATCATGATTGGGGTGATTCTTCTTATGATCTTGGAAATTTATTTAAGACCCATGATGAATATTAGATTGATAATAATGTTTGCAATAATATTGAAAGTGGGTTTGGAAGAGTGTCAACTTTGGATCCCACATATTTGGAGAATGTTCAATCGTATTTTTTTTTGATAAAAGTAGGCTTGGAGAAGTAATGACTTTGTTCTATGTTAATCCCACTATTTTGGAAGAGTGTCAACTTTGCATGCATGTGGACAATTAGAGAATATGTTGTGTGATAGCTATATCGTTAAATTTGAATATGACCCCACATCCAATTATTTTGGGAGAGAAAAATATGGTTGTAGAAATCTCCATGTTACTAAATTACCTCTCTTGATACTTAAATTGTCAAACTTTTACCTCTTCCTTGCATATGCTAGTTTTTGCTTGCGTTGATAATTTGTTTACTTATAAAATGCCTATGCATAGGAAGTATGTTGGACTTAGATGTGTTTGTCGCATGTTTTATGATGCTCTCTTTTTGCTTCAATTCTTGCACATTAGTTCCAGTTCAAGCTGCTAGGACGCCGGACGGGGCTCGTCAGACATCAGTCCAGGTCCGAATGGGACCTTTACTCCCGGTTGCAGACATCAACCGGGACTAAAGGGGTTGCGGCAGGCGCGATACCCTTTTGTCCTGGTTAAGCATCATAAGAGGTACCCAAGCCACACTTAAGCTTTCTCCTTTCTTCTCCTCTGTTCTTCCTCCAAGCTCGACCTCGAAGCTCCATTTTCCCCAAGATTTGTCTAGATGTGGCGGTGCACCAACTATCCAAGTGTTCTAAAAGGTTAGCAACTTCATCCTTTCATCTCTCATTGCTAGCTTAGCTCATTTCATGCTCTAGAAGTAGAGTGATTTATTGGTTTTAGTGGAGGAGTGAATGTGGGAGTTTATTTGATTTAGATGGAATTTGAACTCAAATTAACTTCTTAGTTTGCACATGTGTAGGGTGTCGTCCCGTTCCCGTCCTCACCACTGTCAATCGCCCGCGCCAATCTCGTCGCCGACACCACCGTGATGAGCCTCTTGTTCTTATCTTTAAAAAATCTTACATGTATGCTTTAGATAGTTACTTGTATAATTTTCTTACTTGTATTATTTTTTGTTATTATATAGTGCCATGGTTTTGATATCCGCCTCCGTCGGCTCTCACCCGTTCTATAATTTAGATGTGGTATATTATCTTTTATAACTATTTGTTTCATTTAGTGTTTATGACAGTTATGCCAACCAACTTGACATAGATATTTTTATCTAGGAGGTATGTGAACCGGAAATTCCAACCGACCCTCTTGTCGAGAGGTTAAATTTTGTAGAAAAAGAAAACATTTATTTGATTTTTTTATGAAAAGAATTAAAGAAGAGAAGATGGAATTGGAGTTGCATGTTGCCGATGTCGCCGATCTACACAAGATCTAGATGGATGCAATAAGCTTGAAGATTAGAAAGTATGCCATTGATAAAGAGGCTTGGTATCATTATGCTGTTGGATCAATTGATACCTTAGTTGCGATTTTGATCGCATTTGTTGTTCCATTTAAATGTTTTACATAGTTGTATGTTAGTTTAAATGTATGTTTTAGATGCTCTAGATAGTTGTATGTTGTTTTATGAGAAATATGTATGTACTTTATGTATTTATTTTTGCAGTAATAACATTTTATGACTACTGTACTTTGGTTTTAATGTGATGAACTTGGATTAATTTGGTCATTTCACTATTCATGATGTTCTATAATGGTTTTCGATATACTTAATTATATAATGTAGATGAACCGTCAATGGATGTACGGTTACCGACACACTGGCGAGTAAATTACGAGCCTGCATAATTTTATCGGTGTGGCTCAAACAAACAGTCTGAATGGCTTTATGTGTTGTCCATGTGTTGTCTGTTGGAATAAGAAGGATTACTCTTCCTCGAAAAACCTTCACACCCACCTACTTCAGCCCAGTTTCATGACCAGCTATAATTGTTGGACCAAGCACGGAGAAAGAGGGGTTATGATGGAAGACAATGAAGAATAATAGGATGATGACAACTATCCTATGTTCCCTGAATACAGTGATACTACAACGGGGAATCTGAAGATCAAGAGGCACTAGATGCGCCCGCTGATGATCTTCGTCGGGTCATTGTTGATGCACATAGAGAATGCGAAAGTGAAAAGGAGAAGTTGAAGTTGCAGCGCATGTTAGAGGATCACAAAAAAAATTGCACCCAAATTGCGAAGATGGCAACACAAAGCTCGATACCACACTAGAATTGCTATAATGGAAGGTTGAGAATGGTGCATCTGGCAAGGGATTTGAAAAGTTACTGAAAATGACGATGAAGAAGCTTCCAAAGGATAACGAATTTCTTGACAATACGTACAAAGCAAAGAAGGTTCTCTGCCCTCTAGGATTAGAGGTGCAGAAAATACATGAATGCTCTAATGACTCAATCCTCTACCGTGGTGTGGAGTATGAGAATTTGAACGCATGCCCGGTATGCGGTGCATTGCTGTATAAGATCAAACAATATGACCCTGGTGATGTTCAGGGTGAGCACCCTAGGAAGAGGGTTCCTGCCAAGGTGATGTGGTATGTTCCTATAATACCATGGTTTAAACGTCTGTTCAAAAACATAGAGCATGCCAAGTTGTTGCGATGGCACAAAGAAGATCGTAAGAAAGATGGGATGTTGAGAGTACCGTTGATTGGTCGCAGTGTAGAAAAATCGAGAGAAAGTTCAAGGACTTTGCAGATGACGCAAGGAACTTATGGTTTGGTATAAGTACATATGGCATGAATCGTTTTGGGGAGCAGAGCAGCAGTCAAAGCACCTGGCCTATGACTCTCTCTCTCTCTCTCTCTCTCTCTCTCTCTCTATATATATATATATATATATATATATATATATATATATATATATATATATAACCTTCCTCATTGGTTGTGCATGAAGCGAAAGTTCATTATGATGCCAGTGCTCATCCAAGGCCCTAAGTAACCCAGCAATGACATTGATGTGTACCCAAGGCCATTAGTTGAAGAACTTTTACAATTTTGGGATATAAAAAGTGTACGTGTGTGG
>LR738713.1:76696506-76743424 GCA_902687465.1 Secale cereale
GCATGCATGCACTTTTTAGATGAGACTGAAAGTATATATTTGGATAAATGTAAGAAGAATGTGTACCTGGGACATCGTCGATTTCTTCCGATCAAGCATCCCTTAGGAAAGAAAGGTAAGCATTTCAAAGGTGAGGCAGATCACCAAAAGAAGCATGTCCACCGTACTAGTGATCATATATTTGATATGGTCAAGTATTTAAAATTAATCTTTGGAAAGGGTCCTGGTGGACAATCTGTTCTGAATGACGCTAATGGACATGTACCCATGTGGAAGAAGAAATCAATATTTTGGGAGCTACCCTATTCGAAAGTCCTAGAGGTCCGCTCTGCAATCGACATGATGCACGTGACGAAGAATCTTTGCATGAACCTGCTAGGCTTCTTGGGCGTGTATGGGAAAACAAAAGATACACTGCAGGCACGGGAGGACCAGCAACGTATTAATGAAAAAGACAACATGCATCCAAAGCGGTATCAAGGTCCTACTAGCTATGCTCCTACCAAAGCAGAGAATGAATTCTTTTTTGAATGCCTGAGCAGTATCAAGGTCCCATCTGGCTTGTTGTTGAATATTAAGGGAATAATAAATATGGCAGAGAAAAAAATTCCAAAACCTAAAGTCTCGTGACTGCCACATGATTATGAAACAATTGCTTCTGGTTGCATTGAGGGGCTTCTACCAGAAAATGTTCGATTAGCCATTGTGAAGCTATGTGCATTCCTCAATGCAATTTGTCAGAAGGTAATCGATCTAGAAATCCTATGAAGGTTACAGAATGATTTGGTTCAATGTCTGTCAGTTTTGAGTTGGTGTTCCCACCATCCTTCTTCAATATTATGACGCACGTCCTAGTTCACCTAGTCGAAGAGATTGCCATTCAGTGTCCTGTATTTCTACATAATATGTTCCGCTTTAGGGGGTTCATGGGAATCTTAAACAAATATGTTCATAATCGTGCTATGCCAAAAGGAAGCATCTCCAAGGGCTATGAAATAGAGGAGGTTATTTAGTTTTGTGTTGACTTTATTCCTGACCTTAAGCCAATTGGTGTTCCTCAATCACGGCATGAGGGGAGACTGAGTGGAAAAAGCACGCTTGGACAAAAAGCAATAATATGTAGGGACGGGCATTCTTTCACTCAGGCACACTACACAGTTCTACAAAGTTCTACCTTGGTGGCCACGTATATCAATGAACACAAGAATATTGTACGCTCCCAACACCCGAGGTAGTCTGACTACTAGATTACACGTGCACACATGGCGACTTTCGGAGGTTGGTTGCAAACACATCTCACGAATAACACCACTGTTGGAGACTAGCTGTACTTGTTGGCCAGGACACCATATTCAAATGTATGGACTTTCCAAGGGTACGAGATAAATGGGATTACATTTTACACAGTCACCCAAGATAAAAAGAGCACCAACCAAAATAGTGGTGTCCACTTTGATGCAACAAACACCAATAGGGAAAATGACACATATTATGGTTACATAGAGGACATATGGGACTTGACTATGGACTTGATTTTAAGGTCCGTTTGTTTCGATGCAAATGGGTCAATCTGACAGGAGGTGGGGTAAAGGTGGACCCGCACTACGAAATGATAACAGTGGGTATAACCAATCTTGAGTACACAGATGAACCATTCGTCCTAGCCAATGATGTGGCACATGTTTTCTATGTGAAGGACATGTCTACCAAACCGAGAAAATGAAAAGATAAGGAAGCGAATACATCATATGATGATCCAAAGCGCCACACAGTTATTTCAGTGAAGAGAAACATCGATGGAGTGGGGGACAAGACAGACATGTCAGAAGATTATGAAAAGTTTGATTAAAGTCCTCCCTTCACAGTGAAGATTGACCCAAGTATCATATTAAATGACGAAGATTCTCCATGGTTACGGCGCAATCATAAGCAAGGGACACACACTAACAAAAAGTTTTATACCCCAAGACACCACTCTGGGATGTGACTAGCTTCACCATCATCACTTTCTCTCTAGTGAGTTTCCGAACTTATAGCTAGAAAGTCCCACTTTGGACAAACACGAGGGAATCTTTGTACAAGTTAGGTATATATGTGTTTTGGGTGTTCCTAGGTGGACTCCAAAGTGTCGGAATCCAACTGAAAACTAGGGAATTTTGGCATTTGAAACATGATTTTTGAATAATTATTTATTAAGTTATGACTTTGCAATTATTCCTGTCCTTTTAGTATTTTCATTATACAAAGGAGTTAATCAATGCAGTTATGTCCAAAAAAATATGAATATCTTCTGACCATTCCAGATAAGCCGCTTGAGGTTGACAAGCATTGGTCATAAAGTTGTATGACATAAAATTGGAGCTACTATGTGGTTTCTCTGATCGGAGGACCCTTTATGCCGAGCCAAGTCCAGATGAGGATTTCTGGTTACTTTATGGTGAAACTGAGGACAACATATTAGATGGTAGGATTGTTCAAGTAACTGTTCGGCATATACAAGACAATTTGCAGCTTTCATTCTGGATTGAAAGCCATAGTTATGGGAGACAACTATTCTGATGATGGCTTTGATCTAGATCCACTGCAGTTACATGAAGGCGATATATTAACTGGAAAAATTAAGAATATGAATAAAAATAGGTTCATAGCTTACCTAACATGCAAGCACAGTGGAATGAAGAGATGGCCATTCTCGAGAAATAATCATGATCCATACTATCGTGCACAAAAGGTGGTTACGACCCAGGAAGACAAGGCTCGGAGACAAAAGGAAGCGAAGAAACATTTCAAGCCAAGGATGATTGTTCATCCTCACTTTTAGAATTTGACGACAGAAGAGTCAATGCAGGTGTGTTGTCCTGTTGAATAGATCTTTTTTGTCCATTTACTTTATTTATCAACTTCTTTCCCTTTCTGTAATAGTATCTAATCTTAACTCATTAAAACAGTTCATGGGGGACAAAGAGCCTGGCGAGAAAGTTATTCGGCCTAGCTCTAGGGGCCATCATTCCTAATGCTTACCCTAAATATATTTGATGGTGTCTTTGCACACAAGGATATAACCGAAAGTGGAATGGATAATAAAGATATTACAAGTTCGCTTCGCCTCAGAAAAACACTAACCATTGGTAATGAAACTTTTGAAAATATTGACGAGGTTGGTTTACATACAAGATGATTTCCATAGCAATTTTTCTATAGACCTTAGTTTGCTGAAATTCCATTTCTTTTATGGCAGGCAAGATTGGCATATGTTTTAATTTTTGGTAACTCATTCTTTGTACAAATATGCAGATAATAGACAAATATGTGGATCCATTGGTAGGCCACCTGAAAAGCATGCTCCTTTATGGAAAAATCAAGGAAAGTGTTAAAAGTGGAAGTTCATGATATGTAGAGGGCTGAGAAATCAGAGAATACTATGAGAATAGTCTATTGTTTTGGCATATCTCATGAACATCCAGGCACCTTTATATTATCTTACATCAGGAGTACAAACCCACATCATGAGTATGTTGGGTTATACCCAAAGGTCTTTAGATACTGGAAGAAAGATTTTCATAGCATTGATCGCCTTGTGTCATATTTTCAAAAATATGTTAACAAACCACCACCTGATGCTTGCCGTTTGAAGCGAAATGTTGTGGCAATGGTAGCTATGAAAAATAAGTTGATAGAACTATTTGTCACTCTTTGATGAAAAAATATATATCTCAAACATTGCATTCATATAAGGATTCACTCTAGCAAGCGTTCTAGCAATCAAAATATAATCAATGAATAAAGGAATAAATAAAACAATAAGAAAAAGAAAATAGAAAGAAAAACAAAACTTCAAGGATATCCAAATAAAAACTCCTAAGGGAATTGTAGGACTTAACTCACTAGTACGCGTGAGTGCTATACAAACGGTTTTAAACCCCTTTTCGCGACAACATTTGGAACCGTCGCCTAGTGAGTGTGGGCGATAGGGGGTCCTTCCCACACGACCCAGAAACCGTCAGGGATATGCCCTCCTGGAACACACGCTCGGTAAAATGGGGTCGTGTGCGACCGGCGAGCGCTCAAATACGGAAATATGTACAATAGAGTTAAAAAAACAATTATATAGGGGAAATTGTTTCCGGTCGCAAGTTCATTCCACACAGTCAATCCCCGCTAGACGTTTCCGTTCGTATGTACATCCCACACAATCGCTCCAAGGAAAATGTTTCCGTTCACAGGTACATCACACAAAATTTTTCCCGTTAAATCGTTTGTGATAGGGTTGCCATTCCACACGATATTAACAACTTTATCGTTTGCATTATTGAATGTATCACACACGATGCGCAGAAGAAACTGTGTAGCAAAGACTATCCATAACACATAGTTTTTATGTGGTAAACGTTTGCGCAAGGTAGCCTAACGCAAACAGTTTTCAAGACATGGTCTTGTGTGATTGTTCATTGATCCAACACGGTTTATTCCTAGGAACTGTGTGCGTTGCCTGTTCTCATCGCCCACGGTAGTTTCTCAATAACCTTTTGCAATAGCAAAACCGAATTAGTAGGCTAATTTCCCTATTATTAATAATCCATTTATTAATCTAATTGACATTCATATTAAGCACATAATATATTTCATTTCCATATTAAGGAAGCAGGATTTCATAATTGAAATACATCAGAGTACAACATGATATAGCTTCAGCACTTAGCTGCCCCATTACACAACTGCACCAACACCAAGTTTCACATGCAACATGTAGAACCTTTCGAAATTATCATCATAGACGGTTGATACGTCCAAAACGTATCTATAATTTCTGCTTGCTCCATGCCACTTTTGGGTGATATTGCTATGATATTTATACACTTCCATACACTTTTGATCATATTTGGACTAACCTACTAATCCAGTGCACCCCAGTGCCAGTTTCTGTTTTCGGCTGTTTTTGTATTTCAGGTTTTCACATTACGAGAACTGCCAGGAAAAATCCAGAAAAATTATATATAAAATCAGCATTCCAGAACCTACCTTGTGACCGAAGGACAGCCGGGGGGGGGGGGCACCAGGGCCCCAGGCGCCCCGGCGGCGCGCCCCCCCGGGTCGCGCCGGGGGTCGCCTGGGCCCCCCGAGCCCCGTCTGGTGCCCCCCTTTGGCATATATTTAGAGCGTCCTTCGAAACCCTGGGGACGGGAACTCTTTTTCGCGATCTCTTCTCTGTTCCGCCGTCGCCGCCGCTTCCAAGATCGGGAGCACCAGGAGAACCCTTCCCGGCACCCTGCCGGAGGGGAGGATCATCATCGGGAGCCTCTCCACCACCATGGACGCCTCCCGGATGAGTTGTGAGTAGTCTCCCTTGGACCATGAGTCCATGACCAGTAGTTATGTGATGTTCTCCTCCCGTTCTTGTGCTTCACTAATTAGTCCTCGTGAGCTGCCCTACATGATCGAGGCACATATGTAATCCTTATGCTGTTGCTATGTTGAGTTTGCTGGGATCCGATGGATTATGAGATTATGTTCAGATTGTGATTGAGTAATATATTTGATCTACCTCTTTTATATTTATGTTCGTAAGTAATTCTTGCATGTTCTCCGTTGTTATTTATTGCTTTGGCCAAGTAATAGGTAGTGACTCCAAGAGGGAACGTTATGCTCGATTGTGGGTTCATGCCCCTCGATGACTAGCTTGAGTGACAGAAACATGAGTCTAGGGGATGTGCTGTTGCCACAAGGGGGAAAACAACGGTGCTTGTGCCCGCGGGTGCAAGGATTGTTTACTTTACGCAAAGTTCTTTTAATGCAGTTGTCTGTTGCTTTGAGTTTACACTATGGGTGGGGCTCGCAACTTAATACCAGCGAGATGTTCTGGATAGATATCTCAAGGTGGATGATTAGTAGTAGATATTGATGGATTTCGGTTTACTTACTTTGGCGTACCGCCCATGCTTTGAACCTCAACCTTTCTTGCAATGTAGTCAGCATTGGTTTGCGTTCGTGGTCCTGTCAATTGCCCAGCTGTAATTCGTTTACCTCACATAGCTGTTTTATCGTCTTTTGGGAGAGAGACATCACTAGTGAACATCATGAGACTCCGGTCCATATTACCATCATTGATCACATCCGCTATTTACTTTTTGCTACTATTTACTATTGCAAACATTATCTATCACTACTATCATTTGCGTTTAATCCTTTGTGAACTACAAGGCCGGAGGGATTGACAACCTCTCTGTACTCGTTGGGAGCAAAGTTATTTGTATCTGTGTGCAGGTCCATGTTGGATTGCTAATATCTGGCGCCGTTAGCAGTTGACACCTACTTGTTGAACCTAGGAGTCTCTGGGGATTCGATCCTTGGCATCTTTGCTAAGGGAAAAACTTCCACAAACATTGCATCTCACACCTTCCACTTGGGGTAACCAACGAGGGGTTAGAGGCCCATCAAGGAGTTTTTCTGGCGCCGTTGCCGGGGACTCCACTCTTCAGGATTGGGGAGTTGCACGCTATCTTTTACCTTTGCTTTTTAGTCTTGTTATTTTACCTTTCAGTTTTTGCTTTAGTATCCTTTATCGAAAATCACAAAAATAGTTATCTTACTTGCTTGCTACTATGGGTTCTACCAAAAACACTAAATGGGAGGAGTACACCCCTTCTTCCATTACCCCAATTACCACTGTCGGGATCTACAAAAGTAATAAACCTTGTGATTATATTAGTCTTGACGGAGGGTTATGCCCATGGCATGGTCTTCTAGGAAAAGAGTATGAGCCTCAGTTTAAAATTGCTCCTAAGCTTCCCCAAACTTGGGAAGATGTTCAACCTCTTATAATAGAGAGCGATTCAAACAAATAGGATGACACTACAATTCTGCCCAATAATGATAAAATTGATTTTGATAATTGCAGTATTTCGGAAGTTGTCACCTTTCTACAAGGAATGGCCAAAGATCCCCACACTAGCACGCTTAATCTTGCCTTCACAGAGCATATCACTAATGCTCTCATCAAAGCTAGGGAGGAGAAACTTAGAGTAGAAGCCTCCATACCTAGAAAGCTAGAAGATGGTTGGGATCCTATGATTAAAATTAAGATAAACAACTTCTCATGCTATGCTTTATGTGATATTGTAGCTAATACTTCTATTATGCCCAAAAGACTATATGATATGCTTAAATTAAAACCTTGTGATTCTTGTTCTTTTGGTGTTCGTCTCGTTGATTCTTCAATAAAGAAACCTTTGGGGAGGATCGACGATGTTCTTATCGTTGTCAATGATAATTATGTTCCCATTGATTTCACTATTATGGATATTGAATGTGATCCTTCTTGTCCAATTATTTTGGGTCGTCCCTTTTTACGCACCGTTGGTGCTATCATTGACATGAAAGAGGGTAATATAAAATTTCAGTTTCCTCTCAAGAAAGGGATGGAACACTTCCCTCTTAAGAAGATCAAGTTACCTTTTGAGTCCGTTGTACGGGCTAGCTATTCTTCTACTCTTGATAAAACTTGATCTATATGCATTATGCCTAGCTTAAAGGCATAAAAGAAAGCGCTTTTGGGAGGCAGCCCACATGAATAAAATTTTTATTTTTGCTTTTGTTGTGTCTTGATGTTGTTTACTGCTGTAGAATCATCATTGTATCTTTGCTTTTCATATTTGTGCCAAGTATAGCCTCTGATTGCTAGAAAGTTCAAAAGTTGTGAGGTGCTGTCCAGGAAACAGATTCTGTCCTTGGATAGAAAAATTCGTATAAAATCACCAGTTCATCTTTTTGGTCTGAATTTTTTCGACAGCGTTCTCTATATAATTGTATTTCGTGCTTCTGTTCTGAGTTTTTTGATTTGAGTTGCAGAAGTGCCCCGAACAAATCAATTACTACCTTCTGTTCTGTTTTTCACAGATTCTGTCCTGTTTTGCCTTTCCTTCATTTTGCAAACCAAGAGCTTGCTTTTTCTTTGCAAAAACCTTTTGGCAATCTTGAGAAACAGTAGAACTTCAAGAATATCTTTATTACCAGCAAAGTACAATTATTTTATTAAGGGTACTAACCTCACTAATCAGATTATGATGAGTTATGTATGAAGGGAGTTTTCAAGTGTGCGAGGGAAGATGATAAAAAGATTCAGGAGTGTCAAGCGCTCAAGCTTGGGGATGCCCCCGTGCACCCCCAAGAAATATTCAAGGAGACTCAAGCGTCTAAGCTTGGGGATGCCCCCGTGCATCCCCTTCTCCATCAACATTATCAGTTCGTCTTTCGTTCCACTATATTTTAATCACTTCATGTGTTATGTGCTATGCTTGGAGTGTCTTACTTTTAGTTTTCTTCAGTTTTTCATAACGAGTCGGAACTCAGCGTTCTTTATGTGGGAGAAAAACACGCTCCACTTCTACCTAGAACATAACAAAGAATTTTCATGTCTATCTTTGCTGTGTGTGTTCTTTGTCTTTTAATAGCTACTATCATGTTCAGCTCTTAGTATTCATGCTTATCTTTTCAAAGAGCTTTTGTTTAGTTGGTTGCTTGAACTCTCCTTAGTTACCATGCTCACCTTATTAAGAGAGTTTGCTTCCGTTGCATTGGTTAATATGTCTATGATAAAGATGCTACGTGCATAATGGCGCTTAGTAGTTCAGGTTCTCTTATGGTTAGTCTCAAATAGCTGGGGGGTTCCCAATGTGTTATTGGAGTACCAACATGATTTGTTTGCCTATGATGTGGTATGGTTTAGTAATATCTTCCCTCAAGAATTTATTTTGATTGACTTGGCGTATGCTCACGCATATTTAAGACTGTAAAGAAAGTCTGTCAAGCCTTGATGACCTTTTATTTCTGAGTAGCGATATAAGTTCCATGCCTGATTCAATGTTGCTTTGTCGCTCTGCATGATTATGGCCGTCATTGCTCTCTTAGTTGGTCGCTCCCAGTCTTTTGCTAACCTCCACCTGTACTAAGCGAACTAACTTTGCAATACATAGCTCATGGGAAAGTAGCTTAAAAACTATTGTGGTAAAGAATATGTTGCCTATGTATCTTATTTCTTATAAGTTGCTTGCTGAGCAGTAACCATGTTTCTGGGGACGCCATCAACTGTCACACTTTTGTTGAATATCATGTGAGTTGCTATGCATGTTCGTCTTGTCTGAAGTAAGGGTGATTTACCATGGGTTGAATGAGTATGCATATTGTTAGAGAAGAACATTGGGCCGCCAACCAAAGCCATGTATCATGGTGGAAGTTTTAGCTTGGACATTAATCCTCAATCTCTTATGAGAATATGCTTATGCATTGAAGAGGAGTCCATTATCTATTTTCTATGTTGTCCCGGTATGGATGTCATCAAGTTGAGATCTATCAAAAACGAGAAATCAAATGCGATCTATCTCCTTGGACCTTTGTACAGGTGGCATAGAGGTACCCCTTTGTGACACTTGGTTGAAACATATGTAATGCAATGGTAACCCATGGAAATCCGAGCTAATTAGGACAAGGTGCGAGCACTATTGGTATTCGATGCATGAGGCTTGCAACTTATAGGATATCTTATGCATGACACAAATGAAGTACTACTACCGTTGACAAAATTGCTTCTATGTTTTCAAAATAAAAAAAGCTCTAGCACATGGCCATTCTTTTACTTTTATGTTGAGTCTCCACCTTCTTTCTTCAAGCACCAACTACTGAGAGCATGATTGTCATTCTGAGTGTAATGTGCATTCCCAAAGTAGCATTGTCTTTTGCATGATTCTGATATCGTTTATTTTGAAATCATTGTATCTAGTCATCACTTAAACCTTGAAGGTGCCCCTGCATTTATGTTTTGCATCACTAAAGGGGGCAAGCTAGATATCACTTTATCATATTTGCACATCACGTTCATTGCAAATCTTTTTGATGTTTCAGTTTCATATTGTAAAACTTTCAGTTCTTTGTGATTTTCCCATGAGGCAACTTAATTACTATAGATTCATTGTCTCAGTAAGCTTTTGTCATATGACTACAAAAAGTCCTATATGGTTAATAGCATGTCACCACAGAAATTATTCTTGTTATCATTTACCTACTCGAGGACGAGCAGGAATTAAGCTTGGGTATGTTGATACGTCCAAAACGTATCTATAATTTCTGCTTGCTCCATGCCACTTTTGGGTGATATTGCTATGATATTTATACACTTCCATACACTTTTGATCATATTTGGACTAACCTACTAATCCAGTCCACCCCAGTGCCAGTTTCTGTTTTCGGTTGTTTTTGTATTTCAGGTTTTCACATTACGAGAACTGCCAGGAAAAATCTAGAAAAATTATATAAAAAATCAGCGTTCCAGAACCTACCTTGCGCCCGAAGGACAGCCGGGGGGGGGGGGGCACTAGGGCCCCAGGCGCCCTGGCGGCACGCCCCCCCTGGGCCGCGCCGGGGGGGCGCCTGGGCCCCCCGAGCCCCGTCTGGTGCCCCCCTTTGGCATATATTTAGAGCGTCCTTCGAAACTCTGGGGACGGGAACTATTTTTCGCGATCTCTTCTCTGTTCCGCCGCCGCCGCCGCTTCCAAGATCGGGAGCACCAGGAGAACCCTTCCCGGCACCCTGCCGGAGGGGAGGATCATCATCGGGAGCCTCTCCACGACCATGGACGCCTCCCGGATGAGTTGTGAGTAGTCTCCCTTGGACCATGAGTCCATGACCAGTAGCTATGTGATGTTCTCCACCCGTTCTTGTGCTTCACTAATTAGTCCTCGTGAGCTGCCCTACATGATCGAGGCACATATGTAATCCTTATGCTGTTGCTATGTTGAGTTTGCTGGGATCCGATGGATTATGAGATTATGTTCAGATTGTGATTGAGTAATATATTTGATCTACCTCTTTTATATTTATGTTCGTAAGTAATTCTTGCATGTTCTCCGTTGTTATTTATTGCTTTGGCCAAGTAATAGGTAGTGACTCCAAGAGGGAACGTTATGCTCGATTGTGGGTTCATGCCCCTCGATGACTAGCTTGAGTGACAGAAACATGAGTCTAGGGGATGTGCTGTTGCCACAAGGGGGAAAACAACGGTGCTTGTGCCCGCGGGTGCAAGGATTGTTTACTTTACGCAAAGTTCTTTTAATGAAGTTGTATGTTGCTTTGAGTTTATACTATGGGTGGGGCTCGCAACTTAATACCAGCGAGATGTTCTGGATAGATATCTCAAGGTGGATGATTAGTAGTAGATATTGATGGATTTCGGTCTACTTACTTTGGCGTACCGCCCATGCTTTGAACCTCAACCTTTCTTGCAATGTAGTCAGCATTGGTTTGCGTTCGTGGTCCTGTCAATTGCCCAGCTGTAATTCGTTTACCTCACATAGCTGTTTTATCGTCTTTTGGGAGAAAGACATGACTAGTGAACATCATGAGACTCTGGTCCATATTACCATCATTGATCACATCCGCTATTTACTTTTCGCTATTATTTACTATTGCAAATATTATCTATCACTACTATCATTTGCGTTTAATCCTTTGTGAACTACAAGGCCGGAGGGATTGACAACCTCTCTGTACTCGTTGGGAGCAAAGTTATTTGTATCTGTGTGCATGTCCACGTTGATTGCTAATATCTGGCGCCGTTAGCAGTTGACACCTACTTATTGAACCTAGGAGTCTCTGGGGATTCGATCCTTGGCATCTTTGCTAAGGGAAAAACTTCCACAAACACTGCATCTCACACCTTCCACTTGGGGTAACCAACGAGGGGTTAGAGGCCCATCAACGGTATATAGACAGATGCATCTCATCTGGAAAACTGCTGAAGGGAAGGCGAATGTTGATCCTTCATTCATGTTGAAGGTCTTTGCAACTTTAGGCCGGTGCCTGTGGATGATTGACCGTTGTCCTTCGTCCTCTTCAGAAACACATCCCCGCCTCCTGGCCATAGAGGTGGTTTGAGAGGTAATCATTAGTGAACTTCTTTGGAAAGGCCTAAAAACAAGGATGTGCATAAATATCTTCTCTATATTGGAAATTGGGCAAAGGAATAAAAAAGACAAGGTATAATAGTTAGTACCATCTTATAGTGAACTGATGTCTTCTTCACAGTGGGTCAAAACCTCTGACAGTAGGACCTACATGTGTAAGACCAAATTGTTAAAAACCTAAATATTAGAAAGGTTTCTGCAATTGCACAATAATGTGCTATTAGACAACGGACCGTGCATGTGGAGTTAACTAAACATCACAACAAATGAACCAAACGTTAACTGAGCACCACATTGCACAATACAACATACTCCTAATAGAAGATCAGACAGTTAACCAAACCAAGCATGCTTAACAACTTGGAAACATAGCAATTGTATTTGTTTTTCATGTATTTAGTACAACCAAATTCGATTTATTTCTCACATGGTATACAATAACAGAATGCACCCACAACAATCGAATATCGCATTGCAGAATTGAACCAAACAGTTAACTAAACACCACAACAAATGAACCAAATGTTAACTGAGCACCACATTGCACGATATAACATACTCCTAATAGAAGATCAGACATTTAAACAAACCAAGCATGCTTAACAACTTGAAAATACAGCAATTGTATTTGTTTCTCATGTATTTAGTATCCAAATTCAATTTATTTCTCACATGGTATACAATAACAGAATGCACGCACAACAATTGAACATCGCATTGCAAAATTGAACCAAACAGTTTACTAAACACCACAACAAATGAACCAAACGCTAACTGAGCACCACATTGCATAATATGACATACTCCTAATAGAAGATCAGACAGTTAACCAAACCAAGCATGCTTCACAACTTGGAAAATTGCACCCTGAAGAATTGAACATCACATTTGCTGAATTGAACCAAATAGTTAACTGAACACCAAATTGCACGACATATATAACATGTACTCTAGAGCAGAAGATTGCATGGTAAAAGTAAATAGCACTATTAACTAGAATTTGTTAAGGAAAGGCAGTAGCTAGCAAACTAAACATGGGTCCTTATAGTGAGCTAATAAGACAAGCTACTCCTCATTGTCAGAGACAGCAATGACGATTGGCTCCTTGCACATGGAAGAGGGTGAGGCCTCTGCTTCATGGATGCCCTCCTCGTAGTGGTGAGTTGCCTGAGCCGCTCTAGGCACCAACCTGCTGGCTCTCGAAATGAGGTAAGCACATGCACGCTGAGAAAACACCTCGTAGTCTTCGTCGAAGGCACCGACGGTGGCCTCGAGAAAAAGCCATGAACTATCGTTTAAAGCAGCCAACCGCGTCACGGCATCGGTGCGCGAGGCATCGATGGTGGCCTCGACGGTGAGGTGCTCCTCCAAGATCTGGGGGTCGGCACGAATGGCGGCCATCGCGACCTCATCCGCGTGTGCAGCCGCGATTTGCTTCTCCGCTGCCAAATGCTCCTTGAGATCCTGGCTATACTACGTGCACCATGGCTTAGGGCGGCGCTTATTTGGTGGATGGGTCAGTGATTTGGGTGCAAGGTGTCGCGCTCGTGCCGACGGTCGGGGCATGTGGGATGCGGAAGGAGGAGGAGGATGGGGGTCGGGTGTCGATTACCTGCCTGGATAGACGAGGCCGAGCAGCATGAAGGAGGCTCGCCGGCAAGGAGGTGGTGCTGCAAGCAAGGAGTGAATGTTTCAAATTGTAAAGGAAGGCGGAAACAGGGAAATGTGGCTTTTGGTAAGGCAGGTAGGTAGATATTTCCGCAGAAGCCGAAAATTTGGTATCGCTTCAGCAAAAAAACTGGCACGCAAAGTGTCATCAGACACGGTCCCTTATTCAGAACTGTGTACAATATGTGAACATCACAAATGATTCAGATAGCTTAACCCGTGTGTGATGAGTTTGAACGTCAAAAATATTGGTTCAAATTTCCATGGTTACAGTGGTCATCCACGTCATTGCATAATTTGGTTACGCAAAGGAGGCTACAACACACCCACACTTCTTAATCGAGCAAGTTCAGCAATTAGACAGAGCTAGCTGACCTAAAAATTACTCTAACAAATTAAAGACCGGCGCTCTTAATTAAACAAAACAAAGAGTACTACTACGGCTGGTGCTCGTCGATCTCCGCCGTCGCCGCCATGTCCAACTCGCGCCCGACGGTCTCCTAGGGAAGGAGCTCCATGGCATCAATCACACTATACTCGGCAAGCATTTCGCCATCCACGTCCGCCATCGCTTTGGAATAGATCGCCACGAGCTGAGCATGGGCGGCCGCTATCTGGGCTTTGGCGGGCTCCATCGTCGCAAGGTATGCCGCGCAGGAACAGGCGGTTGCTCGAACGCTTTCGGCGATTGCTAACTTGTCGGCCGTGGGTAGCCAACCATTGTCGGAAAAGCTTCATTCCATTTGTGCGGTGACCGCCACGAGCTGGGCGTGGACGGCCTCGACATGGTCGTGGGCGGCCTCCATCAGGGCTAAGGCATCCGCTGCGGAACGGACAGCTGCTGTGCCGCTCTCGCTAGTTGCTATCCCCGAGGCAGATGTTGCTGCCGCCGCCTGAGAAGCAACATCGGCTGTTTGGGATGCTTTGGCCACCCGGCCGCAGATTGCGGCTCCGCTCACGAAGCTTGTTAGCACGCGCATGGCGGCTGCGGCCGCGCTCTCGCCGTAGTGGACCACCGAAGTTGCCCTCACGACGCGGGTCCACGGGCCCATCTTTCATTGGCGACGATTGAATAGTGAAATGATATTTGGGGAGCGAGCTAGTGTGCTTGAGACGCCGTCTATGGACTGTAGCCGACGCACCTTCTCGCGTAAGCCATAGGCGTACTATACACCGACGGTGCTCCAGGATATTTTGTGCTGCATCTCACACGATTGGTGATAATAAACTATGTGCGATCTACATGATTTTTCATCTTGATTTGAATTACAAAATGGAGTCACAACGGCAATGGACGGTGTTTGAATTGTTAGACCTTTAGTGTGCAGCGAACGTGCAACTATATGTGTGTCGTAAAAGAATTGGAATTATTCAGGGTTCGTTTGAAAATTTTATACATTAAATTGGTTTTCTAGTCATTTCAGGTGCACAATTCAAAATTAAACTACATGCACATGCTCCGGTGCACCAACATGGGTTGTAAAATCATATATGTATCCATGGGTTTATGCTTATGTCCCATGAAAGAAATTGAGATGAAATTCGAACACCACTACACCGTGGCTCTCCGGCAAACATTGGAGTAATTGGATTTGTAAATCTAGTAAATCCAATTTTCGTCTGAAATTCATGAAACATGGCATGCTTTCATGGAGAGGCATCAACATGCCGTGGTAAAAAATTTGTCCAATTTGGGCAGGTTTGGGTATATGCTTCTCATAAACCAGAGCTTCTCACAACAAGCCAGATGGTTTTGGTAGGGAATGTTTCACCTTACTGGACGAAACAATATCCATTGCCTCTTCTTGATTACAAATCATTTCCTAGTGTCAACATAGAACAACATGAGCGTTGTGTCAATTTTTGGGATTTTTTCGGGGTCCGCTTGGACATTTTTATACATTAACTGAGTTTTCTATGCATTTTTGTGCATAATTCAAATTTGAACTACATGCACATGCTCTAATGCATATAAATTAGTTGAAAATTCAAATCCTTGTCCTTGATTGCATGCTTAGGTCTCATGCAAGAAATGGGAATGAATTTGAAACACCCCGCCCCGATCACTCGGCCACAAACATTGAGATACCTGGTTTTTAATTCTAGTAAATCCAAAGCTCGTCTGAAATTCATGAAACTTGGCATGCTGTCATGGAGCGGCATCAACATGCCGTGGTAAAAATTTTGTCCCATTTGGGGCTGGTTTGGGTATATGCTTCTCACAAATCAGAGCTTCTCACAACAAGCCCGATGGGTTATTAATTCTTGTAAATGGAAAGCTCGTCTGAAATTCATGAAACTTGGCATGCTGTCATGGAGCAGCATCAACATGCCGTGGTAAAAAATTTGTCCCATTTGGGGCAGGTTTCGGTATAAGCTTCTCATAAACCAGAGCTTCTCACAACAAGCCTAATGGTTTCGGTAGGGAATGTTTGACCTTTCTGGATGAAACGGTATCCGTTGCCTCTTCTTGATTTCAAAATTTTTCCTAGTGTTAACATAGAACAATAGGTGCGTTGTGTGAAGTTCTGGGTTTTTTCTGGGTTTGCTTGGACATTTTTATACATTAACTAACTTTTCTATGCATTTATGTGCATAATTCAAATTTGAATTACATGCACATGCTCTAATGCATATAAATTGGTTGAAAGTTCAAATCCGGTTGCATGCTTAGGTCCCATGAAAGAAATGGCAACGAATGTCAAACACCCTGCCACGGTCACTCGGCTGCAAACATTGAGATACCTGGTTTTTTAATTCTTGCTAGTAAATCCAAAGCTCGTCTGAAATTCATGAAACTTGGCATGCTGTCATGGAGCGACATCAACATGCCATGGTAAAGAAAATTGCCCCATTTGGGGCAGGTTTGGGTATATGCTTCTCACAAACCAGAGCTTCTCACAACAAGCCTGATGGTTTCGTTAGGGAATGTTTCACCTTTTTGTACGAACCATTACCTCTTCTCGATTTCAATTTTTTTCCTAGTGTCAATATAGAACAACAGGAGCGTTGTGTCAATTTTTGGGGGATTTGGGGGGTTCATTTGGACATTTTTATGCATTAATTGAGTTTTCAATATATTTATGTGCATAATTCAAATTTGAACTACATGCACATGCTATAATGCCTAGAAATTGGTTGAAAAAAAATCAAATATGTGTCCCTGGGTGCATGCTTAGGTCCCATGCAAGAAATGGGAATGAATTTCAAACACCAGCGCACCGTTGATTGCCGGCAAAACGTTGAGATACTTTGTTTTTTTAATTCTAGTAAATCTAAAACTCGTATGAAATTCAGGAAACTTGGCATGCTATCATGGAATGGCACCCGACATGTTGTGGTATTTTTCGTGTCCATTTTGAGAGAAGGCGCACTCGAATAATAGCCAACAAAGGCATTTTGAAAAAATAGCCGCCACTTTAATATCTCAAACATTTGTATAATTCAAATGTTAACCATTCACGTGACGCCACATGTGTTCATTTTAATGGCTATAGGAGGTGCCGTGAGGACAGCTGCTTGACCTTGACAAAACAGGAGGCGTGCGAGCGGAGTCCAGTGCTTAGGCTGACCGAGAAGCGTGCAAGCTGTCTTCCAATGTGCAGGCTCACCGGGAAGCATTCAAGGTATATGTTGCGCAGGCTCATTGGGAAGCGAGCCCTTTGACTTCCATGGCCGCCCGCCTTCCTCTCCATTAATGGCGCCCGAGCCGCTATTTAATACGGGCGGCCTTACTGTTCTCCTGCCATTCCCCTCCCTCCCGCACACCTCCACCAACGCCATGGCGCAAAATGATCATCTACCACTAGTCTTCAAGTTTGGTGAAGTCAACTCCGATCCGGAGGAGATAGAAAATAAGGAGGAATGGGACCTCATGGACATGGCCCAGAACGAGCTGGCCCCGGCGATTGCTGCCCTCGCTCCCATCTCAGCTCCCATCCCCGCGCCCGCGCCAGCGTCCATCCCCGTAGCATTGACGGGCTGGTCGCCGAGCACTATCGCAGAGCTGGAAGCCGCGAGCATCAGCGAGGTCTCCACAAACCCCCGTAAGCTTGTGTACTTTCCAGCGCCAGCGCTCATGCCCGTGCCCGTGCACGCCCCTCGACCAACCGTGGCGCCGCCCCCCATGCGTTTGGCTGCATCCACCGTGCCTGTGCCCCTGCCCGTGCGCGCCCCTCCACCAATCGTGGAGCCAGTCCCCGTGCATTTGGCTGCACCCACCGCGCCGTCGTTGTCGTTGTCGTCCTCCGGGACACTATTGTTGAAGTCTTCAAGGCAGCACAAGATGTTATTCACTTGCAAATCAAACATCATGTCGTTGCGCGATCGACGGGCGGGCGCGGGAGGACGGCATCTGGCGCCACTGAGAGGTAGCGGTCGACGGCAGCGTCCCATGCCGCTAAGGGGGGCGCTTATTTGGTGGAGGGGTCGGTGATTTGGGTGGAAGGTGTCGCGCTCGTGCCGGTGGTCGGGGCATGTGGGATGTGGAAGGAGGAGGAGGATGGGGTCGGGTGTGGATTACCTGACTGGATAGACGAGGCCGAGCAGCATGAAGGATGTCGCCGGCAAGGAGGTGGTGCTGCAAGCAAGGAGTGAATGTTTCAAATTGTAAAGGAAGGTGGAAACATGGAAATGTGGCTTTTCGTAAGGGGGGGGGGGAAGGTAGATATTTCCGCGGAAGCCGAAAATTTGGTATCGCTTCAGCAAAAAAACTGGCATGCACAGTGTCATCAGACCGGTCCCTTATTCAGAACTGTGTACAATATGTGAACATCACACACGATTCACATAGCTTAACCCGTGTGTGATGAGTTTGAACGTCAAAAATATTGGTTCGAATTTCCATGGTTACAGTGGTCATCCACGTCATTGCATAATTTGGTTACACAAAGGAGGCTACAACACACCCACACTTCTTAATCAAGCAAGTTCAGCAATTAGACAGAGCTAGCTGACCTAAGCATTACTCTAACAAATTAAAGACAGGCGCTCTTAATTAAACAAAACAAAGAGTACTACTACGGCTGGTGCTCGTCGATCTCCGCCGTCGCCGCCATGTCCAACTCGCGCCCGACGGTCTCCTAGGGAAGGAGCTCCAAGGCATCAATCGTACTATACTCGACAAGCATCTCCCCATCCACGTCCGCCATCTCTTTGGAATAGATCACCACGAGCTGGGAGTGGGCGTCCGCGATCTGGGCTTTGGCGGGCTCCATCGTGGCAAGGTATGCCGCGCAGGAACAGGCGGCTGCTCGAACGCTTTTGGCGATTGCTAACTCGTCGGTCGTGGGTTGCCAACCGTTGTCGGAGAAGCTTCGTTCCATTTGTGCGGTGACCGCCACGAGCTGGGCGCGGACGGCCTCGACATGGTCGTGGGCGGCCTCCATCAGGGCTAAGGCATCCGCTGCGGAACGGACAACTGCTGTGCCGCTCTCGCTAGTTGCTATCCCCGAGGCAGATGTTGCTGCCGCCGCCTGAGAAGCAACATCGGCCGTTTGGGCTGCCTTGGCCACCTAGCCGCAGATTGCGGCTGTGCTCACGAAGCTTGTTAGCACGCGCATGGCGGCTACGGCCACGCTCTCGCCGCAGTGGACCACCGAAGTTGCCCTCACGACGCGGGTCCACGGTCCCATCTTTCACTAGCGACGATTGAACAGTGAAATGATATTTGGGGAGCGAGCTAGTGTGCTTGAGACGCCGTCTGTGGACTGTAGCCGAGGCACCTTCTCGCGTAAGCCATATGCATACTATACACCGACGGTGCTCCAGGATATTTTGTGCTACATCTCACACGATTGGTGATAATAAACTATGTGCGATCTACATGATTTTTCATCTTGATTTGAATTACAAAATGGAGTCACAGCGGCAATGGACGGTGTTTGAATTGTTAGACCTTTTGTGTGCAGCGAACGTGCAACTATATGTGTGTCATAAAAAAATTGGAATTATTCAGTGTTCGTTTGAACATTTTATACATTAAATTGGTTTTCTAGTCATTTCAGGTGCACAATTCAAAATTAAACTACATGCACATGCTCCGGTGCACCAACATGGGTAGTAAAATCATATATGTGTCCATGGGTTTATGCTTTTGTCCCATGCAAGGAATTGGGATGAAATTCGAACACCATGACACCGTGGCTCTCCGGCAAACGTTGACGTACTTGCTTTTGTAAATCTAGTAATCCAATTTTTGTCTGAAATTCATGAAACTTGGCATGCTTTCATGGAGAGGCATCAACATGTTGTGGCAAAAAAATTGTCCAATTTTGGCAGGTTTGGGTATAAGCTTCTTATAAACCAGAGCTTCTCACAACAAGCCGGATGGTTTTGGTAGGGAATGTTTCACCTTTCTAGACGAAACAATATCCATTGCCTTTTCTCGATTTCAAATCATTTCCTCGTGTCAACATAGAACAACAGGAGCGTTGTGTCAATTTTTGGGATTTTCCGGGGTTCGCTTGGACATTTTTATACATTAACTGAGTTTTCTATGCATTTTTGTGCATAATTCAAATTTGAACTACATGCACATGCTCTAATGCATATAAATTAGTTTAAAATTCAAATCCATGTCCTTGGTTGCATGCTTAGGTCTCATGCAAGAAATGGGAATGAGTTTCAAACACCCCGCCCCGATCACTCGGCCACAAACATTGAGATACCTGGTTTTTAATTCTAGTAAATCCAAAGCTCGTCTGAAATTCATGAAACTTGGCAATGCTGTCATGGAGCGGCATCAACATGCCGTGGTAAAAAATTTGTCCCATTTGGGGCAGGTTTGGGTATATGCTTCTCACAAATCAGAGCTTCACACAACAAGCCTGATGGTTTATTAATTCTAGTAAATGGAAAGCTTGTATGAAATTCATGAAACTTGGCATGCTGTCATGGGGCAACATCAACATGCCGTGGTAAAAAAATTGTCCCATTTGGGGCAGGTTTCGGTATAAGCTTGTCATAAACCAGAGCTTCTCACAACAAGCCTGATGGTTTTGGTAGGGAATGCTTCACCTTTCTGGATGAAACGATATTCGTTGCCTCTTCTCGATTTCAAATTTTTTCCTAGTGTCAACATAGAACAATAGGTGCGTTGTGTCAAGTTTTGGGATTAATCTGGGTTTGCTTGGACATTTTTATACATTAACTAACTTTTCTATGCATTTATGTGCATAATTCAAATTTGAATTACATGCACATGCTCTAATGCATATAAATTGGTTGAAAGTTCAAATCCGGTTGCATGCTTAGGTCCCATGCAAGAAATGGGAACGAATGTCAAACACCCTTGCATGGTCACTCGGCCGCAAACATTGAGATACCTGGTTTTTTAATTCTTGCTAGTAAATCCAAAGCTCGTCTGAAATTCATGAAACTTGGCATGCTGTCATGGAGCGGCATGAACATGCCATGGCAAAAAAATTATCCCATTTGGGGCAGGTTTGGGTATATGCTTCTCACAAACCAGAGCTTCTCACAACAAGCCTGATGGTTTCGTTAGGGAACGTTTCACCTTTTTGTACGAAACGATATCCATTACCTCTTCTCGATTTCAAATTTTTTCCTAGTGTCAACATAGAACAACATGAGCGTTGTGTCAATTTTTGGGGGGTTTGGGGGGTTCATTTGGACATTTTTATGCATTAATTGAGTTTTCAATGCATTTATGTGCATAATTAAAATTTGAACTAGATGCACATGCTATAATGCATAGAAATTGGTTGAAAAATCAAATATGTGTCCTTGGGTGCATGCTTAGGTCCCATGCAAGAAATGGGAATGAATTTCAAACACCAGCGCACCGTTGATTGCCGACAAAATGTTGAGATACTTTGCTTTTTAAATTCTAGTAAATCTAAAACTCGTATGAAATTCACGAAACTTGGCATGCTATCATGGAATGGCACCCGACATGTTGTGGTATTATTCGTGTCCATTTTGAGAGAAGGCGCACTCGAATAATAGCCAACAAAGGCATTTTGAAAAAAATAGCTGCCACTTTAATATCGCAAATGTTTGTATAATTCAAATCGTGTGCGTTCTGTTAACCATTCATGTGATGCCACGTGTCTTCGTTTTAATGGCTATAGGAGGTGCCGTGCGGACAGTTGCTTGACCTTGACAAAACAGGAGGCGTGCGAGCGGAGTCCAGTGCGTAGGCTGACCGAGAAGCGTGCAAGCTGTCCTCCAATGTGCAGGCTCACCGGGAAGCATGCGAGGTGTACGTTGCGCAGGCTCACTAGGAAGCGAGCCCTTTGACTTCCATGTCCGCCCGCCTTCCTCTCCATTAATGGCGCCCGAGCCACTATTTAATACGGGCGGCCTTACTATTCGCCTGCCATTCCCCTCCCTCCCGCACACCTCCACCAACGCCATGGCGCAAAATGATCATCTGCCACTAGTCTTCAAGTTTGGTGAAGTCAACTCCGAGCCGGAGGAGATAGTAAATTAGGAGGAATGGGATCTCATGGACATGGCCCAGAACGAGCTGGCCGCGGCGGTTGCTGCCCTCGCTTCCGTCCCAGCTCCCATGCCCGCGCCCGCGCCAGCGTCCATCCCCGTAGCATTGACGGGCTGGTCGCCGAGCACTATCTCAGAGCTGGAAGCCGCGAGCATCAGCGAGGTCTCCACGGACCCCCGCAAGCTTGTGTACTTGCCAGCACCAGCGCTCGTGCCCGTGCCCGTGCACACCCCTCCACCCACCGTGGCACCGGCCCCCGTGCGTTTAGCTGCATCAACCGTGCATGTGCCCCTGCCCGTGCGCGCCCCTCCACCCATCACGGAGCCAGTCCCCGTGCATTTGGCTGCACCCACCGCGCCCGTGCCCGTGCGCGTGCCCCCCTTAACGGCATGGGACGCTGCCATCGACCGCTACCTGCCAGCGACTCGTGTGTCGTGCGAGCAGGCATGAGTTGATGGGACACATATGCAAATGTACCATTTATTACATACAACAAGTCATCAACACACAACAACAACGAGGATACATGTTGGATTAAATATTATTTCCAACAAAACAATCTAGTAAAGTAAAGTTTTTCTCACACAAAAAAAACAAATAAATGAAATGAACTTCAGCTCAACTAATCCTCGGCGTTGGAAACACTTGCTTTGAACCATAACCGGTACTCTAGGAAGGGCCAGCTATTGTCAATCTTGAGACCAACGCAGGACTGATCATCCAGGCCGAAGCAGCCTATATCAGGATGCATATTGTGATAGCTAGGGTAGGGAACCATAGCAATGTCCAAGGTATAAATAATGTTGCTTCTCATAAATGGTAGTAAGGTTGTGTCAACAGCAGCTGGATCGCCTTTCACCATCATTGGATAGTTTTTTCCATGGAAGAGCGAGTTTTCTCCAAGACTATCAATACTGAACCAATGAGAAGGAGGTGTTGGCGCTAGTACACTAGTATCCATCCGGAATATCCTACAACGGATGTTGGAATAGGTCCGGATAGTGCGACTGTCGTGGTGGGCGCACGGCAGATGCCAAGGGATGGCTAAACATAGGAGGCGGCTCCAGGGCACTGGTGGGCTCCAGAAGCGGGGTTGGTATGAGCGAGCGTGGGACGCAAGACATACCCAGGTTCGGGGCTCTCCGGAGAGATAACACCCCTAATCCCGCCGAGCGTGGTTGATGTTTTACCAGTCAGAGTTGCATCTTGAGTTGTATGGAGGAAGGAGGAAGACAGGCCAGGGCTTAGGCTGCCTCTCCCGAGGTGTGTCTATCATGTTCTCTACTAGGGCTCGCCCGTATGCATGAGGGCTCTGGGGGGTTTTATAGGACAACCCCCCAGGGATACAATGGTAATGTTACACGGCCGTGGGGCCGGATTGTCATCGTCCGGGAAGCCGGCACTGGGTCTCGCCGGGTACAGGGCTCGCCGGGTTCTTCGGATGCGGGGCCTGCTAGGTACGGGGGCACTGTGTGCCATCTTGTCGTTCGTCAGGGAGTGGCCCGATTGAGTCGGGTACAGTGTGTTCCATCATGTCACTGTCTGACGGCGTCATGGGTGGTGATGATTATACTGTTGCCACGCCTCGGCTGACTAGGGGCATAGGCGAAGTACTGTTGCCTCGGTCGTCGGTAGGTGGCGTCTCGTCCCATCGTACGGCTATGATGGGACGGGAGCTGACTCGCGGCCGGATTGGGGAACACGCCACGGGTCGGTCTGGCTTGTTGGAGAACTCTTGGCGTGCCGGGTCCAGATCCCTTGAGCATGCCGTTGGGGCCGGATCACGGGAGCCGGCCAGACTGGAGAGTCTTGCCGGATCGTGGGTCCTAGCCGGGTCGAGCGACCCGGCCAAGTGAGAGCCAGATTGTGGGCGATGCTGGCCCCGTCGTATTTGAAAAGGATCTGGCTTCCGTTGCCTGCCTGGGGTTCATCCCCCCGATAGTAGTCCCCGAAGCTGTGAAGGTCCGCCGTCTTTGGGAAAAAGGGCCTTCGTAGTTTCCTTTTCTTGGAGGTGAACTTGGGGCCCGCCGGACCCGGCAACACCCGCTGTGTGCCAGCTTCCGGAAGCCGGATTGCGGCGCTTCGGCAATGGCGGGAAACCGAGGAGTCCGCCAAATATTGAGCGATGCTCTGGGTTCCGCGTGGGCGCCATGTGGACCCCGGAAGCCGGAGAGGCCTCACAGGCCACACGCATGATGGGACGGGGCGACGCGCTGGGGCCCGCGATCACACGGTCGCGCGGCCTCGACCCACGCGCACGGATTTATTTCGGCGTCCACGAACCGGTTTCCCTTCTGGGGGCAGTTATTGCGCACGTACGTGCACAATTATTGCGAAGAAGTGGGAGAGGCGGGCAGAATCGATCCCACTCCCCCACGTTTGAACCGTGGCTATAAATTGGGCTGAGGGGGCGGCGGAAATCGTTCCCGCTTGCACCCTCCTGCCTTTCTTTGTCTCCTCTGCTTCTTGCGACCGCCGCGCACCGCGACGCCCGTCGTTCCGAGCAGAGGCCAACTTCTTCTTCTTTCTCTTCCACGCTATCGCTGATGGCGTTGCCCTCAGGCTCATGGTTGGGCTCGACCTTCACTGAGGACGACATCTCCTATCTCCGCACCACCAAGCGCCTGCCGCCGGAGACGGAGGTCGCCGTGCGCTTGCCGGGGAACGAGCGGGAGCCATGCCCCGAGGGTGCGGAGCGCGTGGTTTTCTTCACGCACTTCAAGTGCGGGATTGGGCTGCCCGCGAGCGACTTCTTTCATGAGTTTATGGAGTTCTTCGGGCTCCAGCCCCATCATCTTGGAGCTGGCGCCATTGTGCAGCTCTCGGGCTTCGTCTCGCTCTGCGAGGAGTATCTCGGAGTCGAGCCCCCCTCGACCTCTTCGCGCGCCTCTTCACCCTGAAGCAGCAGGGGCCGAAGGCCGGGGAGATGTCGGAGAGCTGGGCCGCCGTCATCTATAGGCGACCGGGGGACAAGCGCCCCAAGGTGCCACTAGAGGATTCTGCCAAGAAGTGGCAGCACTCCTTCTTCTACATCCGCAATCTGGGCGCGAACCACATCAATTTGCCGCCGTTCGTCAACTCACCGCCGCGGGAGAAGCAGAATTGGTCGTACTACCCCAAGCGGCCATCGCAGGCGGTGCTCAACCTGTGCGAGCGGGTGGTGGTGATGAAGGAGCGGGAAGGGCTTTCCAGCAACGACCTCGTCACGGCCTTCATGGCTCGGCGGGTGCTGCCACAGCAGCAACGCGTCCATCTCATCGGCGAGATGACTGGTCTCGAGGACCCCGAACGCATGTCAAATCTGTGGCTGAGGGCAGACCAGGTCGCGCGCCAGGTCAATGACATCTCCAAGGCCAACCTGCCAGACGACTAGCAATACGGGAAGGCCCCGTACAGTCACGCGATGGTGAGTCCCTGGTCTCCATATTTTGGTGCCGCACATCTCCTTATCCGTCCGGACGCGACACGGGAGGTACTTCTGAATGCCATCCGGCATCCTTACGATCGAACGGGGACGCAGGTGGTGTGCGCCCTCTCGGAGGAGCCCGAGGCCCACGACAGAGGAGAGGGAGCGGCCGTCGAGGCTGGCGCGGGGCGCCGAACAGGTGCACCCATCTTTCTCTCTTGTGTAGTTGGTTATGGAATGTCGTGAGAGGTGCTGATGCGAGTTGTTGGTGTAGTTGCGTGATACGTCTCCAACGTATCTAAAATTTTTGATTGTTCCATGCTATTATTTATGAAGTCTTTGATGTTTAATGGGCTTTATAATTCACTTTTATATCACTTTTGGGACTAACCTACTAACCCAAAGGCCCAGTCCAGATTGCTGTTTTTTTGCCTATTTCAGGGTTTTGCAGAAAAGGAATATCAAACGGAGTCCAAATGGAATGAAACCTTCGCGAGAGATATTTTTGGAGGAAATCACGCTCGGGAGTCTTCGGGGCCAAGTTAGGGGACGTAGGGCCAGCCCTTGAGGGTGGGGGCGCGCCCCCTTCCCAGGGCACGCCCCCTACCTCGAGGCTGGCCCACACGGCCCCCGGTGCCCTCCTTCTACCTATATATACCTACGTACCCCAGAAACTCCATACGCAGAGAGAAAATCCTAATTCCACCGCCGTAGCATCTGTTCCCATGGAGATCCCATCTTGAAGCCTGTTCCGGGAGGGGGATCCATCACGGAGGCCTTTATCATCATCATCATCGCCCTCACCATGAGTTGTGAGTAGTTTACCACAGACCTTCGGCTCCATAGCTAGTATCTAGATGGCTTCTTCTCTCTCTTTTTGGATCTCAATACAAAGTTCTCCTTGGTCTTCGAGGATATCTATTTGATGCAATCTCTTTTTGTCGTGTGTTTGTCGAGATCCGATGAATTGTGAGTTTATGATGAAGGTTATCTATGAAAGATATTTGGTTCTTCTCCGAACTTTTTATGTGTGCTCATAATATCCTTGGAAGCCTCTTCGAATTATTGGTTTGGTTTGGCCTACTAGATCTATAGTTCTTGCAATGGGAGAAGTGCTTGGCTTTGGGTTCAATCTTGCGGTGTCCTTTCCCAGTGACAGTAGGGGCAGCAAGGCACATATTGTATTGTTGCCATCGAGGATAAAAAGATGGGGTTTTCATCATATTGCTTAAGTTTATCCCTCTACATCATGTCATCTTGCTTAAGGCGTTACTCTATTCGTATGGACTCAATACACTAGATGCATGCTGGATAGCGGTCTATGTGTGGAGTAATAGTAGTAGATGCAGAATCGTTTCGGTCTACTTGTCTCAGACGTGATGCCTATATACAATGATCATGCCTAGATAGTCTCATAATTATTCGCTTTTCTATCAATTGCTCGACAGTAATTTGTTTACCCGCCGTAGAATACCGCTATCATGAGAGAAGCCACTAGAGAAAATTATGGCCCCCGGGTCTATCTTTATCATATTACTTTCCCGTCAACTAGTCAATTTCTGTCGCCGTTGTTTATTTGCTTTCTTTACTTTCTGTTTATATACCAAAAATACCAAAAATATAATTATCATCTCTATCAGATCGCACTATTGTAAGTGACCATAAAGGGATTGACAACCCCTTATCGCGTTGGTGCAAAGTTCTTATTTGTTTGTGCAGGTGCGAGGGACTCGTGCGTGGTCTCCTACTGGATTGATACCTTGGTTCTCAAAAACTGAGGGAAACGCTACTGTGCTGCATATCCCTTTCCTCTTCGAGGGAATAAACGCAAGCTCAAGAGGTAGCAAGATGAATTTCTGGCGCCGTTGCCGGGGAGGCTTACGCAAAAGTCATATACCAAGTACCTATCACAAACCCTTATCCTTCGCATTAAATTTATTTGCCTCTCGTTTTCCTCTCCCCCACTTCACCCTTGCCATTTTATTTGCCCTTCTTCCGGCGTGTGTTTACCGTCCGCGTGCCTCTTGTTTGCTTGTGTTGCTATGTGCCCTCATTTAGCTTGCATCTTCGCTTGCTATAGTATGAATCCTCATCCACTTGCTAATCTCTTTAAGAGATCCAATTATGTTGAACCTATTGCTAGTGAGCTGCGTGCACTAGATTATCTTTATGGGGTTTTGCTTGAAATTTATGAATCTGAAAATTGTGAGGAATTGTTAAAAAAATGTGATTCATGTTAGCTCCTTAAATAAAAAGCATGATTGCAATAATGTTACTATAAATTCTATTGATGTCAATTGTGTTAATGATATACAAAACCCTAAGCTTGGGGATGCTTATTTTGCTATGCCCACTACTTGTTGCAATGATCATGATTGGGGTGATGCTTCTTACGATCTTGAAAATTTATTTAATCCCCACGATGGATATGAGATTGATAATAATGTTCGCCATGATATTGAAAGTGGGTCTGAAATAATGTCAACTTTTGATCCCACTACTTTGGATATTGATCAATCTTATGAAATTTTTGATAAAAGTGGGTTTGGAATGGGCATGACTTTAGTTAATGTTAATCCCACTATTTGGGAAGAGTGTCAACTTTGCATGCATGTGGATCGTGTTGAGAATCTGTTATGTGACAGCTATTTTGTTGAATTTGATCATGATCCTACATGCAATTATTATGAGAGAGGGAAATATGGTTGTAGAAATTTTCATGTTACTAAATTACCTCTCGTTATGTTGAGATTGCTATTGTTTCTTTCTCCTTCCTTGCGTACGCTAGATCTTGCTTGTCTTGGTAATTTGTTTTCCTATAAGATGCCTATGCATAGGAAGCATGTTAGATTTAGATGTGTTTATGTTCTATGATGCTCTTTAATTTGTGCTTCAAATCTTGTCTTTCATGTGAGCATCATAAAAATTATCGTGCCTAGCTAGGGGCGTAAAACGATAGCGCTTGTTGGGAGGCAACCCAATTTTATGTTTTTTGTTTTTGTTGCTGTTAGGGAATAAATATTGCATCTAGCCTCTGATTAGATGTGGTTTCATGTTTTGTTTAGTGTTTGTGCCAAGTAGAACCTTTGGTAAGACTTGTGTGAAGTTTATATGATCTTGCTGTGAAGAACAGAATCGTTAGCGCTCGCTAAAGTAGTCTTCAGATTTTACTGGAACGTTAGTTTTAGTTGATACTTTTGGCTGCTGATTGGTAGACAAATTGCGCAAATTTACCAATTTAGTTTGAATTTTTTGGAGTTCCAGAAGTAGGCGAACCCAGCAGATTACGACAGACTGTTCTGTTTTTGATAGATTCTGTTTTTCATGTGTTGTTTGCTTATACCGATGCATCTATGAGTAATATTGGAGGATATGAACCATAGAGAACTTGGAGTACAGTAGGTTTAACACCAATATAAACAAATAATGAATTCCTTGCTGTACCTTGGAGTGGTGGTTTGCTTTCTCTTACTAACGGAGCTCACGAGAATTTTTGTCTAAGTTTTGTGTTGTGAAGTTTTCAAGTTTTGAGTATAGCTTTGATGGACTATGGAACAAGGAGTAGCAAAGGCCGAAGCTTGGGGATGCCCATGGCACCCCAAGTAAATTCAAGATAACCAAAAATCCTAAGCTTGGGGATGCCCCAGGAAGGCATCCCCTCTTTCGTCTTCCTCCATCGGTAACTATACTTGGAGCTATATTTTTATTCGCAACATGCTATGTGTTTTGCTTTGAGCATCTTGTATAATCTGAGTCTTTGCTTGCTAGTTTGTCAAAATCATCCTTGCTGGACACACCTATTTGAGAGAGTTAAATATGGCCTAGAAATTGTTAGAACACTCTATGTGCTTCACTTATATCTTTTGAGTTGAATATTTTTTGCTCTAGTGCTTCACTTATATCTTTTAGAGCATGGTGGTGGTAATATTTTGTACAAATTGTTGAACTCCCATGCTTCACTTAAATCTATTTGAGAGTCCATTAAAACAGCATGGTAAAGTGTTTAGGCTAAAGAAACTAGTCTTCACATGATAATCATCCAATGTCAATGTAGTAAAAAAAAATCACACCAAGTGCATTGAATAGAAAGAGATGTTGGTTGCTTGATAATTGTTTTGAGACATGAGGATAGTGATATTAGAGTCATGCTAGTGGAGTTATTAAGAAATTGAGAAATACTTGTGTTAAGGTTAGTGATTCCCGTAGCATGCACTTATGGTGAACCGTTATGTGACTAAGTTAAAGCATGAGGAATTTGTAGAGTGTCAACCTTTGTGTGGAGGTCGGGGGCGCGCGATGGTTAACTCCTACCAACCTCCCCCCTAGGAGCACGCGTTGATTGCTTTGTTTTGATGACTCGTAAATTTTTGCAATAAGTAATTGAGCTCTTATGACTAATGATGAGTCCATGGATTATACGCACTCTCACCCTTCCACCATTGCCAACCTCTCTTGTACCACGCAACTTTCGCCGGTGCCATAAACCCACTATATATCCTTCATCAAAACAGCCACCATATTGTTCCTCAAAACAACCACCACACCTACCTATCATGGCATTTCCATAGCCATTCCAAGATATATTGCCATGCAACTTTCCACCGTTCCGTTTATATGACACGCATCATATTGTCATATTGCCATGCATGATCATGTAGTTGACATCGTATTCGTGGCAAGGCCACCATGCATAATTTGTCATACATGTCACTCTTGTTTCATTGCACATACCGGTACACCGCCGGAGGCATTCACATAGAGTCATACTTTGTTGTTATAGTATCGAGTTGTAATTTCGTGTTGTAATGAAAGTGTGATGATCATCATTATTAGAGCATTGTCCCATGGGAGGAAAGGCTGAATCTATAAAGCCCCTCCGAAAAAAAGAAAAAAAAAGAAAAGCCAAAGGAAAAAAGGCCCAAAAAAGAAAAAGAAAAAATGGGAAAAAGGAAAAAAAGAAAAGAAAAAGGGACAATTGCTACTATCTTTTTCCACACTTGTGCTTCAAAGTAGCACCATGTTCTTCATTGTAGGGAGTCTCATGCTTAGTCACTTTCAAATACTAGTGGGAATTTTCGTTATAGAACTTGGCTTGTATATTCCAACGATGGGCTTCCTAAAATGCCCTAGGTCTTCGTGAGCAAGAAAGTTGGATGCACACCCACTAGTTTCTTTTGTTGAGCTTTCATTCATATTTATCTCTAGTGCATCCGTTGCATGGAAATCCCTACTCACTCGCATTGATATCTATGGATGGGCATCTCCATAGCCCGTTGACACGCCTAGTCGATGTGAGACTATCTCCCTCTTTTTGTCTTCTCCACAGCCACCTCTATTCCACCCATAGTGCTATATCCATGGCTCACACTCATGTATTGCGTGAAAGTTGAAAGGTTTGAAAATATAGAGCATGAAAACAAATGCTTGGCTGAAATCGGGGTTGTGCATGATATGAATATTTAGTGTGATAATAAGGGAGCATAGCCAACACTATATGATTTTGTAGGGATAAATTTCTTTAGCCATAGTATTTTGAGAAGACAGGATTGCTTTGTTAGTATTGCTTGAAGTATTGTTATTTCTTATGTCAATATAGACTTTCGTCTAGAATCTTTCAGATCTGAACATTCATGGCACAATTAAGAGAATTACATTGAAAAACTATATTGGTTACCATTCCACATAAAAAACTCTTTCTTTATCATTTACCTACTCGAGGACGAGCAGGAATTAAGCTTGGGGATGCTTGATACGTCTCCAACGTATCTATAATTTTTGATTGTTCCATGCTATTATTTATGATGTTTTGGATGTTTAATGGACTTTGTTATACACTTTTATATTATTTTTGGGACTAACCTACTAACCCAAAGGCCCAGTCCAGATTGCTGTTTTTTTGCCTATTTCAGGGTTTTACAGAAAAGGAATATCAGACGGAGTCCAAACGGAATGAAACATTCGGGAGAGATATTTTTGGAGAAAATCACGCACGGGAGACTTGAGAACCACGGAGTAGGGCACACGTGGCGCCCCCCGCCTCGTGGGCCCCACGTTTGGCCCCCGGTGTCCTCCTTCCTCCTATATATACCTACATACCCTGAAACTATCAGAACAACAGAGAAAACCCTAGTTCCACCGCCGCAACCTTCTGCTCCCGTGAGATCCCATCTTTGGGCCTGTTTCGGAGCTCCGCCAGAGGGGAGATGTACCACGGAGTGCTCCTACTCATCATCATCATCGCCTCACCATGAGTTGTGAGTAGTTTACCACAGACCTTCGGGTCCATAGCTAATATCTAGATGGCTTCTTCTCTCTCTTTGGATCTCAATACAAAGTTCTCCTCGGTCTTCGAGGAGATCTATTCGATGTAATCTCTTTTTGCGGTGTGTTTGTTGAGATCCGATGAATTATGGGTTTATGATCAACATTATGTATGAGAAATATTTGGTTCTTCTCTGAAATCTTTATGTATGATTATAATATCCTTGCAAGTCTCCTCGAATTATTTGTTTTGTTTGGCCTACTAGATCTATAGTTCTTGCAATGGGAGAAGTGCTTGGCTTTGGGTTCAATCTTGCGGTGTCCTTTCCCAGTGACTGTAGGGGCAGCAAGGCACGTATTGTATTGTTGCCATCGAGGATAAAAGATGGGGTTTTCATCATATTGCTTGAGTTTATCCCTCTACATCATGTCATCTTGCTTAAGGCATTACTCTATTCGTATGAACTCAATACACTAGATGCATGCTGGATAGCGGTCGATGTGTGGAGTAATAGTAGTGGATGCAGAATTGTTTTGGTCTACTTGTCTCGGACGTGATGCCTATATACAATGATCATGCCTAGATAGTCTCATAATTATTTGCTTTTCTATCAATTGCTTGACAGTAATTTGTTTACCCGCCGTATAATACCGCTATCATGAGAGAAGCCACTAGTGGAAACTATGGCCCCCGGTTCTATCTTTATCATATTACTTTCCTGTCTACTAGTCAATTTCTGTCGCTGTTGTTTATTTGCTTTCTTTACTTTCTGTTTCTACACCAAAAATACCAAAAATAAGGGGATTGACAACCCCTTATTGCGTTGGCTGCGAAGTTCTTATTTGTTTGTGCAGGTGCGAGGGACTCGCGTGTGGTCTCCTACTGGATTGATACCTTGGTTCTCAAAAACTGAGGGAAATACTTACGCTACTGTGCTGCATCTCCCTTTCCTCTTCGAGGGAATACAATGCAAGCTCAAGAGGTAGCAATGCGCCGGGTGGACGAGGTGGCAGCGCGGCTGGAGCCGGGTTGTCTCGGGTGGTGCTGGCGGCGAGCCGGCCGCACGGGAAAGGCAGCGCCGCGCCGCCGGCTCTGCCCGCGAAGCGCGCGGCGGGCGCGGTTGGGGGCATGTAGCCGGCCGCCAAGAGGAGGCGCGTCACCTAGCCGACGAGGCGCGCCGTGCCGGTACTGCCAGGGTGAGTCTTTTCTTTTGTCTGAGCCAAGTCACGCTGTTGAGCCCTTCTTTGCTTACTTGTCTTGATTTCTTAGGTTACCGATCTCGTTGGCACTAGCGACGGCGGTGGCCGCGTCCCCTGAGTGTGCTGGGTTCCGGAAGAGCCGGTCCAGCACCATCGACTGGGGCGAGGAGGAGGGGCGGGCGGATCCGGAACTTGGTCTGGATCCGTCCGACGCGGAAGGCCGGGCCTAGCGGACCGGGACCGCGCCGAGGCCGAGCTGAAGGCGGCGTTGACACAGGCCTGGAACACCGTCTGCTACTTCTCGAGCTTGCGTTGTATTCGCTCGAAGAGGAAAGGGTGATGCAGCTGTTGGGGAACGTAGTATTTTAAAATTTTCCTACGATCACGCAAGATCTATCTACCAGATGCATAGCAACGAGATGGGAGAGTGAGTCTACGTACCCTCGTAGACCGGAAGCGGAAGCGTTAAAACAACGCGGTTGATGTAGTCGTACGTCTTCACGGCCCGACCGATCAAGCACCGAAACTACGACACCTCCGAGTTCTAGCACACGTTCAGCTCGATGACGTCCCTCGAACTCCGATCCAGCCGAGTGTCGAGGGAGAGTTCCGTCAGCACGACGGCGTGGTGACGATCTTGATGTTCTACCGTCGCAGGGCTTCGCCTAAGCACCGCTACAATATTTATCGAGGAGAACTATGGTGGAGGGGGGCACCGCACACGGTTAAGAGATCAAGAGATCAATTGTTGTGTCTAGAGGTGCCCCCTGCCCCCGTATATAAAGGAGGGAGGAAGAGGCCGGCCCTAGAGGGGGCGCACCAAGTGTGGGGAGTCTACTAGGACTCCCAAGTCCTAGTAGGATTCCCCTTTCCTTTCTGGAGTAGGAGAGAAGGAAAGAGGGGGAGAGGGAGAAGGAAAAGGGGGCTGCACCCCTTGTCCAATTCGGACCAGAAGGGGGGTGCACGCCTCCTTCCTTTTGGCCTCTCTCCTCTATTCCCGTAACTCCCCGGTACTCCGAAAATACCCGAATCACTCGGAACCTTTCCGATTTCCGAATATAGTCGTCCAATATATCGATTTTTACGTCTCGACCATTTTGAGACTCCTCGTCATGTCCCCGATCTCATCTGGGACTCCGAACTCCTTCGGTACATCAAAACTCATAAATTCATAATAAAACTATCATCGAAACCTTAAGCGTGCGGACCCTACGGGTTCGAGAACTATGTAGACATGACCGAGACACGTCTCCGGTCAATAACCAATAGCGGAACCTGGATGCTCATATTGGCTCCCACATATTCTACGAAGATCTTTATCGGTCAAACCGCATAACAACATACATTGTTCCCTTTGTCATCGGTATGTTACATGCCCGAGATTCGATCGTCGGTATCTCAATACCTAGTTCAATCTCGTTACCAACAAGTCTCTTTACTCGTTCCGTAATACATCATCCCGCAACTAACTCATTAGCTGCAATGCTTGCAAGGCTTATAGTGATGTGCATTACCGAGTGGGCCCAAAGATACCTCTCCGACAATCGGAGTGACAAATCCTAATCTCGAAATACGCCAACCAAACAAGTACCTTCGGAGACACCTGTAGAGTACCTTTATAATCACCCAGTTACGTTGTGACGTTTGGTAGCACACAAAGTGTTACTCCGGTATTCGGGAGTTGCATAATCTCATAGTCATAGGAACATGTATAAGTCATGAAGAAAGCAATAGCAGTAAAACTTAAACGATCATAGTGCTAAGCTAACGGATGGGTCTTGTCCATCAGATCATTCTCCTAATGATGTGATCCCGTTGATCAAATGACAACTCATGTCTATGGCTAGGAAACATAACCATCTTTGTTCAATGAGCTAGTCTAGTAGAGGCATACTAGGGACACTCTGTTTTGTCTATGTATTCACACATGTATTAAGTTTCCGGTTAATACAATTCTAGCATGAATAATAAACATTTATCATGATATAAGGAAATAAATAATAACTTTATTATTGCCTCTAGGGCATATTTCCTTCAGTCTCCCACTTGCACTAGCGTCAATAATCTAGTTCACATCGCCATGTGATTTAACACCTATAGTTCACATCGTCATGTGATTAACACCCAAAGGGTTTACTAGAGTCAATAATCTAGTTCACATCGCTATGTGATTAACACCCAAAGAGTACTAAGGTGTGATCATGTTTTGCTTCGTGAGAGAAGTTTAGTCAACGGGTCTGTCACATTCAGATCCGTATGTATTACGCAAATGTCTATGTGTCTACAATGCTCTGCATGGAGCTACTCTAGCTAATTGCTCCCACTTTCAATACGCATCCAGATTGATACTTAGAGTCAGCTGGATTTAGTGTCAAAGCTTGCATCGGCGTAACCCTTTACGACGAACTCTTTATCACCTCCATAATCGAGAAACTTTTCCTTAGTCATCAAGTTACTAAGGATAATTTTGACCGCTGTACAGTGATCTACTCCTGGATCACTATTGTACCCTCTTGACAAACTCATGGCAAGGTACACAACATGTTTGGTACACAGCATGGCATACTTTATAGAACCTATGGCTGAGGCATAGGGAATGACTTTCATTCTCTCTATATTTTTCTGCCGTGGTCTGGATTTGAGTCTTACTCAACTTCACACCTTACAAGTCAGGTAAGAACTCCTTCTTTGACTGATCCATTTTGAACTACTTCAAAATCATATCAAGGTATGTACTCATCGAAAGTCTTATCAAGCGTCTTGATATATCTCTATAGATCTTGATGCCCAATATGTAAGCAGCTTCACCAAGGTCTTTCTTTGAAAAACTCCTTTCAAACACTCCTTTATGCTTTCCAGAAAATTCTACATCATTTCCGATCGACAATATATCATTCACATATACTTATCAGAAAGGTTGTAGTGCTCCCACTCACTTCTTGTAAATACAGGCTTCACCGCAAGTCTGTATAAATCTATATGCTTTGATCAACTTATCAAAGCGTATATTCCAACTCCGAGATGCTTGCACCAGTCCATAGATGGATCGCTGGAGCTTGCACATTTTGTTAGCACCTTTAGGATTGACAAAACCTTCTGGTTGCATCATATACAAGTCTTCTTTAATAAATGCATTAAAGAATGCAGTTTTGTTATCCATTTGCTAGATTTCCTAAAATGCGGCAATTGCTAACATGATTCGGACAGACTTAAGCATCGCTACGGGTGAGAAAGTCTCATCATAGTCAACTCCTTGAACTTGTTGAAAAACTTTCGCAACAAGTCGAGCTTTGTAAACAGTAACATTACTGTCAGCGTTAGTCTTCCTCTTGAAGATCCATTTATTTTCGATGGCTTGCCGACCAACGGGCAAGTCAACCAAAGTCCACACTTTGTTCTCATACATGGATCCCATCTCAGATTTCATGGTCTCAAGCCATTTTGCGGAATCTGGGCTCATCATCGCTTCCTCATAGTTTGTAGGTTCATCATGGTCCAGTAACATGACTTCCAGAACCGGGTTGCCGTACCACTCTGGTGCGGAACGTACTCTAGTTGATCTACGAAGTTCAGCAGTAACTTGATCCGAAGTATCATGATCATCATCATTAGCTTCCTCACTAATTGGTGTAGGAATCACTGGAACCAGTTTCTGTGATGTACTACTATCCAATTCGGGAGAAGGTACAATTACCTCATCAAGTTCCACTTTCCTCCCACTCACTTCTTTCGAGAGAAACTCCTTCTCTAGAAAGGTTCCACTCTTAGCAACAAAGACCTTGCCTTCGGATCTGTGATAGAAGGTGGACCCAACAGTTTCTTTTGGGTATCCTATGAAGATTTACTTCTCCGATTTGGGTTCGAGCTTATCATGTTGAAACGTTTTCACATAAGCATCGCAGTCCCAAACTTAAAGAAATGACAACTTAGGTTTCTCGTCAAACCACAGTTCATACGGTGTCATCTCCACGGATTTAGATGGTGCCCTATTTAACGTGAATGTATCTGTCTCTAATGCATAACCCCAAAAGCGATAGTGGTAGTTCGGTAAGAGACATCATCGATCGCACCATATCTAATAAAGTACGGTTATGACGTTCGGACACGCCATTACACTATGGTGTTCCAGGTGGCGTGAGTAGTGAAACTATTTCACATTGTTTTTACTGAAGGCCAAACTCGCTAACTCAAATATTTTACCTCTACGATCATATCGTAGAAACTCTTATTTTCTTGTTACGATGATTCTCCACTTCACTCTGAAATTCTTTGAACTTTTCAAATGTTTTAGACTTGTGCTTCATTAAGTAGATATACCAATATCTGCTCAAATCATCAGTGAAGGTCAGAAAATAACGATTCCCGCCGCGAGCTTCAACACTCATTGGTCCACATACATCTGTATGTATGATCTCCAATAAATCTGTTGCTCGCTCCATTGTTCCGGAGAACGGAGTTTTAGTCATCTTGCCCATGAGGCATGGTTCGCAAGCACCAAGTGATTCATAATCAAGTGATTCCAAAAGTCTATCACTATGGAGTTTCTTCATGCGCTTTACACCATTATGACCTAAACAACAGTGCCACAAATAAGTTGCACTATCATTATTAACCTTGCATCTTTTGGCTTCAATATTATGAATATGTGTATCACCACGATCGAGATCCAACAAACTATTTTCATTGGGTGTATGACAATCAAAGGTTTTATTCATGTAAACAGAATAACAATTATTCTATGACTTTAAATGAATAACCGTATTGCAACAAATATGATCAAATCATATTCATGCTCAACGCAAATGCCAAATAACATTTATTTAGGTTTTACACTAATCCTGAAAGTATAGGGAGTGTGCGATGATGATCATATCAATCTTGGAACCACTTCCAACACACATCGTCACTTCACCTTTAACTAGTCTCTGTTCATTCTGCAATTCTCGTTTCAAGTTACTAATTTTAGCAACTGAACCGGTATCAAATACCCAGGGGTTGCTATGAACACTAGTAAAGTACACATCAATAATCTGTATATCAAAATATACCTTTGTTCACTTTGCCATCCTTCTTATCCGCCAAGTATCTAGGGCAGTTCCACTTCCAGTGACCATTTCCTTTGCAGTAGAAGCACTTAGTTTCAGGCTTGAGTTTTAGCTTTGGGTTTCTTCACGGGAGTGACAACTTGCTTGTCATTCTTCTTGAAGTTCCCCTTCTATCCCTTTGCCCTTTACTTGAAACAAGTGGTCTTGTTAACCATCAACACTTGATGCTTTTTCATGAATTCTACCTTCGCCGACTTCAGCATTGCGAAGAGCTCGTGAATTCCTTTCGTCATCCCTTGCATATTATAGTTCATCACGAAGTTCTACTAACTTGGTGATAGTGACTAGAGAACTTTGTCAATTACTATCTTATCTGGAAGATTAACTCCCACTTGATTCAAGTAATTGTAGTACCCAGACAATCTGAGCACATGCTCACTGGTTGAGCTATTCTCCTCCATCTTGTAGTCAAAGTACTGTCAGAAGTCTTATACCTCTCGACACGGGCATGAGTATGAAATACTAATTTCAACTCTTGGAACATCTTATATGCTCCGTGGCGTTCAAAACGTTTTTGAAGTCCCGGTTCTAAGCCATAAAGCATGGTGCACTTAAACTATCAAGTAGTCATCATACCGAGCTTTTGTCAAAACGTTCATAACGTCTACAACTGCTCCTGCAATAGGTATGTCACCTAGCGGTGCATCAAGGACATAATTCTCTGTGCAGCAATGAGGATAATCCTGAGATCACGGAACAATTCCGCATCATTGCTACTCACATCTTTCAACTTAGTTGTCTCTAGGAACATATAAAAAATAAACGGGGAGCAACATCGCGAGCTATTGATCTACAACATAGATATGCTAATACTACGAGGACTAAGTTCATGATAAATTAAAGTTCAATTTAATCATATTACTTAAGAACTCCCACTTAGATAGACATCCCTCTAGTCATCTAAATGATCACGTGATCCAAATCAACTAAACCATGTCCGATCATCACGTGAGATGGAGTAGTTTCAATGGTGAACATCTTATGTTGATCATATCTACTATATGATTCACGCTCGGTCTTTCGGTCCCCAGTGTTCCGAGGCCATATCTGCATATGCTAGGCTCGTCAAGTTTAACCCGAGTATTCTGCGTGTGCAAAACTGGCTTACACCCGTTGTATTTGAACGTAGAGCTTATCACACCCGATCATCATGTGGTGTCTCGGCACGACGAACTTTCGCAACGGTGCATACTCAGGGAGAACACTTATACCTTGAAATTTAGTAAGGGATCATCTTATAATGCTACCGTCGAACTAAGCAAAATAAGAAGCATAATAAGATAAACATCACATGCAATCAAAATATGTGACATGATATGGCCATCATCATCTTGTGCTTTTGATCTCCATCTCCAAAGCACCGTCATGATCACCTTCGTCACCGGCGCGACACCTTGATCTCCATCGTAGCATCGTTGTCGTCTCGCCAACTATTGCTTCTACGACTATCGCCACCGCTTAGTGATAAAGTAAAGCAATTACATGGCGATTGCATTTCATACAATAAAGCGACAACCATATGGCTTCTGCCAGTTGCCGATAACTTTACAAAACATGATCATTTCATACAAAACCGTATAACTCATCATGTCTTGACCATATCACATCACAACATGCCCTGCAAAAACAAGTTAGACATCCTCTACTTTGTTGTTGCAAGTTTTACGTGGCTGCTACGGGCTTAGCAAGAACCGTTCTTACCTACGCATACAAAACCACAACGATATTTCGTCTAGTATGTGCTGTTTTAACCTTCACAAGGACCGGGCGTAGCCACACTTGATTCAACTAAAGTGAGAGAGACAGACACCCGCCAGTCACCTTTAAGCAACGAGTGCTCGTAATGGTGAAACCAGTCTCGCCTAAGCGTACGCGTAATGTCGGTCCGGGCCGCTTCATCTCACAATACCGCCGAAGCAAAATATGACATGCTGGTAAGCAGTATGACTAGTATCGCCCACAACTCATTGCGTTCTACTCGTGCATATCATCTACGCATAGACCTGGCTCATGATGCCACTGTTGGGGAACGTAGTATTTTAAAATTTTCCTACGATCACGCAAGATCTATCTACCAGATGCATAGCAACGAGAGGGGAGAGTGAGTCTACGTACCCTCGTAGACCGGAAGCGGAAGCGTTAAAACAACGCGGTTGATGTAGTCGTACGTCTTCACGGCCCGATCGATCAAGCACCGAAACTACGGCACCTCCGAGTTCTAGCACACGTTCAGCTCGATGACGTCCCTCGAACTCCGATCCAGCCGAGTGTCGAGGGAGAGTTCCATCAGCACGACGGCGTGGTGACGATCTTGATGTTCTATCATCGCAGGGCTTCGCCTAAGCACCGCTACAATATTTATCGAGGAGAACTATGGTGGAGGAGGGCACCGCACACGGCTAAGAGATCAAGAGATCAATTGTTGTGTCTAGAGGTGCCCCCCTGCCCCCGTATATAAAGGAGGGAGGAAGAGGCCGGCCCTAGAGGGGGCGCACCAAGTGTGGGGAGTCTACTAGGACTCCCAAGTCCTAGTAGGATTCCCCTTTCCTTTCCGGAGTAGGAGAGAATGAAAGAGGGGGAGAGGGAGAAGGAAAAGGGGGCTGCACCCCTTGTCCAATTCGGACCAGAAGGGGGGTGCACGCCTCCTTCCTTTTTGCCTCTCTCCTCTATTCCCGTAACTCCCCGGTACTCCGAAAATACCCGAATCACTCGGAACCTTTCCGATGTCCGAATATAGTCGTCCAATATATCGATTTTTACGTCTCGAACATTTTGAGACTCCTCGTCATGTCCCCGATCTCATCTGGGACTCCGAACTCCTTCGGTACATCAAAACTCATAAACTCATAATAAAACTATCATCGAAACCTTAAGCGTGCGGACCCTACGGGTTCGAGAACTATGTAGACATGACCGAGACACGTCTCCGGTCAATAACCAATAGCGGAACCTGGATGCTCATATTGGCTCCCACATATTCTACGAAGATCTTTATCGGTCAAACCGCATAACAACATACATTGTTCCCTTTGTCATCGGTATGTTACATGCCCGAGATTCGATCGTCGGTATCTCAATACCTAGTTCAATCTCGTTACCAACAAGTCTCTTTACTCGTTCCGTAATACATCATCCCGCAACTAACTCATTAGCTGCAATGCTTGCAAGGCTTATAGTGATGTGCATTACCGAGTGGGGCCAGAGATACCTCTCCGACAATCGGAGTGACAAATCCTAATCTCGAAATACGCCAACCCAACAAGTACCTTCGGAGACACCTGTAGAGTACCTTTATAATCACCCAGTTACGTTGTGACGTTTGGTAGCACACAAAGTGTTCCTCCGGTATTCGGGAGTTGCATAATCTCATAGTCATAGGAACATGTATAAGTCATGAAGAAAGCAATAGCAGTAAAACTTAAACGATCATAGTGCTAAGCTAACGGATGGGTCTTGTCCATCAGATCATTCTCCTAATGATGTGATCCCGTTGATCAAATGACAACTCATGTCTATGGCTAGGAAACATAACCATCTTTGTTCAATGAGCTAGTCTAGTAGAGGCATACTAGGGACACTCTGTTTTGTCTATGTATTCACACATGTATTAAGTTTCCGGTTAATACAATTCTAGCATGAATAATAAACATTTATCATGATATAAGGAAATAAATAATAACTTTATTATTGCCTCTAGGGCATATTTTCTTCAGCACTATATTTTTTTTTTGCAAAACTATTAATGGCGCACCACTCACTAATGCGCCATTAGTAACACTGGTTACTAATGGCGCATTAGTGAGTGGTGCGCCATTAGTAAAGTGGGACCAGCTAGATAATTTGGACAGCCACACCTACACACTCACTTTCCCCACTTCATTCTGTCCACCTCCTCCTCCAAGCTTTTGTCGGCTGCCTCCTCCTCCTCACCTCATTTGCACCATAGATTCATCAAAATTAAGTGGTTAAATTACCTTTTTTGATAGGTAAGTAAGGGGGGAAAGCTATCTTTATGTTGTAGATCATTTTTTCTCCCTCGAGCTCCAACAACCGTGCACATGCACTTTTTATGGCCTAGCTAGATCTATGTATGTTTGTGGTGTTGCATATGTTTGTGGTGTTGCATATATGTTTGTGTTTGCAGGTACCGGTATTTGAAATGCGATAGTTGCCAATATTTTGCCGAAATGTTGATTCATTTCCGTTTCGGTGAGAATTTTGGCACTATGCATTCTTTTTGGTCCTATTTTTAGGGAAAGTCATGCCAAATTTTTTCTTGGTTCTAAAATGTTGTTTTGCTCTACCCCGCAGGCGACCATGGTCCGCACGATGACCGAAGGCATCGTGAATAGGTTTTAGATCTCCGCGAAGGCCGATATGCTTCAAAAGAACGAGACGGAGATAAGATGTCCGTGTCGAAGATGCAAGCTGAAGAGCCTTATTGCGGACCCGGATTCCGGGCAGGTGCGGGACCACCTGCTCTTGCGTGGTTTCATGGATGGCTATCGGTGGCAAGGTGATGAAGATGACTATGAAATCGTCCATGGCCTGGCAAGAAATGAGGAAGGGCAGCAAGACAACCACTGTGGCGAGGGCAGGCGAGAAGACGAAGAATCTCCAGGACATGATCACGACAGTGATGCTGTACACAGTCATCATGTAGAAGATGCCGGACATGATGATGAGGAAGATCAAGACGAAGGGCATGATCATGATCTAGATGAAGATGCCGGAGCAGACGACGATGGAGGCTAGGTGCAGGACCCTCATATTCAAGAGCTGCTTCTGAAGTAGACGGATAACGCAAGAGCTGCCGCCCGAGAGAAAGCCAAGCTGTATCAATTGGAGATAGACGCGGTTACTCCATTGTATGAAGGATGCAGGCCCGAGGATACCAGCCTGAAAGTAACGCTCATGGCTCTGGAGATGAAGGTAAAACACAAAATGACCGACGCATGCTTCGACGAGAACATGTCATTCTGGCATGAACGTCTTCCCAAGGGGAACAAGTGCTCGACCAGTTTCGAGGAGGCGAAGAACATCGTGTGTCCTCTGGATTTACCGCACGTGAAATACCATGTGTGCATGAACAATTGCATCATTTATCGGGACGAGCACGCGTAGTCTACCATATGTCTGGTGTGCGGCGTCACTCGATACAAGAAGCGGAAGAAAGCTCCTCGAAAAGTGGTGTGGTACTTTCCGATCACTCCTCGTCTGCAGCGGTATTTTGCGGACCCTAAGGTAGCAAAGCTCCTGCGTTGGCACGCAGATAGGGAGGAGAAGAAGCGAGAAGATGCCGGAAATGATCCGGAGATAAATAAAAAAGACAAGATGCTAAGTCACAATAATGATGCGAGCCAGTGGCAAGCGTTGAACTTTGAAGACCTAGAATTTGGGAACGATCCAAGGAACATCGTGCTGGGTGTGAGCACCGATGGAGTCAATCCGTTTGGCAGCCAGAGAAGCACACATAGCACCTGGCCCGTGTTTGTGTGGATGTACAACCTTCCCCCCAGGTTGTGCATGAAGAGGAAGTACATTCACATGAGTATGCTAATTGAAGGGCCGAAACAACCAGGGAACGACATCAATCTGTATCTGGGGCTGCTGAAAGAGGAGCTAGACACGCTGTGGAAAACGCCAGCCAATACGTGGGACGCCGCAGAGAAAGAATATTTCCCTATGAGAGCCGCACTGCTCACGACGGTGCACGACTATCTCGGTTACGGATATGTCGCAGGGCAGGTGGTCCACGGATTTTCTGGATGCGTCTCGTGCATGGATGACACAATGTATTGCCAGCTAGATAGAGATCCCGGGTCTTCGAAAACCGTGTTCATAGGACATCGAAGGTGGCTTCGCGAAGATGACCCGTGGAGGAAATGCAAGGATCTGTTCAATGGTGAAACCAAACCCGAAGACGCCCGCGTACAAGGAGTGGCGAGGAAATAGATGAGCTGTTGAAAAATTGGAAATATTTCCCACTCCCGGGAAAGAAGCAAAAGGCGCCAGAGCCGGAAAAGAAGCGAAAGGCGCCAGAGCCGCTACTGAAGGTATGGAAAACGAGGTTTGTTTTCTGGGACTTGCAGTACTGGAAGATCCACCGTGTGCCTCATAGCCTTGATGTCATGCATATCACGAAGAACGTGTGCGAGAGTCTGCTTGGTACCCTGCTCAACATGCCAGAGAGGACCAAAGATGGGCCAAAAGCAAGGGCAGACATGAAATCAATGGGCATTAGGCAGGAGCTTCACGCTAATGATGATGATGATGAGGCGAAGCAGGACACAGAAAGTCGTCGCAGAGGCAAAAAGGCCAAGAAGACCAGAAATGACTACCCTCCCGCGTGCTTCACTCTAAGTCAGGAGGAGATCGAGCAGTTTTTCACCTGCTTCGTAGGAGTCAAACTTCCTTACGGTTACGCGGAGAAGATAAGCAGATACCTAGACCCAGTGAAGAAGAAGTTCAGCGAGATGAAGTCTCACGACTGTCACGTGCTGATCACGCAGATACCTCCAGTTGCAATACGTGGGATCATGGACGCACGTCCGTGAAACGCTATTTGGCCTATGCAACTTTTTCGACGTCATCTCTCGGAAGTCGGTTGGCGTGAGGCAACTCAGAAGGCTACATGAAGAGATCATGGTGATACTATGCGAGCTTGAGATGTACTTCCCGCCTGCATTCTTCGACGTTATGGTGCATCTGCTGGTCCATATCGTGGAGGATATCATCCAACCTGGGTCGACGTTCCTGCACAGCATGATGTCGTTCGAAAGGATGAATGGTGTCATCAAAGGATACGTTCGCAACATGTCACGTCCGGAGGGAAGCATAGCCAGGGGCTTTCTGACCGAAGAGTGCATCTCCTACTGCACGAATTATCTAGGCATCGAGAACCCTGTTGGTCTGCCCATCATTAGGCACCTCGACAGGCTCGCTGGATGGGGTCACCGCGAGGGTCGCCGCGAAATGCATGTCGACTTTGAGGGTCGACTCGCCGATATTGAAAGAGCAAACCTAGTCGCGCTACAACACATAGACGTGGTCGATCCTTGGGTGGTAGAGCACAAAACCTTTATTGAGAAGACATACAATGACCGAGGCCAACAGAGGACGAACGAAGATATAATCAAAGAGCAAAACTCATGTTTCATGCGTTGGTTCATGCAGAAGCTTCTGTCATACCCGTTACATGAGGATTCTTCCGCGGAAGAACAACTCATATTCGCCTTGTCACAGGGCGCCGAGCACAACCTGATGACCTATGAGGCGTACGATATCAACGGCTACACATTCTACACCGAGGACAAGGACATGAAGAGCGATGGTTATCAGAACTCCGGGGTAACGATGAAATCCTACACCGGTAACGACAAGGACATATACTATGGAAGGATCGAGGAGATCTGGGAGCTGAGCTACGCTGGAGAGAAGGTCCCGATGTTCCGTGTCAGATGGGCCATGAGCGTCCTAAAAGATGACCGGTATTTCAACACCATGGTTATACCCGAAGCCAAATCCAAGACCGCGGGCGCAAACGTCACCGCGAAAAATAAGCCATGGGTACTGGCTTCCCAAGTGGACCAATGCTTCGTCATTACCGACCCGTCAAAGCCCAACCGTGTTGTCGTGAGGAGAGGCAAAAGGAAGATCATCGGAATGGATGGAGTCTCCAATGAGCAAGACTTCGACAAGTACGGCGACCCGAAGATGGAACATGACGACGACGATGAAGTAGCAGCATACACCACAAGAAGAAGCAGGACCACCCTACCGAAAGGACGTCCGTTCCACAGAAGAACTCCATTTGCGAAAAAGAAGGGCAAGAAGAAGCAGGACCACCCTACCTAATGAATATTTTTTGAACTCATGAATATTTTGTAATTTCATGGGCACTTTTTGAATTGATGAATATTTTAAAATTTCATGGGCACTTTTTGAATTCATGAATATTTTTTCAAATTTGATGATATTTTTTCATATTCATAAATGTTTTACCAATTCACAAATGAATGCAACTAAAAGTCCAAAAAAAGACTAGTTGTGCTTGGTTACATGTTACTCCCAAAAGCATATAAAGGTTGTCAAATTTGGAGCTATGGATATTTAGTTATGATTTAAACAAGTTTGAACATATTTAAACACAAATAAATATCAAACAACATTTTAAATGTTGTTAACATGGCAACAAACTGCATATTATTTTTCTCACACATGATTAAATGTAAATACAAGGATAGATACAGGGATTGGCTAGCTAACCTTCCTTGGATTATTTGTATAGTTAATTTGTGCTGTAAGTATTTCTAACATTAGTTGTACTCAGACTTTGTATTTACTCTCCTTTTTATTGCTTTAAATAAAGTGGGCTGTGAGGCTTTTGCCTTGTAGTAAATAGTCAAAAAAACTGCATATTATTTTTCTACATGAAATTATGAGCATCTAGCATATGCGATAAGTTATATTTGGATGCATGGATAAAAAGATATGAGCAAAGAAAAAATGGTTAAAAACAAAAATTGGGGAGCCTGGGACTCGAACCCAGGACCTTCTGGTGTGTGCGCTGCGTGCTGACCAGTCAGGCTAGTGTATGTTGTCTGATGTAGATGGGTTTGGTGGAAGATATCCTGTGGGCTCGAGCAGAAATCAATTTTTTTAACTAATGGCGCACCATGAGGAGGTGCGCCATAGCTATAGATGTACTTATGGCGCACCAGGGGGAGGTGCGCGATTAGTATTCATCCCCCATCCATACACTACTCCACCTATTCCCCTTCGTCCCTCTCCCTCGCCAGATCCACCCGCGCACTGCCCCGACGCCTCCGCCCCGACCCCCGCCGGACTCCACCTCCGCCGC
>LR738713.1:76743537-76823944 GCA_902687465.1 Secale cereale
CGGAGCCCTCCGCCGCCTTCGAGAAGACCATCACTCGGCAAGGAAGGAGGAAGAGGCCGCCGCCCCATCAAGGAAGGAGGAAGAGGCCTCCCCCCAAGCCCTACCTCGTCGGCGGCGGCGATCACTTCTTCCTCAGCGGCGATCTTCTTCGTCCTCGTCATCGTCTTCGACGTAATTCCCCCAAGCCTGTACTCCTCCATCTCCCTTTCTTTACCTTCCATCTCCCATTCTAATTTGGTTGATTTGCTTGCTGCTAATGGTTGTTGCCATCTGAATCTAGTTTCACGCCTGGTTTTGTTTGTTTGTTTAGGGTTTGTGTTGTCACTGCTTCCTCTAGATATATTCACTTAAACATCAAGTACAGTTGGTTCTTGAAAATAATTTTTTTGCATCTGTAGGAAGTAGGAAATGCCTAACTAAGAGCTTAATGACGAAACTGAATGAGAAGGACACCTATGGCTGAAACTAGAGGTGCTACAAGGAGTATTACTGACAAAACTAACACTTTGGAAATCACTCACTAAACACACTTGATGAATCGCATCAAACACAAACTGAGACAGCAACTTGTACTGGCATTCTTGTGATTTTGTCAAAGACACTTGAGTTATTTACTTAACAAGCATGTTCAAGTTGGTCCTCAGCTAGATTTTACAAGTCCTAATCATTAGACTTTTGAGATCGATCTACTGGACAGATCGATGGTTGCTGAGGCAAAGACTGACCATACATGCGAGTGCATGCTCTTCCAAGATGCAAATGCACCTGCTCCTGAACCTGTACATCGAACTGTTTCTTCTAGGTAGCAAACAGTTTTAAGCATGTTCACTGTTTCTTCTAGGCATGTTCATGATACAAGTCCTAAGCATGTTCACTGTTTCTTCTAGGCAGCAAACTGCCGTTTCCTCATCCTAAAAAAGAAAAACATTTTAATCTGCAGCAGCAAGCAGACATGCAACGTATGTATGGACAAGACCAGTTCAAAGGATGGATAATAGAAGACCATTCATCTGGTTAACAAAAGAAAGAGACCATTCATCTGGTTAACAAAAGAAAGAGACCATTCAATTGGATATAGGAGCTTAGTTTGATTTATGGCACATACAGAATAGACATTTACCTTTTCTTTTAGGTGTGACTGCTGGGTTTTCTTGTTTGAATGTGCTGACTGCTGGTACTATTTTAGTTGGATTACACATGTGTATGAACAGAACAAACCCCTTGTTCTGGTTTCGGTATGTAAGCTTAGATGTTTTCTTGTTCTGGTTTGCTGCCTAGGATGTGCTGACTGCTGGTACTATTTTCTTGTTCTGGTACTATTGAGCTTGCATCAGCTATTGTTTGACCATGTAAACTATAACTGGATAGGTTGCAAACATGGACAGATCATCTCATTAAGAACACAATTTCTTTTCTTTTGGGTTTCAGAAGAACATCATTAGACTCTAACTAAATGTACAAAGGGACCTTGTGCTTGTTTCTTGAAAATGTGAGGTCAAACTTTGTGGGTGAACTCACATATTCGCTCTGGCCTTGCCATTTATAGAAGCTTGCTAGCTATGCATTTAAGTGTACAGTCGTGACCGCGTTTGCGCCCCTAGTTTTGCATGAAAAAAGTTTTTTTAGTAGTCTTGTGCAACTGTCTGAAAGAGTGTATCACCTAAAAAGGATATTTAGCTCTCTATGCATTTATTTATTGCAGATTTGCTCACAGTGCATTTCTTCTATCATAAATGTATAACTCAGAAATGTTTTTTAGCACTGGAGGAGGTGAAAGCACAACCAAATACAATACTTGCTAAGATGGCAATGTTGGAGCAACTCTGTATAAGTTTCACACTTGTACAGTTGTACTTGCATCTAAAAGATTTTTTGCCACTTATATCCTAGTTGTCTCCTGAAGATTTGTACTGTACTACATCCTCCTAGTTGTCTCCGACCATCGTGTCGTGATGATTTTGCAGGTACCCCGAGAGGCCCTTGAGTTTGCTAGAATGTCGATTAACTTCCGTTCCGGCAAATTCGGGTACTCCATATGTCCTATTTTCAGCAGAGGTCATGCTGAAATTTTCCGTGAATTTTAGCATGTCTTTGCTAAAAATAGGACATATAGGGTACTTGTGACTAATGCATGGGCCGGGGTATCTTAGTACTTAATTAAGTAGGATCAACTGCCCCTTTATTCTTGCTGCATTAAACCATATGCGGCAATAGAGCCAAGTGATTAAGCCCAACTTAGAATTCTCCTTCCTAGCTTAGCTTTTAGGATGCCTCGGTGTTGACAAACCATAAATTATAAAACCTTGGCTTTTAGGGTGCCTCGGTGTCGACAAACCATAAATTATAAATCCTTGGCTTTTAGGGTGCCTCGGTGTCGATAAAAACCGAAATGATGAAAGCTTAGGCTTTTAGGGTGCCTCGGCGTCAAAAAACCCTAAATGATAAAAGCTTAGCTTTTAGGATGCCTCGGTGTCGACAAACCATAAATGATGAGACCGTGATCTTGTTCCTTGACAATAACCAACTTTTTGACCAATTTTTTTTCCTATTTTGAGAGAAACATGGCCTACAATGATGCGGCCGGCGGTTCGGGCGGCAAGGCATTCTGGGAGCTATCCTAGGAGATGGAGGAACAACCTCACTTCTATGAGGACGCCGCGAAAGACACCGATCCTGACACCACTGATGGTGCCGCCGAGGATGACCCCAATGATGGTGCCATCGGGGATGACACCACTGATGGTGCCGCCGAGGACACCACCACTGATGATGGCGGCGCACGCACAGATGGCAGCCAACCGTAGAAGCAACGGAAGGACCGGCGCCCGACCGTGCTCCGCACCGTCAAGGAGGAAGTTACTGAAGTGGACTCCGACGGGAATCCAACATCGCCCAAACAAATAGTCAAGGGGTACTCGGTTCAGATCAGGTGCATTCTCCGGAGCACCATCTCGATCAACACCGAGAACCTAAGGCATTAGGACCGAGGGAATTTGTGCAACCTCCTCTCCACGAAGCTGCACGAACGATACAAGTTCCCCGCTGAATTTGAAAACACACGCCTCACATGGAATAAAGTGAGCACTGCCGCCCTCACGAGGATGAGCACGGCCCTGTCTACTTGGAGAAGCTCGGTGAAGAGAATGATTGACAAAGGTTTTAGTTATGAGAAGATCAAGGAGAAAAATCCTTCGATCACCGAAGATGACTACAACGAGTTCAAGATCAAGTGCGAGAGCACCGCAACCTCCGAATCAAGTCAGTGGGGGAAAGAAATGCGGCAGTTGAACTTAGGGGAACACACACTCTGTCCCGACGGTTACAGAGTGGCGGAGCCTATATGGGACAAGGAGGACGCGGAGCGTGCCGAGCAAGGCCTACCGCCCCTCTTCAATAAATACGGTGACAAGCAGACCAGGGACTTTGTTAGGGCCCGGTATAAGGAGGACCCGGTAACAAAGGAGCTCACCACAGATCCAAAGACCAGGGCCCTTGAGCTTGTTCTGGTAAGGAATACACCCCCGCGTAATTAGCTCCATATGGTTGCATTCTAATTAATGAAGCCAAATTTCTAAATGGTTCACATTCCTTCCGTAGGCGACTGAAAGCAGTAGCGCGGGGTCGACTCAGAGCACCCCTTGGGACACCACTCTAAATAGGGCGTTGAATGTAATGAAAAAAAGGATTGCTCAGTAAGCCGTCGTCAGCTGGTCGTGTGGCTGGCAAAGGCTTGTCCACAAAATGGTCGTCATACTATAACGCTGGTGGGCGAAAGGAGAAAAAGACCAGCTCGGAAAGCCAAGCGCTCGAGGTTCAAGAACTCAAGGCACAAGTGGCGTGGATTTCGGAGATTTTCCAAGAGCAAGTGCAACAACAACTGGGATCAACGCTCACCGGCATTATGCCTACCTTGATTCAGGGGCTTACGACGTGGATTGTGGGCGGCCAACAGGGGCCGCCCCCGATTCCCAGCTTCACGGCCAGCAACTCGCAGAACGCGCAGGCGGGGCCATTGGTGTCTCCGGCGGAGGCGACATTGGTGTCTCCAACGCCGACACAGGCATTGGAGCTTAATGCACCCGGGTGTACGCCGGCCGGCACCTCTGCAGCAAGCGGCCCCTCCGTCAATTGCACGCCCGCCGTTGGTGGAGCCTCGACATTAGCCGAGGTCAACGCCATCATCACGGTATCTAATTAAGCCTCTCGGCCGAGTACTTCATCTCCTTTCCTTTGACTGGGCATCCCTGACGCCCTACATGTTTTCGTAGGGCGCCACCGATGTTCCGTGCACTCTCCTGCACTTCGCGAACGACGAGTTGGTCGATGTCGCCAAGGGCAGAGTCGTTCAACCGGGCAACCCCATGTTCCACGGTAATCCGATGCCACCCATCGTGTATAGGGTTCAACTGGTTCGGGTGCTGCCAGGCTGCGACGAGTTGTTACCTCCGATTCGACCCGCCGGGGCCAACGAAGATGATGTGAGGACCCTCAGCGCTTGCCTAAGCTGGCCCCTGCTTTAGCCGAAGAGCCAGATTCGTTTGGGGGCGGGGGACACCACCCCAAAGACAACACCGCCAGTCTTGCCGGCGCCAAGCCATGGCAAGACCACCGCAACGCTGCCGGACATCCCTATGGCACAGGATCCGAACATGCATATGGCACAGGATCCGGATGACGACGACGACAATGATGACGGTAGATTTTCCAATGTCGATAAGTACTTTGCCGATCATGGGTACGATGGCGAATTCGTGGGGCCTCCTTCTCAAGAACCCAACCCTACAAAAGACGATCGTGATCTAGCTGGTACCGCGGAGAAACCAAGTTGCAACAGGCGTTGTCTGGCGTTCAGTTCTCAGGAGACGCCTCCAGCTGCCGACTTCACTGAGCCTCAGATAGCCGTGGTGCGAAATATTATCAGCCCCAACACACTCAAGAAGGCGGTCTGTGAGCAGAACTCGGTCCCATTACAGGAGAAGAAGAAGGGACGGAAAAGAAAGAGTAACAAGGGTGCGAGCCAGCCGGCACCGAGTACGATCCGTGCTCAGGACGGGCCACCTTCACCTTAGGATATAATGAGGAGTGTGCATGTGGCGGGTAGGCCGATGCTACCGACTAAGATGCTCAATGCTGCAACCGGTGCTATGCGGAGTTTGCATGACAGTGTTCTTTCTTTGGAGAAGCGGCATCTCAGAGAGAAGGATGTGGCACACCCGGTTTTCATGGCCAAGGTGCCAGAGGGCAAGGGCTTTGTGGATAACTCCATCGGGGGTACGATCGTCCTGCGGTTTGATGACATCTTCGCTATGTTTAACCTTCATCTGCTGCACTATACCTTCGTTCCGCTATTTTCTCTGAGTATGGAGATGTGGATCATTAGAGACAAGACCCCAGACATCGTGATAGTCGACCCCTTCTACATGCGTGCCAAGATCATGGGCAGCGCTGGGGACCGGCAAGTCGCGAGTTCTTACCTCGAAGGCGTCATTCTGGCAAACCGAGATAAGGATAACTTCCTCGTGCCTTACTTTCCCGAGTAAGTCGTCCCCTCAATCGTCCCGTAACATATGATTTCTAAGATTTCGATCGTTTTTTTTAACATTCCGTGTTTTGTGCAGTGATACACATTGCACACTCATCCTTCTAAGCCCGAAATATTCCATGGCCACGTATTTCGACTCGGACCGTCAGTCAAAGGTAGACTACACAAATGTCAAGAAATTTCTTGATGATGTTCTCCACGGCTACGCCAAATCTGGAGGCACCTTCACCAGGACAGTTCGTAAGTACGGCAAGCACGTGTTCGCCCACAATACGACGTTCTGCTGCGTCAAGCCGCCTGACGGTCAGAAGGGTGCCTACTACGCCATCCATCATATGCGGGCGTTCATACGGGACCATCATCACCTTCTGCTACCAGATAAACTCAAAGATTGGGCCGCGAGCTTGTCGGCAATCCAGGACGCGGACATGAGACAAGAATTCTTTCGCATCCAGTCGGATTTTGCGGAAATCATCCATCAAGATGTCCTTCGTACCTCGGGGCAGTTCAACCTTAGAAATCAACCGTCCAACAGTGACATAGACACAATGCTACAAATGCAGTCCCTTGAGTCGAGTCGAAAGTAGTGATGCTATGTCAAGTTTTGAAACATCGATTGGCTCATGTTGTAATTAAACTTTAATCAACTTATATGTCTCTTTGGTTTGGACAGTCGTTCAACTTAGATGTAATCGATGCTATTAATGTCTTGCTTTTCTCTTCCGATCCTTTTGTTGCATACTTATATATTGCTTATGTATTGTCTGTGAATTAGTACTAACGTTTCGTTTGGCTAGTGGATAGCGATGCCGTCGTATGTCGTGTACAAGGGTAAGGTTCCCGGAGTCTACGATGACAGGGAGGAGTGTCAGAGACAGGTTCACCGTTTCAGCGGTAACAGTTACAAAGGGTACACCACTAGGGCGGAGGCGGAATCTAGATACGCGCACTATCCAGCGGGAGAGAGGAGGGAGCGTTGGAGGAACCGGATGAAGACGAGTTTCATCGCGATGATGCTCATCGTGATGACCGCAGCTCTCTTCTATGTGATGGTAGTTTAGATGATCGATATCGACTTGTAATGTGAAGACAAACTCGCTACTCGCGGTCTCGAGACTTGTAATATAATGTTCCATCTTTGTTCGGTCTTTTGAATTCAGAGACTAATATGATGAATTGTATTCAGAGACTAATATGATGAATTGTATTCGGAGACTAATATGATGAATTGTATTCAGAGACTAACCTTCTATTGTATTCGATGAATCTGGTGTTGCTGTCTGGTGTTGTCTAAATTCTGTCCAATAATATATTTTGTATCGTGTGGAAATATCAGAAAAGAAAAAAAAAATCCCTAATATTCATACTAGTGGCGCACCAATCAAGACACTAATGGCGCACTGTCCAAATGAAACTAATGGCGCATCACCCATTCAGTGCGCCATTAGTATGCCAAAGAACATGGGTACATATGGCCCCCTGGGAGGCATACTAATGGCGCACCAGGAGTGCGCCATTAGTAAAAAAATCTAATGGCGTGGTGCTAGTGGCGCACCACTAGTGCGCCATTAGTAGGCAAAAGTGGTGCGCCACTAGCATGCCTTTTCCTAGTAGTGCACAACTCATGGGCGAGGCTATGGTGTTGATGTAGAAGCACTCCATGGTAGATCGCTCCTCCGGCAGAGCTCCGAAACAGGCCTCAAGATGGGATCTCACGGGAACAGAAGGTTGCGGCGGTGGAATTAGGGTTTTCTCTATTGCCTCGATGTTTTCAGGGTACATGGATATATATAGAAGGAAGGAGGGCATCGGGGGAGCCAGAGGGGGCCCACAAGGGTGGGGGCTCGCCCAGGGGGAGGGTGAAGGAAATATTCCCTAGAGGCAATAATAAAGATGTTATTTGTATTTCCTTATATCATAATAAATGTCTTTTATTCATGCTAGAATTGTATTAACCGGAAACTTAGAACATGTGTGAATACATAGACAAAACAGCATGTCCCTAGTATGCCTCTACTAGACTAGCTCGTTGATCAAAGATGGTTATGTTTACTAGCCATAGACATGAGTTGTCATTTGATCAATGGGATCACATCATTAGGAGAATGATGTGATGGACATGACCCATTCGTTAGGTTAGCACTATGATCGTTTAGTTTTACTACTATTGCTTTCTTCATGACTTATACATGTTCCTATGACTATGAGATTATGCAACTCCCGAATACCGTAGGAACACCTTGTGTGCTATCAAACGTCACAACGTAACTGGGTGATCATAAAGATGCTCTACAGGTGTCTCCGAAAGTGTTCATGGTGTTGGCATAGACCAAGAATAGGATTTGTCACTCCGAGTGTCGGAGAGGTATCTCTAGGCCCTCTCGGTAATACACATCATAATAAGCCTTGCAAGCAAATGACTAATGAGTTGGTCACGGGATGATGTATTACGGAACGAGTAAAGAGACTTGCCGGTAACGAGATTGAACTAGGTATTGAGATACCGACGATAGAATCTCGGGCAAGTAACATACCGATGACAAAAGGAACAACGTATGTTGTTATGCGGTTTGACCGATAAAGATCTCCGTAGAATATGTAGGAGCCAATATGAGCATCCAGGTTCTTCTATTGGTTATTGACCGGAGATGAGTCTCGTTCATGTCTACATAGTTCTCGAACCCGTAGGGTCCGCACGCTTAACGTTTGATGGCGATCGTTATTATGAGTTTATGAGTTTTGATGTACTGAAGGTAGTTCGGAGTCCCGGATGAGATCACGGACATGACGAGGAGTCTTGGAATGACCGATACGTAAAGATTGATATATTGGACGACTATATTCGGACACCGTAAGTGTTCTGGAAAGTTTCGGAATTTACCGGAGTACCAGAGGGGTTACCGGATCCCCCCGGGGGAAAGTTGGGCCTTAGTGGGCCATGGGGGAGAAAGAGGGCAGCAGCCAGGAGGTGGCGTGCCCCCTCCCAAGGGTATTCCGATTTGGACTAGGGGAGGGGGGCGAGGCCCCCTCTTTCCTTCCCCTTCTCCCCCTCTCTTTCCTTCACCACTTGGTTATTCCTACCAGGAATAGGATTGCAATCCTATTCCTAGTAGGATTGCACCCTAGGCGCGCCATAGAGGGGCCGGCCGGCCTCCCCCTTGCTCCTCTATATACGGGGGTAGGGGTCACCCTAGGACACACAAGTTGATCAGTTGATCTCTCCCAACCATGTGCGGTGCCCCCCTCCACAGTAACACACCTCGGTCATATCATTGCAGCGCTTAGGCAAAGCCCTGCGACGGTAACTTCATCATCTCCGTCACCACGCCGTCGTGCTGACGAAACTCCCCCGTGAAGCTCAACTGGATCAAGAGCTCCTGGGACGTCATCAAGCTGAATGTGTGCTGAACGCGGAGGTGCCGTAAATTCGGTACTTGATCGGTTGGATCGAGAAGAAGTTCGACTACATCAACCACGTCATTAGATGCTTCCGCTCCCGGTATACGAGGGTACGTGGACACACTCTCCCCCTCGTTGCTATGCACCTAACAGATAGATCTAGCATGATCGTAGGAAAATTGTAAAATACTATGTTCCCCAACAGTGGCATCAAGAGCCAGGTCTATGCGTAGATGATATGCACAAGTAGAACACAAGTGAGTTGTGGACGATACTAGTCATACTGCTTACCAGCATTTCATACTTTGCTTCGGTGGTATTGTGAGATGAAGCAGCCTGGACCGACATTACGCGTACGCTTATGCAAGACTGGTTTCACCGTTATGAGCACTCGTTTCTTAAAGGTGAGTGGCGGGTGTGTGTCTCTCTCACTTTAACTAAATCAAGTGTGACTACGCCCGGTGCTTGTGAAGGTTAAAACAACACATACGTGACGAAACATCGTTGTGGTTTTGTATGCGTAGGTAAGAATGGTTCTTGCTAAGCCCATAGCAGCCACGTAAGACTTGCAACAACAAAGTAGAGGACGTCTAACTTGTTCTTGCAGGGCATGTTGTGATGTGATATGGTCAAGACATGATGAGTTATACGGTTTTGTATGAGATGATCGTGCTTTGTAAAGTTATCGGCAACTAGCAGGAGCCATATGGTTGTCGCTTTATTGTATGAAATACAATCGCCATGTAATTGCCTTACTTTATCACTAAGCGGTAGCGATAGTCGTGGAAGCAATAGTTGGCGAGACAACAACGATGCTACGATGGAGATCAAGGTGTCGCACCGGTGACGAAGGTGATCATGACGATGCTTCGGAGATGGAGATCAAAAGCACAAGATGATGATGGCCATATCATGTCACATATTTTGATTGCATGTGATGTTTATCTTATTATGCTTCTTATTTTGCTTAGTACAACGGTAGCATTATAAGATGATCCCTTACAAAATTTCAAGGTATAAGTGTTCTCCCTGAGTATGCACCGTTGCGAAAGTTCGTCGTGCCGAGACACCACGTGATGATCGGGTGTGATAAGCTCTACGTTCAAATACAACGGGTGTAAGCCAGTTTTTGCACATGCAGAATACTCGGGTTAAACTTGATGAGCCTAGCATATGCAGATATGGCCTTGGAACACTGGAGACCGAAAGGCCGAGCGTGAATCATATAGTAGATATGATCAACATAAGATGTTCACCATTGAAACTACTCCATCTCAAGTGCTGATCGGACATGGTTTAGTTGATTTGGATCACGTGATCATTTAGATGACCGGAGGGATGTCTATCTAAGTGGGAGTTCTTAAGTAATATGATTAAATTGAACTTTAATTTATCATGAACTTAGTCCTGATAGTTTTTGCATATCTATGTTGTTGTAGATCAATGGCCCGTGCTATCGTTCCTTTGAATTTTAATGCATTCCTAGAGAAAGCTAAGTTGAAAGATGATGGTAGCAATTACACAGACTGGGTCCGTAACTTGAGGATTATCCTCATTGCTGCACAGAAGAATTATGTCCTTGAAGCACCGCTAGGTGACAAGCCCCCTCCCGCTAATGTAGACGCTTTGAACGTTTGGCAGACGCGGTCTGATGACTACAAGATAGTTCAGTGTGCCATGCTATACGGCTTAGAACCAGGACTTCAACGACGTTTTGAACGTCATGGACCATATGAGATGTTCCAGGAGTTGAAGTTAATATTTCAAGCAAATGCCCGGATTGAGAAATATGAGATTTCCAATAAGTTCTACAGCTGCAAGATGGAGGAGAATAGTCCTATCAGTGAACACTTGCTCAGAATGTCTGGGGTACTACAATCATATGACTCAACTTGGTTGCAAAGTTGACGAGGATAGTTTTATGCATAGAGTTCTTCAATTACTGCCACCAAGCTATAAAGGCTTCGTGATGAACTATTATATGCAAGGGATTCAGAAGACAATTCCCGAGCTCTTCGCTATGCTCAAAGCTGCGGAGGTAGAATTCAAAAAGGAGCATCAAGTGTTGATGGTTAACAAGACCACTAGTTTCAAGAAAAAGGGCAAGGGAAAGAGGGGGAACTTCAAGAAGAATAGCAAGACAGTTGCTACTCCCACGAAGAAACCCAAGTCTGGAGCCAAGCCTGAAACTGGGTGCTTCTACTGCAAAGGGACTGGACACTGGAAGCGGAACTGCCCCAAGTATTTGGCGGATAAGAAGGATGGCAAGGTGAACAAAGGTATATGTGATATACATGTTATTGATGTGTACCTTACTAATGCTCGTAGTAGTACCTGGGTATTTGATACCGGTTCGGTTGCTAATATTTGTAACTCAAAACAGGTACTACGGATTAAACGAAGATTGGCTAAGGATGAGGTGATGATGCGCGTGGGAAATGGTACCAAAGTCGATGTGATCACCGTCGGCACGCTACCTCTACATCTACCTTCGGGATTAGTTTTAGACCTAAATAATTGTTATTTGGTATCAGCGTTAAGCATGAACATTATATTTGGATCTTGTTTGTTGCGAGACGGTTATTCATTTAAATCAGAAAATAATGGTTGTTCTATTTTTATGAATGATATCTTTTATGGTCATGCACCCTTGAAGAGTGGTCTATTCTTGTTGGATCTCAATTGTAGTGATACACATATTCATAATATTTAAGCCAAAAGATGCAAGGTTAATAATGATAGTGCAAAATATTTGTGGCACTGCCGTTTAGGTCATATTGGTGTAAAATGCATGAAGAAACTCCATAGTGATGGACTTTTGGAATCACTTGATTATGAATCACTTGGTGCTTGCGAACCATGCCTCATGGGCAAGATGACTAAAACTCCGTTCTCCGGAACGGTGGAGCGAGCAACAGATTTGTTGGAAATCATACATACTGATGTATGTGGGCCAATGAGTGTTGAAGCTCGGGGCGGGTATCGTTATTTTATGACCTTCATTGATGATTTGAGCAGATATGGGTATATCTACTTAATGAAGCACAAGTCTGAAACATTTGAAAAGTTCAAAGAATTTTAGAGTGAAGTAGAGAATCATCGTAACAAGAAAATAAAGTTTCTGCGATCTGATCGTGGAGGTGAATATTTGAGTTACGAGTTTGGTCTTCATTTGAAAGAATGTGGAATAGTTTCACAACTCACGCCACCCGGAACACCACAGCGTAATGGTGTGTCCGAACGGCGTAACTGCACTTCATTGGATATGGTGCGATCTATGATGTCTCTTACCTACTTACCACTATCGTTTTGGGGTTATGCTTTAGAGACAACTGCATTCACGTTAAATAGGGCACCATCTAAATCCGTTGAGACGACACCTTATGAACTATGGTATAGCAAGAAACCAAAGTTGTCGTTTCTCAAAGTTTGGGGCTGCGATGCTTATGTGAAAAAGCTTCAACCTGATAAGCTCGAACCCAAGTCGGAAAAATATGTCTTCATAGGATATCCAAAAGAGACTGTTGGGTACACCTTCTATCACAGATCCGAAGGCAAGATATTCATTGCTAAGAATGGATCCTTTCTAGAGAAGGAGTTTCTCTCGAAAGAAGTGAGTGGGAGGAAAGTAGAACTTGATGAGGTAATTGTTCCTTCTACCGAATTGGAAAGTGGAACATCACAGAATCTAGTTCCAGTGATTCCTACACCAATTAGTGAGGAAGCTAATGATGATGATCATGAAACTTCAGACCAAGTTTCTGCTGAACGTCGTAGATCAACCAGAGTACGTTCCGCACCAGAGTGGTACGGTAACTTGTTGGAAATATGCCCTAGAGGCAATAATAAAATGGTTATTATTATATTTCCTTGTTCATGATAATTGTCTGTTATTCCTGCTTGAATTGTATTATACGGAAATAGTGATACATGTGTGAATACATAGACCACAACGTGTCCCTGGTAAGCCTCTAGTTACTAGCTCGTTGATCAACAGATGGTCACGGTTTCCTGGCCATGGACATTGGATGTCATTGATAACGGGATCACATCATTAGGAGAATGATGTGATGGACAAGACCCAATCCTAAGCCTAGCACAAGATTGTGTAGTTCGTAATGCTAAAGCTTTTCCAATGTCAACTATCTTTTCCTTAGACCATGAGGTTGTGCAACTCCCGGATACCGTAGGAATACTTTGGGTGTGCCAAACGTCACAACGTAACTGGGTGGCTATAAAGGTACGCAACGGGTATCTCCGAAAGTGTCTGTTGAGTTGGCTCGAACCGAGACTGGGATTTGTCACTCCGTATGATGGAGAGGTATCTCTGGGCCCATTCGGTAATACATCATCATAATGAGCTCAATGTGGATAAGGAGTTAGTCACGGGATGATGTATTATGGAACGAGTAAAGAGACTTGCCATGACGAGATTGAACAAGGTATCGGTATACCGACGATCGAATCTCGGGCAAGTACTATACCGATAGACAAAGGGAATATCATACGGGATTAAGTGATTCCTTGACATCATGGTTCATCCGATGAGATCATCAAGGAACACATAGGAACCAACATGGGTATCCAGATCCCGCTGTTGGTTATTGATCGGAGAGTCGTCTCGGTCATGTTTACGTGTCTCCCGAACCCGTAGGGTCTACACACTTGAGGTTCGGTGACGCTAGGGTTGTAGAGATATATGCACACGGAAACCCGAATGTTGTTCGATGTCCCGGATGAGATCCCGGACATCACGAGGAGTTCCGGAAGGGTCCCGGGGGTCCACCGGGTGGGGCCACCCATCCCGGAGGGCCCCATGGGCCGTAGGGGGAAGGGGACCAGCCCATAGTGGGCTGGCGCACCCCCTTGGGCCTTCCCCCTGCGCCTAGGGTTGGGAACCCTAGGGGTGGGGGGGCGCCCCCCTTGGCTTTGGGGGCAAGCCTTCCCCCTGGCCGCTGCCCCCCCTAGGAGATCCCATCTCCTAGGGCCAGCACCCCCTGGCCCCTATATATAGTGGGGGGGGGGGGGGGCGAGAGGGCAGCCGCACCCATGCCCCTGCACCTCTCTCCCCCCGTTACACATCTCCCACCTCCCACAGGTCCTTGGCGAAGCCCTGCAGTTTTTCCGTTGCATCCACCACCACGCCATCGTGCTGCTGGATCTCCATCAACCTCTCCCCCCCCTTGCTGGATCAAGAAGGAGGAGACGTCGCTGCATCGTACGTGTGTTGAACGCGGAGGTGTCGTCCGTTCGGCGCTGGGATCATCTGTGATAGGGATCACGATGAGTATGACTCCATCATCCACATTCTCTTGAACGCTTCCGCTCGCGATCTACAAAGGGTATGTAGATGCACTACTTTATGCTCATTGCTAGATGACTCCTTTGATTGATCTTGGTGAAGCGTAGGAATCTTTTTGAATTCTGCTACGTGCCCCAACAGTGGCATCTGAGCTAGGTCTTTGCTTAGCATCTTGCACGAGTAGAACACAAACAAGTTGTGGGCGTAGATTTGTTCAACTCTCTTGCCGCTACTAGTCCAATCTTGATTTGGCGGCATCGTGGGATGAAGCGGCCCGGACCGACCTTACACGTACGCTTACGTGAGACTGGTTCCACCGACTGACATGCACTAGTTGCATAAGGTGGCTGGCGGGTGTCTGTCTCTCCCACTTTAGTCGGATCGGATTTGATGAAAAGGGTCCTTATGAAGGGTAAATAGAAATAGACATATCACGTTGTGGTTTTGGCGTAAGTAAGAAACGTTCTTGCTAGAAACCTATAGCAGCCACGTAAAAACTTGCAACAACAATTAGAGGACGTCTAACTTGTTCTTGCAGCATGTGCTATGTGATGTGATATGGCCAAGAAGATGTGATCAATGATATATGTGATGTATGAGACTGATCATGTTCTTGTAATAGGAATCACGACTTGCATGTCGATGAGTATGACAACCGGCAGGAGCCATAGGAGTTGTCTTATTTTATTGTATGACCTGCGTGTCACTGAATAACGCCATGTAATTACGTTACTTTATTGCTAAACGTTAGCCATAGTAGTAGAAGTAATTTTTGGCGAGATGACTTCATGAAGACACGATGATGGAGATCATGGTGTCATGCCGGTGACAAAGATGATCATGGTTCCCCGAAGATGAAGATCAAAGGAGCAAAATGATATTGCCATATCATGTCACTTTATTTGATTGCATGTGATGTTTGTCATGTTTATGCATCTTATTTGCTTAGAACGACGGTAGTAAATAAGATGATCTCTCACTAAAAAATTTCAAGAATTGTGTTCCCCCTAACTGTGCACCGTTGGTAAGGATCGTTGTTCCGAAGCACCACGTGATGATCGGGTGTGATAGGCTCTAATGTTCGCATACAACGGGTGTAAGCCAGATTTACACACGCAATACACTTAGGGTTCACTTGACGAGCCTAGCATGTGCAGACATGGCCTCGGAACATGGAAGACCGAAAGGTCGAACATGAGTCGTATAGTAGATACGATCAACATGAAGATGTTCACCGTTGATAACTAGTCCGTCTCACGTGATGATCGGACACGGGCTAGTTGATTCGGATCATGTATCACTTAGATGACTAGAGAGATGTCTATCTAGTGGGAGTTCATTAATTTTGATTAGATGAACTTAATTGTCATGAACTTAGTCTAAAATCTTTACAATATGTCTTGTAGATCAAATGGCCCACGCTCATGTTGCCCTCAACTTCAACGCGTTCCTAGAGAAAATCAAGCTGAAAGACGATGGTAGCAACTATACGGATTGGGTCCGTAACCTGAGGATTATCCTCATAGCTGCCAAGAAATCATATGTCCTTGAAGCACCGCTAGGTGATGCACCCGTTTTCCCGGCAGCCCAAGACGTTATGAACGCCTGGCAATCACGTTGTGATGATTACTCCCTGGTTCAGTGCAGCATGCTTTACAGCTTAGAATCGGGGCTCCAAAAGCGTTTTGAGCACCACGGAGCATATGAGATGTTCCAAGAGTTGAAAATGGTTTTCCAAGCTCATGCCCGAGTCGAGAGATATGACGTCTCCGACGCATTCTACAGTTGTAAGATGGAGGAGAATAGTTCTGTCAGCGAGCACATACTCAAATTGTCTGGGTTGCACAATCACTTGTCTCAGTTGGGAATTAATCTCACAGACGAAGCGGTCATTGACAGAATCCTTCAATCGCTCCCACCTAGCTACAAGAGCTTCGTGATGAACTTCAATATGCAAGGGATGGAGAAGTCCATTCCCGAGGTGTATTCAATGCTGAAATCAGCGGAGGTGGATATCAAGAAAGAACATCAAGTGTTGATGGTCAATAAAACCACTAAGTTCAAGAAAGGCAAGGGTAAGAAGAACTTCAAGAAGGACGGCAAAGGAGTTGCCGCACCCGGTAAGCCAGTTGCTCGGAAGAAGCCAAAGAATGGACCCAAGCCTGAAACTGAGTGCTTTCATTGCAAGGAAACGGGTCACTGGAAGCGGAACTGCCCCAAATACTTAGCAGATAAGAAGGCCGGCAACGTCAAAGGTATATATGATATACATGTTATTGATGTGTACCTTATCAGCGCTCGTAGTAGATCCTAGGTATTTGATACCGAAGGAGTTGCTCACATTTGTAACTCAAAGCAGGAGCTGCGTAATAAGCGGAGACTGGCGAGGGATGAGGTGACGATGCGTGTCGGGAATGGTTCCAAGGTCGATGTGATCTCCATTGGCACGCTACCTCTACATCTACCCTCGGGATTAGTTTTAAACCTTAATAATTGTTATTTAGTACCAGCTTTGAGCATGAATATTGTATCTGGATCTCGTTTAATGCGAGATGGCTACTCATTTAAATCCGAGAATAATGGTTGTTCTATTTATATGAGAGATATGTTTTATGGTCATGCCCCACTAGTCAATGTTTTATTCTTGATGAATCTCGAACGTGATGTTACACATATTCATAGTGTGAATACCAAAAGATGTAAAGTTGATAATGATAGTCCCACATACTTGTGACATTGCCGCCTTGGTCATATTGGCGTCAAACGTATGAAGAAGCTATATGCAGATGGACTTCTAGAGTCTCTTGATTATGAATCATTTGACACGTGCGAACCATGCCTCTTGGGCAAGATGACCAAGACTCCGTTCTCCGGAATAATGGAGCGAGCGACCAACTTATTGGAAATCATACATGCCGATGTGTGCGGTCCAATGAGTGTTGAAGCTCGCGGAGGCTATCGTTATGTTCTAACCCTCACAGATGACTTGAGTAGATATGGGTATGTCTACTTAATGAAACACAAGTCCGAGACCTTTGAAAAGTTCAAGGAATTTCATAATGAGGTTGAGAACCAACGTGACAGAAAAATAACGTTATTACGATCGGATCGTGGGGATGAATATTTAAGTCACGAATTTGGCATGCACTTAAGGAACTATGGAATTGTTTCACAATTGACACCGCCTGGAACACCTCAGCGTAATGGTGTGTCCGAACGTCGAAATCGTACTCTGTTGGACATGGTGCGATCTATGATCTCTCTCACCGACTTACCGCTATCTTTTTGGGGATATGCTTTAGAGACTGCCGCATTCACTTTAAATAGGGCTCCGTCAAAATCCATTGAGACGACACCGTATGAACTTTGGTTTGGCAAGAAACCTAAGCTGTCGTTTCTGAAAGTTTGGGGTTGTGATGCTTATGTCAAGAAACTTCAACCTGAAAAGCTCGAACCCAAATCAGAAAAATGCGTCTTCATAAGATACCCACAGGAAACGATTGGGTACACCTTCTACCTCAGATCCGAAGGCAAGGTCTTCGTTGCCAAGAATGGATCCTTTCTGGAGAAAGAGTTTCTCTCGAAAGAAGTGAGTGTGAGGAAAGTATAACTTGATGAGGTGACAGTCACCCCTTCCGAACCGGAAACTAGCGCAGCGCAGGAAATTGTTCCTGAGGTGCCTGCACCGACTAGGGAGGAAGATAATGATGATGATCATGAAGATTCAGATCAAGTTACTACTGAACTTCGAAGGTCCACAAGGACACGTTCCGCACCAGAGTGGTACGGCTACCCTGTCATGGAAATCATGTTGTTAGACAACAGTGAACCTTCGAACTATGAAGAAGTGATGGCGGGCCCGGATTCCAACAAATGGATTGAAGCCAAGAAATCCAAGATAGGATCCATGTATGAAAATTGTCGGTGTACTAAGGTAGGGGTACCTCAGTACCCCAACTTGTGCACGGGCAGTTGCAGCTTCCCACAGCAGGGTTTGCCGCGTGCTCGCCGGAGACCTTCCTGCTCCCTATTGAACCATTCAAAAACAAAGTATACAAGAAAGAAGATCGAGACCCCGGCAAGAGGAGCTTGCCGGGAAGGCCGTACCAGGCTCAAGACTGCCCCACTAGCACAAGACCCTGGCGAGAGGAGCTTGCCAGGAAGATCAGAAGACACGCCTCGGCGCTATATGCGCCCCGGCAAGGGCCCGGGGAGCGGCAAGCTCCCGGGCCCGGCAAGATCAAGGCCCCGGCAAGGTGCTTGCCGGGAAGGCTGCGCTGTGTGCCCGCGCTCCAGCTCATCGGCCCACGCGTCGCCCTGGGGCCTATCCAGGGACGCGTGGCGGATGGCTGTGCAGCCTGGGGTACACGGTGGCACTCCACGGTGATGGATCCATCGCCGTGGCAGACGGAGACGCAAGAGCGGGAGCTTTTGGGGTCGACGGCGACGGGCATTAAATGCCCTTGTCCCCCACTGTCAAAGTAGGTATAGACCACTGTTCTGTACTGTAGCTCCACTGTTCCCGCACTGTTACAACTACCACCTCTTTTATGTTTTTACCCCTTTCTCCTACGTTGACACCTGTCGGTGACCCCTTACACTATAAAAGGAGGCCCATGCACAACGTGGGGAGAGGTTCGAAACTTTGATCACTCTCACGCTCGGTGTAGCTGCTTCTTCAAGCTCCCGAGCTCTCCAACTTAATATACAACTAAGCAGGAGTAGGGTTTTACGCGTCTACCGCGGCCCGAACCTGGGTAAAACTGCCCGCGTGCTTGCTACGATCTGCTCTTTGTGCTCCCTCCGCCCTCATACCGCACAGACAAGGGGCTCCGGTCCCATAGGTGTTCGCGGCGGACAGTTTCCCCCGACATCTTTGGCGCGCCAGGTAGGGGGCGTCGAGGTTGTGCGAACCTGATCCGGCGTTCGCGCGGGCGCATTCTTCATCAACCTCTCCGAATTCGTCAACTTCATCAGCAACAACTCCATGGCCCCGAAGAAGAAGGCTTCGGAGGTCGGAGGCCCGTCTGCGTCTCACCCGCCGCCACCAGAGCCAACGGTGGGCGGGGGAGATGCCGTCGGAAGGGTGGTCGCCGGTGAGGACACACACGGCGCCACCAGATCCAAGAACAGGACGGACGACCGAACCTCGGTCTCCGTGGACGCGCCGCGTCCATCTCAGCACACGACGACCCAGCAGCGCCATACCACGGGAGGTGGTATCCGCTTGCTGGGGCCAGGCCAAACCGGAGGCTCGCGGGACGCCCCGGACCCCCGTCCGGGCACAAGCAAAGCGAAGGCGCCGGCGCGGGACCCCGCTCCTTCTAACGTTGTTAGAAGTCCGAGCGTATCCCGCTCCTCGCACCGCTCGCCCGCGTTCCCCTCCACTCCAGCAGAAGCGCTCGCAAGGGCGCAACTGCTCCTCGACTTCCCTCCAGCGGCCGACAAGGCCGAAGAATGGAGGGCCACCATCCGGAGCCTGATAGACTTCGCCAACAACGATTCTCCACAGCAGCCGTCGACCTCACGGCCGCGGCAAGCTGAGAAGACGAAGGCTGACGGCGACAAGACTGCCGGGGGTGCGACAAGCATGCATTCCCCGCCGCAGAAGCAGAAGACGCCGCCCCGCCGGAACAACGCCGACGACGGCTCCACGGCCTCGTCGGACCCGCGGGCTCGTCGGGACCAGCGCCAAGTCCTCGACGACCGGCGAGAAGAAGACGCTCGGACCACAATCGAGCGCCGCCGAGAAGCTCGGCGACAATCAGACAAGAGAGCTGGGAACACTGTCGACGCACACGCGCCCGGTGAACCAGGCGACTTGCCATACGCGGCAGGCTGCCCTGCGTTCACCCGCGAGCTGCGGCGCGTCCAGTGGCCCAGCATGAAGAATTTTAAGCCCGACGTACCGGAGAAGTACGACGGCAAGACGCACCCCTCGGAATTCCTCAGCGTCTACACCATCGCAGTGCAAGCTGCCGGGGGGCGCGACGAGAAGATCTTGGCTAACTACTTCCCGCTCGTGCTTAAGCCGAACGTCCGTTCGTGGCTTATGCACTTGCCGGAAGGATCCATCTCTTCTTGGGCCGACCTCTGCCACCAGTTTGTTGGCGCCTTCACCGGCGGCCACAAACCCCACGGCCAGGAGAGCGATCTCCACATACTGGCCCAGAAGGAAGGCGAGACCCTGCGCAAGTACATCCAACGCTTCAGCCGGGTGCAGCACAACATCCCTGACGTTCACCCTGCCGCGGTTATCAGCGCGTTTCATCAGAACGTGCGTAACCGCCGCATGCGTGAAGAAATGGCGATGACCAAGATTCGGGACGTCAGCGAGCTCTACGCTCTTGCTGACAAGTGCGCACGCGCAGAAGAGGGGAGGAGACTCCCCGGAGAGGATGCTGGCGCAGGAGGAAGCGACAGCGACGACGCCGCCCAGGCAAAGAAGAGCCGGCGGCGGAATAACAGAAGGAAGGGCAAGAAAGAGGTGCTTGCCGTCGAGAAGTCCGGCAAGGAGGCTCCCGCCAAGCAAACACAGGCTGACGGCTCCGGCAAGGAGCCTGCCCCTGTAGCGGCAGCCGACAAGCAGGACGGCTCCGACAAGCAATACTGTAAGATCCACCGCACCAAGGGTCACGATCTCTCCAACTGCAAGCGTGTCGAATATCTCGTCGAGCAGCAGAAAGCTGAGTACGAGAGGCGCGACAAGGAGAAGGCCCAAGGTGGCGGGGAAGAGCCCAGCAAGAAGCGGCCGTTCAACGGCCGGGGAGGACGCGGCGGCAAGGCTAAGCAGCGGCAAGGAGATCGACCTCCCCGGGGCCGCGACAAGGACGAAGAAGACGACGACGAAGACATGGAGGACGAGGAGAACAGCGAGCAGGAGTTCCAGAAGGCCACGGAGGTCCTGTGCGTCGACGGTGGCGCCTCCCTGCACACCTCCCACCGCCAACTAAAGCAGTGGGTGCGTGAGGTAAACGCAGCGGAGCCGCCCGTGGAGTCGCGCAGGCTCCTCAAATGGTCCAGCACGCCCATCGTTTTTGATCTTGAGGATCACCCTGACCGCACCACTGCGGTCGGGTGCTTGCCGATGCTGGTCTCCCCCACCATCCGCAACCTCAAGGTCACCAAAATGTTGGTTGACGGCGGGGCCGGGCTGAACTTGATCTCCTCTGCTGTGATCAAGAAACTCCAGATTCCAGATGGCGAGCTCGAAGAAACCGGTTCATTCCAAGGGATCAACCCGGGAAGGAGCAAGCCCAAGGGGAAGATCACTCTGCCGGTGACCTTTGGCGGGGAGCTCAACTTCAGGACTGAGCGCATCACTTTTGACGTCGCCGATATTCCATTGCCCTACAATGGAATACTTGGCCATCCTGCCCTCGCTAAGTTCATGGCGGCTTCCCATTATGCCTACAACGTACTGAAGATGCCGGGGCCGATAAGCGTCATCACTGTCCACGGCGACAAGAAGGATGCGCTTGTCTGCGCCGACAAGATCTACCGGGACGCGGCAGCTGCGGCCGAGAATGATACTCTTGCCGCTGAAGCTCCCGGGGGGAAGAAGACGAAGACCAAGTCCGGCAAGTGCTCTGGGACCCACTCCGGCAACCGCACCTCCTCGGAGTGCTGCGCTGCCGTCGAGGACGTTCCATCGAGCTCCACCGGCAAGAGTAAGAAAGGAATGGCCGCTCCTCCGGCAACCAAGAAAGTGTCCGCCAAGGAGGACGGCACTGGTGGTACCTTCACCATCAGTGCCACCCTTGACAGCAAATAGTAAAGCGCGCTCGTTGCCTTCCTGCGGGCGAATGTCGATGTGTTTGCCTGGCAACCATCTGACATCCCCAGTGTTCCCAGGAAGGTGATTGAGCACAAGCTTGCTGTCTGTCCTCATGCGCGGCCCATCAAGCAGAAAGTGAGGAAGCAAGCCGTGGAGCGCCAAGAATTCATCAACGAAGAAATCAAGAAGCTAGAGGCAGCAGGCCTAGTTAGAGGTGTGATCCATCCGACGTGGTTGGCAAATCCAGTCGTCGTGCGCAAGGCCAATGGGAAATGGAGACTGTGTATAGACTTCACCGATGTGAATAAAGCATGTCCCAAGGATCCATTCCCTTTGCCGCGCATTGACCAGATCGTCGACTCCACTGCCGGATGTGAGCTACTCTGTTTTCTTGATGCATACTCAGGCTATCATCAGATCTTTATGGCCAAAGAGGATGAAGAGAAGACTGCATTTATCACTCCATGTGGCACTTATTGCTTCATACGCATGCCATTTGGATTGAAGAATGCAGGCTCCACCTTTGCAAGGGTAGTATACACTGCTTTTGAGCCACAGATTCACATGAACGTAGAAGCTTACATGGATGACATTGTGGTGAAGAGCAAGAGCAAGGAAACCCTGATTCAAGATTTAGAAGAAACGTTTCAGAACCTGCGCAGAATACAGCTCAAGTTGAACCCCGAGAAGTGCGTCTTTGGAGTCCCCTCCGGCAAGCTTCTCGGGTTCTTTGTATCACAGAGGGGGATTGAAGCCAACCCCGACAAGATTAAAGCCATTGAGCAGATAGAGGCCCCAAAGCGCGTCAAGGATGTCAGGAGGCTTGCAGGTTGTGTGGCTGCCCTCAGAAGGTTCATTTCAAAGTCTGCAGAACGCGCCCTACCTTTCTTCAAAATCTTGAAGAAGGCAGGTCCCATGAAGTGGACTCCGGAAGCGGAGGCAGCGCTGCAGGATTTGAAACGGTACCTGTCCTCCACTCCAATACTTGTCGCACCTAGACCACAGGAAAAGTTGTTGCTATACCTAGCAGCAACCAACCAGGTGGTTAGTGCTGCGTTAGTAGCGGAGAGGGAGTCCGACGAGGAGTCAGCACCACCGGCAAGCGAATCCAGCGACAAGCAGGGGGCTGCTCCGGCAAGCTCTGGCCCCGACAAGGATAACTCTGCGCAGGAACAGGATGAGGTGCGGAAGAAGATGGTGCAGCGCCCAGTGTATTTTGTGAGTTCCCTTCTCCAGGGAGCTAGATCAAGGTACTCTGGTGTGCAAAAGTTGCTTTTCGGCCTCCTCATGGCCTCAAGAAAGCTGCGCCATTACTTCCAAGCCCATGAGATAACAGTGGTCACTCGCTTTCCGCTGAAGAGGATATTGCATAACCCCGAAGCGACAGGCAGGATCGTTGAGTGGGCACTGGAGCTGTCAAGCTTTGGACTCAAGTTTGAAAGTACTTCAACCATACAGAGCCGAGCTTTGGCAGAATTCATAGCTGAGTGGACCCCAACGCCCGAAGAAGAAGTTCAAGAAACAAGTACACCCGTACAAGAAGCTGCAAGTGAATGGGTAATGTATTTTGACGGTGCCTTCTCGCTGCAAGGCGCCGGTGCTGGCGTGGTACTCATTGCGCCCACCGGAGAGCACCTCAAATATGTTATCCAGATGCACTTTCCCAGGGAGCAAGCGACAAACAACACTGCAGAATATGAAGGCTTGCTCGCCGGCCTCAGGATTGCGGCCGAACTTGGGATCAGGAAGCTGATTGTGCGGGGAGACTCTCAGTTGGTGGTCCGACAAGTCAACAAGAGCTATCAGAGCCCTTTGATGGAAGCTTATGTCGATGAAGTAAGGAAGCTTGAAGAACACTTTGAAGGTCTACAAATGGAGCACGTCCCGAGAGCTCAAAATGAAATTGCAGATGGCCTTTCAAAGTGTGATGCGATGAAGTTACCTGTGGAACCAGGGACCTTCTTGCTCAAGCTCACTCAACCATCCGTTACACCATCAATTGGACAGTCCAAGAAGAGAAAGTTGGTCTCCGGCGACTATTTGTCGGCGGATCTTCCAGAAACCGCCGCCAAGGTCCCCCAGATCAACAACAACAACGCTGAGGAACAGTTTGCTCCTGCAAGCCCTCGGGCTTGTACAGTTGAAGCAAGTGTTCCCGACAAGCCTCGCCCCGGCGAGCTTGCCGGGGGGCCTTCAGCTCCGGCGGGACCAGAGGTTCTCGCCGTAGAAGCTGAGGTTCCCGCAGCGGCCCTCGAGCCTTTAGTCCTTGCCGTTGAGCCGCGGGCTCCGGCATGGGCGCAGCAGATAGTCCGTTTTCTGCAAACTGGAGAACTTCCCGACGACCCTCAAGAGATAGAGAAGATAACCAGGCAGTCAAGTATGTACCAGTTCGTGGATAACGAGCTATACAGAAGAAGACTCAATGGTGTCAGATTGAAGTGCATCTCCAGGGAAGATGGACAGAAGCTGTTGGCGGAAATACACGGAGGCATATGCGGCCACCACATTGGCGCAAGGGCGCTTGCCGGGAAAGCTTTCCGGCAAGGGTTCTTTTGGCAAGAAGCCCTCCAAGATGCAACTGCACTAGTAACCAAGTGCGAAGCGTGCCAGTTCCATGCAAAGCAGATTCATCAGCCAGCTCAAGCTCTCCAAACAATCCCTTTGTCCTGGCCCTTCTCGGTCTGGGGGCTCGATATCCTCGGCCCCTTCCCCCGAGCCGTCGGGGGCTTTGAGTACTTGTACGTTGCAATCGACAAGTTCACAAAGTGGCCAGAAGTGGAGCCGGTGAGGAAGGTGACAGCACAGTCAGCAGTCAGGTTCTTCGGGTCGATTGTTTGCCGTTTCGGGATCCCTAACAGGATCATCACCGACAACGGTACACAATTCACTAGTCGCACCTTCATGCAGTACGTCCAAGACCTTGGCGCCAAGGTCTGTTTCGCTTCTGTTGCTCACCCGAGGAGCAACGGTCAAGCGGAGAGGGCGAATGCTGAAGTGCTGCGCGGACTCAAGACAAGAACCTTTGACAGGCTGCGCAAGCGTGGAAGAAATTGGATAGAGGAGCTACCGGCGGCTCTTTGGTCAATCAGAACGACACCAAGTCGAGCCACCGGACAAACACCTTTTGCTCTAGTCTATGGAGCAGAGGCAGTTCTCCCCACGGAACTCGTATACGGATCTCCTCGAGTGCTCGCTTATGATGAGCTCGAGCAAGAGCAGCTGCGACAAGATGATGCGCTGCTCCTTGAGGAGGGACGTCTCCAGGCTGCTGTACGAGCTGCTCGATACCAGCAAGCTTTGCGCCGCTACCATAGCCGCAAAGTCAAGGCCAGGAGTCTCGAGGAAGGCGACCTTGTTCTTCGGCGTGTTCAGTCTGCCAAGAATTCCAACAAGTTGACGCCGAAGTGGGAAGGCCCTTATCGGGTGAGATGAGTCACGAGGCCCGGCGCTGTCCGCCTCGAGACCGAAGAAGGCTTACCGGTGAGCAACTCCTGGAACATAGAGCACCTTCGCAAGTTTCACCCATAAGGCGCGGTTGCCGTGATCCGCTCCGGCAACCACCTTTTGTACAAGCTTTGCCGCTGTTGCATGTAACCCTTTGTACAAAGCCGGGCGCAGACCCCGTGCATCAGTAAAGTTTTTGTGTTTCTCATTGCCTTTTGCATGCTCTTCTTTGCTATTTGCATGTTTTGTCTGGCATTTGGTGCAACACTCAAGTATACGGTAAGCATTACCACGCCGAAAGGCCATATGCTTGTTTCCCTCTCCCTTTTCTTTCCTCTTAAGCAGAAGGAACGTTCCTCGCGCACAAGTTTGCCGGGGGGGAAGGAGACGGAGGAGGAACCAAGTGCTGTTCAAGAAAGAGGAGCCTTACCGGAAAGCAAGCGATATATGAAAGCTAAGTTGTTAGAGTTTGACCAGTTCAAATTTTAAATTTTAGTTGTCTTCCTTGAACAATCACACTTTGTATGGAAAACCTGTGCGCGGAGGAACCTACCCGTAGCTTGCCGCACCCTTATCTTGTTTTCGAGTTCGCTCAACGATTTAAGTGAGCTGCGACAAGTGTCGCGCCCTTGCTTCGTTTCCAAGTACGCTCAGCAAGCTAAGTGCATTGCGACTAGCCGCGGCGAGGTTGCTTGCCGGTGAGGCCTTGACCAGCAGGCTGCTCAGAGTCCAGCACTCAGCGCTCGCGGCAAGGTCCCCTGCCGGCAAGCTCCCCGGGAGCGTAGGGTGAAAAACATACAAAGTCAAGGATTAAGACAAGGAAGATAACATTGCACTGATTGATTAAAATGAGATAAATATCTTACAAAGGATAACTTGTCGCAATGGGCTAATAAGTTCATGATATCATATGCAGCAACAAAAAGATAAAGATAACGGAGCCCTAATCTACGCGGTCGCCCTCCTTCCTGCCGAGCTTAGCCACCTTGGCGATGATGTGGGCGACCTGCTCCTTCAGGGCCTCCGTGTCTGCATCAGCCGGCAAGCTGCGAAGAACGTTGGTGAGATTGATCCCCGGGTTGCGGTACACGATCTTCATCAGCACGCGCTCCAGAGTTCCCGCGCAGAGCAGGCGCGACTCCTCGGCCAGCTGCGCGGGGATTCGGTTTCGGAGACCTGCAAGGGCCGGCGCGATCCCTCTGAAGAAGAGGCTGAGCTTGGCGCTGTGCGGGAGATCCGGATCCGGCGAGTAGATGAGATGTTCGACCTTCAGCGCCAGCAGCTCCTGGTCAATATTGGACGCAGAAGATACCAAGTCTTCAGTCCATACCTCAATGGTCTGGCGGAAGAGCTCGGATGCTTTGTTGACGCTGTCCACCAAGGTCCGCTCCTTCGGAGCTCCTCCTTCAGCTTGTTCTCTTGAGCCCGGGCAGCGTCGAGCAAATCCTTCAGAGTAGTGACCTTCAGCTCCAAATCCTCGATGGAGTCCTTGGCGGCCTTCAACTCGTCGCCCCTCTTGGAGAGGCTCACCTGGAGCTCAGAATTTGTGTGGGCGTCCTTCTCGCGCTCCGTAATGAGCGCGGCAACCTTCTCCGCGCTCACCTTCAGCGCCTTCTCCAGCTGTACAACCTTGGCGGCGAGCTCCTTCTTGGCGTCTTCCGCGGCAACCGCGGCGGCTTTCGCCTCCTTCAATTCTCCGCCAAGGGCCGCCTCGCGAGCGGCAAGGTCCTCCTCATGGGAGTCAAGCTCGACCTTCCGCTGCGCGAGCTCTCCTTCTCGCCGGGACAGCTCCACCCCGGCGAGCCGCTGCTGTTCCTCAGCTTCAGCCTTCTCGAGCACCCACTCCTGATACTCGCCGGCGAGACGCTCGCGCTCCTCCGCCACCTCGCGGAGGGCCGCCTGGTTAGCGGCGCTGAGCTCCGCCGCGCGCTTCTCCATTTCCGCGGCGGCCTTGGCAGCGAGGGCTTCCCGGGAAGCGAGCTTCGCCTGCCTGGCCCGGTAAAGGGCCAGGAGCTGGTGGAGCAGCTTCTCCTCCTCCGGACCTTCGCTCCCGCCGGGCGCCTCGACGATTTTCAGGCCCGCGGAGGCGAGGACTTCTCCGTCAAACGCCTCGCCCTCCGCGGAAGCTCGCGATGAAGACCCCCAAGGCATCTGGATGAAGACGCCGTTGGGGGCCTCAAGGTAGTACCCCTGCTCCTTGCTGGCGGAGGGGTCGGCGGCCGGTGCAGCATCCGATGCTCCCGCCGCCTCCGGGTCGGCGGTGCGGTCGCCGTCCCCATCCCCGGCCGCTGCGTCCGCGGCCGGAGCAGTCTCCTGCGCGGCCGGCTCGGCGGCCTCAGCCATCTCCTCGGTGGCAGGGACGTCACCGCCGCCGCCCTGCGCGCCCTCCTCCTCGAGGTTGATAACCTCCGTCTCCATGGGCTCAGGAGGAGGAAGATCTAAGAAGAAAAAGAAGAAAAAGAAGTTCAAGATTCAAGCAAATATCCAAAAAGAAACGAAGCCAAGAAGACAAGCTACAGAACATACCTTGGCGGACGTCCTCAGCGGCGGGCTCCCTCGCCGGGGAGCTCGGCCTTGGCGGAGTGGCCACCCTCGCCGGGCTGCTCGCCCTTGGCGGGGTACTCTGCCTTGGCGGAGTACCCGCCCTTGGCAGAGCACTCTCCCTTGCCGGGGAGTTCTGCCTTGGCGGGGATGGCGGGGCCTGCGGCTCCTCGACGACAGTCTCCGGGCGCTCTTCCCGCTGTGGCTCCACCTCTGCACAAAACAAAATAAGAAACATCAAGATATGAAGACAAGACCAATTCCTCAGGCGCACCCCGACAAGCGAAAGAGTAAACCCCAGACTTACGCTGGGGGCTGCGCTGGGGGCTGCGCTGGGGGCTGCTCCCCGGAGCAGCGCTCGGGTCCGGCAGGCTGGGCTCCGGCACGCCTCCTGTTGCTGCAGCTGCTGGGTCTTCCGCGACCTCGACCGCAGGCGCCTTGGCCTTCTTCGCCGCGCGCTGAGTCAAGGTCCTGAAATCAAAGCAATGAACAGAGTCAGCATCAACATAAACCAAGACAAAAATCAAGAAGGTGTAAGGTCCTGGATCCTTACTCCTGGTCCTCCTCGTCGTCCTCGCTCAGGGCGGAGAAGTCGTACTCCACCGTCGGCGCGTCGGCGCGAGGAGCGGAAGACGAAGATTCCCTCGCGCGCTTGGTGGTCCCTGGGGCTGGGGGCTGCGAAGACCCAGCCCCTGTGGTAGCCGGCGCCCGAGGAGCGGGCGGAGCCGTTGCTCCGCTCCGAGAAGACCCTTGCCGGCTCGGCGCCGGCCTGCGAGGCGCCTCCGTCGTGGCCCGCGCGCGGGCCGCCTCTGCTGCGGCTGCTGCGCCGGTCGCCCTTGGCGCGGCTTGGCTCCCCCGAGGAGCTGCCCGGCGAGCTGGCTATTGCCGGGGCGCCTGCGCCCTCTCCCCCGTCGCCGTCTTGCGGAGACGCTTCGGCGGAGACTGCCTTGGGCTTGCCGGGGGCGGGGAGCTCTCCGACGAGGAGAGGTCATCGGCGTAGAGCTCCGTGGATCCGCCAGAGTCCTCGGCCTCCTCCTCCTCCTCTTCCCCGGCCGGCTCGCTGGGCCCAGCGCCCTGCGCTGCGGCCTCCTTTCCCTTGCCGCCTCCGCCCCTCGCGGCGCCTCTGCTCCCTCCAGCGGCACCCTCCATTGCCGCGGCCTCGGCCGCGATTCCATGGATCCCGGAGTGCCTCAGGGAGGGGACCCCGGCGAGCGCGTCGGGAGGGAGCTGCAGCAACCTGCGGATCTCCGCCTCCTCCGCCTGGGCGGACGCATCCGCAACCTCCGCCTCTTCAGTCGTGTATCCAAAAATTCCTGCCGCTGCGGCTGCAGCGGCCTCTTCAGCTCGAGAAGCCATATAGGCAATCTCCTGGTCGGTGGTGTCCCGCGTGTGCTCCTTGAGGTCGTTCTTGTTCTTCGCCACCTCTGCAAGGTTGTCGTAGAAGTTGAGGACGTCGATGGGCTTGGGAGCGATCCACGTGCGGTCCACGCCGTGCGAGTCACACATGGGCATCATGGCGAGGATCCGGTCTCGGACGATGTTGTTGCAGAGCGGCACCACTTCCCGGGGAGGTCTGAACCACTCAGGGTGTGCCGGGTCGTACTTGAAGAGTTCCCGGACCATCCCCTTCAGCTCCAGCATGGTGAAGTTGAAGTTGAGCCCGGGGCGCAGCCTCATTATGTCTGCCGGGCCGCCGTACTCCCAGGCTGACCTCTTCCGGTCTTGGAGAGGGGCGATGCGCCGGCGGAGGAAGTCTGTGCCCACCTCTGCAACTGACAGCTTGGCCATCCGAAGACGAAGAATCCGGACGAGGGCGATGTCGAGCTTGATGTCGTCCGAATCTAGCTCGCTCCAGTCCCTGCCGCGCACGATGGGCGTTGTGCGCGGCGCGGTGAAGGCTTGCGGCTGGTCTTCGACGATCCAACACCACTCCGCTCGCCATTCCTCCCACTTGCCGCGGAGCTCCCCCGGCAAGTACGCTCCATTTTTATTCAGACGGAAAACCCAAGAAATTCCTCCGGAGAGGGGGGCATCGGCCTCGGCTCTAGGAGTGAAGAAGTGCCTAAAAAGCGCTACGTTTGGGTGTACTCCTATGAAGTTTTCGCACATGTGTGCGAAAACCGCCATGGTGAGGATGGCGTTGGGGGTGAAGTCAAGCAGATGGAGGCCGTATGTGTTCATAATGTCGCAGAAGAAGTTTGAGAAAGGAGGGCAGAGACCACAGTGAAAAAAGGCTGCGAAGAAGTAGTACCCGCCGGGATAGCTGTCCTTGGCGGCGGCCGGATATGCTCGCGTGCGGGGATGCGCGTTGGTTTCCTTGGCCCAGAACAAGTAATACTTGTTCCAGAGCTCCCGCACGCCGAGCTTCGGCGGGAAGACGAGGTGCTTCTTCCGGTACGCGGCGAGCTTCGCCGCTTGCTCCGACTTCTCCCTCTTGGCCTTCTCCGCTTTCGCCTTGTCGGTCTTCGGGGCCATGGCGGACGCGGCGGAAGGAAGGAGGGGCGAAAGGTCCGACGACGCCGGAGATGCAGACGGCGGCGGCGGAGGTGTGGAGACGGAGCGCAAGAAGAATCTTTGGAGGAGGAAGACGATGCAATGAAAGCGCAAGGAGGGGAACCGCGCCTGCTTCCTCTGCTTTTATGGGGGAGTGGGGGGCGTTTCGCCCTTTCCATTAAGAGATCGTGGGCACGTCCCATCCCACGACGCCGCGATCGACGCGTGCCGTTACGGTGGGGTGCGGCGGATACGGAAGTGGATTCGGCGCGCCGCGGGCCGCGGGTGCCCGTGCACTGTCTTGGGCCTGGCCCAACAGCGCTCGGCACCGTGTGTGGCCCAGGCCCGGGGGCTCCTGTCGGTGTACTAAGGTAGGGGTACCTCAGTACCCCAACTTGTGCACGGGCAGTTGCAGCTTCCCGCGGCAGGGTTTGCCGCGTGCTCGCCGGAGACCTTCCTGCTCCCTATTGAACCATTCAAAAACAAAGTATACAAGAAAGAAGATCGAGACCCCGGCAAGAGGAGCTTGCCGGGAAGGCCGTACCAGGCTCAAGACTGCCCCACTAGCACAAGACCCTGGCGAGAGGAGCTTGCCAGGAAGATCAGAAGACACGCCTCGGCGCTATATGCGCCCCGGCAAGGGCCCGGGGAGCGGCAAGCTCCCGGGCCCGGCAAGATCAAGGCCCCGGCAAGGTGCTTGCCGGGAAGGCTGCGCTGTGTGCCCGCGCTCCAGCTCATCGGCCCACGCGTCGCCCTGGGGCCTATCCAGGGACGCGTGGCGGATGGCTGTGCAGCCTGGGGTACATGGTGGCACTCCACGGTGATGGATCCATCGCCGTGGCAGACGGAGACGCAAGAGCGGGAGCTTTTGGGGTCGACGGCGACGGGCATTAAATGCCCTTGTCCCCCACTGTCAAAGTAGGTATAGACCACTGTTCTGTACTGTAGCTCCACTGTTCCCGCACTGTTACAACTACCACCTCTTTTATGTTTTTACCCCTTTCTCCTACGTTGACACCTGTCGGTGACCCCTTACACTATAAAAGGAGGCCCATGCACAACGTGGGGAGAGGTTCGAAACTTTGATCACTCTCACGCTCGGTGTAGCTGCTTCTTCAAGCTCCCGAGCTCTCCAACTTAATATACAACTAAGCAGGAGTAGGGTTTTACGCGTCTACCGCGGCCCGAACCTGGGTAAAACTGCCCGCGTGCTCGCTACGATCTGCTCTTTGTGCTCCCTCCGCCCTCATACCGCACAGACAAGGGGCTCCGGTCCCATAGGTGTTCGCGGCGGACAGTTTCCCCCGACAAAAATAAAGTATGGACTTTGGTGGACTTGCCCGATGATCGGCATGCCATAGAAAATAAATGGATATTTAAGAAGAAGACTGACGCGGATGGTAATGTGACCATCTATAAGGCTCGGCTTGTCGCTAAAGGTTATCGACAAGTTCAAGGGATTGACTACGACGAGACTTTCTCTCCCGTAGCGATGCTAAAGTCCGTCCGAATCATGTTAGCAATTGCCGCATACTATGATTATGAGATATGGCAAATGGACGTCAAAACGGCATTCCTTAATGGCTTCCTCAAGGAAGAACTGAATATGATGCAGCTGGAAGGTTTTGTCGATCCTGAGAATGCTAACAAGGTATGCAAGCTCCAGCGCTCGCTCTATGGGCTGGTGCAAGCATCTCGGAGTTGGAATATTTGCTTTAATGATGTGATCAAAGCGTTTGGGTTTATACAGACTTGGGGAGAAGCCTGTATTTACAAGAAAGTGAATGGGAGCTCTGTAGCATTTCTCATATTATATGTGGATGATATACTGCTGATGGAAAATGACATAGAATTCTTGGAAATCATAAAGGCCTACTTGAATAAGAGTTTTTCGATGAAGGACCTTGGAGAAGCTGCTTACATACTAGGCATCAAGATCTATAGAGATAGATCGAGACGCCTCATTGGTCTTTCACAGAGTACATACCTTGATAAGATATTGAAGAAGTTCAATATGGATCAGTCCAAGAAAGGGTTCTTGCCTGTATTGCAAGGTATGAGATTGAGCACGGCTCAATCCCCGACCACGGCAGAAGATACAGAAAATATGAGTGTCATCCCCTATGCCTCAGCCATAGGTTCTATAATGTATGCCATGCTGTGTACCAAACCTGATGTGAACCTTGCCATAAGTTTGGTAGGGAGGTACCAAAGTGATCCGGTATGGAACACTGGACAGCGGTCAAGAACATCCTGATGTACCTGAAAAGGACTAAGGATATGTTTCTTGTTTATCGAGGTGACGAAGAGCTCGTCGGAAAGGGTTACGTCGATGCTAGCTTCGACACAGATCCGGATGACTCCAAGTCACAAACCGGATACGTGTATATTTTGAATGGTGGGGCAGTCAGCTGGTGTAGTTGCAAGCAGAGCGTCGTGGCGCATTCTACATGTGAAGCGGAGTACATAGCTGCTTGCGACGCAGCACAGGAAGGAGTCTGGATGAAGGAGTTCATCACCGACGTAGGAGTCATTCCAAGCGCGTCAAGCCCAATGACTCTCTTCTGTGACAACACTAGAGCTATTGCCATTGCCAAAGAGCCCAGCTTTCACAAGAAGACCAAGCACATCAAGCGCCGTTTCAACTCCATCCAGAACTATGTTCAAGATGGAGACATAGATATTTGTAAAGTGCATACAGATCTGAATGTCGCAGATCCGTTGATTAAACCTCTTCCATGAGCAAAACATGATCAACACCAGAATTCTATGGGTGTTCGATTCATCACAATGTAACTACATTATTGACTCTAGTGCAAGTGGGAGACTGTTGGAAATATGCCCTAGAGGCAATAATAAAATGGTTATTATTATATTTCCTCGTTCATGATAATTGTCTTTTATTCATGCTTGAATTGTATTATACGGAAACCGTGATACATGTGTGAATACATAGACCACAACGTGTCCCTGGTAAGCCTCTAGTTACTAGCTCGTTGATCAATAGATGGTCACGGTTTCCTGGCCATGGACATTGGATGTCATTGATAACGGGATCACATCATTAGGAGAATAATGTGATGTACAAGACCCAATCCTAAGCCTAGCACAAGATCGTGTAGTTCGTAATGCTAAAGCTTTTCCAATGTCAAGTATCTTTTCCTTAGACCATGAGGTTGTGCAACTCCCGGATACTGTAGGAATACTTTGGGTGTGCCAAACGTCACAACGTAACTGGGTGGCTATAAAGGTACGCAACGAGTATCTCCGAAAGTGTCTGTTGAGTTGGCACGAACCGAGACTGGGACTCGTCACTCCGTATAACGGAGAGGTATCTCTGGGCCCACTCGGTAAGACATCATCATAATGAGCTCAATGTGGATAAGGAGTTAGTCACGGGATGATGTATTACGGAACGAGTAAAGAGACTTGCCATGACGAGATTGAACAAGTATCGGTATACCGACGATCGAATCTCGGGCAAGTACTATACCGATAGACGAAGGGAATAGCATACGGGATTAAGTGAATCCTTGACATCGTGGTTCATCCGATGAGATCATCGAGGAACACATAGGAACCAACATGGGTATCCAGATCCCTCTGTTGGTTATTGAACGGAGAGTCGTCTCGGTCATGTCTACGTGTCTCCCGAACCCGTAGGGTCTACACACTTGAGGTTCGATGACGCTAGGGTTGTAGAGATATACGCACACGGAAACCCGAATGTTGTTCGGAGTCCCGGATGAGATCCCGGGCCTCACGAGGAGTTTCAGAAGGGTCCTGGGGGTCCACCGGGTGGGGCCACCCATCCCGGTAGGCCCCATGGGCCGTAGGGGGAAGGGGACCAGCCCATAGTGGGCTGGCGCACCCCCTTGGGCCTTCCCTCTGCGCCTAGGGTTGGGAACCCTAGGGGTGGGGGGCGCCCCCCTTGGCTTGGGGGGCAAGCCTTCCCCCTGGCCGCCGCCCCCCCCAGGAGATCCCATCTCCTAGGGCCGGCGCCTTCCTGGCCCCTATATATAGTGGGGGAGAGAGGGCAGCCGCACCCATGCCCATGGCACCTCTCCCCCGTTACACATCTCCCTCCTCCCGCAGGTCCTTGGCGAAGCCCTGCAGTTTTTCCGTTGCATCCACCAGCACGCCGTCGTGCTGCTGGATCTCCATCAACCTCCCCCCCTTGCTGGATCAAGAAGGAGGACAAGTCGCTGGACCATACGTGTGTTGAACGAAGAGGTGTCGTCCGTTCGGCGCTGGGATCATCGGTGATAGGGATCACGACGACTACGACTCCATCATCCACGTTCTCTGTAACGCTTCCGCTCGCGATCTACAAAGGGTATGTAGATGCGCTACTTTATGCTCGTTGCTAGATGACTCCTTAGATTGATCTTGGTGAAGCGTAGGAAATTTTTTGAATTCTGCTACGTGCCCCAACATAACCCAGTTCTGGAAGTCATGTTGCTAGACCATGATGAACCTACGAACTATGAGGAAGCGATGATGAGCCCAGATTCTGCAAAATGGCTTGAAGCCATGAAATCTGAGATGGGATCCATGTATGAGAACAAAGTATGGACTTTGGTTGACTTGCCCGATGATCGGCAAACCATCAAAAATAAATGGATCTTCAAGAGGAAGACCGACGCAGACGGTAATGTTACTATTTACAAAGCTCGACTTGTTGCGAAAGGGTTTTTACAAGTTCAAGGAGTTGACTACGACGAGACTTTCTCACCTGTAGCGATGCTTAAGTCTGTCCGAATCATGTTAGCAATTGCCGCATTTTATGATTATGAAATCTGGCAAATGGACGTCAAAACTACATTCCTGAATGGATATCTCAACGAAGACTTGTATATGATGCAACCAGAGGGTTTTGTCGATCCAAAAGGTGCTAACAAAGTATGCAAGCTCCAGCGATCCATCTATGGACTGGTGCAAGCATCTCGGAGTTGGAATATACGCTTTGATGAGGTGATCAAAGCATATGGTTTTATACATACTTTTGGAGAAGCCTGTATTTACAAGAAAGTGAGTGGGAGCTCTGTAGCATTTCCGATATTATATGTGGATGACATATTGTTAATTGGAAATGATATAGAATTTCTGGATAGCATAAAAGGATACTTGAATAAGAATTTTTCAATGAAAGACCTCGATGAAGCTGGTTACATATTAGGCATCAAGATCTATAGAGATAGATCAAGACGCTTAATTGGACTTTCACAAAGCACATACCTTGACAAAGTTTTGAAAAAGTTCAAAATGGATCTGTCAAAGAAAGGGTTCTTGCCTGTGTTACAAGGTGTGAAGTTGAGTAAGACTCAATGCCCATCCACTTCAGAAGATAGAGAGAAAATGAAAGTCATTCCCTATGCCTCAACCATAGGATCTATCATGTATGCAATGCTGTGTACCAGACCTGATATGTGCCTTGCTATAAGTCTAGCAGGGAGGTACCAAACTAATCCAGGACTGGATCACTGGACAGCGGTCAAGAACATCCTGAAGTACCTGAAAAGGACAAAGGATATGTTTCTCGTGTATGGAGGTGACAAAGAGCTCGTCGTAAACGGTTACGTTGATTCCAGCTTTGACACTGATCCGGATGACTCTAAGTCACAAACAGGATATGTATTTTTATTAAACGGTGGAGCTGTCAGTTGGTGCAGATCAAGCAGAGCTTCGTGGCGGGATCTACGTGTGAAGCAGAATACATAGCTGCTTCGGAAGCAGCAAATGAAGGAGTCTGTATGAAGGAGTTCATATCCGATCTAGGTGTAATACCTAGTGCATCGGGTCCAATGAAAATATTTTGTGACAATACTGGAGCAATAGCCTTGGCGAAGGAATCAAGGTTTCACAAGAGAACAAAGCACATCAAAAGGCGCTTCAATTCCATCCGCGATCTAGTCAAGGAGGGAGACATAGAGATTTGCAAAATACATACGGATCTGAATGTTGCAGACCCGTTGACTAAGCCTCTTCCACGGGCAAAACATGATCAGCACCAAGACTCCATGGGTGTTGGGGTCATTACTTTGTAATCTAGATTATTGACTCTAGTTCAAGTGGGAGACTGAAGGAAATATGCCCTAGAGGCAATAATAAAGATGTTATTTGTATTTCCTTATATCATAATAAATGTCTTTTATTCATGCTAGAATTGTATTAACTGGAAACTTAGTACATGTGTGAATACATAGACAAAACAGTATGTCCCTAGTATGCCTCTTCAAGACTAGCTCGTTGATCAAAGATGGTTATGTTTCCTGTGATAGACATGAGTTGTCATTTGATCAACGGGATCACATCATTACGAGAATGATGTGATGGACATGACCCATCCATTTGCTTAGCACTATGATCGTTTAGTTTTACTGCTATTGCTTTCTTCATGTCTTATACTTGTTCCTATGACTATGAGATTATGCAACTCCCGAATACCGTAGGAACACCTTGTGTGCTATCAAACGTCACAACGTAACTGGGTGATCATAAAGATGCTCTACAGGTGTCTCCGAAAGTGTTCGTGGTGTTGGCATAGATCAAGAATAGGATTTGTCACTCCGAGTGTCGGAGAGGTATCTCTGGGCCCTCTCGGTAATTCACATCATAATAAGCCTTGCAAGCAAATGACTAATGAGTTAGTCACGGGATGATGTATTACGGAACGAGTAAAGAGACTTTCCGGTAACGAGATTGAACTAGGTATTGAGATACCGACGATCGAATCTCGGGCAAGTAACATACCGATGACAAAAGGAACAACGTATGTTGTTATGCGGTTTGACCGGTAAAGATCTTCGTAGAATATGTAGGAGCCAATATGAGCATCCACGTTCCGCTATTGGTTATTGACCGGAGATGAGTCTCGGTCATGTCTACATAGTTCTCGAACCCGTAGGGTCCGCACGCTTAACGTTTGATGGCGATCGGTATTATGAGTTTATGAGTTTTGATGTACGGAAGATAGTTCGGAGTCCCGGATGAGATCACGGACATGACGAGGAGTCTCAGAATGTCTGAGACATAAAGATTGATATATTGGACGACTATATTCGGACACCGGAAGTGTTCTGGAAAGTTTCGGAATTTACCGGAGTACCGGAGGGGTTACCGGAACCCCCCGGGGGAAAGTTGGGCCTTAGTGGGACATGGGGGGAAAAGAGGGCAGCAGCCAGGAGGTGGCGTGCCCCCTCCCAAGGGCAGTCTGAATTGGACTAGGGAGGGGGGCGAGGCCCCCTCTTTCCTTCCCATTCTCCCCCTCTCTTTCCTTCCCCTCTTGGTGATTCCTACTAGGAATAGGATTGCAATCCTATTCCTAGTAGGATTGCACCCTAGGCGCGCCATAGAGGGGCCGGCCGGCCTCCCCCTTGCTCCTTTATATACGGAGGCAGGGGGGCACCCTAGGACACACAAGTTGATCAGTTGATCTCTCCCAACCGTGTGCGGTTCCCCCCTCCACAGTAACACACTCGGTCATATCGTTCCAGCGCTTAGGCGAAGCCCTGCGACGGTAACTTCATCATCTCCGTCACCACGCCGTCGTGCTGACGAAACTCTCCCGTGAAGCTCAACTGGATCAAGAGCTCGTGGGACGTCATCAAGCTGAACGTGTGCTGAACGCGGAGGTGCCGTACGGTCGGTACTTGATCAGTTGGATCGCGAAGAAGTTCGACTACATCAACCGCGTCATTAGACGCTTCCGCTCCCGGTCTATGAGGGTACGTAGACACACTCTCTCCCTCATTGCTATGCATCTAATAGATAGATCTTGCGTGATCGTAGGAAAATTTTAAAATACTACGTTCTCGAACAGAGGGGGCGCGCCCTGAACCCTCGTGTCCACCTCCTTCGTTCCCTCGCGTGTACTCCAAGTCTTCTTGGTAGATACGGTTCCAAAAATCACTCTTCCGAAGGTTTCATTCCGTTTGGACTCCGTTTGATATTCCTTTTCTGCGAAACCCTAAAATAAGAAAAAAATAGCAATCTGCACTGGGCCTTGGGTTAGTAGGTTAGTCCCAAAAATAATATAAAAGTGTATAATAGAGCCCATTATACATCCAAAACAGAATATATAATAGCATGGAACAATCAAAAATTATAGATATGTTGGAGACATATCTGCATCACGGAGGCGTGGGTGCGAGCCGGCGAGGAGCCGGCGTGGTCGGAGATGCCGGCCAGGATGACGGTGGAGGCGCGGCTTGCGTGCCGTCATTGGAGGAAGAGCACGGCCAGGGCGGCCGTGCGGACACGATGGACCTCGACCGGGAGGTCGTGGTTATCGAGGACGTTCCCGCCGCGGGCCGACGCGGCCGAGCGAGCGGGGGCCGATGGAGGCGACGGTGACGCCGTCTTGGGGGAGGCGGTGCAGACAGCGCTGCAGGGGGTGCCGGTGGCGGTGGCGCCGGAGAGGACGCCTGCCGCAGGAGAGGCGGCCAGCGACGAGCACGCCCTGGTGTTCCGATCCGGGGCCCGCTAGGCCGTTGGGCCGCAGCCACCGCGGCACAGAGCCGGCGAGGTCTTCTTTGGGCCGCCGACCTAGGAGGAGGTGGCCATGGCTGCCCTGACCCGGCGCCTGCGAGGGCGGAAGGACTGGGTCCAGTCCTATGCATGGGCCGAGCTGGAGCAGGCATGGGAGCTGGAGGATGCCGTGTTCGTAAGTCCCTTCTTCGTGATGCTTGTTTCTTCTTAGTGGGGGCGCGCCAGCGCACCCACGGGGGGTAGTCCCTGAGATTTGGGCGAACTGCGTAGCAGTTGGGTCGAATCTTCAAATTGCTGTCTTTACTAATTGTTTTTTCATTCTGTAGCAACTGGACTCCTATCGGGTCGGCGTCTACAGTCGGCTTCTAGTGGTGCACGATTGGCTCAAGGAACAGCTGGCCGCCAAGGAGGAGGAGCTTCGCGTTGTGACACGTACCTTTCCTTGTTTTTCCCTTTCTTTCCTGCGAGTCTTCGGGGTGGTGCTTTGTTTCTAAGTCCTTCCTCCGCAACCTCGGTGGAGCGGGCGAGGCAGGAGGCGATGGGAGCCCGGCAGGCGCTCGACGAAGCCGGCCAGCTGCCGAAGCAGTTGCCGGGCGACAAGAGCCGCCACGAGGTTGAGGTGGAGCAGCTCTAGGCGGAAACTGCTAAGGTCGCGGAGACGCAGCGGGCCCTTGCCGAGGCGGACCTGTAGCGTGGCAAGATGGCCGACGACAAGGGCTAGCTCCAGGCTGAGGTGGAGTGCGTGAAGGGGCTGGTGGCCGCGGCGGAGGAGGCCAAGCAGAGGGAGACCCGACGCCGCGAGGAGGCCGAGAAGGCGGCCGCGGACAAGGACGCCGAGCTGAAGGCGGCCAAAGCCACGGTCACCCAACTGGAGGCGACGGTCAAGGATCGGGACCGCGCCCTCGACCAGGAACGGCGCAGTACATTGCTTGAAGCGCAACACCTGGAAGAATCCTTCTCCAGTAAGTGCATTTCTTGGGTCTTTTGCCGGGCTGAGGTTCCAACTTCTCTTTTCATAGTGACTTTTTTCTGATTCTCTTCACGACAGGGGTCTTCCCGGAGACGCAGGAGCTGGCGGAGGAGGCGGTCCGCTTCCAGCGTGATTTGGAGGGCGTGGTCGGCTCCGGGACTGACCCAAATTTGGCCTGGACATTCCCGGAGCTTATGACCGCCGCCGAGGCTCGTCTGCAAGCCTTGGGCAGGCAGAAGGCGCGGCTCTCCGAGGCCGGCACAGCGATGACGGCGGCCCTTTGGCCGGGCTCTGATGTGCCGACCAGCTTCTCGCGGCTTGCGCGGTGGCAGGCGGGGCCGGATTGGCTCCATGTCTGCGCCTTTCTGATACGTCTCCAACGTATCTATAATTTTTTATTATTCCATGTTATTATTTATGATGTTTTGGATGTCTAATGGGCTTTGTTATACACCTTTATATTATTTTTGGGACTAACCTACTAACCCAAAGGCCCATTCCAGATTGTTGTTTTTTGCCTATTTCAGGGTTTTACAGAAAAGGAATATCAAACGGAGTCCAAACGGAATGAAACCTTCGGGAGAGATATTTTTGGAGAAAATCACGCACGTGAGACTTGAGAACCACAGAGTAGGGCACACGTGGCGCCCCCTGCCTATGAGAAATATTTGGTTCTTCTCTGAACTCTTTATGTATGATTATAATATCCTTGCAAGTCTCTTCGAATTATTGGTTTGGTTTGGCCTACTAGATCTATAGTTCTTGCAATGGGAGAAGTTCTTGGCTTTGGGTTCAATCTTGCGGTGTCCTTTCCCAGTGACAGTAGGGGCAGCAAGGCACTTATTCTATTGTTGCCATCGAGGATAAAAAGATGGGGTTTATATCACTAAGTTTGAGTTTATCCCTCTACATCATGTCATCTTGCTAAAGGCGTTACTCTGTTCTTATGAGCTTAATACACTAGATGTATGTTGGATAGCGGTCGATGTGTGGAGTAGTAGTAGTAGATGCAGAATCGTTTCAGTCTACTTGTCTCGGACGTGATGCCTATATATAATGATCATGCCTAGATAGTCTCATAATTATTCTCTTTTCTATCTATTGCTCGACAGTAATTTTCTTACCCGACGTCAAATATCGCTATCATGAGAGAAGCCACTAGAGAACACTATGGCCCCCAGGTCTATTCTCAACATATCAATCTACAATCTACTTTACTTTTCTGCTTTTACTTTCTATTCTTATAACCAAAAATACCAAAAATATCAAACTATCATCTCTATCAGATCTCACTTTCGTAAGTGACCGTAAAGGGATTGACAACCCCTTATCGCGTTAGCTGCGAAGTTCTTATTTGTTTGTGAAGGTGTGAGGGACTCGCGCGTGGTCTCCTACTGGATTGATACCTTGGTTCTCAAAAACTGAGGGAAATACTTACGCTACTGTGCTGCATCTCCCTTTCCTCTTCGAGGGAATACAACGCAAGCTCGAGAAGTAGCACTTTCCGCCGCCCGTGCTGGTGCCGAGATGGCGCTCGGGTTCGCGATGTCTTGGCATCCGGACTTGTCACTGGAGGCGCTGATGGGCCAGCGAGCCGGCTCGGAGAGCCAGCTGCAGGCGGTAGTCGGCCGGATTGCTGTCCGGGCCAGCTACATCACCGGGTTCTCCTACAACGACGAGTTTCGGCCGGAGCGGATGGAAGACGGCGGAGTCGTTCCTGATGATGACTTCGGCTTGCTCCTAGACGATCCGGACAGCAGCTCCGAGGAGACGGGTGTCTATCGCGACACGGGCGTCGACGATGGAGGCACCGATACCTCGGCGGGCCCGGCGGGTGCGGAGGCGGATGCCTGAGGTCGCCTGTTTTTTAATCTTTGTAGATATTTCTGTTAGGTAGCAGGTCCACCCCACCCACTAGGTGTATTGGGTGTAATGTATTCTGGCCTTGGGCCTTTTTGAATTAAACGTTGTGTATGAATGTCGTGAATGTTTGAGCTCTTGCTTTTCATCTGTCGACCCGTTCTTCTGCGATTTCCCCCCTCGGGCTCCCCCCCTTGCGAGTTTGACGGCTGAGGCTCCGGTCCGTGGCAAGGGGTTTTGGCCTTTGAGAGAAAGCACACAGTAGTTAGGCGTTCAAAACGTTGAGTGCGAGCGAAACACAAACGGGGCCGGCTCGTAGTGATCCGGCGATCGGCCGTGTGATAACTTATCTGTTCATGGCATGGCTGTGTAGGTCGACATATCGGCCCTTTGCTTTTTTTTTCGAGGCGCGCTGGTGCACTGGCCTTGCGCGCATGCCGGCGATAGCCGGAGCCGGATCTATGGCTTAAGGCAGAGCCGGAGACCGCGGCGATCCCAACACGTCAGGCAACGTTAAGCGATGTGACGGGTAGCGACCGAGCCAGCCAGCCCCCGAGTCCCCGGGTGGATCAGGTCAGACCGGTGATTGGGTTTGGACGAGGAGATAAGTAAAGCATAAAATGCGATGGACACAAATAACTTGGTCGGAAAGGGTGGCCCCCGAGCATCGTTCGAGGAACCCATAGTTTTTAATTGAGCACAAAAGGCAGCGATACATACACCTACACGGCTAACTGTAAAATGGACGGAGGAGTTCCGCATTCCAGGGCCAAGTTGTTTCTTCTCCGGCCGTGTACCTCTTGCGCTTGTTCAACTTGCGGGCGTCGATAAGGTAGTAAGCATTGCAGTCCCACAAGGCATTACTGACGATGAAAGGGCCCTCCCATGGTGTGGACAGCTTGTGCTGGCCGGCTTGCTGTTGGATGAGTCCAAGGACGAGGTCTCCCTCGCGGAAAGCGAGGGGCTTGATCTTCTTGCGGTGGTAGTGCCTCAGGCCTTCCTGGTAGATGGCTGAGCGGCAGAGCGCTAGGAGATAGGCCTCCTCGAGTAGGTCGACGCCGTCCTCGCGGGCTTCTTTGGCTTCGGCCTCAGTGTACATCGTGACACGCGGTGATTCGAACTCGACGTCGGTCGGGATGACTGCTTCTGCTCTGTAGACGAGGAAGAACGGGATAAACTCGGTCGACCGGTTCGGCGTTGTTTGGAGGCTCCAGAGGACGGCCGGCAGCTTGTCGAGCCAGCTGCCGGGTGAACGAATAAGCGGCTCGACGAGCCGCGGCTTGATGCCGGATAGGATGAGGCCGTTTTCCCGCTCGACCTAGCCGTTGGACTGCGGATGCGCAATGGACGCCAGGCGAGGCGGATGCCGGAGATGGAGCAGTACTGCGCGAGCGTGCCCTTGGTGAAGTTAGTACTGTTGTCCGCGATGATGCTGTTCGGCATGTCGTAGCACACTGCTATGTCCTTGATGAATCGGACGGCCGTTGGCCAATCCAGCTTCTTGATCGGCCTTGCCTCGATCCACTTGGTGAACTTGTCGATTGCTACCAGCAAGTACGTCATGCCGCCTCGGGATGTTTTGAAAGGTCCCACCATGTCAAGCCCCCAGATCGCGAAAGGCCGGGCGATCGGTATGGTCCGGAGCACCGGCATTGGTTGGTGGGTGCGCTTGCTGAAGCGCTGGCATCCATCGCACTTGAGGGCGAGTGACTCGTCATCTTGGAGGGCCGTGGGCCAGTACAAACCATGCCTGAAAGCCTTGGACACCAAGGATCGTGATGCGACGTGATGTCCGCACTTACCCTGGTGTATGTCGAGGAGGATCCCCACGCCCTTGTCCGGCTCGACGCAACGCTGGAACACGCCGGTGGGACTGCACTTGATGAGCTCGTTGTTGATGATGCTGTAGGCGGACGCTCGGCGCTGCACTTGCTGAGCTTCGGTCTCGTCGAGCAGGAACTCCGAGATGGGCAGGGCCCAAGATGGCGATGTTACCACGGCGAGAACGGCCACCATGGTTGGTTCAGGGGCGGTAGCCCCCAAGCCGGGTCCGGCAGTCCCCGGGGTCGGGAGCGGGAGCGGCCAAAATTATGGTTGCAGTCACCGGGCCGAGTTCGTCAGTCCCCGGGCCGGACTCGACAGTCCTCGGGTCGGGCTGAGCAGTCCCTGGGTCGGGCTGAGCAGTCCCCAGGTCGGGTCCGGCAGTCCCCGGGCCGGGTTGAGGCGCGGCCGGGTTGTCCGAGATGTGGATGGACTCTGAGTCTAGAGATGGCTTGACGGACGGCTTGCGCAGGTGCTCGAGAGAGACGCAAGATGGAATGGACTGTCGAGACGAGGCGATATTGGCGAGCGCGTCGGCCGCTTCGTTCTCCTTCCACGGGACGGGGAGCAACTCACAGCCTGCGAAGAATCCGGACATCTTCTGTACGAGGAAGTGGTAGCTTGCCATGTTGGGGTCGCGTGCGTCCCACTCGCCGGAGCACTGTTGCACCACGAGGTCCGAATCGCCGTAGCACAGCATTCGTCGGATGCTGAGTTCCTTGTCTAGCCGGAGGCCGTGCACAAGGGCCTCGTACTCGGCGACGTTATTGGAGGCGGCGAAGTGGATCTAGAGCGCGTACTTGAGTCAGTCGCCCATTGGGACGACAACACTATGCCGGCCCCAAGGCCGAGATGCATATTCGAGCCATCGAAATGCATGCGCCGGTGCGTCGAGTCCGGAGGCGGCGACAAGTACTAGGTCTCTGTCCAGTCGATGAGAAAGTCGGCCAGAGCTTGGGACTTGATCGTGATGCGGGGCTCGTAGAGGATGGTATGGCCGGATAGCTCGAGCGCCCACTTAGCGACCCAGCCAGAGGCGTCGTGGCACCCGATGATCTCGCTGAGGTGGGTCCTGCTGACCACGATGATCTCGTGCTCTTGGAAGTACTGCTTCAACTTCTTGGCGGTGAAGTACACGCCGTAACACATCTTCTGGTAGTGCGGATAGTTATGCTTGGAGGCGGAGAGCACCACGCTCAGGTAGTAGATGGGACGCTAGACGGCTTGGATCTTGCCCTTCTCTGGTCGCTCGGCCACCAGCACCGTGCTGATTGAGCGCGAGGTTGCGGCTATGTATAGCAACAGCGGCTCCTTCTCGGCTGGAGCGGCCAGGACGGGTGCGGTGGAGAGCATGCGCTTGAGGTCCTGAAAAGCTTCATCCTCCTGGTTGTTCCACTCGAATGGCGTCGTCTTCTTCATCAGCTGGTATAGGGGCAAGGCCCTCTCGCCTAGCCAGCTGAGGAACCGGCTGACCGAAGCCAAGCAGCCGGTTAACTTTGAAACATCACGCAGCGGAGCCGGCTTGCGCATGTGCTCGATGGCCTTGATTTGCTCCGGGTTTGCCTCAATGTCGCGCTCCGAGACGAGGAAGCCGAGTAGCTTTCCAGCTGGGACGCCGAAAACACATTTTTTTGGGTTGAGCTTGACCTTGTACTCGCGCAGGTTGGCGAAGCTTTCCTTTAGGTCGTCGAAGAGCGTGAGGTGTTGCTTGGTCTTCACCACGATGTCCTCCACATAGACATGGATATTGCAGCCGAGTTGCGGCAGCAAGCATTTCTGCATGCACCGCTGAAAAGTGGCCCCGACGTTCTTCAGGCCGAACGACATGGTGATGTAGCAATACGCCCCAAAGGGTGTAATGAAGGACATCTTTAGGGCGTTGGCCGGGTCTACCTTGATCTGACGGTAGCCGGAGTAAGCGTCCAGGAAGGACAGGAGCTCGCACCCAGCGGTGGAGTCGATGACTTGGTCGATCCGAGGGAGGGCAAATGGATCCTTGGGGTCGGCCTTGTTCAGGCTGGTGTAGTCGATACACATGTGCCAGGTGTTGTTTTTCTTTAGGACGAGGACTGGGTTGGCGAGCCACTCGGGGTGAAACACTTCCATGATGAAGTCGGCCGCCAAAAGCTTGGCGATCTCTTCACCGATGGTCCTTCTCTTCTCTTCGGAGAAACGTCGTTGAGGTTGGCGGACGGGCTTGGCGTCCTTGCGGACGTGAAGTTTGTGCTCGGCGTACTCCCTCGGGATACCCGGCATGTCCTTTGGGGACCACGCAAAGATATCCTGATTCTCACGGAGGAAGTCAACGAGCTCGCCATCCTATTTGTCACTGATGCGAGTGCCCACGACGACGTACTTGCTGTAGCTGGGGTCTTCTGGGTTCAGCTTCACCTTCTTGGTTTCCTTGGAAGGTTGAACGAAGCTTCCTTGGTTGGCTCCTCGGCTGGGATTGGCGTAACCGTCGCCTCGCTGGCCAGAGCGATGATCCGGTCGAGCTGGCGCCGCTCCAAAGCAATGACCAGTGACTCGGCCATCTTGGATCCGTCTCGGGCGCACTCCAGAGACTTGCGGTAGTCGCCGGTGATGGTGATGAGGCCCTTTGGACCCGACAGCTTCATCTTCAGGTAGGCGTAGTGGGGGACCGCCATGAACTTCGCGAGCGCGGGCCAACCGAGCAGCGCGTGGTATGCACTGGAAAGGTCCACCACCTTGAACCAGATCGGCTGGCATCGAAAATGGCTGCTGTCGCCCAACAGGACGTCGAGCCGGATCCGGCCGATCGGAGATCAGGAGTGGCCTGGTACGATGTCGTGGAAGACGGTCCTGGCCGGCTCCAGGTCCTTTGCCTCGAGGCCGAGCTTGGTCATGGTGTCTCGGTAGAGGATGTTGATGCTACTCCCATCGTCAACGAGGACTCGGGAGAACTTGCACGTGCACTGAGGCGCGATGATGGTGGGCTTGAGGACGAGGGCGTAACCACCCAGGTTTGGCATGACGGCCGGGTGATCCTCCCATGTCCATTTGATCGGGCGCTCCGACCAGTGCATGTATTCCGGCCTGGCCAGGACGATAGTGTTTACCTCCTGCTGGATGAGGCAGTCACTGCGCTTGTCGTCACTGAAGCTGGTGAAGACGACGTAAGCCACGTTCGGGTCCGGGTAGGCGTCGTTGCACATCGCGCTGCCAGCCGGAGTTGGTGGGGGAGGCGGAGGCTGCCACCCCGATCCTGGAGCCGGGGCTGGAGGCAGCGGGACGTCGCCCCTCATGATGCGTTTGGTGATGGCTCACTACGGGAGCGTGTGCGTGGACGGCCTCACGCCGCTTTTTTGCTTGTAGGGAGCGTCGAGCATCTCCTCGAAGCTCATGGCGGGTTTCCATGTCGTCTTGCCGGTCTGTCGGTGCTTGGCGGCCGGCTCGGTTGCGGGTGCCTGCTCGTCGGATACCACGAGCCGGTTGTCGTGATGCTAGGCCTGCTGTTCGGCCTTGCGGTTGTGCTGCCGCTGGTTCTGCTGATGCTGCCGGCTTCCCTCGGCAACCAGCTTCGGAGGGGGAACCAGCTTTGTCCTGCCGGCTTCGTCCAGGGCCACCTGGATCTTCATGGCGGAGTCGGCGTTCGCGTACTTCTCTGTCGTCCCTATGAGCGCGGACATGGTGGTTGGCTCGGAGCGCAGCAGCTTGTGCATGAGGAGGGTACCGTCCCGGCACCCGTTGACGAAGTACAGGATTGCCTGGACCTTGTGGACGCCCTCGCAGCTGTTCCGGAGCTCGGTCCAGCGTGCTAGGTACTCCCGGCCGGTTTCCGTTGGCCCCTGTATGCACATGGCGAGCTGCCTGGGATGGCTGGGTCGCCGGTAGGTCCCAGTGAAGTTGTGTACAAAGGCCTCCTCGAAATCAACCCACGTGTTGATGCTGCCCACCGGCAGACTGTTCAGCCACGTGCGGGCTGATTGCTGGAGCATGAGTGGTGCGTAGCGGACGGCGAGGTGGTGGTTGCCGCCAGTGATGCTGATGGCGGTGGTGTAGTCAGTGAGCCAGTCCTCTGGCTTCATAGTGCCATTGTACTTAGGCGTGTCGCGGGGAAGCATGAACCCTTTAGAAAAGGGCTCGCTCCGGATGCGCGGACCGAAGCACGCAGGTCCAACCGCGCCAGTCTCTTCCAGCTCCTCGGAGCGGGCGAGCCAGTCGAGGCTGTGGCGAGCGTCGGCGATGTCAATGGTGCGCGGACCCAGCCGGCCGGTGACTGTGTCACAGGGACTAGGGTCAACCGCGGTTTGATGCCGGGTCAGCTGAGGACCAGGATTGAGCCGGCGCTGGGCTTCGGACGGCGACTTGTCGCCTAGGCCGCCAACAGTCATCGGAGCGGGGTTGCGCCGGGTCTTGGTGCGGCCAGAGTGCGCCTCGCCGGGTGGTGAAGACGCCGTGTGCTGGTCGTCGCCGGCACCAACGACGCGGGCCACTGTGAGGAGGTCATTCACCCTCTTGAGGCGCTCCCGCAACTCTTCGCATGCGAGCTGCTCCAGGCCAACTGCGGCCGCCTGAGCAGCGCGCATGTTCTTCACGGGAGTTTTGTAGATGGGAGGGAGAGCGCCAAGGGCGCGTCCGATCGCGCCGCCCCGGGCCCGCATGTCCGCGACCCGGCTTGGTTCTGCTGCACGAGGCGTGAAGCTGTAAGCAGCGTTGCGCTCCATCTGAGCGGATTCGAGGTGGCGTTGTGTGGCAGCGAGCGACTGGGTGAGGTCCAGCAGGCACTGGCGGTCCCCGTCAAGGCGGTTCCGGGCCTCGGGCGATGTTGGCGGCGTCGATGTTGGTGCCGATGTGAATGCGGAGGCTCTGAGTCATGGCGCGCAGCAGGTTAGGCGAGCCGGCCCGCTCCGCCGCGGCCTCAGCTTCAGCGGCCTTTCTCGCCGCGCTCGTCGAGGAGGTGGCGCCGGTGTCGGTGACGAAAACCTCTACGCAGAGGTCCATCGCTCCGTTGGGAACGCTGCCGCCGGGAGCGATGGGCGAGTCAGAAAAGTCCAGTACCTCGCTGGGGTACTCATCGGTCGCTGGCGCATCGGAGATGCTGATAACCCTCAACCGTAAGGGATCAATGTAGTCTTCGTGGGTAAGAATAACCCAATTTATAGATTCGACACACAGGGAGCCAAAGAGTATTTATAAGCTTTGATAGTTGAGTTGTCAATTCAACCGCACCTAAAATATACTTACTTGCAACAAAAGATAAGTGGTAACGGTGATATGATAGTGATGGAGGTAACAACAAAAGTAAACAGCAATAGTAAACAGCAAAAGTAACAACTAATAACCAGCAGGATGGAAACACTGTAGGCTAGGGAGATGGATGGTTAGGCGCTGCATGGATGAGATATATCATGAATCTAACTTGGGGTAAGGCACACAGAAAAGTAATGATCATCTAGGCAAATATCAAACATTAGGCATGTATCCCACAGGTAGTTGTACGTGCTTACAATAAGAACTTGCACAACATCTTTTGTCCTACCATCCCGCTACGAACGGGGCCAAAAGGAACTTATGGAGATTAAGGTGCTCCTGTCAAAGAGCACCGGAACAAAGCAATAAACTCAATGGATACATGTAATCCTCAAACTATGGACCATCCCCTTTGGTGTCCCAAGCTGTCACTTTTGGGATCGCCGGTTCCGGACCATAATAGGTGCAAACAACTCATAGATAGGATCAAGAACACAAATAAATTCATGCAAACACATATGGTTCAGATCTGAAATCATGGCACTCGGGCCCTAAGTGACAAGCATTAAGAGCAACAAGTTGAAGCAAAGATGATAAACACCATAGTAGATGATAGGCAACATGCCCCCAACAATCTGATAAACTATTACATGATCTAACTCATCCAATCCCTACCATCCCCTTTGCCTACAGCAGGGAATTACTCACACATGGAAGGAGAAATCATGGAGGGAGGATGGAGTGGTGATGATGATGACGATGGCGACGATCTCCCCTCTCCGGAGGCCCAAATCAGCCTCCAGATTAGCCATCCCGAAGAAGAACAGAGGGTGGCGGCGGCTCCGCGACGGAAACTGGGAAAACGACTTCTGTTCTGGGGTTTTCTCGTCACAGGGATAAATACGGGTCAAAGTAGGGCACCAGAGGGGGAAGGACCCGCCCAGGCGGCCTCCCGGCGCGGCCAGGGGTGGGGCCGCCTGGGCAGGGCGCCTGGGCCCCCTGGCTGCCCTCTGGCCCATCTTCTCGCACAAGGGCCCTTCGGGTGCGTGGATTTTCTGTGATTTTTCTTGGAATTTTCTGGGATACCTAAAAATCCGTTTTCCTGCACACAATAAAACCATACAGGCAGCTCTGCTGAAAACAGCGTCAGTCCGGGTTAGTTTAGTTTTAATCATGCAAGAATGAGGTCAAAACAATAGCAAAAGTGTTTGGAAAAGTAGATACGTTTGAGACGTATCAACTCCCCCAAGCTTAGCATATTGCTTGTCCTCAAGCAATTCAGTTCAACGAACTGGACGCGACAAAGAAAACTTTGACAAACTCTTTTGCTTCATTAGATGTATATAAGCATGTACTACGAAAAGAGTCTAGCAAGTATTGAAACAATGTTATGAGGACAATGCACGAAGCAATCCTTCTTTCAAGTGACCAATCACAAATACCTAAAAGTAAATAATATGCTACTGAAAATGAAGACAAGATTACATTGCACATAGCTTGAACATACTAGAGTGGTATCTCGCTAGCCTCCATGAGTGAAGCAAAACATAAATGCAGAAACTCCTCCAGAGTTTTAAAGGAGACTAGAACTAAGAATTTCAGAATAAATAATACCACAAGCATGCAGAAGACAATGTAATACTTTGGGACAATGCACATTACACTCAGAATGACAATTATGCTCTCCTAGTTGGTGCTTTGAAGAAAGAAGGTGGAGACTCTCGAACCGTGGAATTTGATGGCGAGGTTGAAAACCCGTGGTTGGAAGCAAAGACTAAACATGTACCAGAGCTCTTGGTTTTGAAAACAGAGGTAAAAATGATTTTGGGAGGTGCATATTTCGTCAACGAATGCTAGTAGACAACCCAATTACTTCTCGAGCTGGACAAGTTTCGAGGAACGGCTCCCGCACGGGGACGATCACATCCCCTTAATCTCCTTTGTTTATCACTGCCAAAAGTTTTCTGATTTCTCATGAACAAAGCGTGAAGGAGGGTTTGTTTGTTGTATTATCTTTTATGAGCCGGGCGCACTCATGCCAGTTCCTTCTCGTATTAGGGGTTTGCAGATTAGACATGCAATCCCGGGATAAAACTTGTCCAACTTAAAAAGGTCATGAATTAACTACTACTTCCTCATGAGCTAAAACAGGGGCACAAAATAAGAGTAAATTTCAATAATTTCGAGATGGTACAAGAAAGTCTTCGTTAGGATGGCAGGTAAATACCACATAGGAAGGTATGGTGGACTCATATGGAATAACTGGTTTGATAGGATTTGGATGCACAAGCAGAATTCCGCTTAGTGCGAGCGAAGGCTAGCAAGAGTCTGGGAAGCGACCAACTAGAGAGCAATAACGGTCATAATCATGCAGAGCGACAAAGCAACATTGAATTGGGCATGAAAGTAATATAACTATTCTGAAACTCAAAGATCATCAAGGCAAAGCAGACATTTTAGTCTTAAACATGTGTAAACATGTGCCAAGTCAATCCAAGAATTCTCCAAAGGGAAATACCACCTTAGAATACCAAACTATGAACAATGCAATGCATGTAAACCACCAATAACACATTATATACTCTAGCTATTTGAGACTAGCCACAAGGAAAGCATGAACCACTGAGAAAGCATTGTAAACATAGCACTATGTCGCTACAAGAAGGTTTCTAGATCATAAGTACAGGCATATGTACAAAAGTAGAAACAAGAAGAGTTCATACCGGTTTTCCTTGTTGCTTCCCTTCAGTCGATCTTCGTCATTACTGCCTCATCACTTGCATGATCGAACGTAGGAAATATAATTAAATGCCATCACGGACTCGAGCTGAACTCTGAAAACAAAGCAAACTAAAGAGAGAAAGGAAATCTTTTTGGGTTATTTCAAAGGTTGAACGAAAGCAAAAGAAAGAGAAAATCTTTTTGTTGTTTTTGCAAAGAAAAGAAATAAAGAAGACCGGGCAAAAACTTCGAAAAGATCAAAGCGAACAAAAAATAAAACGGATAATACAATGGAAAAGTGAGAAGGGCACGTACTCCCCCAAGCTTAGGCTTTTGGACTAAGTTGATAGTAGCTACTGCCCCCAGGAGCCTCCTGCTCCGGGGTGGCGCTGGTGAGTCCAAGGGTCGTAAAAGGATTCCGGCGTGTAGACCGAACTCCTCGGATCCTCCCACGAAGAAGGGTCCATACTCCAGCAGAGGAAGACCCTTCACCAAACTGGGTGACTGTGACGCCCGAGACCGACGTCCCAGAAGATTCCAGAAGATTCCCGAAGTTTCCAGACATTTCGGGCTGCCCGTGTGTTCTTTTGTGCTTGTGTTATTTTATTTTATTTTTGCATTGCATCATGTCATCATGCCATCATGTCATATTTATTTTTGCATCTCAACCTAAATAAATCGTGTGGGCCTTCGGTCCATTTAAATCGAGGGAAGAATGACTACTCTTTATAACATATAAAAGTCTCTCAATATTATTAGGGAGCTATATAATAATATTCCATTTGTTTGGAATTACCCGCAACACACGTGCATAATTTCCCCATGCTTTTCCTACTTCGAGTTACTCCTTAAAAACCCTCCCTATAATTCTTTCCGTTGTTTCGAGGTTCCTCCAAAAATTCGAACATTTTTGGAAACTTCAATAATCAAGTCTTAGTTCAAAACTATTTGAATTAAATTCAAATATGTTTGAATTATTTTCCGATCACGCCTTTTCTATTTTTCTCTGGTCGTGCTCATTTTTACGAGCCCAAGAAATTTAACCTTGTCCAAATTCTTGCCTTAACCCCCCTCCTCTTTTCCTTACCTTCTCTTTTGTTTTTCTGCTAAGAAAAATAAAAACAGGAGAGAGCCCAGCCTCCCTTCCCTCCTGGCCTTTTCTTCCCTCCTGGCCCATCATCCCTCCTAGGCCCAGTCCTCCCTCTTCCTTGCAACCCTAGCCCACCTAGCCATCGCACCCCTTCGCTCGTTCCTCCCTCTGACCTCCCGAGCCGCCGCCACCCTCTCGATCCCGCATCCCCATCGAACCCTCTCGATCTCTCTCCTTCTGGCCCGATCCCCTCTCTCCCTCGAGCCCGACCGCTCCTCCTGCCTCCCTCGCTCTCTTTCTTCCCCTCGCCCGCAGCGGCCGGATCCCGCAGACCCTCGAGGGCCTCGACCAGACTGCGCCACCCCGACGCGCCCTTCCTTCCCTCCGTCCACCCGCGCCATGGAGCTTCCTCCCGCGCGCCAGGACTCCGGCCGCGAACGCAGCTCCCTCGCCATGGGAGCCGGCGACCGCCCCTCCCTCCAGTCCTCCTCTCCAGGAGCAGCGCGCCCGCGGCCGCGCGTCCGTCGCCTCTGGCCCCGCGACGCCCGAGCCCCCGCCGGCCCCAGAGCCTCGAGGCCCCGCTCCCTCCCTCGACCAGCAAGGACGTGGCCTCTTCTTCCTCCCCGGCCAGGAGCCGCTGCTGCACCGCGCCAGCGCCCATCCTCGACTGCGTCGTCACCATCACCTCGCCAAGTTGCCGCTGCTCTGCCTCCGTTCCCGTCGCCCTACTGCTGCCATGGCCGCGTCGCCTCCCGTGCTGTTTTGTTTGTTTTGTTATGTTGCGTGTGCTGTTGCAAGTGTCCAGGAACCGTTCGTTTGCCAAGTGGAGACCGGAAAAACGGGGATGCATCAAGTTCCTCTACGGAAAACCCGAACGTCTACGAACCGTGACGAGTACGGCTACACGACGATACGACTAAGTACCCCGACATCGATGACGTGAACGACTACGTCGCCGAAGACCCTCAAGTACAACTACGGACGAGAACGACTACACATCTGGCGATGCGACAAGTACCCCTACGGAACGTGTACCACTACCGTCGCTCGACGACCGCGAGTACAACTACCGACGCCGTGTACCCCTACCGTCGCCGAGACCGCAAGTACCTCTCCGAACGGGATGTGAACGACTACACGTGTACCGCCGCGTGAACCACTACTTCCTCTACGACCCACGTGAACGACTCCTTCCTCTACGATCTCGAACCGTCCCGAAACGAGTGTTTCGACGGTATAACCCGAGACGATGACCCGTGTGATGCTTGTGGTTGTATGAAATGTCTCCCTTGTGTGCTCCGTGCCGTTTCACCTTTTGTCATGTTCCTCGGTTGCCTCGTCACCGACCCGTGGGAACCCGGCAACGGGATCGCCCCACCTTTCATCTCGTTTGACTCGCTCACGCCATCTATCTTTTGCACCGGTCTCTCAACGAGTTACCGAAACCGAGTTGATGCCGTTGCATCATTTTCGGATCGTTGTCGTGGCACCCGTTTCCTTCCACCATGGTGACATACTTCATATATCTCTTTTAAGTCAACCTTTTAATAATTGCATAAAAACTTGATCATGTCATCCGCATCATGTTAACAACATTATAATGTGTGTTTGTTGTTGCTTTAATAATTATTAAACATGCATATGGGGATTTTCCGGATATGTTGTTGTTATTTTTCCGTCCTCATTTAAAATGCCTAAATAGGTAGTTTATTATTGTTCCACCTCTTGCTATGTTAACAAACATTTAATCTTGCCTTGTAAATAAACGAGAGTCAACTAAATAATTAAATGTGGTGTTTCGTCAATATGAAACTCGTTGCATATTGAGCTCCACTTAACTTGTAGTTTTGTTTGTGCACTTTGCCATGCCATGCATATTTAAACCGGACATGCATCATACTTTCTTTGTGCATCGTATGCCATGTTAATGCTTGTGTGTTTACCGTGTTGTTTCTTTCTTTCCGGTTGCTTCTCTTGTTAGCTTCGGTTTCGTTCCGGAGTTGTGAGGATTCTCTCGTCTATGTTGCTCCGTCTACTTCGTGGATCCGTTCTTCTCCCTTGTGGAATCCCAGGCAAGATGATCGAACCCGGATACCATTACTATCTTTGCCTATTGCTAGTAGTCTCGATCTATAGTTTTGCCTCGATGCCCATGTCTTTCCTGTCAGCCTCCTACTTGTAACCCTCACCATGTTTAACCACCCTACCTATGCAAACCTTTGATTGGCTATACGTAGGCTTCGCTCAGCCCCTCTTATAGCATTGTTAGTTGTAGGTGAAGATTGAAGATGCTTGCTTCATGTTGAAGTTGTTGGGTTATATCACACTATATAAATGCTTAAATGAAATCATCTATATACTGGCAAGGGTGGAAGGCTAAGCCTTTTGCTTGGTGATTTGTTCCACTCATGTCGTTAGGAACCATATAAACCGGTGTTATGTTCCTTGATTATGCGTTCCTAACACGGTTGGGGTGTATGGGACCCCCTTGATAAACCGCTAAGTGCTAAGTCTTTTCCAGCAAGTCCCAACATTGGTACTATTTGCCTAATAACAAACTAATAAAACTTGCATAAGGGCCTTGCAAACCCTCTTTTATTTTAGTTCTACAACCCCGGGCCAGTGCTCCACATGAGTGTTGGTCCAAAACGGGGAGCCTGCGGGGCCACCACGAGGAAACTCGAGGTTTGGTAAAAACCCATAGCTTCGCCCATCCGGTCGTGTCCTGAGACTAGATACGCGCGGCTACCTATCAGGGTGTCGACACGCCGGGAGGATTTGCTGGATTAGCCTTACCTTAGTTCGGTTTAACTTGAGCACGGGATTCCGAGAATACTCGGGTCTTCCCACCTATGGAGTTCGACTCCGCGGATCGTGGGCTTGTAATGGGTCAAGTTGGAACACCCCTGCAGGGTTTGAACTTTCGAAAGCCGTGCCCGTGGTTATGTGGCAGATGGGAGCTTGTTAATATCCGGTTGTAGATAACTTGACACAATGATTCAATACACTACCAGCGTGTGTACCGTAACTGTCAATTTCCGAATAGGGATTCGGGAGTTGAACACGATGGGGTTATGTTTGACCGGCTTTAGTTAGGATCACTTCATGATCATCTTTCGGCCGAGGCACTCTCTTCTCGCTCTCTATTACGTAAGCTAGTGCTAGTTGCTGCTGCAGACTCTTGTTGTTCCTTCACCTCTTATTCTTTTCTTCAGCCTTGTCCACACCCAAGGCTTAAATAGTCTTGTTACCCGGGAACGGGATTGCTGAGTCCTCTGTGGCTCACAGTTACTTCACCACACCAGATGCAGGTTCAGCCGAGTTTGATGCAGGAGTTGGATCAGTTCTTCACCGGGAGCTCAATGAAGAGTTTGGCTGTTTGTTTGTGACGCTTCGACGATCAGTAGTGGTTTCTACTAGGATTCGATCCTGACCTGTGGCTTTATGTTGTTTTGGTATCTTTCTTTGGATCTTCACCCGTAGTCGGGTTGTGATGTTTTGAATGATGATTTGCTTATGTAATGTATTGTGTGAAGTGGCGAGTGTAAGCCAACTATCTCCTTTTGCAATTTAATCCCTCTTTTACATGAGTCGTGCAAAGATACCAAACTTGAGATCATTCTAGGATGGGCTTATACCTTTAAGTCGTGCCTCGACACGTAGGAGGTATAGTCCCATCCTGGGCATTACAAGTTGGTATTCAGAGCCTTCTCCGACCTAGAAGCCCCCACTGATTGATCGAATCATTGACGTTTGAGTCTAGGCACACACTGAAAATGTTTTGAGTCCTATATATATATCGGAGAGTAGGATTTCTTTGCTTCTAATCTCTTTTCATTCTGGTGAGGACTCCTGACGTCTACTCTTGCCTCTTCTACTTTCAAAATTGCACCAATTTTTTTTTAGGATCCCGCGAGTATTCTGGGATTGTTTCGATGTTCTTGTGACAAGGATATTGTTCTCGATGCCTCCTATTACCGAGGAGTTGAGCTTCGGGGTATTGTTGTCACAAGCATATCGCGGCAGTACTAAATACTTAAGACGGCCGACATCGAAAATCTCTCCTATACGGCCAGTGGCAAGATAACCCCGACATCACCCAGTACTGGGGAGTTAGTTCGAGAGTATTGCCATAGCTTGTATAGTGGATGCTTTTCGAAGGTCCGAGGTAAACAGTTTCCGAGAACAACTGGTTATGTGTTGAAGGATGGATACACCTGGATGTAGGTTTAGAGTTGATTGTGCGGTGCTTCCCGTGTATCCCCAACACCTGATTGCATAACTGGAAACTTTCGGAAATCTATAGGTGAGTTCATCCAGTAGTTCTAGGCATTCTTCCAACGAGTGCATGATATGAAGTTTGGGGTTCTACATTGAGTGAAGTGGTTTTATGGACTTGTTCTGATCGGGAGTTGCATCTTAAAGGGTCCTTGGCTATGCTGATCCGGGGATGACAAAACCCTTTTGTAACACGTTCCATGAGCTTTCAGAACGAAGATGTCGAACGAAGCTTCTATCTTGTATTTGTTCTATCTGTTCCTTGTTCCTTTTTATTTACCTTTTTGTTCTTCCAAGTGGCTTCTCGTCAAGTTGTTGTACCTGCGGAATTCATCCGTTCAATCCTCTGTTCGGATGATTTTGTGAAGATCATGTTGCATATCTATCCTTTGTTTCGTTTTGATTCTGGTATTTGAGTTGCTTCGATGTCAAATGTTGATTCCATACCTTTTCTTAATCGGTGTTCTCATATTTCTATGGGAATGCTAATTCTTCTTAATCATCAAGATGGTTATGTTAAATTCTTTTTCAACCGGTGTCCAGCTTGTTCGTCTCAAGTTGTCTTTGTTTCCCCACCCTCCCACCCTTTTCTTTATGGAGCCAGTAATTCTCAAATGAAGTATCCATTTTATTCATGTGATGTTTCTTCATTCTTTTCCTTCAATGTTCTTATCCGGTGATTTATCGTGAAGATGCTCAAGAGCTTCAAGTTCATCATTCTCCGTTCTCGTTTCTTCTTCAGTGGATGTAATTCAAGATTTCGGTGTTGATCTTATCCTTTTTCCTCTTTTCACAATGCTTCTTATTCCGGTGTATCAATTAATCATTCTCCTTTTGCTATTCATATCCGGAGTGTTGAAGATTCGTGTTTCCATTCTTAATCCGTTCAAGCTATTTTGAGATTGTTATCTTACTCAAGCCATTTAATTCAACCGGTGTTATATCTCTTAAGCAATCTTTTCCAACGGTGATTTCTTTTGAGTGGGCCCTAACCCAGAGGTCTTTTTCCAGGATCTTACCTGACTCTTCTATTTTCTGGAGTTATACTCAAATTCTTTTCAAAGTGTGACGTAAGAATGATTTCCATCAGTCACATGCCTTCTCCAAGATCGCTTTCAAATTCTTTTCGTCATTGGTTCAACCTTTAATTCTTCATTCCGGAGTGCTCAACAATTCTTCATGGCATTTCTCGTCTTCACTCTCTACATCTGAAGACCAGAGAAGTGTTTCTCTTAATTCTTGGCCCTTCTCTTGAAGATTCGTGGCTCTAGCTTCATGCTGTTGTTTTCATCATGTATCACTCGATCTTCTCAAGATTCATGGTTCTAGCTTCATGCCATCCTCATTATTGTTCAGATTATGAGGAATTCTTTTTATACTCGTCCGAAGCATTTCATGAATTCTTTTCCTTTGTCTTCCTCCGAAGGCCATCATTTCAGAAGATTTCTTCGTTCTCAGTTTTCAACTTCGTCCTCCAAATATTCTTCATTGATGTCTCTTCGTTCGTCTCCATATTCTTACGGTGGTTCTTTCAAGTTTACTCTTCCTTGTTATCGTATTAATTCATTTGTTCTTTTCATAATCCTACCGGTGGTTCGTTGAGTAATTATCAGAGCTGGTGCGAGATCTCTCTTAATTCTTCCCAACGAGAATAAGTAGTATGCCAAATCCTTTGGTTGTCATCAATTTAATTGGTGAAGGAGATGCATGACATAATTCTTATTCTTGTTCCTTCCAAGTGGATTAATTCCTTTGTATAGAGTTTATTCATGAGGAATATATTCTAGGTTCTAAATTCTTCATCTTGCTTTCCGGAGCTTCAAGTTATTTCAATTATATCATTTCAAACCTCCATCTAATTCATCGCAGGCCTTGAATCTTATTCTTTTCATCTTTCACTTATCATGCTTTCTTTACCGGAGTTTTCATGGTAGGTTCATCATGTTTTAATTCATCCTTGAAGTCTTCATCAAGATTCTGTTCGAGCTCAAGCATTCTTCATCATGCTTTCCATTTGCAATTCTTTCTACCTTATCTTTTCAGGTGGTGTTATGTCATTCTTGACAATTCCTTCATGTTTCATGATTCACGAGTTATCAAGAATGAGATATTTAAAACCCATCATTTTCTTTGTTCAGGAGATCTTTCCAACCATTCAGTTTATTTCATTGGAGTTATCTTGGGTTGTATTTCACCTAAAGCTTTCCCTAAGGTTTGTTGCTATTATGGTGATTATAATGACCCAAGTTCTTCATTTATCATTCCGGTGAAATAAGTTTTTCATCTCCTTGTTGATCTCAATCCAATTAATTGTTTTTCGTTAGTGGCCGGTTGTCACCTCATAATTTTGAGATGTTTTCCATAAGCCCACAACGAGCTTATTCGTTTTCGTTGTTGAATTCCAACAGCTCTGCTCAACCCATCTTGGTAAAGATGCTCTTTTCAATTCATTCGTGGGAGAAGTTGTCTTTTTCTTCTCCGTTCATTTCTTTCATGGATCTTTATTCTATTCTTTCATTCCGGGGGCATTGTGATGTTGCTCTCTCCAAACCATCATCTCGTTTTTATCGAGATCATATTCTTCCTTTGCTTGTCTATTTAACCGGAGTGTAGTATTCTTCATTCAAGTTCCGTCATCTTATCAAGTTTTGCCTCTCTTCTTAACCGGAGTACTGTCTGAATCTTTCTTACCCTGGTGCCATTCTTTCAATTGTTTCGGAGGCAATATGCTGTTGATTTCATCCAGTATCACTCCATCTCCTCAAGTTCTTGTTAATTCCTTCCATTTTCAGACGGAGTGCTGTCCAAATTCTGTCATTCTTATTCCTTGGCTATACCATTGCGGTTTCATATTCTTTTGGTTCGTAAGCTCTCGTCTAATGTCTTTCATCTACAAGGTTCTCATAATGCTCCTTGTTCCTCTTTTCTAACGGAGTGTTTCATCTACATTCATCTCCGTTGTATTCTTCTTTCAATTTGTTCAACCTCTCATGGTTCCTGGTTTCACTCGTTTCTCGAAGAAGCAACTTTGTTTTACCTCTTCCTCTTCCGTTTTTACCCGGTGATATCTCTAGGATCTCGGGTCGAGATCCTCTGTTAGTGTGGGAGAGTTGTGACGCCCGAGACCGACGTCCCAGAAGATTCCAGAAGATTCCCGAAGTTTCCAGATGTTCCGGGCTGCCCGTGTGTTCTTTTGTGCTTGTGTTATTTTATTTTTGCATTGCATCATGTCATCATGCCATCATGTCATATTTATTTTTGCATCTCAACCTAAATAAATCGTGTGGGCCTTCGGTCCATTTAAATCGAGGGAAGAATGACTTCTCTTTATAACATATAAAAGTCTCTCAATATTATTAGGGAGCTATATAATAATATTTCATTTGTTTGGAATTACCCGCAACACACGTGCATAATTTCCCCATGCTTTTCCTACTTCGAGTTACTCCTTAAAAACCCTCCCTATAATTCTTTCCGTTGTTTCGAGGTTCCTCCAAAAATTCGAACATTTTTTGACACTTCAATAATCAAGTCTTAGTTCAAAACTATTTGAATTGAATTCAAATATGTTTGAATTATTTTCCGATCACGCCTTTTCTATTTTTCTCCGGTCGTGCTCATTTTTACGAGCCCGAGAAATTTAACCTTGTCCAAATTCTTGCCTTAACCCCCCTCCTCTTTTCCTTACCTTCTCTTTTGTTTTTCTGCTAAGAAAAATAAAAACAGGAGAGAGCCCAGCCTCCCTTCCCTCCTGGCCTTTTCTTCCCTCCTGGCCCATCTTCCCTCCTAGGCCCAGTCCTCCCTCTTCCTTGCAACCCTAGCCCACCTAGCCATCGCACCCCTTCGCTCGTTCCTCCCTCTAACCTCCCGAGCCGCCGCCACCCTCTCGATCCCGCATCCCCATCGAACCCTCTCGATCTCTCTCCTTCTGGCCCGATCCCCTCTCTCCCTCGAGCCCGACCGCTCCTCCTGCCTCCCTCGCTCTCTTTCTTCCCCTCGCCCGCAGCGGCCGGATCCCGCAGACCCTCGAGGGCCTCAACCAGACTGCGCCACCCCGACGCGCCCTTCCTTCCCTCCGTCCTCCCGCGCCATGGAGCTTCCTCCCGTGCGCCAGGACTCCGACCGCGACCGCAGCTCCCTCGCCATGGGAGCCGGCGACCGCCCCTCCCTCTGGTCCTCCTCTCCAGGAGCAGCGCGCCCACGGCCGCGCGTCCGTCGCCTCTGGCCCCGCGACGCCCGAGCCCCCGCCGGCCCCAGAGCCTCGAGGCCTCGCTCCCTCCCTCGACCAGCAAGGCCGTGGCCTCTTCTTCCTCCCCGGCCAGGAGCCGCTGCTGCACCGCGACAGCGCCCGTCCTCGACTGCGTCGTCACCATCACCTCGCCAAGTTGCCGCTGCTCTGCCTCCGTTCCCGTCGCCCTACTGCTGCCATGGCCGCGTCGCCTCCAGTGCTGTTTTGTTTGTTTTGTTATGTTGCCGTGTGCTGTTGCAAGTGTCCAGGAACCGTTCGTTTGCCAAGTGGAGACCAGAAAAACGGGGATGCATCAAGTTCCTCTACGGAAAACCCGAACGTCTACGAACCGTGACGAGTACGGCTACACGACGATACGACCAAGTACCCCGACATCAATGACGTGAACGACTACGTCGCCGAAGACCCTCAAGTACAACTACGGACGAGAACGACTACACATCTCGCGATGCGACAAGTACCCCTACGGAACGTGTACCACTACCGTCGCTCGACGACCGCGAGTACAACTACCGACGCCGTGTACCCCTACCGTCGCCGAGACCGCAAGTACCTCTCCGAACGGGATGTGAATGACTACACGTGTACCGCCGCGTGAACCACTACTTCCTCTACGACCCACATGAACGACTCCTTCCTCTACGATCTCGAACCGTCCCGAAACGAGTGTTTCGAAGGTATAACCCGAGACGATGACCCGTGTGATGCTTGTGGTTGTATGAAATGTCTCCCTTGTGTGCTCCGTGCCGTTTCACCTTTTGTCATGTTCCTCGGTTGCCTCGTCACCGACCCGTGGGAACCCGGCAACGGGATCGCCCCACCTTTCATCTCGTTTGACTCGCTCACGCCATCTATCTTTTGCACCGGTCTCTCAACGAGTTACCGGAACCGAGTTGATGCCGTTGCATCATTTTCGTATCGTTGCCGTGGCACCCTTTTCCTTCCACCATGGTGACAAACTTCATATATCTCTTTTAAGTCAACCTTTTAATAATTGCATAAAAACTTGATCATGTCATCCGCATCATGTTAACAACATTATAATGTGTGTTTGTTGTTGCTTTAATAATTATTAAACATGCATATGGGGATTTTCTGGATATGTTGTTGTTATTTTTCCGGCCTCATTTAAAATGCCTAAATAGGTAGTTTATTATTGTTCCACCTCTTGCTATGTTAACAAACATTTAATCTTGCCTTGTAAATAAACAAGAGTCAACTAAATAATTAAATGTGGTGTTTCGTCAATATGCAACTCGTTGCATATTGAGCTCCACTTAACTTGTAGTTTTGTTTGTGCACTTTGCCATGCCATGCATATTTAAACCGGACATGCATCATACTTGTTTGTGCATCGTATGCCATGTTAATGCTTGTGTGTTTACCGTGTTGTTTCTTTCTTTCCAGTTGCTTCTCTTGTTAGCTTTGGTTTCGTTCCGGAGTTGTGAGGATTCTCTCGTCTATGTTGCTCCGTCTACTTCGTGGATCCGTTCTTCTCCCTTGTGGAATCCCAGGCAAGATGATCGAACCTGGATACCATTACTATCTTTGCCTATTGTTAGTAGTCTCGATCTATAGTTTTGCCTCGATGCCCATGTCTTTCCTGTCAGCCTCCTACTTGTAACCCTCACCATGTTTAACCACCCTACCTATGCAAACCTTTGATTGGCTATACGTAGGCTTCGCTCAGCCCCTCTTATAGCATTGTTAGTTGCAGGTGAAGATTGAAGATGCTTGCTTCATGTTGAAGTTGTTGGGTTATATCACACTATATAAATGCTTAAATGAAATCATCTATATACTGGCAAGGGTGGAAGGCTAAGCCTTTTGCTTGGTGATTTGTTCCACTCATGCCGTTAGGAACCGTATAAAACGGTATTATGTTCCTTGATTATGCGTTCCTAACACGGTTGGGGTGTATGGGACCCCCTTGATAAACCGCTAAGTGCTAAGTCTTTTCCAGCAAGTCCCAACATTGGTACTATTTGCCTAATAACAAACTAATAAAACTTGCATAAGGGCCTTGCAAACCCTCTTTTATTTTAATTCTACAACCCCGGGCCAGTGCTCCACATGAGTGTTGGTCCGAAACGGGGAGCCTGCGGGGCCACCACGAGGAAACTCGAGGTTTGGTAAAAACCCATAGCTTCGCCCATCCGGTCGTGTCCTGAGACTAGATACGTGCGGCTACCTATCAGGGTGTCGACACGCCGGGAGGATTTGCTGGATTAGCCTTACCTTAGTTCGGTTTAACTTGAGCACGGGATTCCGAGAATACTCGGGTCTTCCCACCTATGGAGTTGCGACTTTGCGGATCATGGGCTTGTAATGGGTCAAGTTGGAACACCCCTGCAGGGTTTGAACTTTCGAAAGCCGTGCCCGTGGTTATGTGGCAGATGGGAGCTTGTTAATATCCGGTTGTAGATAACTTGACACAATGATTCAATACACTACCAGCGTGTGTACCGTGACTGTCAATTTCCGAATAGGGATTCGGGAGTTGAACACGGTGGGGTTATGTTTGACCGGCTTTAGTTAGGATCACTTCATGATCATCTTTCGGCCGAGGCACTCTCTTCTCGCTCTCTATTACGTAAGCTAGTGCTAGTTGCTGCTGCAGACTCTTGTTGTTCCTTCACCTCTTATTCTTTTCTTCAGCCTTGTCCACACCCAAGGCTTAAATAGTCTTGTTACCCGGGAACGGGATTGCTGAGTCCTCTGTGGCTCACAGTTACTTCACCACACCAGATGCAGGTTCAGCCGAGTTTGATGCAGGAGTTGGATCAGTTCTTCACCGGGAGCTCAATGAAGAGTTTGGCTGTTTGTTTGTGACGCTTCGACGATCAGTAGTGGTTTCTACTAGGATTCGATCCTGACCTGTGGCTTTATGTTGTTTTGGTATCTTTCTTTGGATCTTCACCCGTAGTCGGGTTGTGATGTTTTGAATGATGATTTGCTTATGTAATGTATTGTGTGAAGTGGCGAGTGTAAGCCAACTATCTCCTTTTGCAATTTAATCCCTCTTTTACATGAGTCGTGCAAAGATACCAAACTTGAGATCATTCTAGGATGGGCTTATACCTTTAAGTCATGCCTCGACACGTAGGAGGTATAGTCCCATCCTGGGCATTACAGTGATGGTCTCCCCCTGGAAAGGTGGTAACTCACCGTGCTCCTCCTCGTCGGGCACAACCCCCTCCATGGGGTTATGAAACTGATGTTGGACCATGAAATCATCGAACTGGACAACATCAAAGGACCATCCGTTCCTGCGAGAAAAATCAAACAAAAGAGGTGCAGGTAGACGGATCTTGCGTTCCGCGGTAGTTCCGAAACGCAAGATATAAACAAGGTTACCAAACTCAGAAGTCATGGTAACAAACTTATGCCTTTTCATAGCAGCAAGATCAAAACTTAAATAAGTAAAAGGCTTATCATCAGGGTGTGGGGTGCCTTTAAGATACTCTAAGATAAGTGTGGCATAAACGCCACCAAATAAATCTCCCCTGTTACCGTTCATAGCAAGGCGTCGAGCAATTAAGGCAGCCAAATTATAATCAAACCTCCCTGAGAGGGCGGTTGCCAGGATAGCAATATCCGGCGCAGAAGTGTTGCTCGTGTTGTCACGAGCTAACACTCCTCTAGCAACATAATATGCAAAATACCCGAGGTGAGGGAATAAGATGCTGGAGATTTTTGACCGATGAATATCCCTCGTACCCATGCTGCAGAGAGAGTTGAAGACGGTTTTCAGCTCGGAGGGCTGAGAGGTCATCTTCGTCGTCCGCCCAACGTTTGGCACACCTATTATTTCACAAAACTTTTCCAAGGGCATGGTCAAAAGATCATTGTAAATTTTAAACTCAATAGAACCAGTATCAAGGTTATATCTAAAACTGTTAATGAAACCGGAGGTGGGTTTTTGATACTGAGTAACACGACACGTGACGAGCCGTGTCAGACCTGCATTAGCACAAAGATTATAAAACTCATCCTTAATTCCCACAGCTTCAAGGAATTCATCACATGGGAACATCATAGCACGTGCTGGACTTGTGTCTTCCAACAACTCTAGGGGCACATGATCTTCATTGTAGCTCACCCTAGCAGTCGAGGGTGAAGCTGCGGCTCTAGTAACTCGATCGGAGTGTGCGGGCTTCTTCTTCTCAAGCCACCCCTTTGCCCTTCCTAACAAACTCATTCCTGAAATTTTTGACAAATTACAAAAACAAGGATTTAAACAAAGTGGGTTAAGGCAAACTACTCAACTCACTTACCTAAGGCAAAAACTTGCATCAAAACTTGGAAAATAAATTTCTACACATGCATGCAAGCTCATCTACACAGCACCAAGAACTACTAAATACTCACAAATGAAGCCACCAACCAAAAATATAATTGGAGGGGTGGAGGAGTTACATACCAGGGAGTATTTGTTCAAAATCTCAGCTCGAATGATATGCTGTAGAGAGAGATCGAAAATCGCCTCCAAGAACAACAAGAACGCAAGAACAGGTGCAGAACTCGTGTTTTTGGGGAGAAAGAGAGAGAGAGGAATAAGACTCACCTGGAGGCGGGTCCTGTGGGCCCCAGGCGCCCTATGGGCGCGGCTAGGGGGCAGGCCGCGCCAGCTGGCCGCCTGGGCCACTGGTGGCCCCCCTGGTCAGCCCCAGGTGCCTCTGGGTCACTCCCGGCATGGAAATTTTAATTTTAATTTTTCTGAAAACTTCACTGTTGAAATTTTTTCGAAGTTCAAAAAGCTGCAAAACTTTCTGAAAACTTAAAGCAGTGATTAGTATTGTGAAGCTTCAAAAACATAAACACTTGGTACAGCAGGGAGAACAAAAGCTAAAACAAATGAAAACATAACAAGCTCAACTTTTTACCTATATAAAACATGCTCACTAGTAAGGTTGATCAAGTCTTACCAACAAACCGGCGATATATAGAGTAAAAAGTCCCACCTCTTACGAAGTGATCATTGCACCTTTACTTTAATGGACATTGCCCCCACCATAATAGTTTTGTATTTGTGGTGCACATGTAGTGGACAGTCCCATTCTCCAATCTTCACGGTCTCGATGTTTTCTATAGAGTTGATGCCAAGCCTCTTGTCGGTCTTCTTTGGAAAATACACCGTGTGTTCTTTATCATTCACATTGAAGGTAACCTTTCCTTTATTGCAATCAATAATAGCACCTGCGGTGTTAAGAAAAGGTCTACCAAGAATAATGGACATGCTCCCATCCTCGGGCATGTCAAGCACGACAAAATCAGTAAGGATCAAACAATTAGCAACTTCTACGGGAAGATCCTCACAAATACCTATCGGGACGGCTGTTGACTTGTCAGCCATCTGAAGGGAGATATCTGTAGGAATTAGTTTCTCTAAACAAAGCCTCTTGTAAAGAGAGAAAGGCATAACACTCACTCCCGCTCCAAGATCACATAAAGCAGTTTTGACATAATTATTCTTTATGGAGCAAGGAATGGTGGGTATACCTGGATCACCAAGCTTCTCAGGAATGTTGCCACTGAAAGAGTAGTTAGCAAGCATAGTAGATATTGCTTCATTAGGAATTTTTATTTTATTAGTAACAATATCTTTCATATATTTTGAATAGGGAGGTAACTTAATAGCATCAGTCAAAGGGATTTGAAGAAAAACAGGTTTCATCCACTCACAAAACTTATTGTAATGCTCTTCTTCTTTAGATTTGAGAGACTTACCTGGAAAGGGTATGGGTTTCTATATCCATGGTTCTCTTTCCTTCCCATGTCTTCTTGCGACGAAGTCTTCTCTAGTGTACTTTTTGCATTTGTCAGGTGCTTCTTCTTCTCGAACCTCAGGCGGATCATTCTTCTCCTTATCCTTATCTTCAGGTTCGACACCGTCTTCAGTCTCAACATCGGAGGTAGATATACTGTTGGGATCAACAGCTGGCTCTTCACTTGTAATAGGATCATTGGAATTGTCAGCCTCCTTGTGTTTCTTCTTCTTCTTCTTTGGAGAGCCAACAATTTCTTCTTCCTGCATTTGAGAATCTTGCTCGATTCTCCTCGGATGCCCCTCTGGATAGAGAGGATCTTGAGTGCTAATTCCTCCTCGGGTCTTAATCCCGAAGGCCTGTAAATCATCCTGTTTGGCATTGTTAGCAAGCAAATCTTTTTGCACATTAGAAATTTGTTCAAGCTGAGTTCGAACCATATGAAAATGCTTCACAAGACATTTAACATCATTAACTGTTCTACCTTGAACATCAAGCAAACTTTTGATAGCAAGGGAATTATCATGCAATTGACTTTGTATCCTCTCATTAAAATGACTTTGCTTCAGAAATTACCAAGCTCATCTAAACATTGATCAGGAGGCTTACCATGAGGGATGTCACTTGCGTTGAAATCTAAAAGAGAGTGTACCTCTACCATAGGAGGGTGAGTGGTAGGCTCACACAACTTCTCAATAGGGGGTAGATTCTTCACGTCTTCAGTTTTAATACCCTTCTCTTTAATAGACTTCTTTGCTTCTCGCATATCTTCGGGGCTTAGAACAAACATTCCCCTCTTCTTTGGTGGTGGAGGTGGTTCAGGGACGGACCAATCTTCATGGTTTTTGGCAATCCTGCCCATCAATTCTTCTGCATCGTCCGATGTTCTTTTCCTGAAAACACAACCAGCACAACTATCCAAATAGGACATGGATTCATCAGTTAGACCAGCATAAAATATATTGATTAATTCATTCTTAGGGACTCCATGTTCTGGTCTAGCCCGGATCAGACTACAGTACCTCCCCCAAGTTTTAGGGAGGTGCTCATCCTGCAACTGTTTAAAGTTATAAATTCTTTGTAAAGCAGCATGTTGCATATGAGCAGGAAAGTACTTATCAACAAAAGAGTGAGCTAAGTCTTGAGGACTCTTAATGGAACCTCATGGTAGTGCATCATACCATGTTTTAGCACCTTCCTTCAAAGAGAAAGGAAGAAGCTTAGTCACATAAAAGTTTCGTATCTTTTCATCCGTGGTAAACAAGCCACCCAACTCAGTGAGTTTGGTCAGGTGCGCAATAGCATCATCATTTTCTCTGCCATAAAAGTGGTCAGCTTCAACCATAGATATAAGTGAAAGATCAACAGAGAAATCATAATCAGGATCATTGATGCATATAGGAGATGTAGCAAATTCAGGATCAGGAACAGTCTTGTTCTTCAAGGAGTGTTTTTCAAGCAGCTTCTTAATAGCTTCAGGGTCAGATTCGGCAAACTCTGTCAGTTCCCTGCATAAATCATCATCAAGCATAATGTAATCATCATCAAGGAGTCTCTCCTTGAGTTTACTCAAATCAGGATAATCATAAGTTCCACCAATGGGGTAGCGAGTAACATGAATTTCAATTCCAGGTTTTTTGCAGCAACAACGATCTATTTCTCAAGAGCATAACCAAGTGAACTAATATCATCAAGGGTAGTAGAAGCATCATCAAAAGTATCGGACATAGTAGCAGATTCAGTAGAAGCATCATGTGGTGGTGACGAGGCAAACTTACTCATAACAGAAGGTGAATCAAGTGTAGCACTAGTGTTCAGAATAGTACCTCTTCTTGTAGTGGATAGTAAGATCGGAACCTTGGGGTCTCCTTTCTTACCCATAGCGGATGAAGTGCAGCAGGTTGGATACTTCAAGTAGACATGTAAATATTGTTATGCTCCCCGGCAACAGCGCCAGAAAACGGTACTTGATAACCCTCAACCGTAAGGGATCGAGATAGTCTTCGCGGGTAAGAATAACCCAATTTATAGATTCGACACACGGGGAGCCAAAGAGTATTTATAAGCTTTGACAGTTGAGTTGTCAATTCAACCGCACCTGAAATATACTTACTTGCAACAAAAGATAAGTGGTAACGGTGATATGATAGTGATGGAGGTAACAGCAAAAGTAAACAGCAAAAGTAACAACTAATAACCAGCAGGATGGAAACACTGTAGGCTAGGGAGATGGATGGTTGGGTGCTGCATGGATGAGATATATCATGAATCTAACTTGGGGCAAGGCACACAGAAAAGTAATGATCATCTAGGCAAATATCAAACATTAGGCATGTATCCCATAGGTAGTTGTATGTGCTTGCAATAAGAACTTGCACAACATCTTTTGTCCTACCATCCCGCTACGAACGGGGCCAAAAGGAACTTATGGAGATTAAGGTGCTCCTGTCAAAGAGCACCGGAACAAAGCAATAAACTCAATGGATACATGTAATCCTCAAACTATGGACCATCCCCTTTGGTGTCCCAAGCTGTGACTTTTGGGATCGCCGGTTCCAGACCGTAATAGGTGCAAACAACTCATAGATAGGATCAAGAACACAAATATATTCATGCAAACACATATGGTTCAGACTTGAAATTATGGCACTCTGGCCCTAAGTGACAAGCATTAAGAGCAACAAGTTGAAGCAAAGATGATAAACACCATAGTAGATGATAGGCAACATGCCCCCAACAATCTGATAAACTATTACATGATCTAACTCATCCAATCCCTACCACCCCCTTTGCCTACAGCAGGGAATTACTCACACATGGAAGGAGAAGTCATGGAGGGAGGATGGAGTGGTGATGATGATGACGATGGCGACGATATCCCCTCTCCGGAGGCCAAATCAACCTCCAGATTAGCCCTCCCGAAGAAGAACGGAGGGTGGCGGCGGCTCCGCGACGGGAACTGGGAAAACGACTTCTGTTCTGGGGTTTTCTCGTCACGGGGATAAATACGGGTCAAAGTAGGGCACCAGAGGGGGAAGGACCCGCCCAGGCGGCCTCCCGGCGCGGCCAGGGGTGGGGCCGCCTGGGCCCCCCCTGGCTGCCCTCTGGCCCATCTCCTGGCACAAGGGCCCTTCGGGTGCGTGGATTTTCTGTGATTTTTCTTGGAATTTTCTGAGATACCTAAAAATCCGTTTTCCTGCACACAATAAAACCCTACAGGCAGCTCTGCTGAAAACAGCGTCAGTCCGGGTTAGTTTAGTTCAAATCATGCAAGAATGAGGTCAAAACAATAGCAAAAGTGTTTGGAAAAAGTAGATACGTTTGAGACGTATCAGATGCGCAGCGCGGCGAAGGAGATGGTGAGGGCGTCGACGACGTCGTCCGCCAGCGCGACGAGCACGTCGGAGTAGGAGGGGGGCCTCGTTTGAAGCATGCTCCCGGCCAGGACCTCAAGCTGCCCCAGGGTGGGCGCCAACTGTCGTGGTGGGCGCACGACAGATGCCAAGGGATGTCTAAATATAGGAGGCGGCTCGAGGGCACTGGTGGGCTCCAGAAGCGGGGTTGGTATGAGCGAGCATGGGACGCAAGACATACCCAAGTTCGGGGTTCTCCGGAGAGATAACACCCCTAATCCTGCCGAGCGTGGTTGATGTTTTACCAGTACAGAGTTGCTTCTTCAGCTGTATGGAGGAAGGAGGAAGACATGCCAGGGCTTAGGCTGCTTCTCCTGAGGTGTGTCTATCCTGTTCTCTACTAGGGCTCGCCCGTATGCATGAGGGCTCTGGGGGTTTTATAGGCCAACCCCCAAGGATACAATGGTAATGTTTCACGGCCGTGGGGCCAAATTGTCTTCGTCCGGGAAGCGGGCGCTGGGTCCCGCCGGGTACAGGGCTCGCTGGGTTCTTTGGATGTGGGGCCCGCTGGGTACGTTGGCACAGTGTGCCATCTTGTCATTCGTCAGGGAGTGGCCGGGTTGAGTCGGGTACAGTGTGTTCCGTCATGTCACCGTGTGCTGGCGTCATGGGTGGTGATGATTACAATGTTGCCACGCCTCAGCTGACTAGGGGCATGGGAGAAGTAGTGTTGCCTCGGTCATCGGTAGGTGGCTGATGTCTACACACGCTTCTATTCTTGTAGACTATGTTGGGCCTCCAAGTGCAGAGGTTTGTAGGACAGCAGCAATTTCCCTCAAGTGAATGACCTAAGGTTTATCGAACTCAGGGAAGTAGAGGTTGAAGATGGTCTCTCTCAAGCAACCCTGCAACTAAGATACAAGAAGTCTCTTGTGTCCCCAACACACCAAATACAACTAGGAGTTGTATAGGTGCACTAGTTCGGCGAAGAGATGGTAAAATATGGATGATAGGAGTGGCAAAGCAAAGTAATACAAATCTGTAATAAAAAGTGCAGCAAGCAAACAAGTGGTAAACGTGAGCACAAATGGTATTGCAATGGTGGAAACAAGGCCAAGGCTTCATACTTTCACTAGTGGCAACTCCCAACAACATTAACATAATCGAATCACATGATATTTCCCATAATGGAGACACACTCGTAGGTCATTCCTTTGTGGTCAAGAGAGGACGAGAATTATGTAGGGCTACAAAAGCACACCTCAAAGTTCGTTGTTCCCAATCTATGGATTTCCCAATGTCACCGCGGCCATCCAAAGAGAGTACCACAATCACCACAACATATCTCAAGGATAGTCAAAGACAAGCACCAAGAGACTCTCAATCTTCAATCAACACACAAAAGAGGAAATCACTCATGAAAATATTCTTCTAATCCATGTCCAATAGACCGCTGTCACCTTGGTCTCGGGGATTATACTAGATAAAGAGAAGTGAGTACATCAATCCAATACATAGAGCAAGGGGAAATATCATGGGATCACCCTAGATTAACATAGCCTATGATCACAACAAAGATCACATCATGGGAGAGAGAATTGACCACATAGCTACTGGTAGAAACCTCAGCCCCGAGGAGGAACTACTCCCGCATCATGGAGGGAGGAAGCAACGTCGATGGTGATGAATCCGGGGGCACTTCCCCGTCCCGGCAGGATGCCGGCACAGGAATTCTGGTCCCCCGAAACTTGGTGGCCATGGCGGCGGAGATCGGAATTGCTTCTGGAGAAAAGGGTTCCGGAATCGAGGGTTTCGGGACGCGAGGAGTATATATGCCAAAGGGGGTCACTAGAAGCGGAGAGGGGGGCCTAGGCGCCCCCCCTAGGGCGGCCAGGGGTGGGGCCGCCTGGGCTGCCCCTGGCTCCCCTCTGGCCCCACTTTGGTTTTTCTCGAAGCTTCCTGTATGCTGATTTTTTCTGTATTTTTCCCGGAATTTTTGGAGCACTTTTAATATGGGGAAATCTGAAATAGAAAAACAGCAGAAAACAGGAACTGGCACTGTGGTGCGCTGAGTTAATAGGTTAGTACAAATATGATCAAAAGTGTATGGAAGTGCATAAATATCATAGCAATATCACACAAAAGAAGCATGGAGCAAGCAGAAATTATAGATACGTTTTGGACGTATCAACATCCCCAAGCTTAATTCCTGCTCGTCCTCGAGTAGGTAAATGATAACAAGCATAATTTCTATGGTGACATGCTACCAACCATATAAGAACTTTTTAAGTAAAGCAATCAAGGCATGTAATTCAATTCAAGTCATAACAAGCAAGAGTCTATATTAGCATTGTAACAAGCAACATAAGAACATAAAGGTGCATGAGCTCTCGCTGTCCATGAATCGAATGTCTCCAAATGGTGTTTGCGTGCAAGAAAGGGGATAGGGATATATGAGAGAGTAAACATAGTTTTTGTATTGTTGAGAACTTAATCTACTAAAGTTTCACACTTGGTCTTCTTTGGAATCTTATCTTGACTCATCCCCAGACCACCGGCCAGGTACAAGTCAAAATGATCCATTCCCTTTTGATATTTTGAGCACTCATGCAATGGATGAGCGTAAGCAAGAAAGTTGACACTTAGGATGGCAAAGAGAGAAAAATGATGAAGGGGGAAGACAAAAAAGGTGTGAAAGGCTCACATCAATGAGAACAATCATAGGCGAGAGAAAGCCAAATGATAGATATGATGTGAGGAGTAGGGATTGCCATGCAACGGATGCACATATGAGCTAAGGTAAGCTCTCCAATGGAACTAGTGGGGGTGCATCCAACTTGCTTGCTCAAGAAGACCTAGAGCTCTTTTGAGGAGGCTCATCATTGGAATATACAAGCCAAGTTCTATAGTGTGAAGGTCCCCACATAGCTATATGCATGAATGATAATCTCTATGGAGTACAAGGTATAAGATGGAGTACGAGTGTGGATCTCTCAAAAGAAATAGTAGTGTGCCCCCTTCTCTCTTTTTATTTCTTTTTTCTCTTTTTTTTTTATATTTTTGTGGCCTCCATGGCTCTTTCTATTTAACTCTCATTTGTCCTCTTTGGGATCTTTTGATTTTGTCCTCTTTGGGATCTTTTGATTTGTCCTCTTTGGGATTTTTTCCTCACTTTAGGGGCAACACTCTACAAATTACAAGAGGTATAGAAGATCTTTCACACTTTACGAAAGTACTCAACATAAATAAAATGAAACTATCATGATGTATGCAAGTGTATGCCTCTGCCGGTGTAGCAGGATATGCAATGATACTAGCGCGTCATGTAGCAATGATTTGGGCAAGGACCAACTAGCATGCGGCTCATCGATCAAGCAAAAAGCATGTATGACATGAAGATCAAGTCATGAGAAGATGGATGTTGAATGGCAATGTATCTCGGAAAGGCTATGGAAATGCCTTAATAGGTAGGTATGGTGGCTGTTTTGAGGAAGGATATAATGAGGCTTATGATGACAGAGCGTATCGTGCCAAGGATTTGGATGCACCAGCGAAGTATGCGCCAACTCTCGAGGTGAGAAAGGGCAATGCACGGTACCGAAGAGGCTAGAAAATATGGCTAGGTGGAAGTGTCAACTTTCGAATACTCACATTAGTCCGAAGAACTAATGCACTTATTATCGGTAACTCTCAATCTAATTAGGAGGTTCACAAAGAGACAAGTACCCCGAGGAGGAGTGTATGGGGGTTTGGTTGTCCTTGCGCATCCTCGACTCATGGTACGTGAGTGTACTCTAATATTCGATCCCTCCAAAGATTAGTGATCCATCTAGTAGCTAAAGTTCTCAACTATTTTGTAGGTTTTCGAAAATAAACACGGATTGCACAAAATACGACATCTATCACTAATAGGCTAAAGCTCTTGACACCAAAAGTTCAGACATCACTCATGGCAATACCTCAAAACTATTGCAAGTTACTACTAAAATTAAATAGCAACCTCAGTTACCTACTTTAAGTTAAGACACACAACTCAGTGCAACAGGCAAACTCTCTTAACAAGATAATCATGAAAACTCAAGAGAGTTCAACAACCAACTAAACAAAAGCTCTTTAAAAAGAAAAGCATGAAAACTAAGAGCTAAACATGACAGCAGCTATGGAAAGACAAAGAACACACACAACAAAGGTAAGCATGAAAATCCTATGTTGTGTTCTAGGTTGAAGTGGAGCGTGTTTCTCTCCCACACAAAGAAAGCTGGGTTCTAACTTGTTATGAACAGAAAGCGAAGCTAAAAAAACTAAAAAGGAAACTAAGAACAAGACGCTCCAAGCATAGTACATAACGCATGAAGTGATTAAAATATAGTGGAACGAAAGACGAACTGATAATTGTTGATAGAGAAGGGGATGCACGGGGGCATCCCCAAGTTTAGACGCTTGAGTCTTCTTGAATATATCTTGGGGGTGCACGGGGGCATCCCCAAGCTTGAGCGTTTGACCCTCCTGAATCTTCTTTTATCATCTTCCCTCGCACACTTGAAAACTCCCTTCATACATAACTCATCATAATCTGATTAGCAAGGTTAGTACCCATAATAAAATAATTTTTCCCTACTGGAAATAAGGATAATCTTGAAGAGCTACTGTTTCTCAAGATTGCCAAAAGGTTTTTGCAAAGAAAAAGCAACCTCAAGGTTTGCAAAATGAAGAAAAGGTAAAACAGGACAGAATCTGTGAATAACAGACCAGTAGGTAGTAAATAATTTTTTCGGGGCACTTATGCAACTCAACTCAAAAAACTCAGAACAGATTCTCGAAAGCCAATTGTATAGAGCACGCTGTCAAAAAAATTCAGAACAAAAAGATGATCTGGTGATTTTATACGAATTTTTCTGTCCAAGGACAGAATCTGTTTTCTGGACAGCACGTCACAACTTTTGAACTTTCTTGCAATCGGAGGCTAAACTTGGCACAAAGCTGAAAAATAAAGATACAATGATGTTTCTACAGTAGTAACAAACATAAAGACCACTAAAAACTGAAAGAACAAACTGAAAGCAAAGATAACAAGGGTTGTCTCCCTAGAGCTCATTCTTTATAGCCATAAAGATAGGCTTAAGACTTTAATGATGCTCTCGTAGGAATAAGAGTTGAAGAACAAAAGAGAGCATCAAGAAGAAAATACCAAACACATTTAAGCCTAACATGCTTCCTATGCATAAGAATATTGCAACAGAGTAATTCATTGAAGCACAAAGCAATAAGCATAGGAAGAGAAAACAAGTGCAGCTTCAAAACCTTCAACATAAAGAGAGGGAACTTGATATTATTGAAATATCTATAAGCATATGTTCCCTTCTCATAATAATTTTCAGTGGGATCACGAATAAACTCAACAATATAAGCATCACATAAAGCATTGTTACCATGATCCACATGCAAAAAGGTATCATTACTCTTCATATAAGCAAAATTCTTCTTATTAGGAATAGTGAGAGTAAAGCAATCATAACCATCATGGTAATCATCATATTTAGGAGGCATATCATAATCATAATAAATTTTATCCTCAATAGTAGGTGGACTAAAAAGCTCACATTTATCATTGTAATCATCATATATAGGAAGCAAAGTATCATCAAAGTAAATTTTCTCTTTAAAAGTTGGGGGACTAAAAATATCATGTTCATCAAACGTGTCATCCTCAAGCTTAGAGCTTTCCATGTCATTAGCAATATTGATATTCAAAGAAAGCATACTAATAACATCACCACCATCATGATTGTTATGCAAATAATAAAGTTCCATAGGTTTTTTAATTTTCTCTTCAAACACATCATGTCCCAAAGCAAGGTAGAGCTTATAAAGCTCTCTAATTTTTTTGTTGTTTTCCATTAAGCCTGACTAGTGAAAATAAAAACAAGAAACAAAAAGATTTAATTGCAAGATCTAGAGAAGGTACCTTCACTTACCTCACTTCCTCGGCAACGACGCCAGAAATAGCTTGATATCTACCCACGCTTCTATTCTTGTAGACTATGTTGGGCCTCCAAGCGCAGAGGTTTGTAGGACAGCAGCAATTTCCCTCAAGTGGATGACCTAAGGTTTATCGAACTCAGGGAAGTAGAGGTTGAAGATGGTCTCTCTCAAGCAACCCTGCAACTAAGATACAAGAAGTCTCTTGTGTCCCCAACACACCTAATACAACTAGGAGTTGTATAGGTGCACTAGTTCGGCGAAGAGATGGTAAAATATGGATGATAGGACTGGCAAAGCAAAGTAATACAAATATGTAATAAAAAGTGCAGCAAGCAAACAAGTGGTAAACGTGAGCATAAATGGTATTGCAATGGTGGAAACAAGGCCTAGGCTTCATACTTTCACTAGTGGCAACTCCAAACAACATTAACATAATCGAATCACATGATATTTCCCATAATGGAGACGCACTCGGAGGTCATTCCTTTGTGGTCAAGAGAGGACGAGAATTATGTAGGGCTACAAAAGCACACCTCAAAGTTCGTAGTTCCCAATCTATGGATTTCCCAATGTCACCGCGGCCATCCAAAGAGAATACCACAATCACCACAACATATCTCAAGGATAGTCAAAGACAAGCACCAAGAGACTCTCAATCTTCAATCAACACACAAAAGAGGAAATCACTCATGAAAATATTCTTCTAATCCATGTCCAATAGACCGTTGTCACCTTGGTCTCGGGGATTATACTAGATAAAGACAAGTGAGTACATCAATCCAATACATAGAGGAAGGGGAAATATCATGGGATCACCCTAGATTAACATAGCCTATGATCACAACGAAGATCACATCATGGGAGAGAGAATTGACTACATTGCTACTGGTAGAAACCTCAGCCCCGAGGAGGAACTACTCCCGCATCATGGAGGGAGGAAGGAACGTCGATGGAGATGAATCCGGGGGCACTTCCCCGTCCCGGCAGGATGCCGGCACAGGAATTCTGGTCCCCCGAAACTTGGTGGCGATGGCGGCGGAGATCGGAATTGCTTCTGGAGAAAAGGGTTCCGGAATCGAGGGTTTCGGGACGCGAGGAGTATATATGCCAAAGGGGGTCACCAGAAGCGGAGAGGGGGGCCAGGCGGCCCCTAGGGCGGCCAGGGGTGGGGCCGCCTGGGATGGCCGCCTGGGCTGCCCCTGGCTCCCCTCTGGCCCCACTTTGGTTTTTCACGAAGCTTCCTGTACGCTGATTTTTTCTGTATTTTCCTGGAATTTTTGAGCACTTTTAATATGGGGGAAATTTGAAATAGAAAAACAGCAGCAAACATGAACTGGCACTGTGGTGCACTGAGTTAATAGGTTAGTCCAAATATGATCAAAAGTGTATGGAAGTGCATAAATATCATAGCAATATCACACAAAAGAAGCATGGAGCAAGCAGAAATTATAGATACGTTTTGGACGTATCAGTGGCGTCTCGTCCCATCGTACGGCTAGGATGGGAAGGGAGCTGACCCGTGGCCGGATTGGGGAACACGCCACAGGTTGATCTGGCTTGTTGGAGAAGTCTTGGTGCGCCGGGTCCGGATCCTTTGAGCAGGCCGTTGGGGCCGGATTGCGGGAGCAAGCTGGACTAGAGAGTCTTGCCGGATCGTGAGTCCTGGCCGGGTCGAGCGACCCGGTCAAGTGAGAGCCGGATTGCGGGGCGATGCTGGCCCCATCGTTTTTGAAAAGGATACGGCTTCCGTTGCCTGCTTGGGGTCCATCCCCCCGACAGCGACCATGGGAGACAACACCTGCTTTGTTAGTAACATCAGTAGTGCCCTTTATACATACAAGAAGAGGCGATCCATCGGAATAAGTTGCCAGGCGCCACAAATATATGGGTCTTGCTTGTCCTCATGCTCGTGATCATCACCATCGTCATCTCCCCTTGGTTATAAAATTTTTCAAGTATAGGTGGTGGAATGTTCACAGGACCTTGGAAACACAAGAATGTTAATTAGTACGGTGATACTAACTAGCATGCATGTGGATGAAACAATTCTAATTACGGTGGAAGACAAACGTACCGAAACAATAAGGATCCCATGCAAAAACACTGCCACGAGTGGTGGCAGCAAACACAGGACGCTCATATTGAATTGCATCACAGTACTCGTTCGTATCCAGAAATTGATTTTTGAGCAATATCCATCCATCCGTGGAAGCAGAGACGACAACAAGCTTGTCGAATATAGCAACAGCAACATAGTTCTTGTAATCCCAAGAGCGGTAGGGAACTCGAGAAATTACTATCTTCCGTAGACGACAATCATGATGATCGTATCTGAACGTACGTAGACTATTTGTGTGTTGAACCTCATGGCAGTCTGAGATTTTTGAAAGTGGAACCCGGTGACGAGTGTACACATTCACAAGTTCCCACTCGCAGTTGTTCCCAATATAAACAACCCAATCTCCATTTGCGCCAGCCCAAGCCTTAGCCTTAAGTGATGGCATCTTAACATAACACGTATCATTATCAAGCGGCATCAACTTGCAAATGGCAAGGCTTCCATCATCCTCATGACGGCGAGCAAGGTCATGGCGAAGAAGATAGGGGAGATCAAACCGCTCCTAAACACTTGGGTTCTTTGTAATGGTCCTATTTGTTAAGTCGAGAATGGTCTTGTACGAACCTGCCATGCTAGCCGAGGTGATGACGTCGCACGTATCAATGAATTCCTCCACCACGTCATCTTTCAGATTGGGGCAAGAATAACGGGGTCGTTTCCGGCCTATTCTCTCCATGGAGAAGACAATCGAACAATGGCAGAAGGAAGGGTGAGGGAAAATGGAGGGAGGAAGAGCGTGCGACAGCAGTCCCAAATCGAGAGGGAAAGGCGAAGAGGCGATGGACAGTTGCCACGGTACGAGAAGAGGCTAGTGGGGAGCGAACGGTTGCCACAGAGGTCACACACTAATGACAAGGCCGAGTGAACAGCATGCCGTATATCGCACACACCTTGATCTGGCAGACCATTTCTTTTGTGTTTCCTAATCACAAACAGTTCAACCGAGTGAACCGTATGCTGTATATCGCACACGCCTTTATCTGGTTGCCTGTTTCTTTTGTTCCTCCTCATCGCAAACAGTTAATTGAACTCAACCGTATGCCATGCATTGCACACGCAACTAAACTCTAAACCGTGTTTGATGCATCCTACATCGCAAACATTTTGCATCTTTTTTGACGGTTTTTTACACCCCCCGTTTGCGATTATGACATAGCACATAGTTTCGTCGAAGGGTCTCTGATCGTAGTGTCGCATTGGTAACATCCTGCAGTAGTGACTACAAATAACAGAAATAGTTTTTGTCCTAAATAAAACTTAGCGGCAAATAAAAATACTAAACTAATAACTTACCATAAAAGAAAATATAACATTATTAGATTAACAAAAAGTCTTTTATAATATTCTTCAATAGAAATAAGAATCAACTAAAAAGCTTTTATAAAACTCTAGTAATGATCAAAATAATATTAACTAAGAATTAAATAAAAAATCAACTAATAATACAAATTGTTTCTTATCTAACGTAAAGTTAATAGAAAGTCAAATTTATCCAACTAATTTTTTAAAGTACTTTTTGTTAAAAACTTTAATAGCAAAAAGAATTAAATCAAAACTAGGAATGTATGCTACTGTTTTTTAATCTATTTAAAACAAAACTAATATACGATGGTGGTCCCAATTGGTGGCTCCAACAGGGACTAAAGGCCTAAGAGCATCTCCAACCGCGCCCCCAATAACACCCCAGCCCCCTTTTTTGCCACTGGCACCAAAAAAACGGCCCAGTCGCACCCCTAGGAGCCCATTTTTCGCCAGTTAGGCCTGAAACTAGTGCCGACGGACCCAGGTCGAACCCGGCACGCTAGGGGCACTCAGGGGCACCGGGGAAATCGTTTTTGGCTCGAATGAACGGCGGCCCCTGTCATGGGAGTAAGTCAGACAATAAGAATAGGGGGTACGTAGGAGGAGGCAAGGCCCTAGCTACGACGATGTTGTACACTGGAGTTTACGAGTTTGGGCCCCACTCGTAGGAGGTAACAACCCTACGTCTCGGT
>LR738713.1:76824131-76844718 GCA_902687465.1 Secale cereale
TTAGACTTCAATGTCTTCGACTCTAGGGTAGTTTCTTTGGGTAGGGCATCTAGGTCAGGCCTAGTACCCAACCCTAGGTACATCTCTTCGTCATTAGACCCCGAATGGATTGAAGGTCGACTGGAGGGAGGTTCGCCAAAGCGGATTCATCTTGCTCCAGCATACCGAGCAAGTTTTTTGAGGTACCCGGAATTGTGTTCACGATCCGCTTCCTCAGCAGTCACCTTTATCCATTCAGGTCTTCAAGGGGTCGTCGAGTGGGTTCTGTCAGTTTGTTTCCGAGCCGGCCAAGCCAGAGTATCTCAGGTGTGATTCGCTGGCTCTGCGTATCCAAGATATCTCGGGATTTTTTGGACTGTGGAGAAGCTCACGGGGCGGGACGGGAGGTTGGCGCAGTTAATGGAGCGGGAGGATAGGGGCTCCTCGATTCTCACACCACCTTTTCCACCACATATTAAGCAGCCGCCCATTGTGGGATGCGACATCACCGCTTGGGCCCACGGGTCAGCCACTCGGAAACGCGAACATAAAGGGCGCCGTCGCCGAGATGCTTGCACTGTGCCTCCCATTTCTTTCTCCTCTCGCCTCTCTGCACTTTACTTTCTCTTGTCACGTTCGAGCTCTCCAGCAATGGTGAAGGACGGACCTGCCAAGAAAGCAGCGTCCAAGGGCAAGAAACTGTCGAAGGGGTCATCCTTGCGGTCCGGTCTGCCATCGGGCTGGATCTAGGGGGATTGGATCCACTCGACCATCACGAAATAGGATCTGGAGGGTCTCAGTGCCGAAGGCCTCATCGCGCCTGGGTCTTGGAGGATGCCGGGGAGTGATGTTGCTTAAAGCTACATTGGTTTTTCCCCAAAGAGGATGGGATGATGCAGCACATCAGCGGTAGGTATTTCCCTCAGATGTGAAACCAATGTTATCGAACCAGTAGGAGAACCAAGAAACACAACGTAAACAACACCTGCACACAAATAACAACACCTCGCAACCCGATATGTTAAAGGGGTTGTCAATCCCTTTCGGGTAACGAACGTGAGAGAGACATAAATATTGGTAGATTGGTTGATAAAAAAGATAAATTGCAGTAACATATTTTTTTGTTGTTTGTTTAGTAGATCTAAAAATAAAAGCAAAGGCAAATAGATCGCAAAGGAAAATATATGAGAAAGAAGACCCGGGGGCCGTAGGTTTCACTAGTGGCTTCTCTCGAGAAAAATGGCAACGGTGGGTGAACAAATTACTGTTGGGCAACTGATAGAACTTTACATAATTATGACGATATCAAGGCAATGATCATTACATAGGCATCACGTCCAAGATTAGTAGACCGACACCTGCCTGCATCTACTACTATTACTCCACACATCGACCGCTATCTAGCATGCATCTAGTGTATTAAGTTCATGGAAAAATGGAGTAATGCATTAAGAACGATGACATGATGTAGACAAGATCCGTATATCTATGGTGTTAGATATGAATCTCGTCGTTTTATCCTTAGTGACAATGATACATGCATGTCAGTCCCCTTCTGTCACTGGGATCAAGCACCGTAAGATCAAACCCACTACCGGACACCTCTTCCCGTTGCAAGATAAATAGATCAAGTTGGCAAAAAAATCCAATATCGGAGAAGAAATACGAGGCTATAAGCAATAATGTATATAAGAGATCAAAGACACTCAAATAACTTTCATGGGTATAAAAAGATAGATCTGATCATAAACTCAAAGTTCATCGGATCCCAGCAAGCACACCGCAAAAAGAGTTACATCATATGGATCTCCAAGAGACCATTGTATTGTGAATCAAAAGAGAGAGAGAGGAAGCCATCTAGCTACTAACTACAGACCCGAAGGTCTACAAATAACTACTCACGCATCATCGAAGAGGCACCAATGGAAGTGGTGAACCCCTCCGTGATGGTGTCTATATTGTATTTGGTGTTTCTGGACTCTGCGGTGACTGGATGAATATTTCATCGAGTCCCCTAGGGCTTTGGGAATATTTGGGTATTTATAGAGCAAAGAGGCGGTCCAGGGGGCACCCGAGGTGGGCACAACCCACCAGGTCGTGCCTGGGCCGCCCGGCGCGCCCGGCGCGCCCTGGTGTATCGTGCCCTCCTCGGGACTCCCCCCAGGTGCCACCAGGGCCGTTTGTCTTCCTTCTAGCCATAAAATATCACAAAATAGTTTCGCGGTGTTTGGGATCCGTTTGATATTGATTTCCTGCGATGTAAAAATATGTAGAAAACAGCAACTGGCACTTGGCACTATGTCAATAGGTTAGTACCACAAATGGTATAAAATGACTATAAAATGATTGTAAAACATCCAAGAATGATAATATAATAACATGGAACAATCAAAAATTATAGATACGTTGGAGACGTCTCAGCATCCCCAAGCTTAAATCCTACTCGTCCTCGAGTAGGTAAGTGATAATAACAGAATTTTTTATGTGGAGTGCTGTTTATCAAGTCATATCATATTATATCCTTTATAGCATTGACATTTGGACTTTTATATGGTTCAAAGCAATAGTCTAGTTTTGTCATAATAATTTACATACTCAAGCATATTAACAAGCAAAGCATGTCTTTCAAAATATCAATGCTAAAATAAGTTATCCCTAGCCCATTATGCTCTATGATTAATCCATTCATGAAACACACTCGCATATTAGTTACATCCAATGCTCAAGTACAATCATAGCGTTTCCTAGTTGGTGCTTGTAAGAGAAGATGGAGACTCAAATTCAAAAATAAAAATTGTATAAGTAAAAGAAAGGCCCTTTGTAGAGGGAAGTAGCACTACAAAAAAAAAGACACATCCGTGACATTTCGAGCCGAACAAAACTTTTTTCTGTCATACTTATGACACTTCTATGACAATAATTGTAATAAAACATGGTATCGACATAGATGTGGTGGGGTCCTACTTCTATGGCAAAAAATCATGACAAAAATGGGCTTTTCGTCCTGGGCGGGCCACAGACGCAGCTGCATGACATTCTTTGGGCCGTCCATGACAGAAAAAACCATGGTACAAGCGAGGGCGAGGAAAATATCGGGGTATTCCCGGTTACGGTGGGTGGTCGAGGCCGAGCGATGCGCATATCTCTCATACACGCACGCGCGTTGGTGCGAGGTGTTGGGCTCTAACTGAACCCGAGCGAGGCATTGGGCTCTAACTGAACCCGAGTGATTGCACTGCAGGCTACGCGTTACTGTACCCGAGCGATCGATCGATGACTATTAACTGAACCCGATCGAGTGATTCCTTCGCTACTGGTGCTAACTGAAGCCGATGGATGCTGCCTCTGCATGAACAGTGAGCGTTATTGGAGGGTATGGATGAACAGTTCCGGGTGGGGGTGGATGAAGAGGACCCCGTGGTGTTGAACAGGACCCCGATCGATCGAGCCGGTTGGGGTTGCATGAACAGCACCCCGTGGAGGGCTGGATGAACAGGACCACACGTGGAGGGCTGGATGAATAGTAGACGGTGGAGGGCTGGATGAACAGTAGCCCGTGGAGGGGTGGTTGAACATGAGCTCGTGGAGAGGGCTGGTTGAACAGTACCCGGTGGAGTATGATACGTCTCCAACGTATCTATAATTTTTTATTGTTCCATGCTATTATATTATCCTTCTAGGATGTCTTATGGGCTTTATTATACACTTTTATAAGATTTTTGGGACTAACCTCTTAACCAAGAGCCCAGTGCCAGTTTATGTTTTTTCCTTGTTTTTGAGTTTCGCAGAAAAGGAATATCAAACAGAGTCCAATTGACGAGCCAATTTTTTATGTCTTTTTTGGACCAAAAGAAGCCCCCGAAGCAAAAGAGATGGGCCAGGGGAGCCACGGGCTGGCCTCGAGGGTGGGGGGCGCGCCCTGTGAAGGGGGGGGGCGCCCCCCTATCTCGAGGACAGCCCAGTAGCCCCCTGACATGTGTGCCCTACGTCCAAAAATTCCTATAAATACTGAAACCTTCGGAAATTAACCTAGATCGGGAGTTCCGCCGCTGAAAGCCTCTGTAGCCACCGAAAAACAATCTACAACCATTCTGGCACCCTGTCGGGGGGGGGGGGAATCCCTCTCCGGTGGCTATCTTCATCATCTCGGCGCTTTCCATGACGAGGAGGGAGTAGTCCACCCTCGGGGCTAAGGGTATGTATTAGTAGCTATGTGTTTGATCTCTCTCTCTCTCTCTCTCTCGTGTTCTTGAGATGGCACGATCTTGATGTATCGCGAGCTTTGCTATTCTAGTTGGATCTTCTTCTCCCCCTCTACTCTCTTGTAATGGATTGAGTTTTCCCTTTGAAGTTATCTTATCGGATTGAGTCTTTAAGGATTTGAGAACACTTGATGTATGTCTTGCACGTGTTTATCTGTGGTGACAATGGGATATCATGTGATCCACTTGATGTATGTTTTGGTGATCAACTTGTGGGTTCAGTGACCTCGTGAACCTATGCATAGGGGTTGGCACACGTTTTCATCTTGACTCTCCGGTAGAAACTTTGGGGCACTCTTTGAAGTTCTATGGGTTGATTGAATAGATGTTTCTGAGATTGTGTGATGCATATCGTATAACCATGCCCACAGATACTTGAGGTGACAATGGAGTATCTAGGTGACATTAGGGTTTTGGGTGATTTGTGTCTTAAGGTGTTATTCTAGTACAAACTCTATGATAGATTGAACGTTACGACGGACTCTTGAATAGATCGATTAGAAACAATAGCTTTGAGGTGGTTTCGTACCCTACCGTAATCTCTTCGTTTGTTCTCCGCTATTAGTTACTTTGGAGCGACTCTTTGTTGCATGTTGAGGGCTAGTAATATGATCCAATTATGTTATCCTTGTTGAGAGAACTTGCACTAGTGAAAGTATGAACCCTAGGCCTTCCCTACTATCATTGCAATACCGTTTATGGTCACGTTTACCACTTGCTACCTTGCTGTTTTTATATTTTCCTATTACAATAACCTATATCTACTATCCATATTGCACTTGTATCACCATCTCTTCGCCGAACTAGTGCACCTATACAATTTACCATTGTATTGGGTGTGTTGGGGACACAAAAGACTCTTTGTTATTTGGTTGCAGGGTTGCTTGAGAGAGACCATATTCATCCTGCGCATCCCATGGATTGATAAACCTTAGGTCATCCACTTGACGGAAATTTGCTACTGTCCTACAAACCTCTCAACTTGGAGGCCCAACAACGTCTTCAAGAAGAAGGGTGCGTAGTAGACATCGGAGTAGCTCACGGTGAAGGCTAAACAGTCATAGGTGGAGGCATGAGGAGGTCGACGGTGGATGAACAGTAGCCCGTGGAGGCTGGAGGGGGTCGACGGTGGAGATGAACAATATCCCGTGGAGTCCGGTTTTGCGGTACGCCACACCCCTCCCGATGAACAAGACCCCCGTTTCGACCATAGCGCTCCAACACAAGTCCGTTTCCTCCGTTTTGCGGTACGCCACACCCCTCCCGATCAACAGGACCCCCGTTTCGACCGTAGCGCTCTAACACAAGTCCATTTCCTCCGTTTTGAGGTACACCACACCCCTCCCGATCAACAGGACCCCCATTTCGACCGTAGGCGGTCCGTTTCCTCCGTTTTGTGGTATGCCAGACCCCTCCCGATGAACATGATCCCGTTTCGACCGTGGTCGGTCGAACACAAGGCCGTTTCCTCCGCTCTGCGGTATCCCAGGCCTCGTTTCCATTGGCTGCTCCATCCAAGCCCTCCCGATGAACACGACGACGCATTCCGTTCCGACCCAGCTGGTTGGCTCCCCATGAACATGACGACGACCCTGTTTCTCCGTTCCGACCCAGCCATGTACACGAGCCCTGGTCGTACGTACGCGCGAGTAGGCGTTCGAGACCCCGCCCGTATGTATGTACGTGGCCATATTTACTTTCTTGCACCCTGGCCGTAGTACGTACGTGTACATGCTACGTGCACGCCTCTGCTACGTCCGCGCCTCTGCTACGACACGTGCGCGCCTCTACATATGTACGTACACGTTCGCGACCAGAATGACAACGCTACGTACGCTTCGATGTAAGTGCATCTAGTGCCCCTTTGTGATTTTGGTGTATTCAAGACTTATAGGTTAAAGGACTAATGTGAATATGAGTGTGCACATGTCTATAAGTCTATGAGGAGGTTGATATTTACAGAGAAAGTCGACACCTAAAAATTAAGTTCTTCAACTGAAGACTTTGGATTTCTAAAGACTTTCTGAAGACTTTGAAAGTGAAGAAATTGGTGTGACCTTGAAGACTTGGTAATCATTTGAGGAACATGAAGCGTGAAGACTTTTGTTTTCTTAGTTTCTTTTTCTCTTTCTTGAGTCATAGGAAACATCGTACTATTAAAGGGGGTGAAAAATTTCCATTTGATGCTCAACTCAAAATCCTACACCTACCAATCCCTTCGAGTGAAGCCATTGGAAATCTCATACAGTTCAGTCGTATTCTTCAGTGACAGAGACGAAGTTCTTCTGGTCTCTGAGGAATTTGTTCCGTCTCAGGATTTAGGAATTCGCCAGTGCGGATTTCCTACAAATGAGGAACATGATAGCCCTGAGGAATTTGATACTCAAATTTCCGACCGTTGCTGTGCTACGCGCCAGCTGTCCCAAAATATCTACCAACCTAACTGTCATATCGTTAAGGGCATTTATGTCTTATCATGTTGGGCTGCTCCCCAGGCTATAAATAGCCGCCCCCCTACAATCACTAGCTGCTTGTGTGCTCCGAGAGAAACTGAAACTTGTCATAAGAGCAACCCATCCTCCAAGGACTTTGAGTGAAAATCATCAAGTGTGGAAAAGCCCAAACCAAACCCAAACACCTACAAACCCAAAAGTGATTGAGCATCACTTAAGAGATTGATCCTGAGTGGATCCGACGCTTGTTACCTTTGAAGACTATGCTTCTTCCAGACGGTTAGGCGTCATGGTCTAGAGCATCCAAGAGGAATTGTGGATCGCCGAGTGACCGAGTTTGTGAAGGTTCAGAAGTCACCTGTGAAGACTTACCACGAGTGATTGGGCAAGGTCTCTGTGACCTTAGCTCAAGGGGAATATGGTGAGGACTTGGTGTCTTGGACTGTGTGTCCAGGACTGGGTGTCCGGGACTGTGTGTCATGAGGTTTAAATACCTAGCCGCCCTAACCAAATGTACAACTGAGATAGCAGTTCGAACTGGTCTAACAAATCATTGTCTTCACCAAGCTTACTTTTTCTATTTACTCAACTCTTTCATTTCCTCATATCTGTGTTGTGTGCTTGTTCATATCTGTTTGAAGACTATGACTAAATACTTTCTCAATTTCCCCAGTTCAATTTCTTCAGTCTGTTTGTCTTCATCATGTGTTATCCTGTGTTTACGCTTTTTGTACTCTGTGCTTGTCTTCATTTCATCATGATGACCATGGTTGTGTTCTGTTATGTTTACTTCTGAGTACTTATTCCACTGCAAGTAGTTCTTTGCTAAGGAATTTCCTCACCCGCAAATTCCTCAGTGAAGAATTCATAAAAATCGCCTATTCACCCCCCTCTAGTCGATATAACGCACTTTCAATTGGTATCAGAGCAAGGTACTCCCTTGTTCTGTGTGATTTTGGTTTAACCGCCTGGAGTTTTAGTTATGTCGACCGCAGGTATGATCAAGGTCTCCGCTCGGTGTCCTACCTTCGATGGGACGAACTACCCCTACTGGAAGAATAAGATGCGAATGCATCTTGAGGCAATTGATAACGATCTCTGGTATGTTGTGGAAAATGGTGTTCCCTCAGTCTCACCTTCTCTGAATACTTCTGATGTGAAGAGATTCAAGCAACTCGATTCTGAAGCAAAGAATATCATTTGTGGCCATCTGATCAAAGGATAGTATGGAAGAGTGAGTGCTTTGGAAACTGCTAAGCTTATCTGGGATAGGCTGTCCAAAGTCAATGAAGGAGTCTCAACACAGCGTGACTCTCGAGTTGATGTCCTTCGCAATCTCTTCAACCGCTTCAAAAGACTTGACAATGAAAATGTTCAGCAAACCTTCGATCGCCTCACTGACATCTCAAATGAGCTTCAAGCACTTGGTGCCACTGACATCACCGACCATGAGGTGGTGAAGAAACTGCTAAGATCGCTTGATTCCTCATTTGATACTCTGGCATTGATGATACAAGAGCGTGATGATTACAAGTCACTTGATCCCGCTGATATCCTCGAAAGGCTAAATACTCATGAGTTCCAACTTGCTGAAAAGAGAGATCTCTATGGTCCGAGCTATGGCAGATCACGTGCCCTGAAGGCCAACGTTGTCTCTGTATCTGAAGGTGAAGATTCTGGTAGTAGCCTTGGTGATCCTGAAGAACTGAGCCAGGAGCTAGCACTGCTCGTGAAGAAATTCCAAAGGTTCTCAAGATGTGGTCGCTTTGGAAAATTCTCAAGGAGAAATGATTCCTCATCCAGTGACTACAATAAGAGGCTATGTCACAAATGCAAGAAGCCTGGTCACTACATTCAAGATTGTCCTCAGTGAGAAAAGGAATCTAAGAAGAAGAAATACAAGGATTACAGTTATGATGATGCGAAGCAGAAGAAGAAATCGTCAAAATCTTCATCATCAAAATCCTCGAACTCTTCATCTCATAAGAAGAGCAGCTCCAAGAAAGCCCGGGCATTCATTGGCAAGGAAATGGACTTTGAGGCTGAATCTGAGGATCATGAGGAAGAGGAGGAATCTGAGGAGTCCGAGTCTAGTGTGGCGAGTCTAGCTCTCGCTACTGCATTCGTTAGCAAGTCTATCTTCAACCTTGAAGAAAATGGCTTCACCAACAAGGCTGATGAAGGTAATGATGACTATGCTCCCACCTATTGCTTCATGGCAAAGGGTGCCAAGGTACTCAAATATGCCTCCTCTGAATCTAGTGAGAATGAATCTGATGAAAACCTTAAGCCATGCTATTCTAAACTTGCTAAGATTGTTGTGCAACAACAAAAGTCTTTTGAAAAGGTTCAAAACATGCTAGATAAAAGTGATGATATGTTGGGTGAAGAAATGGATCGCACTAAAATCTTGATTGAAAATCTTCAGAGACTTCAGTCTAGGTTTGACAATCTCCAAGGTCATCATAACACTCTCTTATCTGATCATGTGAAGCTTTCTTATGAATTTCTTCAAAGAAAGCAAGATCTTGAAAGGCTAAGAGTGAGTTATGAAGATCTTCAGAAGGAGCGCGATTCATTACTTGCTCAACAAATCAGCGCCTCTCAGGAAGAATTCATTCCTCCATGCTTGAAATGCATTGAACGTGAAACTGCTAATTCTTCACCTGAATGTTCAAATGCTTCTAATGCTACAAATTCTTCAACTGTCTCTGCTATCACTAATTCCTGATCTGAGATGGAGTCTTCCAAAAAGAGGATTCGAGATGCCGTTCACTCCTCCTCATTGTCTCAGATGGTCTCGAAACAACAAAATTTTTGGCTTCCTCCTCCTCCAGTGATTCGAGCTCCTTACAACAACTCCAACAGCAACAAGAACTCTAGTGGACGTGGTTTCTCCCACCCACCCAACCCGAGCAACCAGTCGAAGAACCAGTTTCAGTCTCAAGGCTCAAAGTCAAGTGGTTCTCATTTCCGTCCTCTCTCAGAAGTGACTTGCAACAAGTGCACTCAGAAAGGTCACTATGCTAACAAGTGCCCCAACCCGAAGCGACTTCCACCTCCTCCACCTGTGAGCACAACTATTGTCAAGCATATTCCAAAGTCTGCAAGGGTCAATCTGATGAATGCAGCGCAAGCGGAGAATTCTTCTGATGTCATATTGGGTAACCTTTCAGTTAACTCTTTTCCAGCTAATGTGTTGTTTGATTCGGGTGCTTCATGTTCTTTCATGTCTCAACCATTTGCATCCAAGTATAATGTTGACGTCCAAAGTCTGCCTCAGAAGTTGCAAGTCATTTCTCCGGGGAGACGTATGACTTCTAGTGTCTATGCTCCGGATGTATCTATTCGCATGGGAGATTATCGTTTTCTGGCTAAACCGATGGTTCTTGGTAATTCTGACATTGACCTCATCCTCGGGATGGACTGGCTTTCTCAGCATGATGCTCACATTGACTGTGCACGGAAAGAAGTCAAGATGACTCATCCTGATGAAGATGTGATTATCTTTGCCTCCAGGGATAACACTATCAGGCTTTTCTCTCTCAATGATAAGGGCGAAATTAATGCCATATCTCAAATTCCGGTGGTAAACGAATATCAAGACGTCTTTCCTGAAGAACTTCCAGGCATGCCTCCACACCGTCAGGTGGAATTCATCATTGAACTCGAGCCGGGTACTGAGCCAGCATGCCGGCGTCCGTACAAGCTCTCTCCTAAAGAATTGAAGGAATTGAAGAAGCAGCTTGATCAACATGACCAAGGCCTAGTACGTCTCCATGGGGCTGTGGTGTCTTATTTCTCAAGAAGAAGGATGGCATGGAGCGTCTCTACGTCGATTACTGGCCATTGAACAAGAAGACGATAAAGAACAAGTATCCGCTCCCCAACATCAACGAACTGTTCAAGCAGCTCAAAGGAGCTAAAGTGTTCTCTAAGCTCGATCTCCGAATGGGCTATCACCAAATTCGCATTCGCGAGAAAGACATTCCCAAGACTGCCTTCAGAACGAGTTTCGGTTCATATGAGTATACAGTCATGTCCTTTGGTCTCGCCAATGCTCCACCTACCTTCTCTAGAATGATGCACTACATCTTCAACCCCTACACCGGCGAGTTTGTGCTTGTGTATCTGGATGATATTCTGGTGTTTTCCAAGAATGAAGAAGATCACGAAAAGCACTTACGTCTGGTTCTTGATCGACTCCGTGACCATAAGTTCTATGCCAAGTTCTCCAAGTGCGAATTTTGGCTCGATAAGGTTTTGTACCTGGACCATATCATCTCAGCTGACGGTATTGCGGTAAACCCCGAGAAAGTTGAAGCAATTGTCAACTGGGAAGCTCCTCAGAACGTCAAGCAACTCCGCAGTTTTCTGGGTCTTGCCAGCTATTGCAGAAGGTTCGTTGAGAACTTCTGCAAGATTGCCAAGCCTCTTTCCAACTTGCTTCAGAAGAATGTCAAATACTTTTGGTCTCCAGAGTGTGAAGTGGCATTCAGAACTCTCAAAAAAAAGCTCGTCTCTGCTCCAGTTCTTACTCCTCCAGATGAATCCAAGCCCTATGAAGTATTCTGTGATGCTTCTCTTCAAGGCCTTGGTGGTGTGCTTATGCAAGATAAGAGAACTGTGGCATACACCTCTCGCCAGCTCAAGCCAAGTGAGAAGAACTATTCCACACATGATCTCGAACTAGCAGCTGTGGTACATGCTTTGATTACGCGGAGACATCTGTTGTTGGGCAGAAAAGTCGACATCTTCACTGATCACAAGAGCTTGAAGTACATCTTCACACAGCCGAATCTGAACCTCCGCCAGACTCGTTGGGTTGAAATGATCCAAGAGTATGATCCCAGCATTGAATACACTCCTGGCAAGGCGAATGTGATTGCAGATGCTTTGAGCAGAAAGGCATATTGCAACAGCCTTCTTATCAAGCCGTTCCAGCCTGAGCTTTGTGAAGCTTTCAGGAAGCTCAACCTCCAAGTTGTTCCCCAAGGTTTTCTTGCAAATCTTCAAATTGCTCCTACCTTGGAAGATCAGGTCCGCGAGGCCCAACTCAGTGATGCCATGGTGCAGAAGGTGAAACATGGTATTGCAAAGGGCACTCCTAAATACAAGTGCTATCGTGTTGATGAGAGAGATACCTTGTTCTTTGAGGACAGACTCGTTGTTCCCAAAGGTGATCTCAGGAAGCTCATAATGGAAGAAGCACGTGATTCTCTCCTTTCCATTCATCCTGGCAGTTCCAAGATGTACCAAGACCTCAAGCAATCTTACTGGTGGACACGCATGAAAAGGGAAATTGCCCAATTCGTGAATGAATGTGATGTTTGCAGAAGAGTGAAAGCAGAACATCAACGTCCAGCCGGTCTGCTCCAACCTCTTCCTATTCCCGAGTGGAAATTCGACCACATTGAAATGGATTTCGTCACTGGCTTTCCTAAGTCCAAGCGAGGGAATGATTCTATCTTCGTGGTGATTGACAAGCTTACCAAAGTCGCTCACTTCCTTCTAGTCAAAGAATCAATCAATGCAGCTCAACTTGCAGAGTTGTACACTTCCAGAATTGTGTCTTTACATGTCATTCCTCAAGTTATCTCCTCAGACCGTGGAAGTTTGTTCACTTCAAAGTTCTGGGACTCCTTTCAGTCCGTCATGGGCACTAAGATCAGGTGCATCACTGCTTTTCACCCTCAGACTAGTGGTCAAGTCGAGCGAGTGCATCATATTCTAGAAGACATGCTCAGAGCCTGTGTCATATCTTTTGGCATGAAATGGGAAGACTGCCTTCCATTTGCCGAGTTCTCTTACAAAACCAGCTACCAAGCAAGTGCAGGCAAAGCTCCGTTTGAAATCCTCTATGGCAGAAAGTGCCGTACCCCTCTCAACTGGTCTGAAACAGGTGAACGTCAACTTCTTGGCAATGACTTGATATCAGAAGCCGAAGAGATGTGCAAAGTCATACGTGAGAATCTCAAGGCCGCTCAGTCGCATCAGAAGAGCTACTATGACGGCAAGCATCGTGATTTGGCCTTCAACATTGGTGATCATGTTTATCTCCGTGTTTCTCCGATGAAAGGAACCCAAAGATTCGGTATCAAAGGAAAGCTTGCTCCTAGATACGTTGGGCCTTTCAAGATCCTTGGCAAAAGAGGCGATCTAGCCTATCAACTTGAGCTCCCTTCCAACTTCGCCAGTGTTCATGATGTGTTCCATGTGTCTCAACTCCGCAAATGCTTCAAGGCACCTGAACGCATGATTCCGTTTGAAGAGATTGATCTTCAACAAGACTTGTCCTACCGAGAGCATCCAGTTGCTATTCTCGAAGAAACCGAGCGCAAGACCGGCAACAAGTCCATCAAATTCTTGAAAGTCAAGTGGTCACACCATACCGACCGAGAAGCTACGTGGGAACGAGAAGATCATCTTCATTCCGAGTACCCTTCCTTTTTCCAGTCCTAGATCTCGGGACGAGATCTTTTTGTAGTAGAGGAGAGTTTGTAATGCCCCGGATGTAATACTTTCCCTTTTGGGCATATAATATATCTCTGGCTTCATCTATTCCATTCCGGGTTCTTCGTTTTCGGGTTTTCGTCGTTTTGTTGTGTGAGTGTGTGGCATTCATTCATATCATGTAGTCATGTGCATCGCATTGCATTTGTGTTGTCGTTTGCATCCGGTTCCACGCGTTCCTTCCCGTTGTCCGTTTCGCGTTCCGGAGCTCCCTCACGTGTCCGAGGCGTCCCGTAGGCCTACTTTGTTGTTTGGCCGTGTAACGTTACCGGTTTGGCGCGAGACTTGTCGTGTGTTGTTGTTTTGGTGTGTGTAACCCGCCTGTCAAATCTCGTCGCGTTTCGAGTCCGTTTGCTACCCCAACAGTTATTCTTGTGGGCTCAAAGTGCCTCCACTTTGTGGCCCAAGACACACCTCCAACAGCCCATCAACCACTCCTAGCAACTTCCTTCATCTAGGCCATCCAATCCTGATCGTGTGGCCGAAAACCACACCCCATTTGGACAACCCTAGCTCCTTGTGCCTATATATTTGTCCACCTCCCCCAATTTTTGCCCCAAATCAAGGAAACCCTAGCCCCTTCTTCATCCTCTTCCTCCAGCCACTCCTCCCTCCACTCCGGCCGGAGCTCGCCGGAGCACCGCCGGAGCTCACCGGAGCTCGCTGGACCATCACTGGAGAACCTCGCCGCCGCCATCTCCTCCTCTCCCGCCGGCCTCCTCACCTCACATCACCACCGGCCGGGCCACCTCCATCGAAGGATCCTGCAGATCGCAGCCGCCCCGCCCTTTTTTTCATCGAAGGATCCTTCAGATCGAAGCTTCACCGCCGCGCTCGGGATCCCGATCCCATCGGATCGAGGGCGTTGACTGAGCCGCCGCTCGATCGATCCGATCGATCGCTCGCGTGGGCCTCCCCGCTCCATCCCGCTGGGCCTCCTCGCCGCAGCGCCTCGCGCCGCCTCCCGCTCGAAGCCCGAGTGCCACCTCACCAGGCTTCTGCCGCAACAGCCCAGATCCGCCGGAGCCCATCTCCCCTCCAGTCGCCAGGCGCGCCCGTCGCCTCCGCCTCTCCATCGCCCGAGTGGGCCGGCGCCAGGCCCACTCCGCGCAGGCCGATTCCCTCCGCCAGGCGCCAGCTCGGCCGAGGCAGATCCCTTCGCCAGCGAGCCGCTAGCGCGCCTCGAAGGCCCGGCGCCTTCTCCCACTCCCTCCAGGCGCCCCGTAGCTGGGCCTTCCAGCCCCGCGCGGCCCAGCGCCAGTCGCCGATCGCCGAGACGCCTCGCCGCTGCGGGCGGAAGCCCACTCCAGCCCAGCCGCCGCAGATCCCGGGCCGCCTCTCCAGCCCGCCGCCACCGAGCCCGTTGACTTCTTCGGATCCAGATCTGAGAAGGTTGCCCCCTAAATCCTTCTAAGTCCCTGGATTGATGTGTGCTGATGCTGTTTTCTAACGTTGATAACTTTGTGTGTGTTTCTCCGTTTTGCGCAAATGACATGTTCAGACGTTCGTGGTGATTAGCACTACGATTCATTTCATTGTGCCATGCATGTTCGAGATCATCTAGATGCTTATTTTTCTGTTGCAAGAGTGCATCCCGTTATAAACTGCTGCTATGTGTTGTTTTTATGTCACCTTTGCATAGTGATAACTTGGTGCTCGTTTATCCGAATGATGCAAATGACATGTCCACGTGTTCGTCTTGCCATGCTCTACATGTTGTTTGTGTTAGGTTGCATGATAGATTTATTCTTACCATGTTTATCTCCGTTGCAAAGTGCCATGTGGCTGTGATGTTGTTTAACTTTTTATGAGATGCCATCTTGTTGAGCTCGTTGCTATCGTTATGTTTATCTCCATGATGCATGCTCACATGTTTTGGAATCACCATCATGTGTACTTTGATGTGGTGCTTACCACTTGCCATGTTTAGTTTTGAGGTGACTTAAACTTTCTCTCAAAGATGCCATGATGGAACTGCTGTTTTAACACTTAGTGAAATTTCACTAAGTCTGGAATCTGTAATTCTCAGATGCCATGTTTGCTTGCTGTTCTAGGACATCCATGGTAGTTTTTGGGGTGACTCTTGATGATTCCTTGTAGTATATATTGTTGGCTGTCCATTCATGCTCTCACATGATTATTTGAGTGGATGTAGCATATTTAACTTTTGCGCCAAAGTTGCAATAAATTACTGCTGTCAGGATTTTGTTGTCAAGTTCAATATGTCCAAGCTTGTTGCTATTGATCCGTGGCTCCTTTGGGGGTGCACCTTTGGACTTATTTACTGTAGGATATGTCTAATTTATGTTCATGATCTTTGCCATGATGTTTGAGTGCTGTAGCTTATTTATCTAGTGCTCCGAAGTTGCTATGTTGCTGTAATTTTCAGCTTGTGCATAATTCTTGTTTCGGGCATAACTTTTAGCCCATAGCTCCGTTTGGAGCGAGTCTTATATGAAACTTGATTTATTTTCCGTGTAGATTCATAATATCCTATTGTTATCATGTTTTGACGCTTTTGCTTGAATGCTTATTTTCCGTGCTCCGTGTGCGCTCATAGTGCATCCATCATGCATCCATCATTTTTTTGTGCGCATTGCATCTTGTTGATTCGTGCCTTTTGTGATTGTTTTGTTTAGAGCCGGAAGCTGAGACCGAGTACGAGTACGAGCACGAGGTTACTACCGAGGTTGAGCACGAGGACCCCTCTTACGATCCGAACGACAACTCTTCAGGCAAGATGACCGAACCCGGATACCATTACTATCTTTGCCTATTGCTAGAGTATCGCTCTATAGTTTTGCCTCGATGCCCATGTTTTTCATGTCAGCCTCCTACTTGTAACCATGATCATGTCTAACCACCCTACCTATGCAAACCATTGATTGGCTATACATAGGCTTCGCTCAGCCCCTCTTATAGCGTTGCTAGTTGCAGGTGAAGTTGAAGATGCTTGCTTCATGTTGAAGATTTGTTGGGTTTTATCACACTATATAAATGCTTAAAATGAAATCATCTATATATTGGCAATGGGTGTAAGGCTAAGCCTTTTGCTTGGTGATTTGTTCCACTCATGCCGCTAGGAACCGTATAAACCGGTGTTATGTTCCTTGATTATGCGTTCCTCACACGGTTGGGGTTTATGGGGCCCCCTCGATAAACCGCTAAGTGCTAAGTCTTTTCCAGCAAGTCCCAACATTGGTACTATTTGCCTAATAACTAAATAAACTTGCATAGGGAGTAATTAACCCTCTTTCTTAACCAACAACCCCAGGCCAGTGCTCCACATGAGTGTTGGTCCGAAACGGGGAGCCTGCGGGGCCGCCTTGGGGAAACCCGAGGTATCTGGCATACACCTGTAGCTTCGCCCATCCGGTCGTGTCCTGAGACTAGATACGCGCGGCTACTATCAGGGTGTCGACACACCGGGAGGATTTGCTGGATTAGCCTTACCTTAGTTCGGAGTATCTTGAGCACGGGATTCCGAGAACACTCGGGTCTTCCCACCTTGGAGTGTGACTCCGCGGATCGTGGGCTTGTCATGGGCCAAGTTGGAACGCCCCTGCAGGGTTATGAACTTTCGAAAGCCGTGCCCGCGGTTATGTGGCAGATGGGAGCTTGTTAATATCCGGTTGTAAATAACTTGACACCATGTTCCAATACACTACCAGCGTGAGTACCGTGACTGTCATTTTCCGAAAGGGGTTTCGGGAGATGAACACGGCGGGGTTATGTTTGACTTGATTAGTATAGGATCACTTAGTGATCATCTCTCGACCGAGGCACTTCTCTTCTCGCACTCTTTCACGTAAGCTAGTGCTAGTTGCTGCTGCAGACACTTATTCTTATCTTCAGCCTTATCCTCTCCCAAGGCTTAAATAGTCATGTTACCCGGGAACGGGATTGCTGAGTCCTCTGTGGCTCACAGTTACTTCACCACACCAGATGCAGGTCCGATGGCGAGCTATCCAGGTGATGGCACCGAGCTAGACTGGGAGTACGACGAGGAGCGTAGTCGATACTATGTTCGTTATCCCGATGATCAGTAGTGGAGACATCTACTAGGATTCGATCCGACCTGTGGATTTAAATTATGTTTGGTATCTTGTCATTTGGATTTTACCCTTAGATGGGCTGTGATGTTCTTTTGTATGATGATTGAGACATGTAATGAATTTGTGTGACGTGGCGAGTGTAAGCCAACTACTTTATGTTTTCCATCCCCATCTTTTACATGAGTTGTGCAAAGATACCAAACTTGCGATCATTCCAGCATGGGGTTATGTCTCTAAGTCGTGCCTCGACACGTAGGAGATATAGTCCCATCCTGGGCATTACAAAAATGACCTCCAGTTTATCCATCCAATTTATCTGGCTTTACATGTGAATCTCCTGATTCTTCTGATGAGTCATTTGACTCCAACTATAAACTTTTCAAAAATTTGAATGGTGAAGTATTTGCTAGATATGTTGGAACTAACTGCAGGAATGGTCCCCCTATGAAGAAAATCTGGGTCTGTAATGCCCAGGATGGGACTATACCTCCTACGTGTCGAGGCACGACTTAAAGGTATAAGCCCATCCTAGAATGATCTCAAGTTTGGTATCTTTGCACGACTCATGTAAAAAGGGGGATTAAAATGCAAAAGGAGATAGTTGGCTTACACTCGCCACTTCACACAAATACAATACATAAGCAAAACATCATTCAGAACATCACAACCCGACTACGGGTGAAGAACCAAAGGAAAGATACCAAAACAACATAAAGCCACAGGTCAGGATCGAATCCTAGTAGAAACCACTACTGAACATCGAAACGTCACAAACACTCTCTTCATCGAGCTCCTGGTGAAGAACTTGAACCAGCTCCTGCTTCAAACTCGGCTGAACCTGCATCTGGTGTTGTAGTAACTGTGAGCCACGAGGACTCAGCAATCCCATAACCATGGGTAACAAAACTAGCAAAGCTTTGTGGGTAGGAAGAGGTAAAGTGGTGAGGCTGCAGCAGCGACTAAGCATAATATGGTGGCTAACTTACGAGTACCAGAATAAGATGAGAAGCTACGCAAACGGTCGCAAAAGAGGTGATCGCTAAAGATCCTAACTACATACGTTCAAACATAACCCCACCGTGTTCTCTTCTCAAAGTGAAAAGAGACAGTCACGGTTACTCACACAGTTGTGTGTTTTACTTCGGATCCTCTGTCAAGTTTTCTACAACCGGACATTAACAAATTCCAATCTGCCACATAACCGCGGGCACGGCTTTCGAAAGTTCATAACCCTGCAGGGGTGTTCCAACTTAGCCCATCACAAGCTCTCACGATTAGCTGAAGTGATAAATATAATATCATCACCCCTTATCTTAGGGAAATCCGATCAGGCTCGGCATCCCGGTAGCACAAGTCATTTCGACAATGGTAAAACAAGTCCAGCAAGACCTCCCGGTGTGTCGACACCCTGATAGTAGCCGCGCGTATCTAAGTCTCAGGACACGACCGGATGGGTGATCCTACAGGTTATACCAGATACCTCGGGTTGCCCCAAGGCGGCCCTCCAGTCTCCCCGTTTAGGACCAACACCATCAGCACTGGCCCCCCTGCTATGTAGAATTAAGAATCCTCGGGTAGCGCTAACTCCCTATGCAATTTAATTATTAATTAAGTTGTTATTATGAGGCAAATAAAACCAATGTTGGGCCTTGCTGGAGGAGTTTTATTCAAAGTCGAACTGTCAAGGGGTCCCCATTACACCCATCGTGTTAGGAACGCAAAATCAAGGAACATAATGCCGGTTTATCGGCGCCTAAGGTGGCATGAGTGGAACAAAACACCGAGCAAAAGGCCAAGCCTTCCACCCATGCCCAGTATATAAGGTGTGTTAATAATTATTATAGATATTGTGATATATCCAACAACAAGTTCCCTCCTGGAACGGACTTCATCTTCACCTGCAACTAACAACGCTATAAGAGGAACTGAGCAAGCGAGGCTGAGCAAGCGGGTAACATAGCCAAACAGTGGTTTTGCTAGGAAGGTGTCAAGGTTAGAGGTTTCATGGCAACAAGGAGAGGGCTGACATAAAAGATGGGTAGCGCGACATGTAACGATAGCATCGAGACAACTAAGCATGGCAATGGTAGTAAAGGTATCTAAGGGTATGATCATCTTGCCTGGGATTCCACAAGGGAGAAGAACGGATCCAAGAAGAAGACGGAGCAACAGACGAGCGGATCCTCACAACTCCGGAACGAAACCGAAGCTAACAAGAGAAGCAACCGGAAAGAAGAAACAACACGGTAAGCACACAAGCTTAAACATGGCATACGATGCACAAACAAGTATGATGCATGTCCGGTTTAAATATGCATGGCATGGCAAAGTGCACAAACAAATACTACAAGTTAAGTGGAGATCAATATGCAACGAGTTGCATACTGACGAAACACCACATTTAATTATTTAATTGACTCTTGTTATTTACAAGACAAGGTTAAAAGTTTTTAGCATGGCAAGAGGTGAAACATAAAGAAAACTACACTATTAAGGCAATTTAAATGAGGCCGGAAATAACAACAACATATCCGGAAAATCCCCATAAGCATGTTTAATAATTATAAGCAAACAACAATTAAACATTCTCATGTTGTTATCATGATGCGGATGACATGAACATGTTATGCAAGTTTTATTAAAAGTTAACATAAGAGATAAGAAGCATTTGTCACCGTGGTGGAAGAAAAGGGGTGCCACGACAACGATCCGAAAATGATGCAACGCATCATATCGGTTCCGGCAACTCGTTGAGAGTCCGGTGCACAACAAAAGGTGGAGTGAACGAGTCACACGAGATGAAAGAGGTGGGACGATCCCGTTGCCGGGTTCCCACGAGTCGGTGACGAGGCAACTGAGGAACATGACAAAAGGGCACAACGGGCACGAAGCACACACGAGGAGCATTTCATACAACACAACAAGCAAGCATCTCACGGGTCATCCACGGGGTCGTCTCGGTATACCTTCGAAGCGTGCGTTTCGGGGCGGTTCGAGACGTAGAGGGACGTAGAGGAAGTAGACGAAGTAGTCGTTCACGGGTCTTCGGCGACGGTAGTGGAACACGTTGGCGTTCGTCGTGTAGGTGTACTCGGCCGTAGATGTACTTGCCGGTCTCGGTCCCGGTCGTAGTCGTACTCGGTCGTCGTGTAGGCGTTCCCGTTCGTAGACGTACTTGTCATCGGAGGGGTACTCGTCGGGTCGCCGTGGTACTTGTCGGTCATGTAGAGGTACTTGGCGTTTCCGGGCGTCGGTAGTCGTACACGTATGTAGTGGTACTTGACATATCATCGTGTAGTCGGACTTGACGCTTTGTAGAACTTGC
>LR738713.1:76856259-76868685 GCA_902687465.1 Secale cereale
CTTCTGCTGTTTTAAAATTGTTGTTGTTTTTCCAAAAAAAAAAACAGAAAAACAAAAGAGGAAAAAGAAGAAAAGAGGAGTTGGGAAAGGACTTAGGGCAAGGGGTAAAAATCCCTGGACTCACAAATGTCAGGGATTTAAATAAAATAGAAGGAGGTTTTTTGGAAGAACCTCGAAACAACGGAAAACAATAAAGGGAAGGTTTGAGGCCAGGAATGCGAAGACAAGGCGTGGGGAAAAATGCAAGTGTGTTATGGTGATTCCAACAATGGAATATTTTAAATATAGCTCCCTAAATATTGAGAGGCTTTTATATGTTTTAAAGAGAAGTCACCTTCCCTCGATTTAAATGGACCGAAGGTCCACACGAATTATTTAGGTTGAGATGCAAAAATGAAATATGACATGATGGCATGATGACAAGATGCAATGCAAAAAATAAAAACACAAGCTCAAAAGAACACACGGGCAACCCGGAACATCTGGAATCTTCGGGAAGCTTCTGGAATCTTCTGGGACGTCGGTCTCGGGCGTCACAGGGTCCCTAAGAGGCACCTTGAAAATCTTCAAGTGAATGTCCTCATGACACCTCGTGTGAGGAATAGGAACCCCGGATCCAATTCTTCATATGGATCAAAATCTTCAGATGGATTCAAATCCTCATACGGACCAAATTCCTCATATGGATCAAATTCCTCAAAAGGATCAATGTCCTTATATGAATATCATCGTGCTAACAACTCTGTTTCACAGGGAAGAGCTAAGGGCTATGAATATGAGCATTATTCTTCTGACCATTATGTTCATAAGTCCTTGAAGAATTTCTCTGCCTATTCATATGCTTATCCTAACACCTCTTATGTGAAACGAAATGGGCTGGCTTCTATGCCACCTTTCTCGTATGGAGCTCACAGAGTGATCAACTCTTTGCCACCCCTTCAGATGTGAGTGGTGAAGAAAAAGAACTAATCTGTTCTATAGGGTCAGGTCTCCAGACGTGCTCAAACGTCTGAAGAATTTGCTGGAGACCTGAAAAGTGCCTCAAAGGACGCAGTCTAATCATGAAGAAACGAACTCTCATTTTTCACGTCCTCATACTGCTTTATCTGTTGCATTGCTTAATGAAATTGATTTGATGAATTGATGCCATATTCTTCACTGATGAAGTATATGAGTTTGTAGGCTGCACTAATTCATCTGTAGGATGATCAACCCAAAGCCTCTGAGTGGGTCCTCGATGGTGGCTGTACAAATCACATGACTGGTGACAAGAATCTATTAATGGATGCTCCCTTATCTCCATCTCATCTGAAGCATATCATCTTCGCTCACAAAGGCAAAAGTCAGGTATTGGGTCTAGGTAAGGTTGCGATCTCGAAGGATCGACACATGGAAAAAGTCATGCTTGTCGAGTCCTTAGGATACAACCTCATGTGTGTCTCAATGCTTTGCGATCTTGATATGGTTGTAGTCTTTGGCAAGTATCGTTCTGTTGTGATCATTGAATCTGACAATTCCAAAGTCTTCGAAGGCTTTAGGAGAGGCGACTTGTATATTGATTTCTCTATAGGACATCAACCAGCTGTGTGTCTACTTGCAAAAGCTTTAGAAGGCTGGCTATGGCATCAACGACTTGGTCATGCAGGCATGAGGAATTTGCACACACTTGCAAAGAAGAAGCATGCCATTGGCATTGAGAATGTCAAATTCCTCAAGGATCACCTATGGAGTGCCTATGAACCTGGAAAGATGATTAAGGCCGAGCATCCAGCGAAGACTATCATGACTACTACTCGACCATTTGAATTGCTTCACATGGATCTCTTCAGTCCTAACCATTATTCTGCAGTTTCAAATGATGCATCTCAATATGGCTTTGTTATTATTGATGATTACTCTCGATACACATGGGTACACATTGTCACTTACAAACATGAAGTGCAGGAAGTCTTCAAACAATTTTCCTCGAGGGCTTCAACCAACTTTGGTGTGAAGATCAAGCACATCAGAATTGACAATGGAACTGAGATCAAGAATTCTAGTCTCGATGACTATCTTGATGAACTTGGTATTACTCATGAGTTATCTGCTCCTTATACTCCTCAGCAGAATGGCGTCGTGGAGCGCAAGAACATGAATCTTGCTGAGATGGCTTGATGAATACAAAACGCCTCGTCGTTTCTGGATTGATGGAATTGATACTATGTGCCACATCATCAACAGAGTATATCTTCACAAATTCTTCAAGAAGACTGCCTATGAACTCCTCACTGACAAGAAACCCAATGCGAGTTATTTCAAAGACTTTGGTGCTAAATGTTGGATTAGAGACCCTCATCACAACTCAAAATTTGCACCGAAAGCACAAGAAGGGTTTATGCTTGGTTACGGAAAGGACTCGCACACCTACAGAGTCTTCAATAACATTCTTCACAAGGTTGTTGAAATTGTAGATGTGAGGTTCGATGAAACTAACGGCTCGCAAAGAGAGCACCTACCTTCTGTGATAGATGATCCAGCACCTGAGGAAACTATCAAATTCAAGGCTATTGAGGATCTCATTCTGACCGAAGAATCTGCAGAAGAATTCATTCCAGAACGTGAAGAACGTCGAGCTAATACACCTGAAGAAAATGCTGAAGAAAATGGTGCTGAAGAAAATGCTGATCAAATTCCTCAATGACAACCATCTCATCCTCGCATTGCAAAAGAAGTGCAGATTGAGAAAATCATCGATGACATTGAAGCACCTGGTCCTCTCACACGCTCAAGAGCTTGACATTTATCTAACTTTTGTGGGCACTTTTCTTTTGTCTCTATCACAGTGCCCACTAAGGTAGATTAAGCATTTATGGAGCCTGAGTGGATTCAAGCTATGCAAGAAAAATTACATCAATTCGACCTCTACAATGTTTGAGAACTGGTCAAACTTCCAAATCATCGCAAGCACAATGTCATTGGCACAAAGTGGATCTACCGCAACAAGCAAGATGAAAATGGCCTTGTGGTAAGCAATAAGGCACGACTTGTAGCTCAAGGCTACACACAGGTTGAAGGAATTGATTTCGATGAAACTTTTGCAGCTGTTGCTAGACTTGAGGCTATTCGCATATTACTTGCTTATGCTAACCATCATGATATCACTCTATATCAAATGGATGTGAAAAGTGCATTCCTCAATGGTAAGCTTGAGGAAGAAGTATATGTTGCTCAACCCCCAGGTTTTGAAGATCCAAAGAATCCTGACAAAGTCCTCAGACTCAATAAGGCCCTCTATGGCCTCAAGCAAGCCCCTCGGGCGTGGTATGATACTTTGAAGGAATTCCTCATGAAGAAAAGCTTCAAACCCGGTTCACTTGATCCTACTCTTTTTACTAAATCTTATGATGGTGAATTATTTGTGTGCCAAATATATGTTGATGATATTATCTTTGGCTGTACTGACCAATGTTATAGTGATGAATTTGCTTACATGATGAGTGAAGAATATCAAATGTCTATGATGGGAGAATGGAAATTCTTCTTAGGTCTTCAAATTCGTCAACAATGCAATGGCATATTCATATCTCAGGAGAAATACCTCAAGGATGTAATGAGGAAATTCGGCATGCAAGATTGCAAAGGCGTCAAAATTCCTATGCCCACAAATGGCCATCTGTGCACTGATGAAAATGGTATTGACTTCAATCATAAGGTATACCGCTCCATGATTGCTTCTTTATTGTACTTATGTGCATCTAGGCCAGATATAATGCTTAGTGTTTGCATGTGTGCCCGTTTTCAAGCTACATGTAATGCCCCAGATGTAACACTTTCCCAATTTGGCAATATATAAATTTTGGCTTCATCATTTCCTTTTCGGCTCTTCTTTCATTTCGGGTTTCTTTGTTTTGTCGTGTGCGTGTGTGCATTTCATCCATGTCATGTTGTCATGTGCATTGCATTACATTTGTGTTGTCACTTGCATCCGGGCCCACTCGTCTCTTCCCGTTGTCCGTTTCGAGTTCCGACGCTCTCACACGTGCCCGTGGCATCCCCGAGTCCTTCTTTCGTGTGTGGCCGTGTAACGTTTTCCGAATGACGTGTGACTTGTCGTGCGATGTTGTTTTGGTGCGTGTAGGCCACCTGTCAAGTTTTGTCGCGTTTGGAGTTCGTTTGGTACTCCAACGGTTAACCTAGTGGGCTAAAAGAACCTCTTCTTTGAGGCCCAAGACACCCTCCACAACAGCCCACTAACCCAGCACAACCCTTCTCATCATCTCGGTCGTCGAATTGTGATCACGTGGCCGAAAACCGCTCCCCATTTGGACTCTCCCAGCTCCTTGTGCCTATAAAAACGTCCCCCCCTTGTCATTTTCGTCCAAAAACCCTAAATTTACTCCTCCCGGCCGCGCCGGACACGTCCGACAGCCGCCGGACGCGTCCAGCCGACGGCCGCCGCCAATCCGCGCCTGACACGTGGCACCGCCGCCGTTCGCACCGCGCTGGCCCGCAGGCCCGACGCGGGCCCGCCGCCGCCGCCATCCGGGCCTCTCCGCCCCGCTCCTTCGCCTCCGCGCCCGCCGCCGATCTCCGACGCGGCTCCGCGCCGCCGGCCGCCGTGAGGGCCGAGGCTCCTCCGCCATCGACCGCCGGCCTCGCCCCGCCACCCAACCGCTGCGTGATGGGCCTCTAACCCCTCGTTGGTTACCCCAAGTGGAAGGTGTGAGATGCAGTGTTGTGGAAGTTTTTCCTTAGCAAAGATGCCAAGGATCGAATCCCCAGAGACTCCTAGGTTCAACAAGTAGGTGTCAACTGCTAACGGCGCCAGATATTAGCAATCAACGTGGACCTGCACACAGATACAAATAACTTTGCTCCCAACGAGTACAGAGAGGTTGTCAATCCCTCCGGCCTTGTAGTTCACAAAGGATTAAACGCAAATGATAGTAGTGATAGATAATGTTTGCAATAGTAAGTAAAAGCGAAAAGTAAATAGCGGATGTGATCGATGATGGTAATATGGACCGGAGTCTCATGATGTTCACTAGTGATGTCTCTCTCCCAAAAGACGATAAAACAGCTATGTGAGTTAAACGAATTACAGCTGGGCAATTAACAGGACCACGAACGCAAACCAATGCTGACTACATTGCAAGAAAGGTTGAGGTTCAAATCATGGGCGGTATGCCAAAGTAAGTAGACCGAAATCCATCAATATCTACTACTAATCATCCACCTTGAGATATCTATCCAGAACATCTCGCTGGTATTAAGTTGCGAGCCCCACACATCGTGTAAACTCAATGCAACAGACAACTGCATTAAAAGAACTTTGCGTAAAGTAAACAATCCTTGCACCCGCGGGCACAAGCACCGTTGTTTTCCCCCTTGTGGCAACAGCACATCCCCTAGACTCATGTTTCTGTGACTCAAACTAGTCATCGAGGGGCATGAACCCACAATCAAGCATAACGTTCCATCTTGGAGTCACTACATATTACTTGGCCAAAGCAATAAGTAACAACGGAGAACATGCAAGAATTACTTATGAACATAAATATAAAAGAGGTAGATCAAATATATTACTCAATCACAATCTGAACATAATCTCATAATCCATCGGATCCCAGCAAACTCATCATAGCAACAGCATAAGGATTACATATGTGCCTCGATCATGTAGGGCAGCTCACGAGGACTAATTAGTGAAGCACAAGAACGGGAGGAGAACATCACATAGCTACTGGTCATGGACTCATGGTCCAAGGGAGACTACTCACAACTCATCCGGGAGGCGTCCATGGTGGTGGAGAGGCTCCCGATTGTGATCCTCCCCTCCGGCAGGGTGCCGGGAAGAGTTCTCCTGGTGCTCCCGATCTTGGAAGTGGCGGCGGTGGCGGAACAGAGATGAGATCGCGAAAAAGAGTTCCCGTCCCGAGGGTTTCGAAGGACGCTCTAAATATATGCCAAAGGGGGGCACCAGACGGGGCTTGGGGGGCCCAGGCGCCCCCCCGGCGCGGCCCAGGGGGGGGCGCCAGGGCGCCTGGGGCCCTGGTGCCCCCCCCCCCCCGGCTGTACTTCGGGCGCAAGGTAGGTTCTGGAACGCTGATTTTTTATATAATTTTTCTGGATTTTTCCTGGCAGTTCTCGTAATGTGAAAACCTGAAATACAAAAATAGCCGAAAACAGAAACTAGCACTGGGGGTGCGCTGGATTAGTAGGTTAGTCCAAATATGATCAAAAGTGTATGGAAGTGTATAAATATCATAGCAATATCGCCCAAAAGTGGCATGGAGCAAGCAGAAATTATAGATACGTTTTGGACGTATCAACATCCCCAAGCTTAATTCCTGCTCGTCCTCGAGTAGGTAAATGATAACAAGAATAATTTCTGTGGTGACATGCTATTAACCATATAGGACTTTTTATAGTCATATGACAAAAGCTTACTGAGACAATGAATCTATAGTAATTAAGTTGCCTCATGAGAAAATCACAAATGACTGAAAGTTTTACAACATGAAACTGAAACATCAAAAAGATTTGCAATGAACATGATGTGCAAATATGATAAAGTGATATCTAGCTTGCCCCCTTTAGTGAAGCAAAACATAAATGCAGGGGCACCTTCAAGGTTTAAGTGATGACTAGATACAATGATTTCAAAATAAACGATATCACAATCATGCAAAAGACAATGCTACTTTGGGACAATGCACATTACACTTAGAATGACAATCATGCTCTTAGTAGTTGGTGCTTGAAGAAAGAAGGTGGAGACTCAAAAAGTAAAAGAATGGTTATGTGCTAGAGCTTTTTATTTTGAAAACATAGAAGCAATTTTGTCAACGGTAGTAGTACTTCATATGTGTCATGCATAAGACATCCTATAAGTTGCAAGCCTCATGCATCGAATACCAATAGTGCTCGCACCTTGTCCTAATTAGCTCGGATTTCCATGGGTTATCATTGCATTACATATGTTTCAACCAAGTGTCACAAAGGGGTACCTCTATGCCACCTGTACAAAGGTCCAAGGAGATAAATCGCATTTGATTTCTCGTTTTTGATAGATCTCAACTTGAGGACATCCATACCGGGACAACATAGAAAATAGATAATGGACTCCTCTTTAATGCATAAGCATATTCTCATAAGAGATTGAGGATTAATGTCCAAGCTAAAACTTCCACCATGATACATGGCTTTGGTTGGCGGCCCAATGTTCTTCTCTAACAATATGCATACTCATTCAAGCCATGGCAAATCACCCTTACTTCAGACAAGACGAACATGCATAGCAACTCACATGATATTCAACAAAAGTGTGACAGTTGATGGCGTCCCCAGAAACATGGTTACCGCTTAGCAAGCAACTTATAAGAAATAAGATACATAGGCAACATATTCTTTACCACAATAGTTTTTAAGCTACTTTCCCATGAGCTATGTATTGCAAAGTTAGTTCGCTTAGTATAGGTGGAGGTTAGCAAAAGACTGGGAGCGACCAACTAAGACAGCAATGATGGTCATAATCATGCAGAGCGACAAAGCAATATTGTATCATGCATGGTAGTTATATCGCTACTCAGAAATAAAAGATCATCAAGGCTTGACAGACTGTCTTTACAGTCTTAAATATGCGTGAGCATACGCCAAGTCAATCAAAATAAATTTTTGAAGGAAGATATTACTAAACCATACCACATCATAGGCAAACAAATCATGTTGGTACTCCAATAACACATTGGGAATCCCCCAGCTATTTGAGATTAACAATAAGAAAACCTGAACTACTAAGCGCCATCATGCAAGTAGCATCTTTATCATAGACATATTAACCAATGCAACGGAAGCAAACTCTCTTAATACGATAAGCATGATAGTTAAAGAGAGTTCAAGCAACCAACTAAACAAAAGCTCTTTGAAAAGATAAGCATGAATACTAAGAGCTGAACATGATAGTAGCTTATTAAAAGACAAAGAACACACACAGCAAAGATAGAGATGAAAATTCTATGTTATGTTCTAGGTAGAAGTGGAGCGTGTTTCTCTCCCACATAAAGAAAGCTGAGTTCCGACTCGTTATGAAAAACTAAAAAGGAAACTAAAAGCAAGACGCTCCAAGCATAGCACATAACACATGAAGTGATTAAAATATAGTGGAACGAAAGACGAACTGATAATGTTGATGGAGAAGGGGATGCACGGGGGCATCCCCAAGCTTAGACGCTTGAGTCTCCTTGAATATTTCTTGGGGGTGCACGGGGGCATCCCCAAGCTTGAGCGCTTGACACTCCTGAATCTTTTTATCATCTTCCCTCGCACACTTGAAAACTCCCTTCATACATAACTCATCATAATCTGATTAGCGAGGTTAGTACCCTTAATAAAATAATTGTTCCTTGCTGGAAATAAACATATTCTTGAAGGTCTACTGTTTCTCAAGATTGCCAAAAGGTTTTTGCAAAGAAAAAGCAAGCTCTTGGTTTGCAAAATGAAGGAAAGGCAAAACAGGACAGAATCTGTGAAAAACAGAACAGCAGGTAGTAATTGATTTGTTCGGGATACTTCTGCAACTCAAATCAAAAAACTCATAACAGATGCACGAAAGACAATTATATAGAGAACGCTGTCGAAAAAATTCAGACCAAAATAGTGATCTGGTAATTTTATACGAATTTTTCTATCCAAGGACAGAATCTGTTTCCTGGACAGCACCTCACAACTTTTGAACTTTCTAGCAATCAGAGGCTATACTTGGCACAAATATGAAAAGCAAAGATACAATGATGATGCTACTGTAGCAAACAACATCAAGACACAACAAAAGCAAAATATAAATTTTATTCCTGTGGGCTGCCTCCCAAAAGCGCTTTCTTTTATGCCTTTAAGCTAGGCATAATGCATAAAGATCAAGTTTTATCAAGAGTAAAAGAATAGCTAGCCCGTACAACGGACTCAAAAGGTAACTTGATCTTCTTTCGAGGGAAGTGTTCCATCCCTTTCTTGAGAGTAAACTGAAATTTTATATTACCCTCTTTCATGTCAATGATGGCACCAACGGTGCGTAAAAAGGGACGTCCCAAAATAATTGGACATGAAGGATCACATTCAATATCCATAATAGTAAAATCAACGGGAACATAGTTGTCATTGACAATGATAAGAACATCGTCGATCCTCCCCAAAGGTTTCTTTATGGAAGAATCAACGAGACGAACACCAAAAGAACAAGAATCATAAGGTTTCAATTTAAGCATATCATATATTCTTTTGGGCATAACAGAGGTACTAGCTCCAACATCACATAATGCATAGCAAGAGAAGTCATTCAATTTAATTTTTATCATAGGATCCCAACCATCTTCTAGCTTTCTAGGTATGGAGGCTTCTACTCTAAGTTTCTCCTCCCTAGCTTTGATGAGAGCATTAGTGATATGCTCTGTGAAGGCAAGGTTAAGCGTGCTAGTGCGGGGATCTCTAGACATCTTGTGAAGGAAATTAATAACTTCGGTAAGAGTGCAATTATCAAAATCAAGGTCATTAGCATCAAGTAAAGTGGTAGTGGTGTCCTTTATGTTCACTTGTTTGGTAGTTTCTATAGTCATAGCATCACCATTAATAGGTCCATCGGGACCAGGAGTACATTGGGTGCTAAGAGTTTGGATATCCTCAACAACTTGGATAGTAGCAACAGTGTGGTGGGTAGGAAGGCTCTTAATTCTATCCTCTTCCTCCCTTTCTCTAGCCCATCTTTCTTTAAGTTTAGCCATCATTCTAATGTTTTCATTAATTTGCACTTGAGTAGCATTAATAGGAGTGACCTTCCTCTCCTCAAGAGGAGAAGTTTTAATTTTAAGCAATTCTATCTCATTGGCTAAGTGGTCTACCTTCAAAGAGAGATCATCTAGTTTATGTAGTTTTTCTTCTACACTCTTATTAAAGGCTTTTTGGGTAGTGATGAAATCTTTAAGCATAGTCTCTAGTTCAGTAGTGGAGTTCTTGGTGATAGGATAAGCATTGTTGTTCCCATAAGAATTAGAGGGGAGCGGTCTAGGATTGCTACCAAAATTACTCCTATAAGCATTGTTGTTAAAATTGTTTCTAGAGATAAAATTCACATCTACTTGTTCTTGAGCAATCAAAGAATTTAAAGGAACATCACGAGGATCAACAGAAGATTGCTTCGAAAGTAGAGACATGATCAAGTCAACTTTTTCATTAAGGGAGGAAATCTCCTCGACAGAGTTTACCTTCCTACCTGTTGGAGCGCGTTCGGTGTGCCATTGGGAATAGTTGGTCATCATCTCATCGAGAAGCTTTGTGGCAGCACCAAGTGTAGTTGACATAAAGGTTCCTCCCGCGGCCGAATCTAACAAGTTCCGCTAGGTAAAGTTCAAGCCTGCATAAAAAGTTTGGATAACCATCCAAGTAGTCAAACCGTGAGTAGGGCAGTTCTTGATAAGAGATTTCATACGTTCCCAAGCTTGGGCAACGTGTTCATTATCCAATTGTTTAAAATTCATTATGTTACTTCTAAGTTGGATAATTTTATCAAGTGGATAGTATTTTCCAATAAAAGCATCTTTGCACTTGTCCCAAGAATCTATGCTATTTCTAGGCAAAGACTGAAACCAAATTTTAGCTCCTCCTCTCAAGGAGAAAGGAAAAAGCTTAAGCTTAACAATATTACCATCTATTTCTTGGTACTTTTGCATATCACAAAGTTCAACAAAGTTGTTCAAGTGTAAAGCAGCATCATCTCCAGCACCGGAGAATTGATCTCTCATGACTAGGTTCAGTAAAGCAGGTTTAATTTCATATGAAGGTGCTGAAATGGCAGGTGTAGTGATAGGTGTGCTGATAAAGTCATCATTGTTGTGACTAGTGAAGTCACACAACTTGGTGTTCTCGGTGGAACCCATAGTAACAAGCAAGCAAGATAACTATTTTTGTGATTTTCGATAAAAGGTACTAAAGCAAAAACTGAAAGGTAAACTAACAAGACTAAAAAGCAAAGGTAAAAGATAGCATGCAACTCCCCTATCCTGAAGAGTGGAGTCCCCGGCAACGGCGCCAGAAAAACTCCTTGATGGGCCTCTAACCCCTCGTTTGTTACCCCAAGTGGAAGGTGTGAGATGCAGTGTTGTGGAAGTTTTTCCCTTAGCAAAGATGCCAAGGATCGAATCCCCAGAGACTCCTAGGTTCAACAAGTAGGTGTCAACTGCTAACGGCGCCAGATATTAGCAATCAACATGGACCTGCACACAGATACAAATAACTTTGCTCCCAACGAGTAAAGAGAGTTTGTCAATCCCTCCGGCCTTGTAGTTCACAAAGGATTAAACGCAAATGATAGTAGTGATAGATAATGTTTGCAATAGTAAGTAAAAGTGAAAAGTAAATAGCGGATGTGATCGATGATGGTAATATGGACCGGAGTCTCATGATGTTCACTAGTGATGTCTCTCTCCCAAAAGACGATAAAACAGCTATGTGACGTAAACGAATTACAGCTGGGCAATTGACAGGACCATGAACGCAAACCAATGCTGAGTACATTGCAAGAAAGGTTGAGGTTCAAAGCATGGGCGGTACGCCAAAGTAAGTAGACTGAAATCCATCAATATCTACTACTAATCATCCACCTTGAGATATCTATCCTGAACATCTCGCTGGTATTAAGTTGCGAGCCCCACCCATAGTGTAAACTCAATGCAACAGACAACTGCATTAAAAGATCTTTGCGTAAAGTAAACAATCCTTGCACCCGCGGGCACAAGCACCGTTGTTTTCCCCCTTGTGGCAACAGCACATCCCCTAGACTCATGTTTCTGTCACTCAAACTAGTCATCGAGGGGCATGAACCCACAATCAAGCATAACGTTCTCTCTTGGAGTCACTACGTATTACTTGGCGAAAGCAATAAATAACAACGGAGAACATGCTAGAATTACTTATGAACATAAATATAAAAGAGGTAGATCAAATATATTACTCAATCACAATCTGAACATAATCTCATAATCCATCGGATCCCAGCAAACTCATCATAGCAACAACATAAGGATGACATATGTGCCTCGATCATGTAGGGCAGCTCACGAGGACTAATTAGTGAAGCACAAGAACGGGAGGAGAACATCACATAGCTACTGGTCATGGACTCATGGTCCAAGGAAGACTACTCACAACTCATCCGGGAGGCGTCCATGGTGGTGGAGAGACTCCCGATGGTGATCCTCCCCTCCGGCAGGGTGCCGGGAAGATTTCTCCTGGTGCTCCCGATCTTGGAAGCGGCGGCGGCGGCGGAACAGAGATGAGATCGCGAAAAAGAGTTCCCGTCCCGAGGGTTTCGAAGGAGGCTCTAAATATATGCCAAAGGGGGGCACCAGACGGGGCTCGAGGGGCCCAGGCACCCCCCCGGCGCGGCCCAGGGGG
>LR738713.1:76868827-76917972 GCA_902687465.1 Secale cereale
GGTGCCCCCCCGGCTGTACTTCGGGCGCAAGGTAGGTTCTGGAACGCTGATTTTTTATATAATTTTTCTGTATTTTTCCTGGCAGTTCTCGTAATGTGAAAACCTGAAATACAAAAACAGCCGAAAACAGAAATTGGCACTGGGGTGCACTGGATTAGTAGGTTAGTACAAATATGATCAAAAGTGTATGGAAGTGTATAAATATCATTGCAATATCACCCAAAAGTGGCATGGAGCAAGCAGAAATTATAGATACGTTTTGGACGTATCACCGCGTCGCCGCCACCGGCCTCGCCCCAAGCCGCCGCCTTGCCTCCTCTGGCCGGTCGCCGCTTCGGCCGGCCCCAGCTCCCGCCGGCCGCGGAGCCCCGCCGCCCCGGCCGCTCCCCCTCGCCGTCGGCCGCTGCGGTCGCCGGAGGCCCGAGCTCCGCGCCGCTGGCCGCCGATCCAGCGCGGGCGTTCGATCCGATCGGGCTGTCGAAACCCTAACGGGTCCGGGTCGGCGCCCGCAAACCCGCGTTAACCCGCTCCGCAGCCGTTTGACCCGATCCAGTCTGAGGTTGTTTTTTTCCTAAGTCCCTGATATTTTGTTGTCTGATGGCATCTTTGCATGGCGATATCTTTTTGTGTGTATATCCGATTTGTGCATATGATATGTCAAAATGACTGTGGTGATGTGTACTATGGTTTGTTCCATTGTGTCATGCTTATTTGAGCCCATCTAGATATCCTAATCATCATGACAAGAGTGCTACTTGATATAAACTGCAGCTACTTGTTATTTTCATGCTATGTTTGAGATGTGATAACTTGGTGCATGTTTATCCAAATGAAGCAAATGATATGTCAAAATGTTCATCATGAGATGCTCTACATGTTGGTTGTTGTAGCATGCATGTTAGAGTTCATATTGTCATGTTTATCTCTGTTGCAAAAGTGCATGTGGCTGTTAGGTTTTGTAACTTGTTACGAGATGCCTAGTTGAGGAGCTCGTTGCTATTCATGTGTTTGTCCCCATGTCACATGCTCATATGTTTTAGATTCTCCATCATGTGGTCTTTGCTGTGGTGCAAACCATTTGCCATGATATGCCTTGAGGTGACTTAAACATGCTTGCAAACATGCCATGCCAACTTAACTGTTTTAACACTTAGTGAAATTTCACGAAGTTTGGAATCTGTCATATCCTGATGCTATGTTTGCTTGATGCCCTAGGCAAATCCATGTTAGTTTTGGGGTGGCCTTTGATAATTCCTTGCTGTATATGTTGTTGTCTATCCATCCATGCCCTCACTTGCTCATTGGGGTTGCTGTAGCCTATTTAATTCTTGCTCCCAAGTTGCTATAAAATATTGCTATCAGGTTTTTAATGTCATGATCAAAATGTTGTAGCTTGTTGCTATTGATCCATGCCTCCTATGGAGTTGCTCCAATGGAGTTGTTTGCTGTAGGATATGTATACTTCATGCCCATGCTTCTTATCACCATGATTGAGTGCTATAGAGTATATATTTCTTGCTCCTAAGTTGCTATGTGGCTGTTAATTTCAGCTTTGCATTGAATCTTGTTTCGGGTGTATCTTTTATCCCGTTGCTCCGTTTTGAGCGTGCCCTACATGAAACTAGTGTGTTTTTGCATGTAGAATAATAATATCATCTTGTTAACATGTTTGGAGTATGTTTGCTTAAAGTTTGGGTGCATCTTGCACCGTTGCCATGCTTATCTTGTTTTGATCATATCTTCTAGACCGTAGCTCCGTTTGAAACAAACTTTATATGAAACTTGACTAGAATTTCGTGTAGATCATCATGGTGCATGTTAACTTGCTGTTTAACAACTTTAACTTAAGGTTTGTTCAGATCTGGACTAATTTCAAACTATGCATATGAGGACTTACCGGTTTTGTCTTAAGTAGTTTCCGGCCTCATTTAAACTTGTTGTTCTTATGTGGTTTCTCTGTGCTTCCTACCTTGTCGTGTTTTGCTTCCTAAATAGACTTGTCTTGCATCCTACTTGCTTGAGCATATTGTCTTGTTCTTGTGTTGTTCTGGTGTGCTTCCTACGTTGACATGTTGTGCATCCTAAGTGCATCAGCTGTGCATCCTAAGTGCATCATACATGCATCCTATAGTTTGTGCATTGCACTTTGTTTGATTTCGTGCCTCGTGTGTTCTTGTGTTGAGTAGAGCCGGAAGTCGAGACCGAGTACGAGAACGAGGTTACTACCGAGGTTGAGAACGAGGAGCCGTCTTACGATCCCATCGACGACTCGACATGCAAGATGACCTAACCCAGATATCATTACTATCTTTGCCTATTGCTAGAAGTCTCGCTCTTTAGCTTATTGCCTCGATGCCCATGTTTGTCTGTCAGCCTCCTATTGCAACCATGAATCTGTCTAACCACCCAACTTATGCAAACCTTTGTTTGGCTAAGTAAGCTTCGCTCAGCCCCTCTTATAGCATTGCTAGTTGCAGGAGAAGATTCAAAGATTCTTGCTTCATGTTGAAGTTTGTTGGGATATCACACTATATAAAATCTTAAACTAAATCATCTATATATTTGGTAATGGGTGGAAGGCTGAGCCTCTTGCTCGGTGTTTTGTTCCACTCATGCCGCCCTAGGAACAGTATAAACCGGTGTTATGTTCCTTGATTTTGCGTTCCTCACACGGTTGGGGTTATGGGACCCCCTCGATAAACCGCTTAGCGCTAAGTCTTTTCCAGCAAGTCTCAACATTGGTACTATTTGCCTAAACAACTAAAAACTTGCATAGGGAGTAATTAACCCTCTTCTTAATCAGCAACCCTGGGCCAGTGCTCCACATGAGTGTTGGTCCAAACTGGGGGTCCTGCGGGGCCACCTCAAGGAAACTCGAGGGCTGGTAAAAACCCGTAGCATCACCCATCCGGTCGTGGCCTGAGACGAGATACGCCCGGCTACTATCAGGGTGTCGGCACGCCGGGAGGATTTGCTGGATTAGTCTTACCTTAGTCGGAGTATCTTGAGCACGGGATTCCGAGAATACTCGGGCCTTCCCACCTTGGAGTTGCTACTCTACGGATCGTGGGCTTGTAATGGGCCAAATTGGAACACCCCTGCAGGGTTTTGAACTTTTGAAAGCCGTGCCCACAGTTATGTGGCAGATGGGAATTTGTTAATAACCGGTTGTAGAAAACTTGACACCATGTTCAGAACACACTACCAGCGTGAGTAACCGTGACGGTAATTTTCCGAAAGGGGTTCGGGAAGTGAACACGGTTGGATTATGATTGTCGTTCTTAGATAGGATCACTTCATGATCACTTTGAGGCTCGTGGCACTTCTCTTCTCGCTCTTAGCACGTAAGCTAGTGCTATTGCAGCTGCAACCTTTTATCTTTCTTCAGCCTTGTTCCACACCCAAGGCTTAGATAGTTTTGCTACCCGGGAACGGGATTGCTGAGCCCTCCGTGGCTCACAGATTCTACACCACACTAGATGCAGGTACTATGGAGAACTACTCAGGTGACGGCACGGAGCTGTACTGGGAGTACGATGAAGAACGTAGTCGTTACTATGTGCACTATCCCGGTGATCAGTAGTGGTTTCTACTAGGGGCGATTCGAACCTGTGTTTTTTTATGTATTTGGTATCTTTCATTTGGATCTTCACCCGTAGTCGGGTTGTGATGTTATTTGGATGATGATTTGCTTATGTAATGAATTGTGTGACATGGCGAGTGTAAGCCAACTATCCTTTTGCAATTTCATCCAGAATGGGCTTATACCTTTAAGTCGTGCCTCGACACGTAGGAGGTATAGTCCCATCCTGGGCATTACACTACACCGAAGGAATCACACCATAAGGCTGTGAAACATATTTTTCGACATGTAGCTCACACGCCAACACTTGGATTATGGTACCCCCAAGGGCTCGACTTTTGATTTCATTGGATATTCAGAGTCTAACTATGCTGGTGATCGTGTGGACCGCAAATCAACATCTGGTACATTTCACTTCCTTGGAAGATCTTTGGTCTATTGGACTTCGAAGAAATAGAACTGCGTATCACTATCTACTGCTGAAGCTGAGTATATTGCTGCTGGCTCTTGTTGTGCTCAATAGCTGTGGATGAAGCAAACTCTCAAGGACTATGGCGTTAACATGAAGATTGTGCCTCTCTTCTGTGACAATGAGAGTGCCATCAAGATTGCTCACAACCAGGTTCAACACTCGAAGACAAAGCACATTCAGATTCGTCATCATTTTCTGCGCGATTATGTGTTGAAGGGCGACATTTCTATTGAGCATGCGAAGACTGAAGAACAGCTAGCCGATATCTTCACAAAGCCCTTGGATGAGAAGAGATTTAGCAAGTTGCGGTGTGAGGTAAATATCTTAGAATCTTCGAATGTTCTTTGAATAGGACACTCATCCTAACACTTATGCAAAATTGATGACTTAGATGTGCAACACATGAAGAAATGTTTTTCTTCAATCAATGAAAAATAATGCTCTAAGTGTGAAGAAATTAACGAAGAATTTGATTCTCAGAACCCTACGACAATTGTACACGGTGTCTGAAATCATCATTCTTATATGGTGTGTCACGCCGCCACCAAAGTTGAAAATCTTCAATTTGAGTTTTTCTGAAATTCCTCAGTTGTTCATGTTCTTCAACTTTGCATTGTCTTCACCTTTTCCGTCTCTTTTCTTCATTGGCATATATATGTATATATATATGAGTTTATGTCCTCTACAGCATTCACTTATTGCTAATTCTTCAAGCTGTTTTTCCTACTAAGTGAATGTGATCGGACCCTTCCCCCTCTATGCTAAACTCAACCCATTCTATTCACGAATTCTTCATGTGCGTTCTATTTGAAACTCGTTCAAAATCTTCACAGCGTCCTTTTCAGCTGAAGAATTTGTGAACGCAACGTTCAAACTTATCTTATCCAAAAATTTCGGTTTTTCCGCTCAAATCGTTCCGCTTCCCACGACAATACTTATCTATTCACTCACGATCTCACACGATCTCCACTTCTCTGTACGTGGGTGACACATGCCGAGCGAATGAGAAGGGTCAGGGGCATGTTCGTCCAAATTCTTCGGGCGAACGGTTATTCATCTCCGCTATAAATACCCCCCTCCCCTTCCTCATTTCACTTTTACTCCGCTCGACCTCTACTCTCGCTCGAGCTTCTCAAACCCTAGCGCCGCCGCTACTTCACTGCCTCGACCTTGTCGTCGTCGTACTCGCGCCGATCGCGGATTTCTTCACTCTGCCGCCGCCGTAGCTGTCTTCCTCAGCCAAGTTAGGGCGTGGATGATCTGCACTGATGAACTTCACTTCCACACCTCACAGTTCGTCGTGTTCTTCGTCCAGGGTAATTAAAAGTTACTTTTACTGCCCTCTTTGATTCCAATCTTTTTTACGAAATCCTCAAAGGTGTTTTTCTTCTAATCTTCACACACGAAACACCTCACATGTCATCTGTTCTTGATTCAATTTCTCTAAGCTATGTTTTTCTTTAAGATTCCTCAATTGTGTGGATTTTCAATCTATACAACTCTGGAACCTAAGTCAAAGAACGCTTAGTGAAATTCTTCAAGACTCATCTGGTCAAATTCCTCAAACTTGTTCTTTCTACAAAACCTTCTGAGAACGCATATGACCTCTCCAAATTCCTCGCAACTATACTCTGTTCACAGGTACACATGTCCGCTGCTGAATCTCTAGGTTCTCATCAACTTAACTCATTTGCAGCGTTCCTCGAAGAAAAGTTGCATACTTCTTCACAGAGTTCAATTGTTCAAATTCCTCGTCTGAAGAAAATGGCTGATGGAAAGAAGCCACAAAAGGGAGGAAAGAGGCCTGAGGTCAACACTGCTTTTGAAATCCCTGAAGACATATATGCTGACCATTACACTCCTGATGAGGCAAAGTACGAAAAAGAGGACAAGAATCAGCGCAAGGTGTGCATACAGAGAATGGAGAGGAGATGGGCAAGAGAGTGGAGGGAGTACATGTATGTAACTCCCAAGTACATGAAGAAATTCGCACTCAATCCTCCATGCCCAAGACCTCCATTGGCACATGGCCAAGTTGCTGATCCCACTAGCCTCAAGTGCGGTGAGGATTATCCTGATGAATGGGCCAAGCACCAGGCCAAGTTGGCCAAACAAGCAAAAGAAGCAGTGAGGAAGTTCAATGAAGACTCTGCTGCTGCTGCTGCCACTGTTGAGGCCTCTGCTGGCAAGCCGAAGAAGGACATGGCAAAGAAGCCTGCTCATAGCCAAGTGCTTCATCTTCAATGCCCTCACGACCAAGTTCCTCAGCAATACCCTCATGGCCAGATTCTTCAATTACCTCATGGCCAACACCTCAAACTGCTCCTGCTCCTCCAAAGTCCTCAGCTCCTCCGCCAAAGTCTTCAGATGCTCCGACAAAATCCTCTGCACCAGTGCATCTCGCCACATGTCAAAGGACAGCGGGCATATCTATTGCCTCAGGAGCCTCTACAAGTTCCTCAGCTGGCCCCTCTCTGCCGAAGAAAAATACCACTGCTGGACGAGGCTCTCGCCCAAGTCCTCACAAGAAGCAAGTCGCTTTCCAAGTGCCGTCTGATGATGACGAAGTTGATGATGAAGAACTAGTTGAAATCATCAGAGATATGCAACAAAGGGCCGCTAGAGCCAAAGGAAGCATTGTGCCACTGCTTTTGGATCCAAAAGTGATCCTCGACTTCATTGATCTCTGGCATCAGGATCCCAACACTCCTATGCCTGACTTCAATTTGACTCCTGGCCAGAGTCACATGCTGACCGCCTTCATAGGCGAAGAAAAATGGAAATTTGAGAAGGCCAGGCAGACGAAGAAAGCGCAGTACAAGAAGGAGCGCTACCTGAAGAAAAATGTTCTCAACATGACAACTGATGAACTTGTGAAGCTTTAGGCTGAAATCAAAACCCTCAGTGATGAATTTGATGCATACCGTGCAGACTGGATGGGCGCCAAAGTTAGATTTGTGAATTTTACAAAAGGATTTTCTTCAAGTGTTGCTCGTCCAACGCACATTGAAATTCCTCAGACTGAAGCATCTGCTCAATCTACTGAAGAACATGCCAGCACCGCTGAAGAACATCAGGCTGCTGAAGAAAATGAAAATACCAGGGCTGATGACTGCATTCCGGCCGCTGAAGAAATTGCCAAGGCAACCTCATGTTGCACCTGAAGAAATTGTCAGGACAGCTAAAGCTCCAAAGGCTATGCCTGAAGAATATGAAGAAGTCAGGGCAACTGTAACAGTTGTGCCTGAAGAAGTTCAACCAACTTCCTCTGCTCCTCCCGCGCCTACTCTAACTGCAATCCTTCCATCTGCATCAGATGTGAAGAAGACCAAGGCTGCAGAGCGTGCAACTGTGAAGAAAAGGAAGGCATCAACTTCATCAGATTCTTCAGCTCCAAAGAAGATGAAGCCATTGACAAGCTCAGTTGACAACCCAATTGATGCTGTTCCTATTTCATCCATGCCATCAAAGGACCTTGTTCCGTCCGATGAAGAATATGTGATTCCAAGTGAATCGGGAGAAGACATTCCCTCTGCTGCTTCCTTAGAGCATATGGATGAAGAAATTGAAGTGGATGCAATCCCTTCAACCCCAATCATCTCATCGCCTGTGCCTCAGTTCACTGCTGAAGAGGCCGGCGTTGAGGAATTGGATGAACAAGACTCTGGCGTGGACATTGGGAGTGCTACTCCATTGATGAATGAAGAATATTGGGATAGTCAGCATCCCAACTCCCCTCTGTTCTTGCCGCTTGTAATGCCCAGGATGGAGTTATACCTCCTACGTGTCGAGGCACGACTTAAAGGCATAAGTCCATCCTAGAATGATCTCAAGTTTGGTAATCTTTGCACAACTCATGTAAAAGGGGGATAGTAAACTGAAAATAGTTGGCTTACACTCGCCACGTCACAGAAATTTCAGTACAAGTCTCAAACATCATACATTAAGAACACTACAACCCTCTAAGGGCAAAAGCCAAATGTCAAAGTACCAAACTCAGATAAATAAACACAGGCAGATCGAATCCTAGTAAGAGACTCCACTACTGATCGTCCGGGTAGCGCACGTAGTAACGACTACGCTCTTCGTCGTACTCCCAATCCAGCTCGGTGCCATCACCTGGATAGCTCACAGCTGGACCTGCATCTGGTGTGTGAAGTAACTGTGAGCCATAGAGGACTCAGCAATCCCGTCTCCGGGTAACAGAACTATTTAAGCCTTTAGATGAGGGAAAGGCTGAAGAAAGAACAAGTCTGCAGCAGCAACTAGCATCTAGCTTACGCAAGTGAGAGCGAGAAGAGAAGGCATCGGCGAGAAGTGATCACGAAGTGATCCTAGCTACAAGCTCACAAACATAACCCCTCCGTGTTCAACTCCCGAATCCCTATTCGGAAATTGACAGTCACGGAACACACGCTGGTAGTGTATTAGTATCATTGTGTCAAGTTATCTACAACCGGAATTAACAAGCTCCCATCTGCCACATAACCGCGGGCACGGCTTTCGAAAGTTCAAACCCTGCAGGGGTGTTCCAACTTGACCCATTACAAGTCCACGATCCGCGGAGTCGCAACTCCAAAGTGGGAAGACCCGAGTATCCTCGGAATCCCGTGCTCAAGATATACCGAGCTAAGGTAAGGCTAATCCAGCAAATCCTCCCGGCGTGTCGACACCCTGATAGTAGCCGCGCGTATCTAAGTCTCAGGACACGACCGGATGGGTGATGCTACGGGTTTTTACCAGACCTTGAGTTTCCTCGAGGTGGCCCCGCAGGACCCCCGTTTCGGACCAACACTCATGTGGAGCACTGGCCCGGGGTTGTTGATTAAGAAAGAGGGTTAATTACTCCCTATGCATGTTTAGTTTGTTATTAGGCAAATAGTACCAATGTTGGGACTTGCTGGAAAAGACTTAGCACTTAGCGGTTTATCGAGGGGGTCCCATACACCCCAACCGTGTTAGGAACGCATAATCAAGGAACATAAAACCGGCTTATACGGATCCTAACGGCATGAGTGGAACAAATCACCAAGCAAAAGGCTTAGCCTTCCACCCTTGCCAATATATAGGTGATTTCAATTTAAGCATTTATATATAGTGTGATATAACCCAACCAAACTTCAACATGGAGCAAGCATCTTCACTTCACCTGCAACTAGCAACGCTATAAGAAGGGCTGAGCGAAGCGTACTTAGCCAAGCAACGGTTTGCATAGGTAGGGTGGTTAAACATGGCAATTGGTTACAAGTAGGAGGCTGACAAGAAGAACATGGGCATCGAGGCAAAACTATAGATCGAGACTACTAGCAATAGGCAAAGATAGTAAAGTTATCGGGGTTCGGTCATCTTGCCTGAAGAGAAGTCGTTCGGATCGTAAGAAGGGTCCTCGTGCTCAACCTCGTTGGAAACCTTGTGCTCAACTTCGTACCCGGTCTCAGCTTCCGGCTCTAAACACAACAAACACACCAAGCACCAATCAACAAAATGCAATGCGCACTCGAAAAAACATGAATGCATGATGGATGCACTAAGGATGCACATGGAGCACGTAAAACATCACTCAAGCAAAACACCTCAAAACAAGATAACAACCTGATATTATTATTCTACACAGAAAATCACCCAAGTTTGATATAAGATTCGCTGAAATCGGAGTTACGGGCTAAAAGTTATGCCCGAAACAAGATTTGAGCGAAAGCTGAAAATTACAGCAACATAGCATCTTTGGAGCTCAAAATAATTAAGCTACAGCACCCAAAAAGCATGGCAAAGGACTTGAACACAAACTAGATATATAGTACAGCAACTAGGTCCAAAGTGCACCCCCAACGGAGTCACGGATCAATAGCAATGATCTTGGACATATTGAACTTTGCAATAAAATTCTGGCAGCAGAATTTTATTGAAACTTTAGAGCAAAAGATAAACATGCTACAGCCACTCAAATGGACATGTGAGGACATGGATGGAAAGACAACAATATATACTTCAAGGAACAATCAAAATCCACCCCAAAACTAACATGCTTTGTCCTACAACATCATACGAACATGGCATCGGAACGTTACAGATTTCAGACTTAGTGAAAAATCACTAAGTCCTAAAACAGCAATAACATCATAGCACACTAAAGAGCATGTTTAAGTCACCTCGAAACTAAACATGGCAAAGGGTAAGCACCTCATCAAAATACATATGACGGTGATCCCGAAACACACAAGCATGCATCATAGAGGTGAACACAACGATTGCAACGAGCTCATCAAGATGGCATTTCATAACAAGTGAAAACACAACATATGAACATGGCACTTTGCAATGATGATAAAAAGGAAACAATAAATCTATCATGCAACCTATCACACACAACACGTAGTTCGTGGCAAGACGAACACGTGGACATGTCATTTGCATCGTTTGGACAAACGAGCTAAAAGTTATCACAAGTCAAAGGTGGCATGAAAATAACACATAACAGCAGTTTATAACATGATGCACTCTTGCAACAGCAAAACAAGTGTCAAGATGACATCTAACATGCATGACTACAACAGGTAAAACGTAGAGGACATCTCCACGAACATCTGGACATGCTACACGCGCAAAACGGAGCAACAGGCACAAAGTTAGAGCAGTTCAAAGTTTGCATTTCAGATAAACAGATCTGGGGACTTAGAGGGGAAAAACAACCTCAGGGATCTGGATCCGGATGAACAGTACGGGCCGGGGGGAGCTACAGTGGCGGCGGCGGAAACTGGCCCAGCGACGGCTGCGGCGGCGCCTGGGCCCGAGGCGGATCCGGCTGGCGGGGCGGCGGCCCGCTAGGCGCGCGGCCCGGGAGGCGGCCTGGTAGGAGGGCGAAGGGGCGAGGCCTGGTTGCCTCGGTGGAGCGGTGGGAGGATTCGGGCCGGAGTGGCGGGGACTCGGCGCTCGGCCCACTGGCAAGCTGACGAGGCGCCGCGCTGGTGCGGCGAACTGGTCCCCCACCCGGGCCTCGCGAGCGGCCCGGCTGCCCGAAGCGGACAGCGACGCGGTCGCCTGGTGCGGTCGACGAAGGAGAGTGGTCGAGGGCTGGCGCGGTAGATCGAAGCGTTGACCCTGGCGAGGCCAGATCGCTCCTGGCGGCTGCGGCTGCGGCTGGTTCCTTCGGGAACCAGTAGAATTTTTGGGGATCTGAGAAAGAAAAGAAAAAAAAGGAAGGGGATCTAGAGGAGGAAGAAGAAGGGGATAGGGATGCCCAAAATAGACTAGGGGGGGTCTATATGTAGCAGTATTTTAGGGTTAGGGAGAGTTTAGGGGCGCTAGGAGCCCTCCGATCGCGATCCGACGGATCCGATCGCGGGGATAGTTTAAAAGGGCCTAGACGGAGATAAAAGAAAGCAGCAGGGGTATTTCCGGGACACGAAGTGAAGGCACATCGGACCCACACGGACAACGGAGGGAAAAGTCAACGGAGTCCAAACGAGACGAGATTTGAGAGGCGGGTTGCACACAACAAAACAACAACACACAACACAACCTCGCGGCACACCGGTAACGTAAAACGCCCGAACAACAAAGTAGGCCTACGGGACGTCACGGACACGTGAGGGAGCTCCGGAACGCGAAACGGACAACGGGAAGAAACACACGGAACCGGATGCAACCCACAACACAAATGCAATGCAATGCACATGTCTACATGATATGAATGAATGCCACACACTCACACAACAAAACGACGAAAACCCTAAAGACAAAGAACCCGAAATGGAAATAGATGAAGCCGGAGATTTATTATATACCCAAAAGGGAAAATATTACATCCGGGGCATTACAAACTCTCCTCTACTACAAAAAGATCTCGTCCCGAGATCTAGGACTGGAAAAAGGAAGGGTACTCGGAACGAAGATGATCTTCTCGTTCCCAGGTAGCTTCTCGGTCAGTGTGATGTGACCACTTGACTTTCAGAAACTTGATGGACTTGTTGCGAGTCTTGCGTTCGGTTTCTTCGAGAATGGCAACTGGATGCTCTCGGTAGGAAAGGTCTTGTTGAAGATCAATCTCCTCAAACGGAATCATGCGCTCAGGTGCCTTGAAACATTTGCGAAGCTGAAACACATGGAAGACATCATGAACATTTGCAAAGTTGGAAGGGAGCTCGAGCTGATAGGCTAGATCGCCTCTTTTGCCAAGAATCTTGAAAGGCCCGACGTATCTAGGAGCAAGTTTCCCTTTGATACTGAATCTTTGGGTTCCTTTCATTGGAGAAACTCGGAGATAGACATGATCACCGATGTCGAAAGCCAAATCACGATGCTTTCCGTCATAGTAGCTCTTCTGACGCGACTGAGCGGCCTTGAGATTCTCACGTATGACTTTGCACATTTCTTCGGCTTCTGAGATCAAGTCATTGCCAAGAAGTTGGCGTTCGCCTGTTTCAGACCAGTTGAGAGGGGTACGGCACTTTCTGCCATAGAGAATTTCAAACGGTGCTTTGCCTGCACTTGCTTGAAAGCTGTTGTTGTAAGAGAACACGGCAAATGGAAGGCAGTCTTCCCATTTCATGCCGAAGGAGATGACACAGGCTCTGAGCATATCTTCTAGGATCTGATTCACACGCTCGACTTGACCACTAGTCTGAGGGTGAAAGGCAGTGCTGAATCTGATCTTCGTGCCCATGGCGGACTGAAAGGAGTCCCAGAACCTTGATGTGAACAAGCTGCCACGGTCTGAGGATATCACTTGAGGAATGCCATGTAGGGACACAATTCTGGAAGTGTACAGCTCTGCAAGTTGAGCTGCATTGATTGATTCTTTGACTGGAAGAAAGTGAGCGACTTTGGTAAGCTTGTCAATCACCACAAAGATAGCATCATTGCCTCGCTTGGATTTGGGAAAGCCAGTGACGAAGTCCATTTCAATGTGGTCAAACTTCCACTCGGGAATAGGAAGAGGTTGGAGAAGACCGGCTGGACGTTGATGTTCTGCTTTCACTCTTCTGCATACATCACATTCGTTCACGAATTGGGCAATTTCCCTTTTCATGCGTGTCCACCAGTAAGATTGCTTGAGGTCTTGATACATCTTGGAACTGCCAGGATGAATGGAAAGGAGAGAATCGTGAGCTTCTTCCATTATGAGCTTCCTGAGATCACCTTTGGGAACAACGAGTCTGTCCTCGAAGAACAAGGTATCTCTCTCATCAACACGGAAGCACTTATATTTTGGAGTGCCCTTTGCAATCCCATGTTTCACCTTCTTCACCATGGTATCACTGAGCTGGGCCTCACGGACTTGATCTTCCAAGGTAGGAGCAATTTGGAGATTAGCAAGAAAACCCTGCGGAACAACCTGAAGGTTGAGTTTCCTGAATGCTTCACAAAGCTCAGGCTGGTATGGCTTGATAAGAAGGCTGTTGCAGTATGCCTTTCTGCTCAAAGCATCTGCAATCACATTCGCCTTGCCTGGAGTGTACTCAATGCTCGGGTTGTACTCTTGGATCATCTCGACCCAACGAGTCTGGCGGAGGTTCAGATGCGGCTGTGTGAAGATGTACTTCAAGCTCTTGTGATCAGTGAAGATGTCGACCTTTCTGCCCAACAACAGATGTCTCCACGTAATCAGAGCATGTACCACAGCTGCTAGCTCGAGATCATGTGTGGGATAGTTCTTCTCACTGGGCTTGAGCTGCCGAGAAGTATATGCCACAATTTTCTTATCTTGCATAAGCACACCACCAAGGCCTTGAAGAGAAGCGTCACAGAACACTTCATAGGGCTTGGTTTCATCCGGAGGAGTCAGAACTGGAGCAGAGACAAGCTTCTCTTTGAGGGTTTTGAATGCCACTTCACATTCGGGAGACCAAAAGTATTTGACATTCTTCTGAAGGATGTTGGAAAGAGGCTTGGTAATCTTGGAGAAGTTCTCCACAAACCTTCTGCAATAGCTGGCAAGACCCAGAAAACTGCGGAGCTGTTTGACGTTCTGAGGAGCTTCCCAGTTGACAATTGCTTCAACTTTCTCGGGATTAACCGCAATACCGTCAGCTGAGATAATGTGGCCCAGGTACAAAACCTTATCGAGCCAAAACTCGCACTTTGAGAACTTGGCATAGAATTTATGCTCTCGGAGTCGATCAAGAACCAGACGCAAGTGCTTTTCGTGATCTTCTTCATTCTTGGAAAACACCAGAATATCATCCAGATACACAAGCACGAATTCGCCAGTATAGGGGTTGAAGATGTAATGCATCATCCTTGAAAAGGTAGGAGGAGCATTGGCGAGACCGAAGGACATGACGGTATACTCGTATGAACCGTAGCTCGTTCTGAAGGCCGTCTTGGGAATGTCTTCCTCGCGAATGCGAATTTGATGATAGCCCATTCGGAGGTCAAGCTTAGAGAATACTTTAGCTCCTTTGAGCTGCTCAAAGAGTTCGTTGATGTTGGGGAGGGGATACTTGTTCTTAATCGTCTTCTTGTTCAATGGCCGGTAGTCAACACAGAGACGCTCCGTGCCATCTTTCTTCTTGACAAATAAGACACCACAGCCCCACGGAGATGTACTCGGTCTGATGAGACCCATACTCTCCTGCTTATCAAGCTGCTTCTTCAATTCCTTCAATTCATCCGGAGAGAGCTTGTATGGACGCCGGCAAGCAGGTTCGGTGCCCGGCTCGAGTTCAATGACAAACTCCACCTGACGGTGTGGAGGCATGCCTGGAAGATCTTCTGGAAAGACGTCTTGATATTCATTCACCACTGGAATTTGCTCTATGGCATTAATTTCACCCTTATCATTAAGAGAGAAAAGCCGAATAGTATTATCCCTGGAGGCGAAGATAATCACATCTTCATCAGAATGAGTCAATTTGACTTCCTTCTGTGCACAATCAATGTGAGCATCGTGCTGAGAAAGCCAATCCATTCCGAGAATGAGGTCGATGTCAGAATGACCAAGAATCACCGGAGAAGCCAAAAATCGATAATTGCCCATGCGAATGGAAACATCTGGAGCATATATACTGGAATGCATTCGTCTCCCCGGAGAAATAACTGATAACTCCCTTGGCAAGGTTTTGATGTCAACATTATACTTGGATGCAAATGGTTGAGACATGAAAGAGCATGATGCACCCGAATCAAATAACACTTTAGCAGGGATAGAGTTCACTGGAAGGTTACCCAGAATGACATCAGAAGAAGCCTCCGCTTGTGCTGCATTCATCAGATTAACCCTTGCAGCCTTTGGATCATGCTTGACCATAGCGGTACCGACAGGAGGAGGAGGAGGAAGACGCTTCGGATTCGGACATCTGTTGGCATAGTGACCTTTCTGAGTGCATTTGTTGCAAGTCACTTCTGAGAGAGGACGGAACTGAGAGCCACTGGACTTGGAGCCTTGAGACTGAAACTGCTTCTTCGACTGGTTGCTTGGGTTGGGTGGGTGGGAGAAACCACGACCACTAGAGTTCTTGTTGTTGCAGTTGTTGAAGTTGCTGGAGTTGTTGTATGGAGCTCAAATCACTGGAGGAGGAGGAAGCCAGAATTTCTGTTGTTTCGCAGCCAACTGAGACGATGAGGTAGAGTGAACAGCATCTCGAATTCTCTTCTTAGAAGCCTCCATCTTAAGCTAAGCTGCTTCTTGTTTCAAAGCCATGTTATAGAACTTATCGAATTCGTCTGGCTCGAACAAGGTGAGAGCAAGCTGAAGTTCATCTTTGAGACCTCCACGGAACTGATAGATTTTACTCTTTGCATCAGGAATGTCTTGCTTTGCATATCGAGCGAGGTCTTGGAACTTGACATTATACTGATAGACTGTCATGGAGCCCTGCTTGAGGTTGCGGAATTGCTCACGCATACCCTCGATAACACTTGTAGGAATGTGATGCGAGCGGAAATCCTTGCAGAAATTCTCCCATGAGATCACTTGACCCGGCCTTGAGTCTTTGTACTGCTGCCACCAGTCAGCTGCTTGATCTTTCAGTTGGAAGGCTGCAAACTTCACATAGTCATCTTCTTTCACGTTACTGCACTCAAAATGCTTCTTTATGTCGGTCAACCAATCCTCAGCATCAAGAGGGTCGACACAGTAACGGAAAGCTTTAGGATTGTTAGCCAGGAACTGGTTGAGGGTAGCATGGTGCTGCTGGAAGAAGTTGCCTTGGTTCATTGGAACACCCTGATTAGCTTGATTAGCTTGCATAGCTTGCATTTGCTGCATCATCTGCATCATCAACTGAGTGTTCTGAGCAGTAGTCTGCATAATTGCTCTCCAAGCCTCAGGCGGAGGAGGAGGTGAAGGAGGACGTTCTGGAACCTCTTCACCCTCTGGGTTGGCATTCGGAACCCTTTTCGGAGCCATCCTGTAAGAGATGACCACGAATCAGCAATTGATTGACAAAAGGAATAAGCTGAATCAATGGAATGAATTGCAACAAGTCTTCACAATAATCATTCGAACAATAAGAACGAATGAAATCATCCGAACAAGAGGAACGAATGAATTTCTTAGTTAATTGATAACATCAGTCTTCACGAGAAGCCACATAGGGAACAAAAGGATAAAATAAGAAAAACAACAAGGTACGGACAGGAACAAACACAAGAGAGGAGTTTCGTTCTAACATCTTTGTGCTGAAAGCATATGAACGCGTTACGAAAAGGTTTTGCAATCCCCAGATCAGCATAGCCAAGGACCCTTTAAGATGCAACTCCTGATAGTAACCTCGGTCATATAACCCCTTCACTCAATGTCGAACCCCGAACTCACTAACCTGCATTCGTTGGAAGAATGCCTACGATCTACTGGATAAAACCCACCTATAGCTTTCCGAAAGATTCCAGTTATGCAATCAGGTGTTGGGGATACACGGGAAGCACCGCGCAATCAACTCTAACCTACATCCAGGTGTATCCATCCTTCAACACATAACCAGTCTTTCTCGGAAACTGTGTACCTCGGACCTTCGAAAAGCATCCACTATAACAAGCTATGGCAATACTCCCGAACTACCTCCCCAGTACTGGGTGATGTCGGGGTTATCTTGCCACTGGCCGTATAGGGGAGATTTTCGATGTCGGCCGTCTTAAGTATTTAGTACTGCTGCGATATGCTTGTTACAATGATACCCCGAAGCTCAACTCCTCGGTAACAGGAGGCATCGGGAACAATATCCATGTCACAAGAACATCGAAACAATCCCAGAATACTCGCGGGATTCCTAAAAAAAATTTGTGCAAATTTTGAAGATAGGAGAGACAAGAGTAGACGTCAGGAGTCCTCACCAGAGAGAAAGGGGATGAGAAGCAAAGAAATCCTACTCTCCGATATAATATAGGACTCAAAAAGTTTTCAGTGTGTGCCTAGACTCAACCGTCAACGGTTCGATCAAACAGTGGGGGCCCCTAGGTCGGAGAAGGCTCTGAATACCAACTTGTAATGCCCAGGATGGAGTTATACCTCCTACGTGTCGAGGCATGACTTAAAGGCATAAGTCCATCCTAGAATGATCTCAAGTTTGGTAATCTTTGCACAACTCATGTAAAAGGGGGATAGTAAACTGAAAATAGTTGGCTTACACTCGCCACGTCACAGAAATTTCAGTACAAGTCTCAAACATCATACATTAAGAACACTACAACCCTCTAAGGGCAAAAGCCAAATGTCAAAGTACCAAACTCAGATAAATAAACACAGGCAGATCGAATCCTAGTAAGAGACTCCACTACTGATCGTCCGGGTAGCGCACGTAGTAACGACTACGCTCTTCGTCGTACTCCCAATCCAGCTCGGTGCCATCACCTGGATAGCTCACAGCTGGACCTGCATCTGGTGTGTGAAGTAACTGTGAGCCACAGAGGACTCAGCAATCCCGTCTCCGGGTAACAGAACTATTTAAGCCTTTAGGTGAGGGAAAGGCTGAAGAAAGAACAAGTCTGCAGCAGCAACTAGCATCTAGCTTACGCAAGTGAGAGCGAGAAGAGAAGGCATCGGCGAGAAGTGATCACGAAGTGATCCTAGCTACAAGCTCACAAACATAACCCCTCCGTGTTCAACTCCCGAATCCCTATTCGGAAATTGACAGTCACGGAACACACGCTGGTAGTGTATTAGTAACATTGTGTCAAGTTATCTACAACCGGAATTAACAAGCTCCCATCTGCCACATAACCGCGGGCACGGCTTTCGAAAGTTCAAACCCTGTAGGGGTGTTCCAACTTGACCCATTACAAGCCCACGATCCGCGGAGTCGCAACTCCAAAGTGGGAAGACCCGAGTATCCTCGGAATCCCGTGCTCAAGATATACCGAGCTAAGGTAAGGCTAATCCAGCAAATCCTCCCGGCGTGTCGACACCCTGATAGTAGCCGCGCGTATCTAAGTCTCAGGACACGACCGGATGGGTGATGCTACGGGTTTTTACCAGACCTTGAGTTTCCTCGAGGTGGCCCCGCAGGACCCCCGTTTCGGACCAACACTCATGTGGAGCACTGGCCCGGGGTTGTTGATTAAGAAAGAGGGTTAATTACTCCCTATGCATGTTTAGTTTGTTATTAGGCAAATAGTACCAATGTTGGGACTTGCTGGAAAAGACTTAGCACTTAGCGGTTTATCGAGGGGGTCCCATACACCCCAACCGTGTTAGGAACGCATAATCAAGGAACATAAAACCGGCTTATACGGATCCTAACGGCATGAGTGGAACAAATCACCAAGCAAAAGGCTTAGCCTTCCACCCTTGCCAATATATAGGTGATTTCAATTTAAGCATTTATATATAGTGTGATATAACCCAACCAAACTTCAACATGGAGCAAGCATCTTCACTTCACCTGCAACTAGCAACGCTATAAGAAGGGCTGAGCGAAGCGTACTTAGCCAAGCAACGGTTTGCATAGGTAGGGTGGTTAAACAAGGCAATTGGTTACAAGTAGGAGGCTGACAAGAAGAACATGGGCATCGATGCAAAACTATAGATCGAGACTACTAGCAATAGGCAAAGATAGTAAAGTTATCGGGGTTCGGTCATCTTGCCTGAAGAGAAGTCGTTCGGATCGTAAGAAGGGTCCTCGTGCTCAACCTCGTTGGAAACCTCGTGCTCAACTTTGTACCCGGTGTCAGCTTCCGGCTCTAAACACAACAAACACACCAAGCACCAATCAACAAAATGCAATGCGCACTCGAAAAAACATGAATGCATGATGGATGCACTAAGGATGCACATGGAGCACGTAAAACATCACTCAAGCAAAACACCTCAAAACAAGATAACAACCTGATATTATTAATCTACACAGAAAATCACCCAAGTTTGATATAAGATTCGCTGAAATCGGAGTTACGGGCTAAAAGTTATGCCCGAAACAAGATTTGAGCGAAAGCTGAAAATTACAGCAACATAGCATCTTTGGAGCTCAAAATAATTAAGCTACAGCACCCAAAAAGCATGGCAAAGGACTTGAACACAAACTAGATATATAGTACAGCAACTAGGTCCAAAGTTCACCCCCAACGGAGTCACGGATCAATAGCAATGATCTTGGACATATTGAACTTTGCAATAAAATTCTGGCAGCAGAATTTTATTGAAACTTTAGAGCAAAAGATAAACATGCTACAGCCACTCAAATGGACATGTGAGGACATGGATGGAAAGACAACAATATATACTTCAAGGAACAATCAAAATCCACCCCAAAACTAACATGCTTTGTCCTACAACATCATACGAACATGGCATCGGAACGTTACAGATTTCAGACTTAGTGAAAAATCACTAAGTCCTAAAACAGCAATAACATCATAGCACACGAAAGAGCATGTTTAAGTCACCTCGAAACCAAACATGGCAAAGGGTAAGCACCTCATCAAAATACATATGACGGTGATCCCGAAACACACAAGCATGCATCATAGAGGTGAACACAACGATTGCAACGAGCTCATCAAGATGGCATTTCATAACAAGTGAAAACACAACATATGAACATGGCACTTTGCAATGATGATAAAAAGGAAACAATAAATCTACCATGCAACCTATCACACACAACACGTAGTTCGTGGCAAGACGAACACGTGGACATGTCATTTGCATCGTTTGGACAAACGAGCTAAAAGTTATCACAAGTCAAAGGTGGCATGAAAATAACACATAACAGCAGTTTATAACATGATGCACTCTTGCAACAGCAAAACAAGTGTCAAGATGACATCTAACATGCATGACTACAGCAGGTAAAACGTAGAGGACATCTCCACGAACATCTGGACATGCTACACGCGCAAAACGGAGCAACAGGCACAAAGTTAGAGCAGTTCAAAGTTTGCATTTCAGATAAACAGATCTGGGGACTTAGAGGGGAAAAACAACCTCAGGGATCTGGATCCGGATGAACAGTACGGGCCGGGGGGAGCTACAGTGGCGGCGGCGGAAACTGGCCCAGCGACGGCTGCGGCGGCGCCTGGGCCCGAGGCGGATCCGGCTGGCGGGGCGGCGGCCCGCTAGGCGCGCGGCCCGGGAGGCGGCCTGGTAGGAGGGCGAAGGGGCGAGGCCTGGTTGCCTCGGTGGAGCGGCGGGAGGATTAGGGCCGGAGTGGCGGGGACTCGGCGCTCGGCCCACTGGCAAGCTGACGAGGCGCCGCGCTGGTGCGGCGAACTGGTCCCCCACCCGGGCCTCGCGAGCGGCCCGGCTGCCCGAAGCGGACAGCGACGCGGTCGCCTGGTGCGGTCGACGAAGGAGGAGAGTGGTCGAGGGCTGGCGCGGTAGATCGAAGCGTTGACCCTGGCGAGGCCAGATCGCTCCTGGCGGCTGCGGCTGCGGCTGGTTCCTTCGGGAACCAGTAGAATTTTTGGGGATCTGAGAAAGAAAAGAAAAAAAAAGGAAGGGGATCTAGAGGAGGAAGAAGAAGGGGATAGGGATGCCCAAAATAGACTAGGGGGGGTCTATATGTAGCAGTATTTTAGGGTTAGGGAGAGTTTAGGGGCGCTAGGAGCCCTCCGATCGCGATCCGACGGATCCGATCGCGGGGATAGTTTAAAAGGGCCTAGACGGAGATAAAAGAAAGCAGCAGGGGTATTTCTGGGACACGAAGTGAAGGCACATCGGACCCACACGGACAACGGAGGGAAAAGTCAACGGAGTCCAAACGAGACGAGATTTGAGAGGCGGGTTGCACACAACAAAACAACAACACACAACACAACCTCGCGGCACACCGGTAACGTAAAACGCCCGAACAACAAAGTAGGCCTACGGGACGTCACGGACACGTGAGGGAGCTCCGGAACGCGAAACGGACAACGGGAAGAAACACACGGAACCGGATGCAACCCACAACACAAATGCAATGCAATGCACATGTCTACATGATATGAATGAATGCCACACACTCACACAACAAAACGACGAAAACCCTAAAGACAAAGAACCCGAAATGGAAATAGATGAAGCCGGAGATTTATTATATACCCAAAAGGGAAAATATTACATCCGGGGCATTACACCGCTGTAACTAATTCCTCAGTCCCCAGCATGTACTGTTCCATTGGGCTCTGAAGTAACTCAACCCACTCCATCTGTCAATGAAGACATTCCAGGCCCTAGCGCTGAAGAAACAGCTGCTGCTGAATCCATGAAGACACATACTGCCACTAAAAAGGAACCATAAATTCCTCAGCCTGAAGATACTGAGATTGCGATTCCTGAGGTTGTGATGCAACTGATTGACACTCCTCAACACAAGCCAAATGATCCATTCTCACGAAAGCAAACTTTCAAGAAGGCTGATTTCTTCAACAAGCACGTATTCTTCAATGACTACAACCCCTATGACTCTGCTCGCATTAGGAAGAGCCATTTCTGGACTGCCAGCCAGGAAAATTTCTATTCCTCAGTGCTGTTCAACAAAGACAAAGTCTTCGATCATGAGCACATTCCTCACGTGGATAAGGAATCTCTGCTGTGCTTCGTACCAGTCCTCAGTGCTCTTCACGACGCTGGAATGTTAGGTTTCTGCACTGACATTTGTGATTGGAATGAAGAACTCATTCTTCAATTCTATGCAACGCTGCACATCACCGGAAACTCTGAAGATGTGAATTCATGGGTGATGGACTGGATGACCAAAAATACTCACTACAAGGCACCAGCTACTGAATTACTTCAAGCTTTGCCTCTCAGTCCTCCCACTGAAGCTGCTCATTGCATGTACGAAGAAACTGAACTTACATATCACTATATGCAAGTGCTGATGAAGTCATTGAAGCCAGGTCAAGCCCCAAGGACCAAATTCCTCGTCAAGGAATTGCTATTTCTGCCTCGAACTGTCTATCGCATTCTGACGAAGACATTGAGTCCTATCAAGGGCCACGACTCAAATGATGGAGAAGTCGTTGGCATCATGAAGAATCTGCTATTCAACATCATCCATGGCGTCCCCGTCAACTTCCATGATTTCTTCATGAGGACTATGGCAAATGTTGCACTGTCCCCTTTCAACATGAAGCCTTATGCTCCGTGAATTATGAGATTCATCAGGACAAGGTCTTCAGTAAACTACAAAGCTGATACACTGAATCATTGCAGCTACTTGCCCCCGATTGAAGTCCTCAAACGGACATATTCCTCGGCTGATGACAAGGGCAAGGCTTCTGCTGTTATTGATGAAGGCATTCGTCCATTGGATAGTCAATTTCGCAAAGTTGCATCCTACTCCACCAATGATGACTCTGCCACCCATGACTCTGCCACCAACGCTCCCAAGCAAAATCCTCAAGGCACAACTCCTAGGGTGATGACTGATCGTGAGATTCTCCTCAGTCTTCACTAGAAGGTTGATCGCAATCACAAGTGGGTCAAGCGTCAGTTTGGTTCAATTCTTCACAACATGACTTCTACACACAATGCAGGGAAGAAAAACCATTACTACCTCCATGAAACCCTCAACCGCACCTGGGATGTTCTGTCTCACCTTTACGGCGAAGAAGATCTGAAGAAAATGGGTCTCAAGGATGACTTTGATTGGTCTGCTCCTCCACCGAAGAAATACAAGAAGGTCAAGGTTCCTCCCTTGGTGGCCAGCTCCTATTCTTCATCGCGCGATACTGACGAGTATGAAGATTTGGACGACACCGCGGCAGGCCCTACATCAACCATCGACCCCAACAACGCTGGTGCTCCTTCATCATCTTGAGATTCTTTAGGGGCGTTAGTCCTCATTTTCGATCCTTTTGGTCATTCGATGACAAAGGGGGAGAAATTTGAGTTAGTCTTAAAGCGGGTCTATTTATATGGGCATTTTTTTGCTAAGTTACAACTATCGTTCTTCTGATGACTTTGCTGGATCGAGTTGTAAACTTAAACTCTAGGGTGACCTGATACTTTTGATGTGGTTTTTCTGCATGCTTATTCCTCATTAATGTTTATGCACGCATGCTGAATTACACCAGTCACCATATTTCATCATGCATTTCAAATTCTTCATACTATATGTCAAATGCGTGTATGAATTACAAGATATAGGGGGAGATCTCCATGATTCTACTCTTCAAGTGTGCATTGCTTCAAAAGCAAATACCTCACTATGCACATCTTCAGGGGGAGTTCTTCTATATCTTGCAATCAAATTCCTCAATATTAGTATTTACACTTCATATATTTATCCCCGTTGAAAACTTAACCTATATTGTCATCAATCACCAAAAAGGGGGAGATTGTAAGTGCATCTAGTGCCCCTTAGTGATTTTGGTGTATTGAAGACTTATAAGTTAAGGGACTAATGTGTTTATGATTGTGCACAGGTCTATAAGTCTATGAGGAGTTTGATATTTACAGAGAAAGTCGACCCCTAAAAATGAAGTTCTTCGACTAAAGACTTTGGATTTCTGAAGACTTTTTGAAGACTTTGAAAGTGAAGAAATTGGTGTGACCTTGAAGACTTGGTAATCATTTGAGGAACATGAAGCGTGAAGACTTTTGTTTTCGTAATTTTTTTCTCTTTCTTGAGTCATAGGAAACACCGTACTGTTAAAGGCAGTCAAGGAAATACTAAGGAAAAATTTCCATTTGATGCTCAACTCAAAATCCTACACCTACCAATCCCTTCGAGTGAAGCCATTGGAAACCTCATACAGTTCAGTCATATTCTTCATTGACAGAGACGAAGTTCTTCTGGTCTCTGAGGAATTTGTTCTGACTGAGGAGTTAGGAATTCACTAGTGTGGATTTCCTACAAATGAGGAACATGATAGCCCTGAGGAATTTGATACTCAAATTTCCGACCGTTGCTGTGCTACGCGCCAGCTGTCCCAAAATATCTACCTACCTAACGGTCATATCATTAAGGGCATTTATGTCTTGTCATGTCGGGCTGCTCCCTAGGCTATAAATAGCCGCCCCCTACAACCACTAGCTGGTTGGCTGCTCCGAGAGAAACTGACACTTGTCATAAGAGCAACCCATCCTCCGAGGACTTTGAGTGAAAATCATCAAGTGAGGAAAAGCCCAAACCAAACCCAAACACCTAAAAACCGAAAAGTGATTGAGCATCACTAAAGAGATTGATCCTGAGTGGATCCACCGCTTGTTACCTTTGAAGACTGTGCTTCTTCTAGATGGTTAGGCGTCATGGTCTAGAGCATCCAAGAGGAATTGTGGATCGCCGAGTGACCGTGTTTATGAAGGTTCGGAAGTCACGTGTGAAGACCTACCACGAGTGATTGGGCAATGTCTGTGTGACCTTAGCTCAAGTGGAATACGGTGAGGACTTGGTGTCTTGGACTGTGTGTCCAGGACTGGGTGTCCGGGACTGTGTGTCCTCGGGTTTAAATACCTAGCCGCCCTAACCAGATGTACAACTGAGACAGTAGTTGGAACTGGTCTAACAAATCATTGTCTTCACCAAGCTTACTGGTTCTATTTCCTCAACTCTTTCAGTTCCTTATATCTGTGTTGTGTGCTTGTTCATATCTGTTTCAAGACTTTGACTGAAGACTTTCTCAATTTCCTTAGTTTAATTTCTTCAGTCTGTTTGTCTTCATCCTGTGTTATCCTGTGTTTACGCTTTCTGTACTCTGTGCTTGTCTTCATTTCATCATGATGACCATGTTTGCGTTCTGTTATGTTTACTTCTGAGTACTTATTCCGCTGCAAGTAGTTCTTTGCTAAGGAATTTCCTCACCCGCAAATTCCTCAGTGAAGAATTCATATAAATCGCCTATTCACCCCCCTCTGGTCGGTATAACGCACTTTCATTTGACCAGGTGGGTCCCGACTGTCAGGACTTCCTTGCGTGGGAAGATGTAGCTGGTGGGTCCCTGCAGTTAGGGGGGTGAATATTTTTTTTTGCCCGGAAGCACTTCCTTGCGTGCGAAGATGTAGCTGCTGGGTCCCAGCAGTCAGTGGGAAAACGTTTTTTTCGCAAAATACGGTGGCCCGTCCGGTGGGTCCCCGCTGTCAGGTGGAGGAATAATTATTTTGGGCGTAATAAGAAGGCACTTCCTTGCTGCGGCCGTCGACCCAGCTGTCAGCCTCTCCACGTACATTACTCTTCCGATGGAAGTCGTTCCTTGACAACATTGATCACGCCGTGCCGAGAGCACCAGGGCGGTGGACGACGGTGAGGCCTAGGAAGGGAATGACGCGGAGCCGGGTAAGACGTGGCAGTGGAATCCCGTGCGGAGAGGAGTACGAGGGTTCACTCGTTCGGCTGCGGTGTGAGGCTGCCATCACTCCAGGGCCTGGCCAGCGGTGGGAATAGTAGGGGGCGGTGAGGCCTCCGCGGCCGCACAGCCGGCCACGGGAGGCAGGAGCATGCGGCATGATCGGCGCTAGTTTGGGCGGCTGGAGCAAGAAGACCAGAGGTTGAAGAAGCACTACGGCCGTTGGATGCACATCGTACGGTCAATGGAGCTAGAATCGTGCATATTGACTAAGTTGACAAAGCCCTCCGTCCCCGTCAACTTTATAGGCCCACAAGTCAGCCTTCCACTATACTGGGTCCTAGCTAGCACGGGGGGTATTCATTTTTTTGTGCGTAATAAGGAGGCACTTCCGGTGGGTCCGAGCTGACAGCGGGGGGAACATTTTTTCAAGAAATACGGTGGCCCGTCCGGTGTGTCCCAGCAGTCAGGGGGGAAACGTTTTTTTTTCGCCAAATACGGTGGCCCGTCCGGTGGGTCCCTGCTGTTAGGTGGAGGAATAATTATTTTCCGCGTAATAAGGAGGCACTTCCTTGCAGCTGCCGTGGACCCAACTGTCAGCCTCTCCACGTACAGTTCTCTTCCGATGCAATTCGTTCCCTGACCACATTGGCCACACCGCGCCGAGAGCACCAGGGCGGTGGACGACGGCGAGGCCTAGGAAGGGGAGGACGCGGAGCCGGGGAAGACGCGACAGTGGAAGCCCGCGAGGAGACGAGTACGAGGGTTCACTGGTTCGACTCCAGTGTGAGGCTGCCATCGCCGCAGGGCCTGGCCAGCGGTGGGAATAGTAGGGGCGGTGAGGCCTCCGCGACATCGTAGCCGGCCACGGGAGGCAGGAGCACGAGGCACGACCGACGCTGCTTTGGGCGGCTGGAGCAAGAAGACCAGAGGTTGAAGAAGCACTACGGCCATTGGATGGACATCATACGGTCAATGGAGCTAGAATCGTGCATATTGACTAAGTTGACAAAGCCCTCTGTCCCCGTCAACTTAGTAGGCCCACAAGTCAGCCTCCCACTATACTGGGTCCCAGCTAGCAGGGGGAGTATTCATTTTTTTTTTGCGTAATAAGGAGGCACTTCCGGTCGGTCCGAGCTGACAATGGAGGGAACGTTTATTTCGCGAAATATGGTGGCCCGTCCGGTGGGTCCTAGCAATCAGGGGAAACATTTTTTTGGCCAAATACGGTGGCCCATCTAGTGGGTCCCCGCTGTCAGGTGGAGGAATAATTATTTTCCGTGTAATAAGGAGGCACTTCTTTGCGGCTGCCGTGGACCCAGCTGTCAGCCTCTCCACGTACAGTACTCTTTCGATAGAAGTCGTTCCTTGACCACGCTGCGCTGAGAGCACCAGGGCGGTGGAGGACGGCGAGGCCTAGGAAGGGAACGACACGGAGGCAGGGAAGACTCGGCAATTGTTTCCCACACGGAGGGGAGTACGACTGTATCAGGGTTTACTGGTTCGTCTGCCCTCGCCGGAGAATAACAGCAGGTGTTGGTGAGTAGAGTGATGGCTAGGCTAGCGATGGGAGTACGGTGGGGCGGTGCTGCCCGTGTGGCAGCACAGTCGGCTGCAGGGAGAAGGGACCAGGCAGTCCCGCCAGCGCTTGTTTGAGCGGCTGGAGCTGGAAGAGCAGAGATTGAAGAAGCACGACGGCCGTTGGATGGATATCCAACAGTCACTACTTGTGCGTCAACCTTTTTTTAGGAAGGCCTCAGATGTGTGGAAAACATCATACACCCCATCTGCCATTATTTCTAATAATTTACTGGCCATTTGCTAATTCTTAAGGTTTTTTTTGGAGCCCATATTCTTTTTGTTAGCATTACAACCCATATTGTGGCCACGGTTAGAAAATTATACGAAATTTTGCATATTTCGGTGCAGTCCGAACTGTTTTTAATCCCGAAATTTTGAGTCACATTCAAACTGATTTAAAAAATAAATGTATATCAATATAAAATCCAACAAATTGTCCACGCAAAAAAATCAATGCAATTTAAAATCTTGAAATGAAAAAAAAATATTTGAAACTAATTGCCGGTTTGATGTGTTTTAAAAATGTACAGCCCATTTCTCATTACTGATAGGCCAATTTCTCGGCCAGCCGAATAAAGCTCTCCTCGTCTTGAAAGATTTGCAGCCCAACATGCGTGACAAATCTACTTACTTGGCAAATCGCAAAAAACATGGCTGCGGCCGTGGACCCAGCTATCGGCCTCTCCACGTACAGTACTCTTCCGATGGAAGTCGGTCGTTGACCACATTGACCACGCCGTGCCGAGAGCACCAAGGTGGTGGATGACGGCAAGGCCTAGGAAGGGGACGATGCGGAGCTGGGGAAGACGTGGCAGTGGATGCCCACGTGGAGAGGAGTACGAGGGTTCGTTGGTTCGGCTGTGGTGTGAGGTTGCTGTCGCCGTAGAATAACGGGGGGTGTGGGTGAGTAGAGGGCTGCCCTGGCTAGCGGTGGTAGTAGTAGGGGCGGTGAGGCCTGCGTGGAATCACAGCCGGCCACGGGAAGCAGGAGCACGCGGCACGACCGGCGCTGATTTGGGCGGCTGGAGCAAGAAGACCAGAGGTTGAAGAAGCAGTACTATCGTTGGATGAACATCGTACGGTAACTAGAGCTAGAATCGTTCATATTGACTAAGTTGACAAAGCCCTCCGTCCCCGCCAACTTGGTACGGCCACAAGTCAGCCTCCCATGATGCTGGGTTCCAGCTGGCAGGGGGTATTCATTTTTTTGTGCGTAACAAGGAGGCACTTCCTTGCGTGCGAAGATAGCTGGTGGGTCCGACCTGTCAGCGGGGGACATGTTTTTTTCGTGAAATATAGAGCCCCTTCCGGTGGTTCCCAGATGTCAGGTGGAGGAATCAAAGACTTGAGAAGGCGTACAGAACAAGCTAGTGTACTAGTAAAGAGACATTGCTGAGTTTTAGAAAAAAGAGAGCTTTGCTCCTGTAGCTGGTTCGAATCCAAACCTAGACTAGGACTATATATGGTGCTATGCTACTCTGCAAGTAATGAAACTGACATATCCAACATTCGCTTCTCCTCTTCTCTACTTAATCTGCCTAGCATTAGAAGCTCTTACCGTAACAACCATGTCCGCTTGCTACTCGTCCACCTGCTCTTCGGTAGGCACCAATCAAATATGCGCCAATCGCCACCCGTACCATCGCCTGTGGGTCTCATCACACCCCCGCCGACACGCGCACCGCACCCAGTTGCTCATCGCAACCCGCTGCCATTGGCGTGGTGCCACTGCTGCAAATCACGTAGAGTCATACGTCGCGTCTCAACCACAATCCTCAACCCTGGCCGAGTCTTCTACAAATGCCCGAATCATGGGGTAATAATATGTTTAAGTGTTGTTATCCTGCTTTCAGTTGCTGATTTTTTTAATAGTTCGGTTGATGATCTTCTAATTTGATTCATGCAGAAAAGGGAAGATTCGTGTGATTTGTATTTCTGGGAAGTTGCTGATGTGGGGAAGTGCAACTACGCTGATTATTTGGTTAGCCGAGGAATCCCAATACCAGCAGGTTGGGGTGTTGGACAAGTAACTAAAGGAACGACGGAAGAGGAAGATGCAGAGCAGAAGGTTAAAGATGCAGTTCATCTGATCATGGCCAAGCAACAGCTGCTGAACGGCCTTGACAGCAATAAGGAGATGAAAAAGCTTGTGAAGATAATGGGCAAAATCGATGTGCTCTGTAGGATGATCGTCTCTTTATTTGCAGTGTATGTAGCACTCGTGATGTATTCAGTGGCAGCACTTTGCATAAACTAGTAATGAATGAAACCTATGTAGCAGGCTGGGCATAGTGTTGTGAACATCTAATGATTTCTATTAACGGAAATCAGGAGGTATCCCGTTTTGCTCATAAATAAATAAATAAAAGAGCCCTGTCGGGTCAGCTTTGTTCTCATTCGAAGACGTCGAGCAAATTGCAGTCCAACATCAAACTATGTCATCAAATTCAAGTTTCACAGCCAAATATGAGTACAACTAAACAACAATGTCATCATGTTTTAGTCGTACAATCACCAAACACAAATCAGCATACATAACAAATAATGTTCTCACAGAAAAATACTAAACAACATGTTCATCAGGTTTCAGTTGTCATAGCAAACACAATTTCACATAGTAGATAAAAAACGTCTTCTGACAGGCAAATACGACAAAAGCAATGTAATCATCATCCGCAGCAGCAACGTCAACATCTTCGCCATGTGTATCAGTCTGAATCATAATTCCCCACGGTGTCAGCTTCTTCTTCGTCCTCAACGTCCTCGAACGTTGGCTTCTTCTTGATCAACTCTTGTATGTCCACAGCACGACAGGCATTCTTTTCGCCGGTGTCAATGACGTGATGGTTCTCAAAGATATTAGGAACATCTGTGTTATCTTGTACATCAGGAGCAGTGTAGCATCATCTTGTTATACAATTTCATTAAACGAATTCCTCCGCTCAAACCTTTGCAATACTCTCCAGTCGTCACTACGTGCAAATGTGTCTTCCAGGAAAAATATCTGTGTTGCTTGATTTGCCAAAATAAAAGGCTCGTTGGTCTAGTACACCGCCTTGACATTGATGGATTTGAAATACTCATTAGCTCTGGGTTTTGCGATCCTGGAAAACAGGTTATACCAACTACAGCACAACAGAACCACACATCGATGATACTCGAAACTGGAGATATACTGCAACTGAAAAATGTATGTTATGTTAGCATACATTTCAGTTGTCTCTTTGTCATACGTATCCGTGCTCATGATGGCACTGTTTTGTGTCTTCCTGCCTTCGTCTCGTGCAAGGGTGTTCTAGCGCACATCTCCAACAACGCAAGATTCATGATGTCTTATCAGAGTATCAGGACCCATTGCTAGTGAGTAAAGGGCATTATCAACTGCCTGCCCATCCTGCCGCATCTTCTTAACCTATGGTTAGAAAATAGACAAGTTGACCATCTTATGTACTAAATATATTAAAAAAACTTACAGTGCAATTCAAAAGCTTACATGGCTCTTGAACCATTTCGCAAATCCTGCCATAACCAGTTTGTCAATGTTTCTTGGATTTTGCGGCAGTAACTCCTTTTTGTCGATGCTGCACAACATAGTGATCACGTCAAACATCTAAATATATAAGAATGTGCTGCAAGTTTACATTGTCTTGAATATAGACTTTTGTCTTGAATCTTTTAGATCTGAACATTCATGCCACAATTAAGAGAATTACATTGAAAAACTATATTGGTTAGCATTCCACATCAAAAATTCTTTCTTTATCATTTACCTACTCGAGGACGAGCAGGAATTAAGCTTGGGGATGCTTGATACGTCTCCAACGTATCTCTAATTTTTTATTGTTCCATGCTATTATTTATGAAGTCTTGGATGTCTAATGGGCTTTATCATTCACTTTTATATCATTTTTGGGACTAACCTACTAACCCAAAAGCCCAATCCAGATTGCTGTTTTTTCCTATTTCAGGGTTTTGCAGAAAAGGAATATCAAACGGAGTCCAAACGGAATGAAACCTTCGCAAGTGATATTTTTGGAGGAAATCACGCACGAAAGACTTTGGGGCCAAGCCAGGGGACAGAGGGGCCACCCTCGAGGGTGGGGGCATGCCCCCCTTCCCAGGGCGTGCCCCCTGCCTCGAGGGCAGCCCGTGTGGCCCCCTGTGCCCCCCTTTTTCCTATATATACCTACATACCCCAGAAACTCCAAACGCACAGAGAAAACCCTAATTCAACCGCCGTAGCTGCTGTTCCCATGCAGATCCCATCTTGGAGCCTGTTCCGGGAGGGGGATCCAACACGGAGACCTTCATCATCATCATCATCGCCCTCACCATGAGTTGTGAGTAGTTTACCTTGGACCTTTGGGTCCATAGCTAGTATCTAGACGGCTTCCTCTCTCTCTCCGGATCTCAATACAAAGTTATCCTCGGTCTTCGAGGAGATCTATTCGATGTAATCTCTTTTTGCGGTGTGTTTGTCGAGATCCGATGAATTGTGAGTTTATGATCAAGGTTATCTATGAAAGATATTTGGTTCTTCTCTAAACTTTTTATGTGTGCTCATAATATCCTTGCAAGTCTCTTCGAATTATTGGTTTGGTTTGGCCTACTAGATCTATAGTTCTTGCAATGGGGGAAGTGCTTGGCTTTGGGTTCAGTCTTGCGGTGTCCTTTCCCAGTGACAGTAGGGGCAGCAAGGCACGTATTGTATTGTTGCCATCGAGGATAAAAAGATGGGGTTTTCATCATATTGCTTGAGTTTATCCCTCTACATCATGTCTTCTTGCTTAAGGCGTTACTCTGTTCGTATGAACTCAATGCACTAGATGCATGCTGGATAGCGGTCGATGTGTGGAGTAATAGTAGTAGATGCAGAATCGTTTCGGTCTACTTGTCTCGGACGTGATGCCTATAGATAATGATCATGCCTAGATAGTCTCATAATTATTCGATTTTCTATCAATTTCTTGACAGTAATTTGTTAACCCGTCGTAGAATATCGCTATCACGAGAGAAGCCACTAGAGAAAACTATGGCCCCCGGGTCTATCTTTATCATATTACTTTCCCGTCAATTTCTGCCGCCGTTGTTTATTTGATTTTCTTTGTTTTCTGTTTCTATACCAAAAATACCAAAAATATAATTATCATCTCTATCAGATCTCACTATTGTAAGTGACCGTAAAGGGATTGACAACCCCTTATCGCGTTGGCTGCAAAGTTCTTATTTGTTTGTGCAGGTGCGAGGGATTGGCGCGTGGTCTCCTACTGGATTGATACCTTGGTTCTCAAAAACTGAGGGAAATACTTACGCTACTGTGCTGCATCTCCCTTTCCTCTTCGAGGGAATACAACGCAAGCTCAAGAGGTAGCAAGAAGAATTTCGGGCGCCATTGCTGGGGAGGCTTACGCAAAAGTCATATACCAAGTACCTATCACAAACCCTTATCCTTCGCATTACATTTATTTGCCTCTCATTTTCCTCTCCCCCACTTCACCTTTGCCATTTTATTCTCCCTTCTGTCGTCGTGTGTTTTTCGTTCTCTTGCTTCTTGTTTGCTTGTGTGTTGCTTGCTTGCCATCATGTCAGAGATGGGGGACAATGTTATCAAGGAGGGTAGCAATGCCAAGGGCAACATTCATGTTGACCCCCCGGACGAAGCCACCACTTTACATGTTAAGAAGTTCCGGGTTGGTAGTGGCAATATTATTGGAAAAGGGGTTCTTCAAGACTTCTTTACTTGTGCCGGTGCTTTGCCCACTATGGGTGGCTCTATCCTTCACAGAACTAGTAGCCTTGCGGATGATGTATCTATGCTCATAGTAGAAATTGAAAGGCAATTTATCCATATGCATCCTTGTATTCAGAGAGTATTTTTGGAGTTCTCCAATATTGAGCATTCTTCCGTTAAGTGTGCAGCTACTATCTTTTTGGCACATGAATTTAGATATATCATGAAAGAGGCCAGCGAAATTTTTGCTCATTATGGAGTAGATGTCGGTCGACCTCCTATAGAGGCTATCTTGTTCAATCAAGAAGACCTTATGCGTTTGCGATCTCCTGATCATGTTGCTTTTAAAGAAAACCTTAGAAAAAAGGTTCTTGTTGAGATTTTGATTGATAGAATTTCTGAGATAAACGATGACTTTGCTGTTCAAAATAATGGGTTAGGCTTCTTCCTTGAACGAAGGCTTATGTCCTTCTGCCAAAAGAATGCCTATAATGATGAATTGGTCATCACTACAAAGGGCCAAAGGAGGAACCTGTTCCGCCCGATATTGATGTAGGGGATTTTTGTCCCATTAAATTTAGCCCTTTTGATTACTTTCGCTTGCCACAAAGGAAGCTTGCTACTGAACGTAGGGAATATGAGATGAGCTTTCTCGATATATCGTACCACTATGGCAATACCTAGATCTATCTTGTATCGTGCCTAGCTAGGGGCGTAAAACGATAGCGCTTGTTGGCAGGCAACCCAATTTTATGTTTTTTGCTTTTGTTGCTGTTAGGGAATAAATATTGCATCTAGCCTCTGATTAGATGTGGTTTCATGTTTTGTTTAGTGTTTGTGCCAAGTAGAACCTTTGGTAAGACTAGTGTGAAGTTTATTTGATCTTGCTGTAAAAAACTGAATCGTTAGCGCTCGCTAAAGTAGACTTAAGATTTTACTGGAGCGTCCTGTTTAGTTGAGTCTTTTTGCTGCTGATTGGTAGACAAATTGCAAACATTTACCAGTTTTGTTTGAATTTTTTGGAGTTCCAGAAGTAGGCGAACCCAGCAGATTAGTACAGACTGTTCTGTTTTTGACAGATTCTGTTTTTCGTGTCTTGTTTGCTTATTCCGATGCATCTATGAGTAATATTAGAGGATATGAACCATATAGAACTTGGAGTACAGTAGGTTAAACACCAATATAAAAAAAGAATGAATTCCTTGCTGTACCTCTGAGTGGAGGTTTGCTTTCTCTTACTAACGGAGCTCACGAGAATTTTTGTCTAAGTTTTGTGTTGTGAAGTTTTCAAGTTTTGAGTATTGCTTTGATGGACTATGGAACAAGGAGTACCAAAGGCCTAAGCTTGGGGATGCCCATGGCACCCCAAGTAAATTCAAGATAATCAAAAGCCAAAGCTTGGGGATGCCTCAGGAAGGCATCCCCTCTTTCGTCTTCATTCATCGGTAACTATACTTGGAGCTAATGTTATGTGTTTTGCTTGGAGCGTCTTGTATAATTTGAGTCTTTACTTGTTAGTTTGCCACAATCATCATTGCTGGACACACCTATTTGAGAGAGTTAATTATGGCCTGGAAATTGTTAGAACACTCTATGTGCTTCACTTATATCTTTTGAGTTGAATAGTTTTTGCTCTAGTGCTTCACTTATATCTTTTAGAGCATGGTGGTGGTAATATTTTGTAGAAATTGTTGAACTCTCATGCTTCACTTAGATATATTTGAGAGTCTATTAAAACAGCATGGTAAAGTGTTTAGGCTAAAGAAACTAGTCTTCACATGATAAACATCCAATGTCAATGTAGTAAAAAATTCACACTAAGTGCATTGAATAGAAAGAGATGTTCGATGCTTGATAATTGTTTTGAGACATGAGGATAGTGATATTTGAGTCATGCTAGTGGAGTTATTATGAAATTAAGAAATACTTGTGTTAAGGATAGGGATTCCCATAGCATGCACGTATGGCGAACCGTTATGTGACTAAGTTAAAGCATGAGGTATTTGTAGAGTGTCAAACTTTGTGTGGAGGTCGGGGGCGCGCGGTGGTTAACTCCTACCAACCTCCCCCCTAGGAGCATGCGTTGATTGCTTTGTTTTGATGACTCGTAGATTTTTGCAATAAGTATATGAGTTCTTATGACTAATGTTGAGTCCCTGGATTATACACACTCTCACCCTTCCACCGTTGCTAGCCTCTCTTGTACCGCGCAACTTTCGCCGGTGCCATAAACCCACTATATATCCTTCCTCAAAATAGCCACCATATTGTTCCCCAAAACAGCCACCATACCTACCTATCATGGCATTTCCATAGCCATTCCGAAATATATTTCCATGTAACTTTCCACCGTTCCGTTTATATGACACGCATCATATTGTCATAATGCCATGCATGATCATGTAGTTGACATCGTATTTGTGGCAAAGCCACCATGCATAATTCTTATACATGTCACTCTTGTTTCATTGCACATACCGGTACACCGCCGGAGGCATTCATATAGAGTCATACTTTGTTGTTGTAGTATCGAGTTGTAATATTGTGTTGTAATGAAAGTGTGATGATCATCATTTGTAGAGCATTGTCCCATGGGAGGAAAGGCTGTATCTATAAAGCCCCTCCGCAAAAAAAAGAAAAAAAAAGAGAAAGGCCAAAGAAAAAAAAAGAAAGGCCCCAAAAAAAGAGAGAAAAAAGAGAAAAAAAAAAGAGAAGAAAAAGGGACAATTGCTACTATCTTTTTCCGCACTTGTGCTTCAAAGTAGCACCATGTTCTTCATTGTAGAGAGTCTCCTGGTTAGTCACTTTCATATACTAGTGGGAATTTTCATTATAGAACTTGGCTTGTATATTCCAACGATGGGCTTCCTCAAATGCCCTAGGTCTTCGTGAGCAAGCAATTTGGATGCACACCCACTAGTTTCTTTTGTTGAGCTTTCATTCATATTTAGCTCTAGTGCATCCGTTGCATGGCAATCCCTACTCACTCACATTGATATCTATTGATGGGCATCTCCATAGCCCATTGATACGCCTAGTCGATGTGAGACTATCTCCCTCTTTTTGTCTTCTCCACAACCACCTCTATTCCACCCATAGTGCTATGTCCATGGCTCACGCTCATGTATTGCGTGAAAGGTGAAAGGTTTGAAAAGATAGAGCATGAAAACAAATGCTTGGCTGAAATCGGGGTTGTGCATGATATGAATATTTAGTGTGTCAATAAGGGAGCATAGCCAACACTATATGATTTTGTAGGGATAACTTTCTTTAGCCATACTATTTTGAGAAGACATGATTGGTTTGTTAGTATTGCTTGAAGTATTATTATTTCTTATGTCAATATAGAATTTTGTCTTGAATCTTTCAGATCTGAACATTCATGCCACAATTAAGAGAGTTACATTGAAAAACTATATTGGTTAGCATTCCTCATCAAAAATTCTTTCTTTATCATTTACCTACTCGAGGACGAGCAGGAATTAAGCTTGGGGATGCTTGATACGTCTCCAACGTATCTATAATTTTTGATTGTTCCATGCTATTATTTACGAAATCTTGGATGTTTGATGGGCTTTATCATTCACTTTTATATCATTTTTGGGGACTAACCTACTAACCTAAAGGCCTAGTCGAGATTGCTATTTTTTTTGCCTATTTCACGGTTTTGCAGAAAAGGAATATCAAACGGAGTCTGAAACCTTTGCGAGAGATATTTTTGGAGGAAATCACGCACGAAAAACTTCGGGGCCAAGCCAGGGGACAGAGGGGCCACCCTCGAGGGTGGGGGCGCGCCCCCCTTCCCAGGGCGCGGCCCCCTGCCTCGAGGGCAGCCCCCGGTGCCCCCCTTCTTCCTATATATACCTACATACCCCAGAAACTCCAGACACAGAGAGAAAACCCTAATTCCACCGCCATAGCTCCTGTTCCCGTGGAGATCCCATCTTGGAGCCTGTTCCGGGAGGGGGATCCATCACAGAGGCCTTCATCATCATCATCATCGCCCTCACCATGAGTTGTGAGTAGTTTACCTTAGACCTTCGGGTCCATATCTAGTATCTAGATGGCTTCTTCTCTCTCTCCGGATCTCAATACAAAGTTCTCCTCGGTCTTCGAGGAGATCTATTCGATGTAAGCTCTTTTTGCGGTGTGTTTGTCGAGATCCGATGAATTGTGAGTTTATGATCAAGGTTATCTATGAAAGATATTTGGTTCTTCTCTGAACTTTTTATGTGTGCTCATAATATCCTTGCAAGTCTCTTCAAATTATTGGTTTGGTTTGGCCTACTAGATCTATAGTTCTTGCAATGGGAGAAGTGCTTGGCTTTGAGTTCAATCTTGCGGTGTCCTTTCCCAGTGACAGTAGGGACATCAAGGCACATATTGTATTGTTGCCATCGAGGATAAAAAGATGGGGTTTTCATCATATTGCTTGAGTTTATCCCTCTACATCATGTCATCTTGCTTAAGGCATTAGTCTGTTCGTATGAACTCAATACACTAGATCCATGCTGGATAGCGGTCGATGTGTGGAGTAATAGTAGTAGATGCAGAATCGTTTCGGTCTACTTGCCTCGGACGTGATGCCTATATACAATGATCATGCCTTGATAGTCTCATAATTATTCTCTTTTCTATCAATTGCTCGACAGTAATTTGTTTACCCGCCGTAGAATATCGCTATCACGAGAGAAGCCACTAGAGAAAACTATGGCCCCCGGGTCTATCTTTATCATATTACTTTCCCGTCAATTTCTGCCGCCGTTGTTTATTTGCTTTTCTTTATTTTCTGTTTCTATACCAAAAATACCAAAAATATAATTATCATCTCTATCAGATCTCACTATCGTAAGTGACCGTAAAGGGATTGACAACCCCTTATCACGTTGGCTGCGAAGTTCTTATTTGTTTGTGCAGGTGCGAGGGACTGGCGCGTGGTCTCCTACTGGATTGATACCTTGGTTCTCAAAAACTAAGGGAAATACTTACGCTAATGTGCTGCATCTCCCTTTCCTCTTCGAGGGTATACAACGCAAGCTCAAGAGGTAGCATGCATCACATCAAGATTATGCCGTAGATCCAAATCTTTCCAATACTCCAAGTCCCACAAAGTGGACCTGCAGGTAAACAATAATCTCTCTTCTGCCCTACCACACTTCCTTTTCCCGCTACCATTATCAAGATGGTTTCCTGGTGTAATATGTCTGACCTTCTCTAATTCCACTTGCAATGCATCGGCGGTGAGCCGCTTTGGCGCATCATGGTTTTCATGCTTTGCATTGAACACATGTCTTCTGCAACGCACGAGGTGCGGAACAAGCCAAAAAGAAACAAATAGCTGCCACCAAACAAGAAGAGACATCCCTAGTTGTTACAACAGCTTCCACAGTACCACCAGTTGCACGATTTACTCGTTGGTCAACTCAGCTAGCAGCACATTCCCAAGCTCCCTTGCCACCTGATACTACTTCCGAAGCACTCTTGACACAAGATGAGTTGGCAAGATCAGATGAACTTTGTGAGCTTCAACAATAAGAAAGTAGTTGCTGGAGTCAAGTTACAGTTGCATGCTTCTTTATATGTAGTCTCACAGTCTGATGTACACTAACACTTCCTATGTTTGTTGTTGGACTAGCACCTAGGCGCAAGAGGAAACAAACATCAGGGATAATGCTCGATAGGTTAACTAAATCTAGAGGAGGAAGAATGGAGATTCGTTTTGAGGCAGGTTTTAAAAAGGCCACGTGATGCTACAGAGTCAGCCAAGTTGTCAGAGGCAGCGGTTGCTATTAGGTGTCATGTACGTATCCTCCCAACATGGATTCAGTACAGGAATGAAAAAGAGGAAACCCAGTTCAACACCTTCCTCGACTATTTATCTGTAAGTATGGTTATGTATGGAAACTAGTAATATCGTCTTGCTTTGTCCAATACTTTCTAGGTTGCTGATAATGAGACTCCCATAATTTTCAACAGATGAGGTACAAGTTGGATAGCCAAGATGATGCTACTAGACAAGCTTGCACCCATGTTTTCAAGTCTGCTCTACGATAATATCGGTATAACTTGAGGAAAACTCACTTTGAAGGCAAGGCTAACAGTGAACTTGCCCAAACATCTCTAGTGAAAAATATATCTGATGAAAACTGGAGAGGCCTCGTTAAACACTGGTCCGATCCAAAGTACCAGGTACATTATATATATGTGATCAGATCACATGTTGAAGTCCTATTTACGCATGTGCCACACAAATCTATCTTCTTGTATGTGAACTATTCAAAGAACAAGGCCAACCATACGAAAGTGAAATTCCAACAGACGACAGGATCTCGTAGCTATATTGCACACTGCGAGGCTCTTGTAATTAGCTGTTGTTTCACTCTTTTTGCTGTACCATATTATCAGATCTATATTGACTTGTTCCAAATGCAGAGGAAAGCCCGCAAGGACCAAAAAGTACCTGAACCAAATGATGTGGAAATCTTCAAGGACTGTCACACCAGCAAGAAGAAGGGCATGACTACACCAGTCAAAGCCGCTGTTGTAAGTCCTTAATCCTCATGCGTTTTAACTACTACTTACTCTGACTTGTGCCTTGAACTGCATGGTTTGCAGCCAATGTCTATTACTCTTTTCAATTTTATACACAATTATCTTAGCATATCATTGCACCTTACGATGTTTAAAAGCGAGGAGTGATGTTCCTTTGATCTTGATCTGTAATCTAGTTTCGTGCTGGACTTTCCCACACAACGTTACAATTGCATGTTTGTCTGTTCTCAGTTGTTTTGTGATATGAATGATGTCATACTATGCTTACCGTATTATAAACTTCGTCTCTTTATCCTTAGCCCTCAATACAATGTGAAGAAATATACAATACATTAGCGATGGTACATGGTCATATGTTTGAAACCTAGTTTTATTATGTACTTTGCAATAAAATACAACTATTATTTTACATAGGTTCACCAGAATAAGTTCTGTATATAGAACAAAGCTATTTTTTTGGTTTTGCTGCCTCCTTAATATCTTCTGTTCTGGTACTATTAATGTAAAACCTCGACTTTTCAGCGAGCTATGGAAAAAATGGTGGAACCGCCACCTTCTGAAGGTGGCGAGGCAACTATAACCACAATGTGAGCTCTTGTTGCAGTGGCTCAGTACCTGTCCACTAACAGTGCCAAAAAGCACGTTCCTGCGTAATACTGGCTTGGTTGTTAAGGCAATCTCATGAAAACTGCCTCATGATCAAGATATGCAAGCTCAAAACAATGTTGTATCTGCGCTCCAGACACAAGTCCATTCCCTAACAGAGACCCTTTGTGAAACAAGGAGAGACATTGTTCGATGTTGTCAAGATATGCATGGCTTTGAAACCAGACTATCAGACATTTGCTATGTTGTTCAGGATCCTAGGAGAACTGTAGGCGAAGGTTATGGTGCTCCATCGGACAATACAGCATGAAAACGTAACAGTCAGGTCAAATGAATTGAGCTTCTGAACTTTTGGTGGTGCATTTATCTGCTAGACTGTTAACTTTTATGCCAACCTTCCTTTTGTTTTATAGTTGTTATTTGTTTTGGTGCGATACAAAATTTGTTCTTAACGTGCAGCTACCGGTTGAAGAAAACAACAAGCCATTTTTGTATAGTGTAGGTTGTTCCAAATATTTGCACTGGTGGCGAACTTTGATGCCCACCGGCTATAGTCAACATGGGCCTCCTACGGGCCGTAGAAACAATGCGCCTTCTAAGGTCCGTAGAAACAATGGACCTTCTTTCTTTAAAAAAAACAATGGGCCTTCTACGTGGCTTAGAAATAATGGGCCTTATACGGGTTGTAGACACAATGTGCCTTCTATTGGCCGTATCATCAATGGGCCTTCTACGGGCCGTATCATCAATGGGCCTTCTACGGGCCGTATGATCGGTTGGCCAAAGATGGGCCAATAACAGACCACATTATGGCCATAAATGGGCTGGAGTTGAAATCGTCCGTTCATGGGCCGACCATAACAGGCCGTCGTTAATCGGCCATATTTTGATGACGCTATGAAAACGGCCCAATGTACTAACGGGCCACAAACGGGCCGGCTGTAACCACGGGCTTAATTTGGCCCACAAGCAGAAAATAACATTAATGGGCCATAAGTAAACGAATGTGGAAAGGAGCCCAAGAATAAATGGGCCCCGAGAAGGCCGAAAGATAACATGGGCTGGAAATGGCCCAATGGAATAATGGGCCGTTAATGGGTATAAAGTGATACACTGTTCAATACGGGCCAGTTTCACCACGTGCCGTTAATGGGTATAAAGTGATACACTATTCATTACGGGCCAGTTTTACCACGGGCCGTTAATGGGCCGAGAGTAATAAGGGCCTCATATGGGCCGAAAGACGTCATGGGCCATACATGGGCCAGAAGTTCAAACGGGCTGGAATTATATTGGACGGCCCAGATGACGCTACTAGGCCTTATTCGGATAGGCCGTAAACGGGCCCTGGGTTAGTGGGCTATAAATGGGCTATATGCGAACATGACGTTAACAGGCTTGCCGTGGGCCGGCCAGCCACCTTTTGACCAAGTCAAGTAGGCCGGCCTTTTCATAGGAATGGACCTCTGTTGGGCCATGCCACATGTCGGCGTATCATAGGATTTTGGGTCCAATGAGTGGATGACATCTGTTCCAACGGTGAGCCGACACGTGTTTCTAACAGCCAATGATGATTTTACATGTGGAAAATCCCCATTGGTCGGGGCTGTTAGCGGGTTATCGGATCCAAAACCAGACCCGATAGCTTAACGGCGTTCCGTTACGGTGGATGCCACATGTCGGTCACCCTGGACGAAAGCACTTCTGTGACGCGTGATTTATCGTCATGGAAGTGGACACTTCCGTGATGATAATTTTGGTAATGGCATGGAACACTTCTACGACAGCACAGGTATGACTATCTTGATTCTGTCATAAAATTGTCATGGATGTACATGCATGACAAAAAACGCGACCTACTGTGACAAACACGTATCATCACATAAGTGTATTTTTTGTAGTGTAAGGATTTGTAGAGGTGCCAGAGCTCAAGGCTTAAATTGAGAGATAATTTTTTTGGGAGGTATACTTTTCCGACTAACGAGTACGACTTGAGGTTCCCAACACTTTCCATGCTAGATATATCATAGGCGGTTCCCAAACAGAAAATAAAGTTTATCCCTTTTCCACCAAACTTTCACAAGCCATGGCTAGCCGAATCCACGGTTGCCTTCCATACCAACACTTTCAAAGGAATTTATTATTTGACAACATAAAGTAAAAAAACCATTTCGTGACTGGGCATCCCTAATACCTTTGTCGTACTCTCGTGCAATGACAAGTGAATAAACACTCATCATGAGAATAACACATCCAGCATGGAAAATATTGGCCACCCCTCACTGCCTTGTGAGCGGTACGGGCACACAAAAGTGAAATTTATTTTGAACATTCGAGATGGCACATACAAATTTGCTTATAACGGCAAGGAAATACCGCATATAGGTAGGTATGGTGGACTCATATGGCAAAACCGCAATAAAGGATTTGGATGCACAAGTAGAGATCGTACTTAGTGCAAAATGAAGGCTAGCAAAAGACTAGGAAGCGACCAACCATGAAACAAGTAATCTCGTAAGCGAACATTGAGCATAAATAACACTGAATAATGCACCACAAGTAGGATATAATTTCATTGCATAAGTATTGACTTTCGTGCTTGCATAGGGAATCACAAACTTTAACACTAGTATTCTTACTAAAGCACAATTACTCATCAACATGAATCACATATCATATCATCATGTCTCAAAACTATTACAAGGAATCAAGTTTATTTTGTCCAATGATATTCATGACATGTTTTTCTTTTATCTTTCTTGGATATTTATCACTTTGGGACTAATTTTCATGTGTTGCTTTTGATAAGCTCGAACGAATATAAGTGAATATCATGAGCATAATTTTTCTTTCTTCTCTCAAAATAATAGAAGTGAAGCAAGAGAGAATTTCTTTAAATTTTACTAACTCTCAAATAAATCTAAGTGAAGCAAGAGAGTGTTTCTTCAAAAATAGTAAGCCCACCGTGCTAAAAAAGATATAAGTGAAGCACTAGAGAAATCCTAACTCATAAAAGATTTAAGTGAAGTATAGAGATCTATTCTAACAAGTCATGGCATAATTTTTGCTCTCTCAAATAGGTGTGTACAGCAAGGATTGATGACTTAAAAAGCAAGGACTCATATCATACAAGACGCTCCAAGCAAAACACATATCATGAGATGAATAAAAATATAGTATCAAGTGAAATACCGATAGTTGTTGGAAGAAAGCGGAGTTGGTTGCTCATTCTTGGATAATAGCTTGGGATGCCGGGGCATCCCCAAGATTAGGCTCATACATCCTTCCTTTATCCATCGTAAGTACTGTATCAAACCAATTCAACAAAACTTGAAAACTTCAATCACACAAAACATCAACAAAACCTTCATGAGATGCATTAGTGAAAGAAAGCAAACCACTACTATAAGTACTGTATCAAACAAATTCATATTTTGTTTTGTATTATATCTACTGTATTCCAGCTTTTCTACGGCAAAAACTCATCAAAGAATACCATAGAGCCATCAAAATAAGCACACAACACAAAGAAAACAGAATCTGTCAAAAACAGAACAGTCTGTAGTAATCTGGAAGTTTCGAAAACTTATGGACCTCTAACACTCTCGAAAAAAATAGGCCCACATGAGAAATTTGTATATTAATCTTCTGCAAAAAGAATCAACTAAAAAGCACTTTTCTGTTAAAAATGGGATTTTTTGTCGTGATGGCAAAGTTTCTGTCTTTTTCAGCAAGATCAAACTACTATCACCCAAGAAGATCCTATCGGTTCTACTTGGCACAAACGAAAATTAAAACACACAAAACGCAATCATACCAGTAGCATAATTTTTTAAACACTCAAGAATAGCAAGCAAAAATAAATTTCATTCATTGGGTTGCCTCCCAACAAGCGCTATCATTTTACGCCCTTAGCTAGGCATAAGGCAAGGATCTAAGTTTTGTATTCCGAAGTTTTGGCAACTTTTGTAAGGCTTTTCTCAAACCCGGGAAGCTGTTTACGCTTCCCTAAATTCTCCGGAAAAGGAACCATCTTAAGATCCAAGATATCCAAACGCTTGTTGCAAAGAGTAATTAACGTGTTCATGTGATTGATACCACCATTGAGGTGCTTGAGGTGTTCATTATATTTCTATATTTCAACCATATGTTTATGCAAATCACCAAGTTTTTCCAACATTTGAACTCCCTCTAGGGTGAAAGAAAACCCCTTCTTTTGAGGAGGAACTCTCAAAATTCCCTCCAAAATTTCATAGGCAGCGTTTGTGTCAAGCTCAATAAAATTTCCTTTAGTGGCAAAATCAAGAAGTTGTCTATGATGCAAAGCTAATCCTATGTAAAAATTACGAAGCCAAATATTAGCATTCCCCTTTAGATTGGAAACACGATACAATTCCATAAGCCTATACCAGGCATCTTTCAAATGTTCTCCTTGTCTTTGCTTGAAGTAAAGAACTTCAAAATCGGGTGACAAAGGAGGAGTAGGGACGCTAGCCATCGAGACTAGAGACAAGAGAGTGGTGAAAAAGAGAGGCCAATAAAACGGCAAATATTGGTGAATTGGGGGAGAGGAAACCAAGAGGCAAAGGGCAAATAATGTAAATTGCGAGGAGATTTGATTTGTGATTAGTAACCTGGTTATGTTGAAGGTGCTCCCTGGCAACGGCGCCAGAAATTCCTTTTGATGTTGCTTAAATCTACGTCGGTTTTCCCCCCAAAGAGGAAGGGATGATGCAGCATAGCGGTGGTAGGTATTTCCCTCAGATGTTAAACCAAGTTTATCGAACCAATAGGAGAACCAAGCAACACAACGTAAACAGCACCTGCACACAAATAACAACACCTCACAACCCGGCGTGTTAAAGGGGGTTTCAATCCCTTTCGGGTAACGAACGTGAGAGAGACATAAATATTGGTTGATTGGTTGATAAATAAGATAAATTGCAGAAAGGTATTTTTGTGTTTTTGGTTTAGTAGATCTGAAATAAAAAGGAAAGGCAAATAGATCGCAAAGGCAAATATATGAGAAAGAAGACCCGGGGGCCGTAGGTTCACTAGTGGCTTCTCTCAAGAAAAATAGCAACAGTGGGTGAACAAATTACTGTTGGGCAATTGATAGAACTTCAAATAATAATGAGGATACCCAGGAAATGATCATTACATAGGCATCACGTCCAAGATTAGTAGATCAACTCCTGCCTGCATCTACTACTATTACTCCACACATCGACCGCTATCCAGCATGCATCTAGTGTATTAAGTTCATGGAAAAACAGAGTAATGCATTAAGAACGATGACATGATGTAGACGAGATCTGTACATACTCCCTCCGTTCCTAAATATAAGGTGTATTAGTTTTTCAAAAATTCAAACGTCATCTATGTTTGACCAACTTTATAGGAAAATATATAAAGATTTACAACACTAAATATATAAAATTTAAAAATATACTTCATGGACAATCTAGTGATAATGGTTTGGTTGTCTAGACATTGATATTTTTGTCTATAAACTTGGTCAAAGTTAGACAAGTTTGACTTTTTGAAAAAATAATACACCTTATATTAAGGAACGGAGGGAGTATATGGCATTGGATATGAATCTCATTGTTTTATCCTTAGTGGCAATGATACATACGTGTCGGTTCCCCTTCTGTCACTGGGATCAAGCACCGTAAGATCGAACCCACTACCGAGCACCTCTTCCCATTGCAAGATAAATAGATCAAATTTGCCAAACAAAACCCAATAATCGGAGAAGAAATACGAGGCTATAAGCAATCATGCATATAAGAGATCAAAGAAACTCAAATAACTTTCATGGATATAAAAAGATAGATCTGATCATAAAATCAAAATTCATCGGATCCCAACAAACACACCGCAAAAAGAGTTACATAATATGGATCTCCAAGAGACCAATGTATTGAGAAGCAAAAGAGAGAGAGAGGAATCCATATAGCTACTAACTACGGACCCAAAGGTCTACAAAGAACTACTCACGCATCATCGGAGAGGCACCAATGGAAGTGGTGAACCCCTCCGTGATGGTGCCTAGATTGGATCTGGTGTTTCTGGACTCTATGGTTGTTGGATGAATATTTCGTTGACTCCCCTAGGGTTTTGGGAATATTGGGGTAATTATAGAGTGAAGAGGCGGTCCGGGAGGCACCCGAGGTGGGCACAACCCACCAGGGCGCGCCTGGGCCTCCTGGTGCACCCTGGTGTATCGTGCCCTCCTCGGGACTCCCCCCATGTGCCACCAGGTCCCATTGTCTTCCTTTTGGCCTAGAAAAAAATCACAAAAATAGTTTCATGGTGTTTGGGCTCCGTTTGATATTGATTTCCTGCGATGTAAAAACATGCAGAAAACAACAACTGGCACTTGGCACTATGTCAATAGGTTAGTACCAAAAAATGATATAAAATGATTGTAAAACATCCAAGAATGATAATATAACAGCATCGACCAGTAAAAAATTATAGATACATTGGAGACGTATCAGGGAGGGAGACCGAGCCGGAGCCGCGCGAGGGCGAGCGCGTCCTTCTAACAACCCACGTCAACTGAAGTCTTTCTATGCCTCCCCATCCGTTCTTCCGTGGATTTTTGAAATTTTTCTGTGCTCAGATCCACCACTTTCATCCCAGCCCCATTGCCTATCTTGTCGTGTTTATCACAATGTGCGAGAAGGGTGTCAACCCCATTGGGGGCTCTTTAAACTTATCTTCACTTGTCGATCTAAGTTGGTGAAGAAGGCTAATCCGACTGAGAGTGATCCAGATGTGTGGGGAGTTGGGCCTCTAGATGAGAGGCAGGAGCACATTCCCTTTGGTAAAGTTTCCCGAGTCGGTCAGGGGTTGGCAGTCGACTTGGTTTTACTATAAAGACGTTCCGACTCCTAGCTATTCGACTGGACTTCCACCTTTCACTTTAGATAGGATTGTCAAAGCACGCTCCATGCTAGTTATTGGGGAGGACAAAGGCGAAGTTGCCATTTTGGTCTACATAGTTGCCGCGCTGGTTCAGGGTGGGGTGACTGGCATGGAACTTCTGGAAGTCTTTCTCAGTCGACGCATCCAGCCTCTACAAGCTCGCGACCATCCCATGTTGTACTCGGGTCCAAATGATACCACTAGGGCTCACCCAGAGGAGGCCAACGAGAATACGATAGCACAGTGGTTGAAGAGCATTACTGGGAACAAGGACAATCCCCACGGATCCAGGAGGATCTTGCCATTCGACACTGAACATGCTCCAGGAGAGGTTAGGCTCTGTTTTGTTGAGTGATTTCTTTCCTAGTTATCTTCCATCTGCAATTGTTCTTGGATAGGTCTGAATTTATTCGATCGGCGTCTTTCAGGTCTTCACGAGGATGTATTCCATGCCCAATGGGGAGCAGCAGCTGGAGGAAGGTGGGAGCGAGGACGGGAGTGCCGTTGTTGACTACAGTGATGATAGCGGTGAGGACAGCTCAGACTCGGACAGTAGCGACGAGGTCGAGTCACCGCTCCGTACTAAGAGGCGCTCCAAGCAGTCACAGGACCTAGCGGGTGGTCAAGGTAAGGCGACGACATCGAGTGCCATGACCTTGAAGCGAACTCGGACATCGACTCCGGAGCCGGCTGAGAAGACCGCGAAGCAAGCCAAGGTCACCTGCGCCAAGCCTCGGAAGGCTTCACCCAAGATCAAAGTGGTTGTACCTGTTACTTCAGGGTGAATGTTTCTCTTCTTTGCTTCTAGTTGTTGTTGCAGATCCTTCGTTTTTCTAACCAAGTGGGATTTTCACACTTACAGGGCAGCCACTTCCGCAACGTCTCACATGGAGATAGATGAAAACAAGGCGATGCGGACACTGTCGATGCAACGACTTCTCGAGCAGGTAAACTATATCAGATGCCCTTGTTTTTCATCAGCTGATTAGAATGGTCGATTGGAATCTCATTCAAGATATTTGTAGAGCAAGTAGAGGTTATCTAGCTTCCGTATGCCGATGATGATGATGAGCCCTAGAGGAACACAGGGAGGAGGGGCATGACTTTCAGCCGGAGGGTGTCTGCTGACCACACGTCTCGTTTATCTGTTGAGCTGATCGTCCAGGAGATCGGCGGCTCATCTTGAGCCGTTGTTACTTTTGCTGACCTCTATCGACTGTCCAGTCTCTTGCATCGATTGTTCATGCATTGGACCTGACTGGCGGCCCCAAGTTCCGAGCTCGTCAACAGTTCCCCAAGCTCTGACTCCGCCACCAGCTCCGACTCCATCATCAACTCTGCCTGCATTCAGTCTATATCATGTCCCTGAGGACTTGATAGGAGCTGCCAAGGAGGCGATGATCCAAGCTGGAGTGATGGTGGATCGCTAGAAGACGGCGTATGAGGCCAGCAGAGCTGCTTACGACACCAACTCTTATCTCCAAGCCAAAGTCCGAGTAAGTGGGACTGTAAGTTGATTTCCGATTGTTTTTCTAAAGCTTCAGCTTTGTCTTCTTTATATGTCCGTGGGTGAGCGTTTTGGAACCTTTAATGTGCATCTATTGTAGGTCTAAACCTTGAGTCTATCTATACACCCACTAGGTGTTTAGTTTGATTGTATAGCTCCTCTACCCAAATTGTGTCGAGTGGGCGTCGTATCCACTCTGATCGGGCGGGCCGTGTTGAGTGGGAAGTCAAAACCAGTGGGGGCATGCTGAGTGCACCCAATGGCTGTAGTCCCCGAGACCGCCGTTGACTACTGGCAGTCGATGGGGGTCTTATACTTGTTTCTGTTTGTAGGTGTTCGGCCGTGCTAGTAGGCTTTCCTGAGCATAGAATCGAACCAGTGGGGGCACGCTCAGCGCACCCACTTTGTGTAGTCCCCGAGATCATTGTCGATTGCGGGTAGTCGGCGGTGGTCTTAGAACTCCTCTCTCTCTCTTTCTCTTTCTCTCTCTCTCTCTCTCTCTATCTCTCCCTCTCTCTCTCTCTCTCTC
>LR738713.1:76918117-76943777 GCA_902687465.1 Secale cereale
CTCTCTCTTACTCCTTCCACTCGAGCTGGGCAGACCATGCTGAGTGGGAAATCGAACCAGTGGGGGCACGCCAAGTGCACCCACTAGGTGTATGCTACTTCTCGGGCTTGCGTTGTATTCCCTCGAAGAGGAAAGGGAGATGCAGCACAGTAGCGTAAGTATTTCCCTTATTTTTTGAGAACCAAGGTATCAATCAAGTAGGAGACCATGCGCGAGTCCCTCGCACTTGCACAAACAAATAAGAACTTCGGAGCCAATGCGATAAGTGGTTGTCAATCCCTTTATGGTCACTTGCGAAAGTGAGATCTGATAGAGATGGTAGTTTATTTTTTTTGGTATTTTTGTTTATAAGAACAAAAAGTAAAAGCGGAAAAAAGTAAAGTAGATGTAGATTGATGTGTCAAGAATAGACCTGGGGGCCATAGTGTTCTCTAGTGGCTTCTCTCATGATAGCGATATTCTACGGCGGATAAACAAATTACTGCCGAGCAATTGATAGAAAAGCGTATAATTATGAGACTATCTAGGCATGATCATTGTATATAGGCATCACGTCCGAGACAAGTAGACCGACTCTTGCCTGCATCTACTACTATTACTCCACACATCGACCGCTATCCAGCATGCATCTAGTGTATTGAGTTCATAAGAACAGAGTAACGCCTTAAGCAAGATGACATGATGTAGAGGGATAAACTCAAGCAATATGATATAAACCCCATCTTTTTATCCTCGATGGCAACAATACAATACGTGGCTTGCTTCCCCTACTGCCACTAGGAAAGGACACCGCAAGATTGAACCCAAAGCCAAGAACTTCTCCCATTGCAAGAACTATAGATCTAGTAGGCCAAACCAAACCAATAATTCGAAGAGACTTGCAAGGATATTATGAGCACACATAAAAAGTTCAGAGAAGAACAAAATATTTCTCATAGATAATCTTGATCATAAATTCACAATTCATCGGATCTCGACAAACACACCGCAAAAAGAGATTACATCGAATAGATCTCCTCGAAGACCGAGGAGAACTTTGTATTGAGATCCAGAGAGAGAGAAGAAGCCATCTAGATACTAGCTATGGCCCCAAAGGTCTGTAGTAAACTACTCACAACTCATGGTGAGGGCGATGATGATGATGTAGAAGCACTCCGTGATGGATCCCCCCTCCGGCGGAGCTCCGGAACAGGCTCCAAGATGGGATCTCACGAGAACAGAAGGTTACGGCGGTGGAATTAGGGTTTTCTCTCTGTTGCTGATGGTTTCGGGGTACGTAGACTTATATAGGAGGAAGGACACCGGGGGTCTCTCAAGGGGCCCACGAGGTAGGGGGCGAGCCCTGGGAAGGGGGTGCACCCCCCACCCTCGTGCGCATCTCGTGCCTCCCTGACGTGGTTCTCAAGTCTCCCGTGCGTGATTTTCTCCAAAAATATCTCTCCCAAAGGTTTCATTCCGTTTGGACTCCGTTTGATATTCCTTTTCTGCAAAACCCTAAAACAGGCAAAAAACAGCAATTTGGACTGGGCCTTTGGGTTAGTAGGTTAGTCCCAAAAATGTTATAAAAGTGTATAAGAAAGCCCGTTAAACATCCAAGACATCATAAATAATAGCATGGAACAATAAAAAATTGTAGATACATTGGAGACGTATCAAGCATCCCCAAGCTTAATTCATGCTCGTCCTCGAGTAGGTAAATGATAAAAACAGAATTTTTTATGTGGATTGCTAACCAACATAGTTTTTCAATGTAATTCTCTTAATTGTGGCATGAATGTTCAGATCTGAAAGATTCAAGATAAAAGTCTATATTGACATAAGAAATAATAATACTTCAAGCATACTAACAAAGCAATCATGTCTTCTCAAAATACTATAGTCTGGCTATGCTACCTCTTCATCACACAAAATATTCATATCATGCACAACCCCGATTTCAGCCAAGCACTTGTTTTCATACTCTATTTTTTCGAACCTTTGAACTTTCACGCAATACATGAGCGTGAGCCATGGAAATAGCACTATGGGTGGAATAGAGAGGTGGTTGTGGAGAAGACAAAAGGAGGGAGATAGTCTCGCATCAACTAGGCGTATAAACGGGCTATGGAGATGCCCATCAATAGATATCAATGTGAGTGAGTAGGGATTGCCATGCAATGGATGCACTAGAGCTAAATATGTATGAAAGCTCAACAAAAGAAACTAGTGGGTGTGCATCCAACTTCTTGCTCATGAAGACCTAGGGCATTTGAGGAAGCCCGTCGTTGGAATATACAAGCCAAGTTCTATAATGAAAATTCCCACTAGTATATGAATGTGACTAAACATGAGACTCTCTATCATGAAGAACATGGTGCTACTTTGAAGCACAAGTGTGGAAAAAGATAGTAGCAATTGTCCCTTCTCTCTTTTCTCTCATTTTTTTGGAGGGGCTTTTTTTATTAGCCTCTCTCTATTATTTTTTGGGCCATCTCTTTTTTTATTGGCCTTTCCTCACATGGGACAATGCTCTAATAATGATGATCATCACACATTTATTGATTTACAACTCGATATTACAACTCGATACTACAACAAGGATGACTCTACATGAATGCCTCCGGCGGTGTACCGGGATGTGCAATGAATCAAGAGTGACATGTATGAAAAATTATGCATGGTGGCCATGCCACAAATACGATGTCAACTACATGATAATGCATGGCAATATGACAATATGGTGTGTGTCCTATGAACAGAACGGTGGAAAGTTGCATGGCAATATATCTCGGAATGGCTATGGAAATGCCATGATAGGTTGGTATGGTGGCTGTTTTGAGGAATAATATGGTGGCTGTTTTGAGGAAGGATATATAGTGGGTGTATGGTATCGGCGAAAGTTGCGCGATACAAGAGAGGCTAGCAATGGTGGAAGGGTGAGAGTGCGTATAATCCATGGACTCAACATTAGTCATAAGAACTCATATACTTATTGCAAAAATCTAAGAGTCATCAAAACAATGCAATCAACGCATGCTCCTAGGGGGAAGGTTGGTAGGAGTTAACCATCGCGCGCCCCCGACCTCTACACAAAGGTTGACACTTTACAAATACCTCATGCTCTAACTTTGTCGCATAGCGGTTCACCATACGTGCATGTTACGGGAATCACTAACCTTAACACAAGTATTTCTCAATTTCATAATAACTCCACTAGGATAACTCTAATATCACTATCCTCATATCTCAAAACAATTATCAAGCATCCAACTTCTCATCATATCCAATGCACTTAATGTGAAAGTTTTTACTACATTGATATTGGATGCCTATCATGTGAAGACTAGTTTTATAGCCTAAACACATTACCATGCTGTATTAATATACTCTCAAATGAATATAAGTGATGCATGAGAGTTCAACAATTTCTTCAAAATATTATCACCACCGTGCTCTAAAAGATATAAGTGAAGCACTAGAGCAAAACTATTCAACTCAGAAGATATAAGTGAAGCACATAGAGTGTTCTAACAATTCCTAGGCCATATTTAACTCTCTCAAATAGGTGTGTCCAGCAAGGATGATTCTGGCAATCTAACAAGCAAAGACTCAAATTATACAAGACGCTCCAAGCAAAACACATATCATGTGGTGAATAAAAATATAGCTCCAAGTATAGTTACCGATGGATGAAGACGAAAGAGGGGATGCCTTCCCGGGGCATCCCCAAGCTTAGGCTTTTGATTGTCCTTGAATTTTACTTGGGGTGCCATGGGCATCCCCAAGCTTAGGCCTTTGCTACTCTTTGTTCCATAGTCCATCAAAGCAATACTCAAAACTTGAAAACTTCACAACACAAAACTTAGACAAAAATTCTCGTGAGGTCCGTTAGTATAAGAAAGCAAATCACTACTCAAAGGTACTGCAACGAATTCATTCTTTGTTTATATTGGTGTTAAAACTACTGTATTCCAACATCTCTATGGTTCATACCTCCAAATATTACTCATAGATACATTGAAATAAGCAAACAACACATGAAAAACAGAATCTGTCAAAAACAGAACAGTCTGTAGTAATCTGCAGGTTTCGTGTACTTATGTAACTCCAAAATATTCAAACTAAATTGGTAAATGTGAGGAATTTGTCTATTAATCATCTGCAAAAAGAATCAACAAAATATCATGCTCCAGTAAAATCTGATGACCATTCTAGCAAGCGCTAACGATTCTGTTTTTCACAGCAAGATCACATAAACTTCACACAAGTCTTCCCAAAGGTTCTACTTGGCACAAACACTAAACAAAACATGAAACCACATCTAACAGAAGCTAGATGCAATATTTATTCCCTAACAGCAGCAAAAACAAAAAATATATAATTAGTTTGCCTCCCAACAAGCGCTATCGTTTTACACCCCTAGCTAGGCACGATACAAGATAGATCTAGGTATTGCCATCTTTGGAAGGCAATCCATAAGTGGCTCTCATGATAGATTCATATGGTAATTTGATTTTGTTTCTAGGAAAGTGTTCCATGCCTTTCCTTAACGGAAATTGGAATCTAATATTTCCTTCCTTCATATCAATAATTGCACCAATCGTTCTAAGGAAAGGTCTACCAAGAATAATAGGACATGAAGGATTGCAATCTATATCAAGAACAATGAAATCTACGGGCACATAATTCCTATTGGCAACAATAAGAACATCATTAATCCTTCCCATAGGTTTCTTAATAGTGGAGTCCGCAAGATGCAAATTTAAAGAACAATCATCAAGCTCATGGAACCCTAGCAAATCACACAAAGTTTTTGGGATAGTGGAGACACTTGCACCCAAATCACACAAAGCATAGCATTCATGATCTTTTGTTTTGATAGTAGGTTCCCACTCATCATAAAGCTTTCTAGGGATAGAAACTTCTAACTCAAGTTTTTCTTCATAAGATTGCATCAAAGCATCAACTATGTGTTTGGTGAAAGCTTTATTTTGTCTATAAGCATGCGGAGAATTTAGTAGGGATTGCAACAAGGAAATACAATCAATCAAAGGGCAATTATCATAATTGAATCCCTTGAAATCCAAAGTAGTGGGTTCATCACTATACAAAGTTATAATCTCTTCACTCCCACTTTTAACAGTTTTAGCATCAAGATCTAAAAACTCTGAATCATTGGGAGTGAAGAATCATCTCCAATCTTATCTTCATCAAAATTTATAATAGAAAACAAGGATCTATTGGGAGACACATCAATAACTATCAGATCTTCATCTTTATTTTCATGATAACTAGAAGAACATGCTTTAATATAATCCTCCCTTTTAGCACGCATCCTAGCGGTTCTTTCTTTGCATTCACCAATGGAAATTCTCATGGCTTTGAGAGATTCATTGATATCATGCTTAGGTGGGATGGATCTAAGTTTCAAAGAATCAACATCAAGAGTAATTCTATCCACACTTCTAGCCAATTCATCAATCTTAAGCAATTTCTCTTCAAGCTTAGCATTGAAATTCTTTTGCGAAATCATAAACTCCTTAACACTGGTTTCAAATTCAGAAAGGCCTAGGATTAAAATTCCCTCTATAAGCATTGTTACCAAAATTATTCCTACCAACAAAATTGACATCCAAAGATTCATTGTTATTTTCAATCAAAGTGCACAAAGGCATATCATTAGGATCATAAGAAGCACTCTTAGCAGCAAATAATTTCATAAGTTCATCCATCTTTCCACTCAAGACTCTAATTTCTTCAAAAGCATGCACTTTTTTACAAGTAGATCTTTCGGTGTGCCATTGAGAATAATTAACCATAATATTATCTAGGAGTTTGGTAGCTTCTCCAAAGGTAGTTTCCATGAAGGTGCCTCCCGTGGCCGAATCTAAAAGATTTCTAGAAGCAAAAATTCAAGCCAGCATAAAAGTTCTAAGTAATCATCCATAGATTCAAACCATGTGTAGGGAAATTACGTATCATTAATTTCATTCTCTCCCAAGCTTGTGCAACATGCTCATGATCTAGTTGCTTAAAGTTCATAATATTGTTTCTAAGAGAGATGATCTTAGTAGGAGGGAAATACTTAGAGATAAAAGCATCTTTGCACTTATTCCACGAATCAATACTATTTCTACGCAAAGAGGAAAACCAAGTTTTAGCACGATCTCTTAGTGAAAACGGAAATAACTTCAATTTAACAATATCATTATCCGTTTCCCTTTTGTTTTGCACATCACACAAATCAACAAAGTTGTTTAGATGGGTAGCGGCATCTTCACTAGGAAGGCCGGAGAATTGATCTTTCATGACAAGATGCATCAAAGCAGCATTGATCTCACAAGATTCAGCATCGGTAATAGGGGCAATCGGACTTCTAATAAAATCATTATTGTTGGTATTGGAGAAGTCACACAATTTGGTATTGTTCTGAGCCATAGTGACAAGCAAGCAATCCAACACACAAGCAAACAAGAAGCAAGCGAATGATAAACACACGGTAGAAGAAGGGCAAATAAAACAGCAAGTGTTAAGTGGGGGAGAGGAAAACGAGAGGCAAAAAATGTAATGCGAAGGATAAGGGTTTGTGATAGGTACTTGGTAAATGAATTTTGCGTAAGCCTCCCCTGCAATGGTGCCAGAAATTCTTCTTGCTACTTCTCGATCTTGCGTTGTATTCCCTCGAAGAGGAAAGGGAGATGCAGCACAGTAGTGTAAGTATTTCCCTCAGTTTTTGAGAACCAAGGTATCTGTCGGTGTACTAAGATAGGGGTACCTTAGTACCCCAACTTGTGCACGGGCAGTAGCAGCTTCCCGCGGCAGGGCTCACCACGTGCTCGCCGGAGACCTTTCTGGTCCCTTTTTAAGCAATTCAAAAACAAAGTATACAAGACAGAAGATCAAGACCCCGGCAAGTGGAGCTTGCCGGGAAGGCCGTGCCAGGCTCAAGTTTATCACTTTAACACGGGACCCTGGCAAGAGGAGCTTGCGAGGAAGACCAGAAGATTGCCTCTTAGAAGACACGCCTCGGCGCACCTTGCGCCCCGGCAGGACCCGGGGAGCGACAAGCTTCCCGGCCCGACAAGATCAAGACCCCGACAAGGTGCTTTCCAGGGGAAGCCTGCGCTGTGTGCCCGCGCTCCAGCTCATCGGCCCACGCGTCGCCCTGGGGCCCTTCCAGGGACGCGTGGCGGATGGCTGTGCAGCCTGGGGGACACGGTGGCACTCCACGGTGACTAGGCTACCGCCGTGGCGAACGGAGACGCATGGACGGGTGCTTTTGGGGTCGACGATGACGGGCATTTAATGCCCTTGTCCCCCACTGTCAAGGTTAGGTGAAGACCACTGTTCATGCACTGTTCCCGCACTGTTACAACTACCACCAAAGTTACATTTTTACCCTCCTCTACGTTGACACCTGTCGGTGACCCCTTGAGCTATAAAAGGAGGCCCATGCGCAACGTAGAAAGGGTTCGGAACCTAGACAACTTTCTTGCTCGGTGTAGCTAGTTCTTCAAGCTCCCGAGCCCAAGAACTTAATATAATCCAAGCAGGAGTAGGGTTTTACGCGTCCATCACGGCCCGAACCTGGGTAAACTGCCCGTGTGTGTTCTACGATCTGCTCTTTGTGCTCCCTCCGCTCCCTTACCGCAACGTACAAGGGGCTCCGGTCCCGTAGGTGCTCGTGGTGGACAGTTTCCCCCGTGTCCACCACGAGCACCTACGGGACCGGAGCCCCTTGTACGTTGCGGTAAGGGAGCGGAGGGAGCACAAAGAGCAGATCGTAGAACACACATGGGCAGTTTACCCAGGTTCGGGCCGCGATGGACGCATAAAACCCTACTCCTGCTTGGATTGTATTAAGTTCTTGGGCTCGGGAGCTTGAAGAACTAGCTACACCGAGCAAGAAAGCTGTCTAGGTTCCGACGAGGACGGGCACCCCGCCAAGGGCGGGCTCCCCGCCAAGGGCGAGCAGCCCGACGAGGGTGGCCACCCCGCCAAGGGAGGACTCCCCGGCGAGGGAGCCAGTCGTCGACGAAGTCCGCGAAGGTGAGTCTTGTAGCTTCGTCTTCTTGAACTTGTCTTTTTGGATATTTGCTTGATCGTTTCTTTTCTTTTTCTTCCGCTAGATCCTCCTCCCCCGGAGCAGATGGAGACGGAGGTCATCGTCGAGGAGGAGGGCGCGCAAGGCGACGCCGGCACTGGCACTGTCGTTGAGGACATGGCAGGAGCCGACGAGCCCGCCGCTGAGGAGACTGCTCCAACCGCAGACGCCGCGGCCGGGGAGGGGGACGGCGACCACACTGCCGGCCCAGAGGCAGCAGGAGCGTCGAGCGCTGCACCGGCCGCCGACCACTCCGCCGCTAAGGAGCAGCCATGCTTCTATCTTGAGGCCCCCAATGGCGTCTTCATACAAGTGCCGTGGGGGTCCTCGTCGCGAGCCCCCGTGGAGGGAGAGACCTTTGATGGGGAGGTCCTCGCCTCCGCGGGGTTGAAGATCGTTGAAGCGCCTGGCGGGAGCGACGAGCCCGAGGAGGAGAAGCTGCTTCGCCGGCTCCTGGCCCTTTACCGGGCCAGGCAGGCGAAGCTGGATTCCCGAGAAGCCCTCGCCGCCAAGGCTGGAGCGGACTTGGAGAAACGCGCCGCAGAGCTCCGTGCCGCCAACCAGGCGGCCCTCCACGACTTGTCAGAGGAGCGCGAGAGGCTTGCCGGAGAGCAGCAAGAGTTCCTCCTGGAGAAGGCTGAGGCCGAGGAGCAGCAGCGACTGGTCGGTGAAGCGCTGTCCCAGCGAGAAGGAGCGCTCAACCAGCGGAAGGTCGACCTTGACGCTCACGAGGACGACCTTACCGCCCGGGAGCAGGCCCTTGGCGGAGAGTTGAAGGAAGCGAAAGCCGCCGCAGCCACCGCGGAGACCGCCAAGAAGGACCTTGAAGCTAAGGTGGCGCAGCTGGAGGAGTACCTGAAGGCGAGCACGGAGAGGATCACCGCACTTAATGTGGAGCGGGAAAAGGATGCCCACACCAACTCTGATCTTCAGGTACGCCTCTCCAAGCAGGGCGACGAGCTCAAAGCCGCCAAGGACTCAGTTGCTGATCTGGAGTTGAAGGTCTCCACGTTGACTGGCTCGCTGGACGCCGCCCGGGATCGCGAAACGAAGCTGAAGGACGAGCTCCGCAAGGAACGAGGCCTGGTGGAGAGCGCCGCCACTTCAGCTAACAACTTCCGCCGGACCGTTGAAATATGGACTGAAGATCTGGTGGCTTCTGCTGCCAACATCGACAAGGAGCTGATGGCGTTGAGGGTGGAGCACCTCATGTACTCTCCGGACCAGAATCTCCCCCATAGCGCCAAACTAAGTCTTTTCTTCAGGGGAATCGCGCCGGCTCTTGCACGTCTTCAGGAGAAGCTCCCCGCGCAGCTGGCCGAGGAGTCGCGCCAGCTCTGCGCGGGTACCTTGGAGCGCGTCTTGACGAAGATAGTCTACCGCAACCCTGGCATAAATCTCGTCAACGTCCTCCGCAGCTTGCCGGCCGACGCAGATATGGAGGCGCTGAAGGCGCAGGTCGCCCACATCATCTCCAAGGTGAACAAGATCTCCAGGCGTGAAGGCGATCGCGTGGATTAGGCCTCTTTCTTTTTATTTCCTTTGCTGCTGCAAAGTGTGCCATGAACATGAATCTATCAGTCATTGCGACAAGTTATCTCTGTAATATATCATCTTATTTCTGAGCAATCAACGTGGTGTTATCTCCCTTGCTTTGGTCCTTTACTTTGTATGCTTTTAACCCCACGCTTCTAGGGGACTCGCCGGCAAGGGGCCCTCGCCGCGAGCGCTGAGTGCTGGACTCTGAGCAGCCTGCTGGCAAAGGTCTTACCGGCAAGTAACCTTGCCGCAGCTAGTCGCAACGCACTTAGCTTGCTGAGCGAACTCGAAAACGAAGCAAGGGCGCGACACTTGTCGCAGCTCACTTAAGTCGTTGAGCGTACTCGAAAACAAGATAAGAGTGCGGCTAGCCACGGGTAGGTTCCTCCGCGCACAGGTTTTCCATACAAAGTGTGGTTGTTCAAGGAAGATAACTAAAATTTAAAAATTCGAAACTGCTCAAATTCTGGTAACTTAGCTTTCGTATATTGCTTGTTTCCCCGACAAGGCTTCTCTTTCTTGAACAGCACTTGGTTCATCCTCCATCTCCTTCCCCCCCGGCAAACTTGTGTGCGAGGAACATTCCTTCTGCTTAAGAGGGAAAGAAAAAGAGGAGAGAAAACAAGTATAGGGCCTTTCGGCGTGCTAATGCTTACCGGGTATGTGTGTTGCATAAGATGCCAAACAATGCATGCGAATAACGAAGAAAAGCATGGAAAAGGCAAATAGTGCAAAACACAAAAGCTTTACTAATGCATGGGGTCTGCGCCCGGCTTTGTACAAAGGATTACATGCAACGGCGGCAAGACTCGTACAAAAGGTGGTTGCCGGAGCAGATCACGGCAGCCGCGCCTTATGGGTGAAACTTGCGAAGATGCTCTATGTTCCAGGAGTTGCTCACCGGTAAGCCTTCTTCGGTCTCAAGGCGGACAGGGCCGGGCCTTGTGACTTGTCTCACCCGATAAGGGCCTTCCCACTTCGGCATCAACTTGTTAGAATTCTTGGCAGACTGAACACACCGAAGAACAAGGTCGCCTTCCTCGAGACTCCTGGCCTTAACCTTGCGGCTATGATAGCGGCGCAAGGCTTGCTGATATCGAGCAGCTCGTACTGCAGCCTGGAGACGTTCCTCCTCGAGGAGCAATGCATCATCTTGTCGTAGTTGCTCTTGCTCGAGCTCATCATAAGCGAGCACTCGAGGAGATCCGTATGCGAGTTCCGTGGGGAGAACTGCCTCTGCACCATAGACTAGAGCAAATGGTGTCTGTCCGGTGGCTCGACTTGGTGTCGTTCTGATTGACCAAAGAGCCGCCGGCAACTCCTCTATCCAGTTTCTTCCGCACTTGCGCAGCCTATCGAAAGTTCTTGTCTTGAGTCCGCGCAGCACTTCAGCATTTGCCCACTCCGCTTGACCATTGCTCCTCGGGTGAGCAACAGAAGCGAAACAGACCTTGGCGCCAAGGTCTTGGACGTACTGCATGAAGGTGCGACTAGTGAATTGTGTACCGTTGTCGGTGATGATCCTGTTAGGGATCCCGAAACGGCAAACAATTGACCTGAAGAACCTGACCGCTGACTGTGCTGTCACCTTTCTCACTCGTTCCACTTCTGGCCACTTTGTGAACTTGTCGATTGCAAAGTACAAGTACTCAAAGCCCCCGACAGCACGGGGGAAGGGGCCGAGGATATCGAGCCCCCAGACTGAGAAGGGCCAGGACAAAGGGATCGTCTGGAGAGCTTGAGCTGGCTGATGAATTTGTTTGGCATGGAACTGGCACGCTTCACACTTGGTTACTTGTGCAGTTGCATCTTGGAGGGCTTCTTGCCAAAAGAACCCTTGCCGGAATGCCTTTCCAGCAAGTGCCCTTGCGCCAATGTGGTGGCCACATATGCCTCCATGTATTTCTGCCAACAGCTTCTGTCCATCTTCTCTGGAAATGCACTTCAACCTGACACCATTGAGCCTTCTTCTGTACAGATCATTGTCAACGAACTAGTACATACTTGACTGCCTTGTTATCTTCTCTATCTCTTCTGGGTCGTCGGGAAGCTCTCCAGTTTGCAGAAAACGAACGATCTGCTGCGCCCATGCTGGAGCCCGAGGCTCGACGGCAAGGACTAAAGGCTCGAGGGCTGCTGCGGGAACCTCAGCTTCTACGGCAAGAACCTGCGGTTCTGCCGGAGCTGTTGGCTCCCCGGCAAGCTCGCCGGGGCGAGGCTTGTCGGGAACGCTTGCTTCAACTGTACAGATCCTAGGATCTGCAGGAGCAAATTGTTCCTCAGCATTTTGGTCGTTGATCTTGGGGACCTTGGCGGCGGCTTCAGGAAGATCCGCCGGCAAGTAGTCGCCGGAGACCAACTTTCTCTTCTTACTTTGCCCAACTGATGGTGTAACGGATGGTTAAGTTAGCTTGAGCAAGAAGGTCCCTGGTTCCAGAGGTAACTTCATCGCAGCACACTTTGAAAGGCCATCTGCAATATCATTCTGAGCTCTTGGGACGTGTTCCATCTGCAGACCTTCAAAGTGCTCTTCAAGCTTCCTCACTTCATCTACATAAGTTTCCATCAAAGGGCTCTGATAACTCTTGTTCACTTGTCGGACCACCAACTGAGAATCTCCCCGCACAATCATCTTCTTGATCCCAAGTTCGGCTGCAATCCTGAGGCCGGCAAGAAGACCTTCATACTCAGCAGTATTGTTTGTCGCTTGTTCTCTGGGAAAGTGCATTTGGATAACATACTTGAGGTGCTCTCCGGTGGGCGCTATGAGTACCACGCCGGCACCGGCGCCTTGCAGCGAGAAGGCACCATCAAAGTACATTACCCATTCACTGCTTGCTTCTTGTACGGGGACGCTTGTCTCTGGAACTTCTTCATCGGGCGTTGGGGTCCATTCTGCTATAAATTCTGCCAAAGCTCTGCTCTGTATGGTTGAGGTACTCTCAAACTTGAGACCAAAGCTTGACAGCTCCAGTGCCCACTCGACGATCCTGCCTGTTGCTTCTGGATTGTGCAATATCCTCTTCAACGGAAAGCGAGTGACCACTGTTATCTCGTGTGCTTGGAAGTAATGGCGCAGCTTTCTCGAGGCCATGAGGAGGCCGAAAAGCAACTTCTGCACCCCAGAGTATCTTGATCTAGCCCCCTGCAAGAGGGAACTCACAAAATACACTGGGCGCTGCACCATCCTTCTTCGCACTTCTCCTTTCTCCTGCGCAGAGTTGTCCTTGTCGGTGCCAGAGCTTGTCGGAGGAGCCCCCTGCTTGTCGCTGGATTCGCTTGCCGGCGGTGTAGACGTCCATCTCAGCAGACGACAGGCCAGCAGCGCCGTGGTACAGGAAGTACCATCCGCTTGCTGGGCCAAGGACAGACCGGAGGTTCGCGGGATGCTCCAGGCCACCGTCCTGGCACGAGCAAAGCGCGGTCGCCGGGGCGGGAGACTGCTCCTTCTAACCCTGTTAGAAGTCCGAGCATATCCCGCTCCTCGCACCGCTCGCCCCCGCTCCCCTCCTCTCCAGCAGAAGCACTCGCAAGAGCGCAGCTGCTCCTCGACTTCCCTCCAGCGGCAGACAAAGCCGAAGACTGGAGGGCGACGATACAAAGCCTCATCGCCTTCGCCAACAACGACACGCCGCAGCAGCCGGCGACATCGCGGCCACGGCAAGTCGAGAAGACGAAGGCCGATGGCGACAAGACCGCCGGGGGTGCAACCACCGTGCACTCCCCGCCGCGGAAGCAGAAGACGCCTCCCCGCCGGATCAACGTCGACGACGACTCCACGGCGTCGTCGGATCCGCGGGCTCGTCGGGACCAGCGCCAAGTCCTTGACGACCGGCGACAAGAAGATGCTCGGACAACAATCGAGCGCCGCCGAGAAGCCCGGCGACAATCAGATCAGCGTGCTGGGACCGCTGTCGACACGCACGCGCCCGGTGAACCAGGCGACTTGCCGTACGCGGCAGGTTGCCCTGCGTTCACCCGCGAGCTGCGGCGTGTCCAGTGGCCCAGTATGAAAAACTTCAAGCCCGACGTACCCGAGAAGTACGACGGCAAAACGCACCCCTCGGAGTTCCTCAGCATCTACACCATCGCGGTGTAGGCTGCCGGGGGACGCGACGAGAAGATACTGGCGAATTACTTCCCGCTGGTGCTTAAGCCAAACGTTCGTTCTTGGCTTATGCACTTGCCGGAAGGCTCCATTTCTTCGTGGGCAGATCTGTGCCACCAGTTTGTTGGCGCCTTCACGGGCGGCCACAAACCCCACGGCCAGGAGAGTGATCTCCACATCTTGGCCCAGAAGGAAGGAGAGTCCCTGCGCAAGTACATCCAACGATTCAGCCGCGTGCAACACAACATCCCCGACGTCCACCCTGCCGCGGTTATCAGCGCGTTCCATCAGAACGTGCGTAACCGCCGCATGCGGGAAGAAATGGCCATGACGAAGATCCGGGACGTCAGCGAGCTCTACGCTCTGGCTGACAAGTGCGCGCGCGCCGAAGAGGGGAGGAGACTCCCCGGAGAGGATGCTGGCGCAGGGGGAAGCGACAGCGAGGATGCTGCCCCGGCAAAGAAGAGCCGGCGGCGGAACAATATAAAGAAGAAGAGCAAGGAGGTGCTGGTCGTCGAGAAGTCCGGCAAGGAGGCTCCCGCCAAGACAGCACAGGCTGGCGGCTCCGGCAAGGAGCCTGCCCCTGTAGCGGCAGCCGACAAGCAGGACGGCTCCGACAAGCAATACTGCAAGATCCACCGCACCAAGGGCCACGACCTCTCCACTGCAAGCGAGTCGAGTACCTCGTCGAACAGCAGAAAGCTGAGTACGAGCGTCGCGACAAGGAGAAGGCCCAAGGTGGCGGAGGAGAGCCAAGCAAGAAGCGGCCATTCAATGGCCGGGGAGGACGTCGCGGCAAGGCCAAGCAGCGGCAAGGTGATCGACCTCCCCGGGGCCGCGACAAGGATGAAGAAGACGACGACGACGACATGGAGGAAGATGATAACAGCGAGCAGGAGTTCCAGAAGGCTACAGAAGTTCTGTGTGTCGATGGAGGCGCCTCTCTGCATACTTCCCACCGCCAACTCAAGTAGTGGGTGCGGGAAGTAAACGCAGCTGAGCCGCCCGTCGAGTCACGCAGGCTCCTGAAGTGGTCCAGCACGCCCATCATTTTTGATCTTGAGGATCACCCTAACCGCACCACTGCGGTCGGGTGCTTGCCGATGTTGGTCTCGCCGACTATCCGCAACCTCAAGGTCACCAAAATGTTGGTTGACGGTGGGGCCGGCCTGAACTTGATCTCCTCAGCTATGATCAAGAAACTCCAGATCCCAGATGGCGAGCTCGAAGAGACCGGTTCGTTCCAAGGAATAAACCCGGGAAGGAGCAAGCCCAAGGGGAAGATTACTCTGCCGGTGACCTTTGGCGGGGAGCTCAACTTCAGGACGGAGAGAATAACATTCGATGTTGCCGATATCCCATTGCCATACAATGGGATACTTGGACGTCCTGCCCTCGCCAAGTTCATGGCAGCTTCCCACTACGCCTACAATGTACTCAAGATGCCGGGGCCGATAAGCGTCATCTCTGTCCATGGCGACAAGAAGGACGCGCTTATCTGCGCTGACAAGATCTACCGGGATGTAGCAGCCGCGGTGGAGAGCAACACACTTGCCGCTGAAGCTCCCGGGGGGAAGAAGACCAAGACCAAGTCCGGCAAGTGCTCTGGGGCCCACTCCGGCAAACGCACCTCCTCGGAGTGCTGCGCTGCCGTCGAGGACGTTCCATCGAGCTCCACCGGCAAGTGCAAGAAGGGGATGGCCGCTCCACCGGCAACCAAGAAGGTGTCCGCCAAGGAGGACGACACTGGTGGTACCTTCACCATCAGTGCTACGCTCGACAGCAAATAGGAAAGCGCGCTCGTTGCCTTCCTGCGGGCGAATGTCGATGTGTTTGCATGGCAACCATCTGACATCCCCGGTGTTCCCAGGGAGGTAATTGAGCACAAGCTTGCTGTTTGTCCTCATGCGCGGCCCGTCAAGCAGAAGGTCAGGAAGCAAGCCGTGGAGCGCCAAGAATTCATTGCCGAAGAAATTAAGAAGCTAGAAGCAGCGGGCCTGGTTAGAGGCGTGATCCATCCAACGTGGTTAGCAAATCCAGTTGTCGTGCGTAAGGCCAACGGGAAGTGGAGACTGTGTATAGACTTCACTGATGTGAATAAAGCATGTCCCAAGGATCCATTTCCCTTGCCGCGCATTGACCAGATTGTTGACTCCACCGCTAGATGTGAGCTGCTTTCCTTCCTTGATGCATATTCAGGATATCACCAGATATTCATGGCCGAGGAGGACGAAGAGAAGACTGCATTTATCACTCCATGCGGCACATATTGCTTCATACGCATGCCCTTTGGATTGAAGAATGCAGGCTCCACATTTTCAAGGGTAGTTTACACTGCTTTTGAGCCACAGATCCACAGAAATGTAGAGGCTTACATGGATGACATAGTGGTCAAGAGCAAGAGCAAAGATACACTGATCCAAGATTTCGAAGAGACGTTCGAGAATCTACGCAAGATCCAGCTTAAGTTGAATCCCGAGAAGTGCGTCTTTGGAGTCCCCTCCGGCAAGCTTCTCGGGTTCTTTGTGTCCCAGAGGGGGATTGAAGCCAATCCCGACAAGATTAAAGCCATTGAGCAGATCGAAGCCCCGAAGCGCGTCAAGGACGTAAGGAGACTTGCAGGTTGTGTAGCTACCCTCAGTAGGTTCATTTCAAAGTCTGCAGAACGCGCCCTTCCTTTCTTCAAAATCTTGAAGAAGGCAGGTCCTATGAAATGGACTCCGGAAGCGGAGGCAGCGCTGCAAGACTTGAAAGGATACCTATCCTCCACTCCAATACTTGTCGCACCTAGGCCACAAGAGAAGTTGTTGCTATATCTAGCAGCAACCAATCAAGTGGTTAGTGCTGCATTAGTAGCGGAGAGGGAGGCCGACGAGGAGTCTACACCACCGGCAAGCGAATCCAGCGACAAGCAGGGGGCTCCTCCGACAAGCTCTGGCACCGACAAGGACAACTCTGCGCAGGAGAAAGGAGAAGTGCGAAGAAGGATGGTGCAGCGCCCAGTGTATTTTGTGAGTTCCCTATTGCAGGGGGCTAGATCAAGATACTCTGGGGTCCAGAAGTTGCTTTTCGGCCTCCTCATGGCCTCGAGAAAGCTGCGCCATTACTTCCAAGCACACGAGATAACAGTGGTCACTCGCTTTCCGTTGAAGAGGATATTGCACAATCCAGAAGCAACAGGCAGGATCGTCGAGTGGGCACTGGAGCTGTCAAGCTTTGGTCTCAAGTTTGAGAGTACCTCAACCATACAGAGCAGAGCTTTGGCAGAATTTATAGCAGAATGGACCCCAACGCCCGATGAAGAAGTTCCAGAGACAAGCGTCCCCGTACAAGAAGCAAGCAGTGAATGGGTAATGTACTTTGATGGTGCCTTCTCGCTGCAAGGCGCCGGTGCCGGCGTGGTACTCATAGCGCCCACCGGAGAGCACCTCAAGTATGTTATCCAAATGCACTTTCCCAGAGAACAAGCGACAAACAATACTGCTGAGTATGAAGGTCTGCTTGCCGGCCTCAGGATTGCAGCCGAACTTGGGATCAAGAAGATGATTGTGCGGGGAGATTCTCAGTTGGTGGTCCGACAAGTGAACAAGAGTTATCAGAGCCCTTTGATGGAAACTGATGTAGATGAAGTGAGGAAGCTTGAAGAGCACTTTGAAGGTCTGCAGATGGAACACGTCCCAAGAGCTCAGAATGATATTGCAGATGGCCTTTCAAAGTGTGCTGCGATGAAGTTACTTGTGGAACCAGGGACCTTCGTGCTCAAGCTAACTCAACCATCCGTTACACCATCAGTTGGGCAAAGTAAGAAGAGAAAGTTGGTCTCCGGCGACTACTTGCCGGCGGATCTTCCTGAAGCCGCCGCCAAGGTCCCCAAGATCAACGACCAAAATGTTGAGGAACAATTTGCTCCTGCAGATCCTAGGATCTGTACAGTTGAAGCAAGCGTTCCCGACAAGCCTCGCGCCGGCGAGCTTGCCGCCAATAGCTCCGGCAGAACCGCAGGTTCTCGCCGTAGAAGCTGAGGTTCCCGCAGCAGCCCTCGAGCCTTTAGTCCTTGCCGTCGAGCCTCGGGCTCCAGCATGGGCGCAGCAGATCGTTCGTTTTCTGCAAACTGGAGAACTTCCCGACGACCCAGAAGAGATAGAGAAGATAACAAGGCAGTCAAGTATGTACCAGTTCGTTGACAATGAACTGTACAGAAGAAGGCTCAATGGTGTCAGGTTGAAGTGCATTTCCAGAGAAGATGGACAGAAGCTGTTGGCAAAAATACATGGAGGCATATGTGGCCACCACATTGGCGCAAGGGCACTTGCCGGAAAGGCATTCCGGCAAGGGTTCTTTTGGCAAGAAGCCCTCCCAGATGCAACTGCACAAGTAACCAAGTGTGAAGCGTGCCAGTTCCATGCCAAACAAATTCATCAGCCAGCTCAAGCTCTCCAGACGATCCCTTTGTCCTGGCCCTTCTCGGTCTGGGGGCTCGATATCCTCGGCCCCTTCCCCCGTGCTGTCGGGGGCTTTGAGTACTTGTACGTTGCAATCGACAAGTTCACAAAGTGGCCAGAAGTGGAACCAGTGAGAAAGGTGACAGCACAGTCAGCGGTCAGGTTCTTCAGGTCAATTGTTTGCCGTTTCGGGATCCCTAACAGGATCATCACCGACAACGGTACACAATTCACTAGTCGCACCTTCATGCAGTACGTCCAAGACCTTGGCGCCAAGGTCTGTTTCGCTTCTGTTGCTCACCCGAGGAGCAATGGTCAAGCGGAGAGGGCAAATGCTGAAGTGCTGCGCGGACTCAAGACAAGAACTTTCGACAGGCTGCGCAAGTGCGGAAGAAACTAGATAGAGGAGTTGCCGGCGGCTCTTTGGTCAATCAGAACGACACCAAGTCGAGCCACCGGACAGACACCCTTTGCTCTAGTCTATGGAGCAGAGGCAGTTCTCCCCACGGAACTCGCATACGGATCTCCTCGAGTGCTCGCTTATGATGAGCTCGAGCAAGAGCAACTGCGACAAGATGATGCATTGCTCCTCGAGGAGGAACGTCTCCAGGCTGCAGTACGAGCTGCTCGATATCAGCAAGCCTTGCGCCGCTATCATAGCCGCATGGTTAAGGCCAGGAGTCTCGAGGAAGGCGACCTTGTTCTTCGGCGTGTTCAGTCCGCCAAGAATTCTAACAAGTTGACGCCAAAGTGGGAAGGCCCTTATCGGGTGAGACAAGTCACAAGGCCCGGCGCTGTCCGCCTTGAGACCGAAGAAGGCTTACCGGTGAGCAACTCCTGGAACATAGAGCATCTTCGCAAGTTTCACCCATAAGGCGCGGTTCCCGTGATCCGCTCCGGCAACCACCTTTTGTACGAGTCTTGCCGCCGTTGCATGTAATCCTTTGTACAAAGCCGGGCGCAGACCCCGTGCATTAGTAAAGCTTTTGTGTTTTGCACTATTTGCATTTTCCATGCTTTTCTTCGTTATTCGCATGCATTGTTTGGCATCTTATGCAACACACATACCCGGTAAGCATTAGCACGCCGAAAGGCCCTATACTTGTTTTCCCTCCTCTATTTCTTTCCCTCATAAGCAGAAGGAATGTTCCTCGCACACAAGTTTGCCGGGGGGGAAGGAGATGGAGGATGAACCAAGTGCTGTTCAAGAAAGAGAAGCCTTGTCGGGGAAACAAGCAATATATGAAAGCTAAGTTACCAGAATTTGAGCAGTTTCGAATTTTTAAATTTTAGTTATCTTCCTTGAACAACCACACTTTGTATGGAAAACCTATGCGCGGAGGAACCTACCCGTGGCTAGCCGCACCCTTATCTTGTTTTCGAGTACGCTTAACGACTTAAGTGAGCTGCGACAAGTGTCGCGCCCTTGCTTCGTTTTCGAGTTCGCTCAGCAAGCTAAGTGCGTTGCGACTAGCTGCGGCAAGGTTACTTGCCGGTAAGACCTTTGCCAGCAGGCTGCTCAGAGTCCAGCACTCAGCGCTCGCGGCGAGGGCCCCTTGCCGGCGAGTCCCCTAGAAGCGTGGGGTTAAAAGTATACAAAGTAAAGGACCAAAGCAAGGGAGATAACACCACGTTGATTGCTCAGAAATAAGATGATATATTACAGAGATAACTTGTCGCAATGACTGATAGATTCATGTTCATGGCACACTTTGCAGCAGCAAAGGAAATAAAAAGAAAGAGGCCTAGTCCACGCGATCTCCTTCACGCCTGGAGATCTTGTTCACCTTGGCGATGATGTGGGCGACCTGCGCCTTCAGCGCCTCCATATCTGCGTCGGCCGGCAAGCTGCAGAGGACGTTGACGAGATTTATGCCAGGGTTGCAGTAGACTATCTTCGTCAAGACGCGCTCCAAGGTACCCGCGCAGAGCTGGCGCGACTCCTCGGCCAGCTGCGCGGGGAGCTTCTCCTGCAGACGTGCAAGCGCCGGCGCGATTCCCCTGAAGAAAAGACTTAGTTTGGCGCTATGGGGGAGATTCTGGTCCGGAGAGTACATGAGGTGCTCCACCCTCAACGCCATCAGCTCCTTGTCGATGTTGGCAGCAGAAGCCACCAGATCTTCAGTCCATATTTCAACGGTCCGGCGGAAGTTGTTAGCTGAAGTGGCGGCGCTCTCCACCAGGCCTCGTTCCTTGCGGAGCTCGTCCTTCAGCTTCGTTTCGCGATCCCGGGCGGCGTCCAGCGAGCCAGTCAACGTGGAGACCTTCAACTCCAGATCAGCAACTGAGTCCTTGGCGGCTTTGAGCTCGTCGCCCTGCTTGGAGAGGCGTACCTGAAGATCAGAGTTGGTGTGGGCGTCCTTTTCCCGCTCCACATTAAGTGCGGTGATCCTCTCCGTGCTCGCCTTCAGGTACTCCTCCAGCTGCGCCACCTTAGCTTCAAGGTCCTTCTTGGCGGTCTCCGCGGTGGCTGCGGCGGCTTTCGCTTCCTTCAACTCTCCGCCAAGGGCCTGCTCCCGGGCGGTAAGGTCGTCCTCGTGAGCGTCAAGGTCGACCTTCCGCTGGTTGAGCGCTCCTTCTCGCTGGGACAGCGCTTCACCGAGTAGTCGCTGCTGCTCCTCGGCCTCAGCCTTCTCCAGGAGGAACTCTTGCTGTTCTCCGGCAAGCCTCTCGCGCTCCTCCGCCAAGTCGCGGAGGGCCGCCTGGTTGGCGGCACGGAGCTCTGCGGCGCGTTTCTCCAAGTCCGCTCCAGCCTTGGCGGCGAGGGCTTCTCGGGAATCCAGCTTCGCCTGCCTGGCCCGGTAAAGGGCCAGGAGCCGGCGAAGCAGCTTCTCCTCCTCGGGCTCGTCGCTCCCGCCAGGCGCTTCAACGATCTTCAACGCCGCGGAGGCGAGGACCTCCCCATCAAAGGTCTCTCCCTCCACGGGGGCTCGCTACGAGGACCCCCACGGCACTTGTATGAAGACGCCATTGGGGGCCTCAAGATAGAAGCCTGGCTGCTCCTTAGCGGCGGAGGGGTCGGCGGCCGGTGCAGCGCTCGACGCTCCTGCTGCCTCCGGGCCGGCAGTGTGGTCGCCGTCCCCCTCCCCGGCCGCGGCGTCTGCGGTTGGAGCAGTCTCCTCAGCGGCGGGCTCGTCGGCTCCTGCCATGTCCTCAACGACAGTGCCAGTGCCGGCGTCTCCTTGCGCGCCCTCCTCCTCGACGATGACCTCCGTCTCCATCCGCTCCGGGGGAGGAGGATCTAGCGGAAGAAAAAGAAAAGAAACGATCAAGCAAATATCCAAAAAGACAAGTTCAAGAAGACGAAGCTACAAGATTCACCTTCGCGGACTTCGTCGACGACTGGCTCCCTCGTCGGGGAGTCCTCCCTTGGCGGGGTGGCCACCCTCGTCGGGCTGCTCGCCCTTGGCGGGGAGCCCGCCCTTGGCGGGGTGCCCGTCCTCGTCGGAACATTCTCCCTCGCCGGGGAGTCTACCCTTGGCGGGGAGGGCGGAACCTATGGCTCGCCGGAGGCAGTCTCCGGGTGCTCCTGCAGCTGCGGCTCCATTTCTGCACAAGACAAACAAGACGACAAAACATTAGTACCAAGCAAAAACCTCAAGCGCGCCTGACGAGCAGAAAGTTCAAGACTAGGCTTACGCTGGGGGCTGCTCCTCGGAGTAGCGGGTTGATCCGGCAAGTTCGTCGCCGGCGCGTCCTCTGTCGCCGCGACGGGCGAGTCGTCCTCGACCTCGACCACGGGGACCTTGGCCCTCTTCGCCATCCGCTGGGTCAGGGTCCTGCAAGCAAAACAAGAAGCAAGATCAGAATCATCAAAGAAAGAATCAAGACGGGATCGAAGAAGTAACAAATTACAGACACTTACTCCTCTTCCTCGTCGTCGTCGCTGAGGGCGGAGAAATCGAACTCCACCTGAGGCGCTCCCGCGCGAGGAGCAGGAGGAGAAGGCTCCCTCAGACGCTTGGCGGTCTCCGGGGCTGGGGGCTGCGAAGACCCAGCCTCCGTTGGCGCCGAAGCCCGAGGAGCAGGCGGAGCGGCCACTTCGCTCCGGGAGGATCCCCCTCCACTTGGCGCTGGTGCGCAGGGCGCCTCCGTCGCGGCTTGGCTCGCTCTGGTGGCGCGCGTCGCCCGACGAGTAGGCTGATGTCGGGGCGCCTGCGTCCCTATCGCTGTAGCCGCCTTACGGAGGCGCTTCAACGGTGTTCGCTTGGGACTTGCACGAGGCGGGGAGTTTTCCGAGGATGAGGAGGCGTCGTCGTCAAGCCCTAGAGATCCACCGGTGTCCTCATCGGCCTCGGCGTCCTCCTCTCCCTCCCCGGCGGGCTCGCTAGGTCCAGCATCTTGTCCTGCGGCTCCGCTCCCTCCGGTGGCTCCGCTCCCTCCGGCACCTCTGTTCCCTCCAGCAACCTCGCCTCTTGCGGCGGCCTCCCTCACAACCCCGGGAATCCCGGCATGCCTCAGTGAAGGGACCCCGGCAAGCTCGTCGGGTGGAAGCTTAAGCAGCCTGCGGATCTCTGCCTCCTCGGCTTTGCACGACGCATCCGCAACCTTTGCCTCGTCAACAGTGAGTCCGAAGTCTCCTGCCGCTGCGGCTGCGGCGGCCTCTTCCATCCGGGAAGCAATATATGCAATATCCCGCTCCGTGGTGGCCCGGGTGAGACCCTTGATCTCCTCGGTGTTCTTCGGCACCTCAACCAAGTTATCAAAGAAGCTCAGAATGGCATCTCCCGGAGGCTGGATCCAGGTGGGGACGATGCCGTGGGAGTCGCACTCCGGCATTATTGCACGCAAGGAATCACGGGCGGTGCTGTTGCACAGCGGCACCACTCCCTTGGCGGGTCTGAACCACTCTGGATGCGCCGGGTCATGCTTGAAGAGTTCTCGCACCATTCCTTTCAGCTCCAAAGCGGTGAAATTGAAGTTCAATCCGCAGCGCAACCTCATGATATCCGCTGCATTGCCGAATTCCCAGGTGGGCCTTTTCCTCTCTTGTAAAGGGGCAATGCGGCGGCGGAGGAAATCTGCGCCAACCTCTCCGATGGTCAGATTGGCTACCCGGAGACGGATGATTCTAACAAGGGCAATACTGAGCTTATTGTCTTCCGGGGCCAGTTCGCTCCAGTCTCTGCCGCGCACTATGGCAGTTGTGCGCGGCCCGGTGAAGGGCTCCGGCTGGTCCTCTACTACCCAGCACCAGTCTGCACGCCATTCTTCCCACTTTCCGCGGAGTTCTCCTTTCAGATATGAGTCCTTTTTGTTTAATCGGAAGATCCAGGAGATACCGCCGGAGAGGGGAGCGCCAGCCTCTACTCTAGGCATGAAGAAATGGCGAAAGAGTGCTACGTTTGGATAGATCCCTATGTAGTTTTCGCACAGATGTGCGAAAACCGCCATCGTAAGGATGGCGTTGGGGGTGAAGTCTAAAAGGTGGAGGTTGTACGTGTTCATAATATCACAGAAAAACTCCGAAAACGGAGGGCACAACCCGCAGTGAAAGAAGGCAGCGAAGAAGAAATACCCGCCAGGATACAGATCTTTGGCGACGGCGGGGAAGACTCTGGTGCGGGGATGAGCCTTGGTCTCCCCGGACTAGAAGAGGTAGTACTTATTCCACAGCTCCCTCGTGCTGAGCCGCGGCGCGAAGACCACGTACCTCTTCCGCAAGGCGACAAGCTTTGCCGCCTGCTCGGACTTCTCCTTCTTGGTCTTCACCGCTTTTGCCTTCTCGCTCTTCGGAGCCATGGCGGAGGCGGCGAGGGAAGAGGCGAGGAGCTCGACGGCGCGGCGGATGCGGAAGGCGGCGGAGGAGGGGTGGAAGCAGGGAGCGGAGGAGTTTTTCTGGAGGTTGAAGATGCAATGAAGACGAAGGAGGGAAACTGCCCCTGCTTCCTCTGCTTTTAAGGGGGAGTGGGGGATGTTTCGCATTTTCCATTAAAGAACGAGGCCACGATCTCCCCCACGACGCCGCAATCGACGCGTGCCGTTGGGGGGGGGATGCGGCGGATACGGAAGGGGATTCGGCGTTTCGTGGGCCGCGCGTGCCCGTGCACTGTATTGGGCCTGGCCCAACAGCGCTCGGCACCGTGTGTGGCCCAGGCCCGGGGGCTCCTGTCGGTGTACTAAGATAGGGGTACCTTAGTACCCCAACTTGTGCACGGGCAGTAGCAGCTTCCCGCGGCAGGGCTCACCACGTGCTCGCCGGAGACCTTTCTGGTCCCTTTTTAGGCCATTCAAAAACAAAGTATACAAGACAGAAGATCAAGACCCCGGCAAGTGGAGCTTGCTGGGAAGGCCGTGCCAGGCTAAAGTTTATCACTTTAACACGAGACCCTGGCAAGAGGAGCTTGCCAGGAAGACCAGAAGATTGCCTCTTAGAAGACACGCCTCGGCGCACCCTGCGCCCCGGCAGGACCCGGGGAGCGACATGCTTCCCGGCCCGACAAGATCAAGACCCCGACAAGGTGCTTGCCGGGGGAAGCCTGCGCTGTGTGCCCGCGCTCCAGCTCATCGGCCCACGCGTCGCCCTGGGGCCCTTCCAGGGACGCGTGGCGGATGGCTGTGCAGCCTGGGGGACACGGTGGCACTCCACGGTGACGAGGCTACCGCCGTGGCGAACGGAGACGCATGGACGGGTGCTTTTGGGGTCGACGGTGACGGGCATTTAATGCCCTTGTCCCCCACTGTCAAGGTTAGGTGAAGACCACTGTTCATGCACTGTTCCCGCACTGTTACAACTACCACCAAAGTTACATTTTTACCCTCCTCTACGTTGACACCTGTCGGTGACCCCTTGAGCTATAAAAGGAGGCCCATGCGCAACGTAGAAAGGGTTCGGAACCTAGACAGCTTTCTTGCTCGGTGTAGCTAGTTCTTCAAGCTCCCGAGCCCAAGAACTTAATACAATCCAAGCAGGAGTAGGGTTTTACGCGTCCATTGCGGCCCGAACCTGGGTAAACTGCCCGTGTGTGATCTACGATCTGCTCTTTGTGCGCCCTCCGCTCCCTTACCGCAACGTACAAGGGGCTCCGGTCCCGTAGGTGCTCGTGGTGGACAGTTTCCCCCGACAGTATTAATCCAGTATGAGACCACGCGCGAGTCCCTCGCACCTGCACAAACAAATAAGAACTTCGCAGCCAGCGCGATAAGGGTTGTCAATCCCTTTACGGTCACTGATACGTCCAAAATGCATCACTATTTTGTATCATAATTTATCCTTATTCATTGATATATTTCACGTTAAGGTGATGTTCTTATGTTGTTTTGGTCTATTTTACACAGTTTGCAAACTTTCCGATGCCGAAGCGGCAGACGCAGGATTCAGCAGTAAAAAGTGGACGCTGAGTTGCTGAAGAAGAATACCTCCAAATTACCTGAAAATTGACGGGAGATATTTTTCAGACGAATCACGAAGACACGCAAAAGGGGAGCCAGAGGGGGGCCACAGGGTGCCCAGGCGGCCTGGGGGCGACCCCCTGGCCGCGCCGGGCG
>LR738713.1:76943888-76956901 GCA_902687465.1 Secale cereale
ATGCCCCCTTTTGCCTATATACTCTCCGTTCTCCGAAAACCCTAAAAAGAAGACTTTTACGGAGTTCTGCCGCCGCTCCGTGGCGGAAACCTACAGAGAAGAAAAGGGCATCTCCGGCGGGCAGATTCCGCCGGGGAGATCACCTCCCGAAAGTGGAGATCGTCGCCATCGTCATCACCATCGTCACGAGCATCATCGAGATCATCATCAACATCATCCCCAACACCAGCACCATCTCCATCTTCATCCAAATCTCATCTTACAATCGCAACTCGTGTTGTAACTCGTACTACCTATCCTCTCTACTCCATCGGTGTTGATTACTACCTACTTGTGGGGAATGCTATTGAGTTTTGTTGGAGAAATATTATTATGTCCAGATTGTTTATCACATATTTATCCCCACTGATCATGATCTCTTTTATGTCTTGTGAGTAGTTACCTTAGTTCTTGAGGACATGGGGAAAGTCTTGTTGTTAGTAGTCATATGCTGTTGAAGTAATATGTGTTGTTTGATACTTAAATTGTGTTGTCATTCTACTAGTGGTGTTGTGTGAGTCGAACACTCAACACTTCGCCTTATTAAGGACCTAGGAGAATACATTGTGTATAAAGAATTCTTATGGTGGGTTGCCGGAGTGACAGAAACCTGAACCCCAGTTCGCACGCTTTTGCATAAGGGAATAATGGATCCTCGATCGTATTGCTATGGTTAGGCTTTTGCCTTAAATTCTACCTTGTATTTGCGGATGCTTGCAAGGTGTTTAATCATAAGAGTGCATTCATCTTAGTCTAGAGAGTGCACTAGCATAGATCCACCCACTCAACACTTATCAACACATAACATAGTATCGATACGGAATATGGCGAAAGCACATGACTACCTCTCCCGTGTGTCCTCAGGAACGCTTTAGTCTTTATAAGTTCAGTTGCTAGGCCTCTCCTTTGCTAAGAAAGGATTGGGCCACTTGTTACTCTCAGTACCTTTTACATTATTTGCTTTTACTTTCCTGTTGCTTATACCGAGAAAACCCCTAAAAGTTATCTTTCAGTGCTTGCAGTAATTTCTTGCTCAGACTCGCTTATCAATACCTTCTGCTCCTCGTTGGGTTCGACACTCTTACTTATCGAAAACGCTGCAATAGATCCCTTACGGTTGTGGGTCATCAAGTACCGTTTTCTAGCGCCGTTGCCGGGGAGCGTAGCTCTATTGGTAAAGTGAAACTGGTAAGAAAGTTTTTTATAATTGTGTTTTTATTTTTGCTATTTGCTGCTCCTTGTCCTTGTGGACAACCCTATTATTGGATCGTTGCTTGCGAGAAGACGCCCCGCACCTGTGGTGGTTGATCCTCCCCCTACTGAAATTGTGCCTTATAAAATACCAGCTGGTATTATCGATTACGTTTTGGCTAATCGTTACGCAGGAGACAGACATCCCGGTGAACACTTGCTATATCTCTCACAACTATGTTCATTATTTAAGCTTGCAGGTGTATCGAGGGAGTTTTTCATGAGGAAATTGTTTGTCGTATCACTTATAGATAAAGCTTCAGATTGGTATGGGCTTCTCGATAACTCACACTTGCTGGACTGGCAGGAGCTTATGTCTCTCTTTTATACTAAGTTTTATCCTCTTCATGAAATTCATCGAGACATGAATTATATCTATAACTTTAGGTCTCGTGACGGAGAAAGCATTGCTCAAGCTTGGGGGAGATTGAAGTCTCTAATGCTCAAATGCCCTATTCATAAGCTTCCCAAGGAAATTATACTTACAAATTTTTATGCCAGGCTTTCTCGTCAGGATAAGGAGATGCTGGATGCCTCCTCTAGTGGGGTATTTCAGAAGAAGAGTGTTGAAGAAAGGTGGGATCTCATTGAAAGAATCCAGAGGAATACCGAAGATTGGGAAATTGATAAAGGTATTGAACCCGCTATAAATTATGAATATGATTATATTGAGAGCTATGTGAAAACTGATTACTTCAATACTTTTTGCTCTAAGATTGGTCTTGATTCCCATCTAGTGATTGATTTGTGTAAGAATTTTGCCTCTCACATTGATTCTTTTAAAAAGAAGAGAGACCAGCACCATGAACCTTTTAAAGAACCACCTATTGATATTTATGTTGCTGACCCTATTTTGCCTGCAGTTATATATGAAAAACCTCCTTTTTCCCACGAGGATAAGGGAGCACTATCTTGTGACAGGCATAATAAATAAAAGTGAGAGAAGAGTTGATGAGCTTGAGGACCAGATCAGGGTCGATCCTCAAGTTGCATTGATTAAAGACCTTGCTACTAATGATGTTTTGGATTCCAATATAAATTTTTGTGCTGTTTCCACTAACCTTGTCACAGCCAAGAATAAAGGCCCAATTTCAGGTACTCCAGTGATATCTGTTAAAATAGGAGATCACAATTATTATGGGCTATGCAATTTGGGAGTGCAAGTGCTATCTCCTATTCACTTTATGAAGAGATCATCGGTGAGATTTCCCCTTGTGAACTTGAAGAAGTTGATGTTACTATTCATCTTGCAAACAGAACAACTATCTCTCCTATCGGAATTGTGAGGGACGTTGAAGTCCTATGTGGAAAGGTAAAATACCCTACTGACTTTCTAGTACTTGGTTCAGAGAGGGACAATTTTTGTCCAATTATTTTTGGTAGGCCTTTTCTTAGAACTTGTGGAGCTATAATAGATTGCAAGAAAGGTAAAGTTTCTGTTGAATTTGATGGTGAGCCATATGAATTTAATTTTTCTAAGTTCTCTAAGCAGCCTCGTGGTACTGATTTACCTAGTGATGATAAAATTATTGAAAGTATTGCCTCTATTGCTATTCCCCCTAATGATCCATTACAGAAATACATGGAGGACCACGCGAATGATTTGCATATGCAGGAAAGAAATGAACTAGATGAAATATTCTTGAGGCAGCCTGCTATCCTGAAGCACAACCTTCCGGTTGAACCTTTGGGAATTTTATCAAAACCGAAAGAAGACCCGGTGTTCGATCTTAAACCTCTTCCCGATACGCTCAAGTATGCTTATTTAGATGAAAAGAAAGTATATCCTGTTATTATCAATTCTAAACTTTCAGGATATGAAGAAGAGCGATTATTGGAAGTACTTCGTAAGCACCGAGGCGCAATTGGCTACACCCTTGATGACCTTAAGGGGATCAGTCCATCTATCTGCCAACATACTATCAACCTTGAGCCTGATGCTAAACCAGTTGTTGATCATCAACGACGGTTGAACCCGAAGATGATGGATGTCGTGAGAACTGAGATTCTCAAGCTTCTAGCCGCAGGTATTATCTACCCTATAGCTGATAGTAAGTGGGTAAGTCCGGTACATTGTGTTCCTAAGAAAGGAGGTACAACTGTGTTTCCTAATGATAAAAATGAATTAATACCTCAGAGAATTATTATTGGATATAGAATGTGTATTGATTACAGGAAGTTGAATAAGGCAACCAGGAAGGATCACTACCCGTTGCCGTTCATCGACCAAATGCTTGAAAGGTTATCCAAAAATACCCACTTTTGTTATCTCGATGGTTATTCTGGCTTCTCCCAAATTCATGTTAACACTGCCGATCAAGAGAAGACCACTTTTACTTGTCCCTTTGGTACTTATGCTTACAGACGTATGCCTTTTGGTTTATGTAATGCCCCTGCTACTTTTCAAAGGTGTATGTCTGCTATCTTTCATGGTTTCTGCGGGGATATTATGCAAGTCTTCATGGACGATTTCTCCGTCTGTGGAACTTCTTTTGACCATTGTCTTCACAACCTTAATAAAGTTTTGCAGAGATGCGAGGAGACAAATTTGGTACTCAACTGGGAAAAGTGCCACTTTATGGTTAATGACGGAATTGTTCTTGGTCACAAGATTTCCGAAAGGGGAATTGAAGTGGACAAGGCCAAGATCGAAGCTATTGAGAGGATGCCCTATCCAAGGGACATCAAAGATTGTTGATAGGAAAGGGGAAGACAATCCGGTGGCGGACAATCTTTCAAGGATGCAAGATATACCGCACGACCCCATCCCAGTTAAAGATAGTTTTCCAGACGAGCAACTTGCCGTTGTAAAAGTACAATCTCTTTCCGATCCTTGGTATGCAGATTATGCTAATTTTACTGTTGCAAAGTATTTGCCTCCAGGTCTAACATTTCAACAAAGGAAGAAGTTCTTTCATGATTTGAGGCACTACTTTTGGGATGACCCACATCTTTTCAAAGAAGGTCCCGACGGGATCGTGAGAAGATGCATTCCGGAACATGAGCAGAAGGACATTCTCAGACGGTTTCATGATAGTCCCTATGGAGGACATCATGCTGGTGAGAGGACTGCACATAAGGTTCTTCAATCAGGTTTTTATTGGCCTACTCTCTTTAAAGATGCTAGAAATTATGTTTTAGCCTATGATAAATGTCAGAGAGTTGGTAACATTAGTAGAAGGAATGAGATGCCTATGAATTACTCACTAGTGATTGAACCTTTTGATTGTTGGGGTTTTGATTTTATGGGTCCTTTTCCTTCTTCACACAAGTACACTCACATTTTAGTAGCTGTTGATTATGTGACCAAGTGGGTTGAAGCAATCCCCACTGAAAGTGCTGATCACAAAACATCTTTGAAAATGCTTAAAGATGTAATTTTTCCTAGGTTTGGTGTACCAAGGTATCTCATGACTGATGGGGGATCACACTTCACGCACGGAGCTTTTAGAAAAGCTTTGGCTAAATACGATGTTAATCATAGAATTGCTTCACCATATCATCCTCAAACTAGTGGGCAAGTTGAGCTCACTAATAGAGAGATTAAGTTGATCTTGCAGAAAACAGTAAACATGAATAGAAAGGACTGGTCAAATATGTTAGGAGATGCTTTGTGGGCATATAGAACTGCTTACAAAAACCCCATGGGCATGTCCCCCTATAAGATGGTGTATGGCAAGGCTTGCCATTTGCCATTAGAGTTAGAGCACAAAGCTTTCTGGGCTGTTAGAGAGCTTAACGCTGACCCAAAACTAGCTGGTGAGAAGCATCTCATGAACTTGACTTCTCTAGATGAATGGAGAAGTGAAGCTTATGAGAGCGCTAAAATGTTCAAGGAAAAGGTAAAAAAGTGGCATGATAGGAAGATTCTGAAACGTGAATTTAATGTTGGTGATAAAGTTTTGTTGTTCAGATCCCGTTTCAGGTTTTCTCCAGGTAAACTACTTTCCAGGTGGGAAGGACCATTTCATATTGAAGAAGTTTATCAGTATGGTGCAATTAAGATCAATAATTTTGAAGGTACCAAACCACAAGTTGTGAATGGGCAAAGACTTAAACATTACATAGCAGGAGATCCTGTCAATGTTGATGCGAATACAATATACACTACAACCCATGAAGAACATGTTGTAGCCCTGTTTCAGACGCCAGCGGAAGTAGAATAAAGAAAAGGTATGTAGTACGGTAAGGAAACATCGCGAACCGCCATAAAAGTTATGTATTACGATTTTCTGCAAAATTAGTAAAATTCTGAACCTAAGTGGAGCCGGAGACGACCTCCAGGGAGTCCAGGCACCACCCTGGCGCCCCCCCGGGCCGCGTCGGGAGGCCGCCTGGACACCTAGGAGTCCGTCTCCGACCCCGCTTTGGTCCGTTACCTTCCTTTCTGTGCATAAATTTTTCCTATATATTTGCCCGGATTGTTCCGGCAACGTATCTTGCGATTTCGCGTGTTTTCTCTTCGATCTGTTTCTGCCAGGGAATCTTTCAGCTGAATTTAGGTGCCATGGCTTCTCCAAGTTCCCCCAAGGACAAGTTCGTCATCAACGTCATCAACCCTTACCTCGCTGAGGTGAAGAAGCACCCTCAGGTTGTTCAGATGAAGGACGGCGTCCTTCATCAAGAAGATCTGAAGGGACCTATCAAGGAGGGGAGCATCCAGGCCAGGCTGGAAGAAGTGGAGCAAGAAGTCTTCGAGTACAAGAAGATGATCGAGCGTGGTGTCGAAGCTAACTTTGACATCACCAACAAGCTGAAGAACTACTTCCTGAAGGAGATGAAGGAGATGTGGGAAAGAATCACCGCGTTTGAAGAAAGAATTATAGAGCTCCAAGGGCAAATTAATGATCTACATAACCAGAACTGTGAGTATGAACTAAGGTTTATGCGCATGAGTTTGGGTGCTGAATGCAGGATTCAGGAGACGAGCTTATCATATGAGACTTTAGCAAGATATCCATGGAAGCGTTTCGCCAAGGATTACGTGATCAACACCAACAAGAATGATGAGTGAAATCTCCTGGGGTAATGGCATTCCCTTGGCTTGTTCCAAGCTTGGGGGAGTGCCCGGTATCTTTATCTTTACCTTTTGTCTTTTAGAGTCAAGTAGAGTCGTATCATGTCTAGGGAGGTTATCATATGAGATAGGTGTGTGCATCGAGGTCTATCGCTCCTTCGGTGAGGAATTGTATCCGTGAGTGTGGAGTCGTTTATGATGGAATATTAATGAGAAGTTTATCGGTTCCTTTTGCTGCACTCGGTATTCTCTTCACGCAATCGACCTTATATGATGATTCTTATGGGGAGTATTGACCTTATGTCAGGTATGGCTATGAAACTTTATTTAATAATGGCAAACATAGCTTTGGTCATAACAATAAGCATGATTTTCTTAAAGTATCAACATAGCCAAAATCTTTATGTTATTATGCTTGAAGTGTTATGCTGACAAGGAAGACAACTTGATGTGTTATGCTTATTTCAATGTTCATGCTTTATATTGCTTTGCATCTTAGTCATCATCAATTGTCTGCTCTCTCAAAACCTTTGCTAGCCTAACTCTGTACTAAGCGGTATTCTGCTTGTGCATCCATACCCTTAAAACCAATACCTTCCATATGAGTCCACCATACCTTCCTATTCGTGGTATTCCACTACCACCTCCTAAAGTATATAATTTATGTGTTATCCTTAAATGTTCAAAATCTTTTGTTTTGTGCCTCTGTTTTAGCTCATGAGGAAGTAATAGCTAATTCATGGTCTTCTTGAGTTGGACAAGCTTCACCCCGGGATTGCATGTCTAATGTGCAAACCCATAATACGAGAAGGAACTGGCAAAGAGTGCGCCCGGCTTAAAAAGAATATAACAATAAAACCCTCCTTCACGCTTTGTTCATGAGAAATCAGAAAACTTTGGCAGTGATAAACAAAGGAGAATAAGAGGATGTTATCGTCCTCGTGTGGGAGCCGTTCCTCGAAACTTGTCCAGCTCAAAAAGCAATTGAGTTATCTATTAGCCTTCGTTGACAAATCATGCACCCCTAAAAACTTGTTTTCATTCTGTTTGATTTGAGGATAGCACATGAGTTTTCCCTACTACCCTAGAACAGGGCCTATCTTTGAATTTTAAGTTGAGTCAGTTACTTCTACTTCCTTCTATTTCTCAAAGAGAGCAGACGTTTGATGTTGATAAGGATTCATTCATATAAAGCTGCATTAAGATTTGTCATATCATATCCTTGTTAACTTTATCATTCGATAAGTAAGTTGTTTGTCATGCCCAACTAAGGCAAACATCTTCCTTTGTGTTAACACTTTCACTTCTTGCCTATTAACATGTTATTTTCAAAAAGCTTCAATTGATCTCATCAAAATATAAGAGCAAAAGTTAAATCTATTTGTTGTTCTTTGACCGACGGACATGTTTGCCATGATATAATGAGTTTCCTTAGCCCTACTTTCGAATATAAGTGTTATCACTCTTTCATAAGGGCCTTATGAGTTGAAGATTGCTGTTGAGGATATTTGAGTTAGTAAAGAAACTATGATGCTTCTTGTCCGTATTCTATTTGTCGACACTTCACTCTCTAAACTTGTGGACAGGTTTACCGAGTTCATATTCGCTTGGGGACAAGCGAGGTCTAAGCTTGGGGGTGTTGATACGTCCAAAATGCATCACTATTTTGTATGATAATTTATCCTTATTCATTGATATATTTCACGTTACGGTGATGTTCTTATGTTGTTTTGGTCTATTTTACACAGTTTGCAAATTTTCCGATGCGGAAGCAGCAGACGCAGGATTCAGCAGTAAAAAGTGGACGCTGAGTTGCTGAAGAAGAATACCTCCAAATTAACTGAAAATTGACGGGAGATATTTTTCAGACGAATCACGAAGACACGCAAAAGGGGAGCCAGAGGGGGGCCACAGGGTGCCCAGGCGGCCTAGGGGCGCGCCCCCCCTGGCCGCGCCGGGGGGGCGCCTGGAGCCCCTGGCCCACCTCTGGATGCCTCCTTTTGCCTATATACTCTCCGTTCTTCGAAAACCCTAAAAAGAAGACTTTTTACGGAGTTCCGCCGCCGCTCCGTGGCGGAAACCTACAGAGAAGAAAAGGGCATCTCCGGCGGGCAGATTCTGCCGGGGAGATCACCTCCCGGAAGGGGAGATCGTCGCCATCGTCATCACCATCGTCACGGGCATCATCGAGATCATCATCAACATCATCCCCAACACCAACACCATCTCCATCTTCATCCAAATCTCATCTTACAATCGCAACTCGTGTTGTAACTCGTACTACCTATCCTCTCTACTCCATCGGTGTTGATTACTACCTTGTGGTGAATGCTATTGAGTTTTGTTGGAGAAATATTATTATGTCCAGATTGTTTATCACATATTTATCCCCACTGATCATGATCTCTTTTATGTCTTGTGAGTAGTTACCTTAGTTCTTGAGGACATGGGGAAAATCTTGTTGTTAGTAGTCATATGCTGTTGAAGTAATATGTTTTGTTTGATACTTAAGTTTTGTTGTCATTCTACTAGTGGTGTTGTGTGAGTCGAACACTCAACACTTCGCCTTATTAAAGACCTAGGAGAATACATTGTGTATAAAGAATGCTTATGGTGGGTTGCTGGAGTGACAGAAACCTGAACCCCAGTTCGCACGCTTTTGCATCAGGGAATAATGGATCCTCGATCGTATTGCTATGGTTAGGCTTTTGCCTTAAATTCTACCTTGTATTTGCGGATGCTTGCAAGGTGTTTAATCATAAGAGTGCATTCATCTTAGTCTAGAGAGTGCACTAGCATAGATCCACCCACTCAACACTTATCAACACATAACATAGTATCGATACGGAATATGGCGAAAGCACATGACTACCTCTCCCGTGTGTCCTCAGGAACGCTTTAGTCTTTATAAGTTCAGTTGCTAGGCCTCTCCTTTGCTAAGAAAGGATTGGGCCACTTGTTACTCTCAGTACCTTTTACATTATTTGCTTTTACTTTCCTATTGCTTATACCGAGAAAACCCCTAAAAGTTATCTTTCAGTGCTTGCAGTAATTTCTTGCTCAGACTCGCTTATCAATACCTTCTGCTCCTCGTTGGGTTCGACACTCTTACTTATCGAAAACGCTGCAATAGATCCCTTACGGTTGTGGGTCATCAGTCACTTACGAAAGTGAGATCTGATAGAGATGATAGTTTATATTTTTGGTATTTTTGTTTATAAGAACAGAAAGTAAAAGCGGAAAAAGTAAAGTAGACGTAGATTGATGTGTTGAGAATTGACCCGGGGGCCATAGTGTTCTCTAGTGGCTTCTCTCATGATAGCGATATTCGACGGCGGATAAACAAATTACTGCCGAGGAATTGATAGAAAAACGAATAATTATGAGACTATCTACGCATGATCATTGTATATAGGCATCACGTCCGAGACAAGTAGACCGACTCCTGCCTGCATCTACTACTATTACTCCACACATCGACCGCTATCCAGGATACATCTAGTGTATTGAGTTCATAAGAACAGAGTAACGCCTTAAGCAAGATGACATGATGTAGAGGGATAAATGAAAGCAATATGATATAAACCCCATCTTTTTTATCCTCGATGGCAACAATACAATACATGCCTTTCTGCCCCTACTGTCACTGGGAAAGGACACCGCAAGATTGAACCCAAGGCCAAGCACTTCTCCCATTGCAAGAACTATAGATCTAGTAGGCCAAACCAAACCAATAATTCGAAGAGACTTGGAAGGATATTATGAGCACACATAAAGAGTTCAGAGAAGAACCAAATATTTCTCATAGATAATCTTGATCATAAACTCACAATTCATCGGATCTCGACAAACACACCGCAAAAAGAGATTACATCGAATAGATCTCCTCGAAGACCGAGGAGCACTTTGTATTGAGATCCATAGAGAGAGAAGAAGCCATCTAAATACTAGCTATGGACCGGAAGGTCTGTAGTAAACTACTCACAACTCATGGTGAGGGCGATGATGATGATGTAGAAGCACTCCGTGATGGATCCCCCCTTCGGTGGAGCTCCGGAACAGGCTCCAAGATGGGATCTCACGGGAACAGAAGTTTACGGCGGTGGAATTAGGGTTTTCTCTTTGTTGTTGATGGTTTTGGGGTACGTAGACTTATATAGGAGGAAGGAGGACACCGGGGGACTCTCGAGGGGCCCACGAGGCAGGGGGCGCGCCCTAGGAAGGGGGCGCGCCCCCACCCTCGTGGGCACCTCGTGGCTCCCCTGACGTGGTTCTCAAGTCTCCCACGCGTGATTTTCTCCAAAAATATCTCTCCCGAACGTTTCAATCCGTTTGGACTCCGTTTGATATTCCTTTTCTGCAAAATCCTAAAACAGGCAAAAAACAGCAATCTGGACTCGGCCTTTGGGTTAGTAGGTTAGTCCCAAAAATGATATAAAAGTGTATGACAAAGCCCATTAAACATCCAAGACATCATAAATAATAGCATGGAACAATAAAAAATTATAGATATGTTGGAGACGTATTAGTGTAGTCCCCGAGACTGTCGTTGAATGTGTGATTCGGCGGTAGTCTTAGAACTCCTTTTGTTATCATAATCTGGCCTTGCATCTTATCACTCGGAAGCGACTAATCTTGGTTTCTGTCGACTGAAGTATCTTATTTGTTGATTGCAGAAATCTTGTTAGCTTGGATCCAAGTTTGCTGATTTGGAGAAGAAACAGATTCAGCTCAATCTTGATCTGGAGTTGGCTAAGGAGAACTTAAAGAGAGCTCAAAACGAAGCAACTGTCCTGGGAGGTAACAATTTGTCGACTGTTCGGGCTGCCATCTTTTCATTCCAACCTTTAAACCGAGTGACTCCACTCGAACATATGTGCATAGTGAAAACCGTCAACTCCAAGATCGTCTGAAGAATGTTATTTATTTAGACAAAATGAAGCAGGCTTTGGAGCAGAAGAATCTCAACCTTGCAGCGGCACAAAATACGGCGCGAGAGAAGACGAAACTTGTCAATCAGAAGTTGGCTTCGATCGGGAAGTTGGAAGAAGAGAATGCCAAGTTGAAACCGCTGTTGATGAAGCGAAGAAGGAAAACGTGCAGCTAAAGGAGGAGAAGGTGGCCCTGGATGAAAAAGTTGATGCTCTCACTCAGAAGAGAGGTGAGCTGGAAACTTGTGTGGGAGGTCTTGCCAAGAAGATGTTCCTCATGCTTGAAGGTATTTTTCTTTATCCCACTGTCTGCAGAGAACTTTTCCATTATGTCACTGTCGCTTCAACACCTTTTCATGCGTATAGAATTTTGTCAGAACTTCGAGGAAGAGACTGGGTGGATTGAGACAGATCTGGACCCCATCAACTCTCCTGTCAAGGACGAAGCTGGCATGAATGTTTTGCAGCTGGAATCTCGCCTTGCCAGTGTGTTGGATTACATCGCCCGACTGACGGTCACGCTATCCCGGATCGACAAGGAGTTATGGCTAGAGGATGTGCTTCTGAACGACCTCGAGTCACTGATGACTCGACTCAACAGCATCCCGGACCGAGTGCTGGCATGGAAGAAGTCAGCTGCCCACTGTGGTGTGGACGTAGCTTTGTCACTCATCCTTGTTCAGCGCAAGGAAGTCAAAGAAGAGAAGTTGGCGGCTCTTAAGGTTGCCAACACCAAGAAGCTTAAATTCCTATCCTTCATGGAGACCTTCATCGACGTAGCTACTCATATTGCAGACGGTATCAACTTGGACAGTTTCGTCGAGCCAGCAATTCCCCCTCCTATCGAGTGAAAAACTTAATAACTTGAGTTTATTTGCCTCAGAATGCCGAGTGATTATATAATCATTAAACTCTTTCGGGCTTGACGTGCGTGTACTTCTGTCGATGGCTTTGAACCTTCATGGATTTATCTGAACTTGGTTGCTTTATTTAGATGTAGTTTCTTTGTCCGTATAGCCTTCAGAGATTGCATTTTTGACTTAGACGGATCTAAGATCATGGCCGAATCTCCGAGTGAAAGTATTGCTTTTCACTCGGAGCAGACGTTGTACTTGTGGCGCGGCTCAGATTACAACCATACGCTATACTTGTGGCGTAGCTCAGAGTGCAAACATACGTTGTACTTGTGGTGCAGCTCAGAGTACAACCAAAACATTGTACTTGTGGTGTAACTCTGAGTACAACCATATGTTGTACTTGTAGCGCAGCTCAGAGTACAACCAAATGTTGTACTTGTGGTGTAGCTCAGAGCGTGTGGCCAAACTTTTGAGTGAGTGGGTTGCTCTTCACTCGGAGTGTCTTTGTAACTTAGGCGAGAACGGGATCCCAGCTAAGCCCCCGAGTGGGAGGGTCGCTCTTCACTCGACGGTGGTCTTGAAACTTAGGCGAGTACGGGATCGCAGCTAAGCCCCCGAGCGGGAGGGTTGCTCTTCAATCAGAGTGTTTTTTAAACTTAGGCGTGTACGGGATCACAGCTAAGCCCCTAAGTGGGAAGCTTGCTCTTCACTCGGAGTGTTTTTGGAACTTAGGCGAGTACGGGATCACAGCTATGCCCCTGAGTGAGAGGGTTTCTCTCCACTCCGAATGTTTTTGAAACTTAGGCGAGTACGGGATCGCAGCTAAGCCCTCGAGTGAGAGGGTGGCTCCTCACTCGGAGTGTTTTTGAAACTTAGGTGAGTACGAGATCGTAGCTAAGCCCCCGAGTGAAAAGGTTG
>LR738713.1:76957178-77001120 GCA_902687465.1 Secale cereale
AGTGTTTTTGAAACTTGGGCGAGTACAGAATCGCAGCTAGGCCCCCGAGCGAGAGGGTTGCTCTTCACTCGGAGTGTTTTTGAAACTTAGGCGAGTACGAGATCGCAGCTAAGCCCCTGAGCGAGAGGGTTGCTCTTCACTCAGAGTGTTTTTGAAACTTATGCGAGTACGGGATCGCAGCTAAGCCCCCGAGCGAGAGGGTTTCTCTTCACTCGGAGTGTTTTGTAACTTAGGCGAATCGGGTTCGCGTATAATCCCCTAAGTGTGAGGGTCAACCTTCGGTCGGAGTGTTTTTGTAACTTAGGTGAATCGGATTCGTAGCTAAGCCACCCACTAGTGGATTTAAACACTCATGCTTATGTGAAAACGACCGTTAATCATACTGCAAAAATCGTGTCTTTGACAAGCAAACTGAAGGATTCTTATTACAACTCGTCGATCCAAGTATTTAGGGATAAAAACGGCGGAGTAGATACGCATTCCACGAGCGTGGCTCGTCTTCTTTCTTGTTTACGTTGTAAAGGTGGTACGCTCCGTGGTGGAGCACCTTGGTGATGATGAAGGGCCCTTCCCAGGGCGAGGCGAGCTTGTGAGGCCGTTTCTGGTGTACTCGGAGTACAAGGTATCCTTCATGAAATGCTCGACCTCTGATATTTCGGGCATGGAATCGACGCAGGTCTTGCTGATAGATAGGTCGACGGGATCAGAGCCATTTCTCGTTCCTCTTGTAGGAGATCAACGGCGTCCTGGCGTGCTTGTTTTGCTTCAGCTTCCGAGAAGAGTTCGACTCGAGGGGCATTGTGCAACAAATCACTCGGAAGCACGGCTTCAGCTCCATATACCATGAAGAAAGGGGTCCGATCAGTTAACTGACTGGGAGTTGTTCTCAATCCCCACAGAACAGATGGCAACTCAGTTACCCCAGCTCCAGCCGCGTGCTTGAGGTCGCGCAGCAATTGGGGTTTCAGCCCTTACAAGATCAAACCATTCACTCTTTCTGCCTGCCCGTTCGACTGCGGGTGTGCAACGGACACATAATCGACCCGAGTGCCTTGGGAAGCGCAAAATGCTCTGCACACATTAGAATCAAAGTTGGAGCCGTTGTGGGTGATAATGCTGTGAGGGACTCCGTATCGGAATACTTGTTCTCTGACGAAACTGATGGCAGTGCTTGAGTCAAGATTCTTGATAGGCTTGGCCTCGATGCATTTGGTGAACGTCGACCGCTACAAACAAACGAGTGAAGCCACTTATGTCGGTCTTGAAAGGTCCAACCATGTCTAACCCCCAAACCACGAATGTCCAAACGAGTGGAATGGTCTTCAAGGCGGACGCAGGCTTGTCAGACATGCTTGAGTAAAACTGGCAGCCTTTGCACTTGTCCACTATATCCTTAGCCATCTCGTTCGCACACGGACGGTGAGTGAGACGGCCATATACAACCCATAAAGAAGTGCTTCATACTCAACCTCATTGTTTGATGAGTCGAAGTGAATCTGGAGGACATAACCGAGCTTATCACCTCTTGGGGATACCAGGACTACTCCAGCAGTAGACCCGTTCAACATCTTGGACCCATCAAAGAACCTGGTCTAATGTTCCAGATGAACCCGAGTCGGTTGCTGCTATTCAATCCACTCGACGAGGAAATTTGCTATTGCCTGTGATTTGATTGCTTTCTTTGCTTCGAACTTGATATCTAAACGAAGAAGTTCAATCGCCCATTTGGCCACTCGACCGGTGGCATCTCGATTGTTTAGGATTTCTTATAATGGAACGTCGTTGACGACTAAAACCGAGTTGTCTGTGAAGTAGTGTGCAACTTTCTTAGTGGTCAAATAAATATCATAGACAAGCTTCTGGTAATGCGAGTACCTTTGTTTGGACGGAGTCAAGACTTTAGAAATATAATACACTAGGCGTTGTGCTGACAACTTGTTTAGTGGCTGCGATATATAACAATAGAGGCTCTTTGCTGACTGGGTAAGTAAGCACCGGCTGGGTGGAAAGCGGGCCTTTGAGCTCTGCAAATGTCGTTTTGGCCACATGAGTCCACTTGAACTTGTCAAATTTGTTCATCAGTCAGTAAATAGGCAATGCTTGTTCACCGAGACAAGAGATGAATCGTCTCAGTGTACAAGCAACTAGTTAGCTTCTGAACATCATGCACACGCACAAGGCGTTTCATTCGGAGGATTGCTCTAATCTTTTCGGGGTTTGCGTCAATCCCCTGTTCGGAAATGACAAAACCGAGTAAATTCCCGTCTGGGACTCCGAATGTGCATTTTGACGGACTGAGCTTGATATCAAATCTTATTAAGTTGGCAAATGTTACAGCGAGGTAAGTCAGCGGGTCGGAACCTGTACGTGACTTGACCATGATATCATCCATGTACGCCTCCATGTTTCGGCTGATTTGAGTGAGCAGGCATTTCTGAATCATGCGCATGAACGTGGCACCGGCATTCTTGAGGCCGAACAGCATGGTAACATAACAAAAGCACCCGAATGGGGTGATGAAGGCTGTTTTTATCTCATTGGGTCCATACAGTCGGATCTGATGGTACCCGAAATACGCGTCCAAAGAGTACAGACGCTCACACCCCGCAGTTGAGTCGACAATCTGGTCGATGCGGGGAGAGCGAAGTGATCTTTCGGGCAGGCCCGATTGATGTGCTTGAAATCGATACACATACGGTGTGAATCATCCTGTTTGGGGACCATGAGCGAGCCACTCGGAGTGGTATATCTCGCGGATGAACTCAGCAGCAAAAAGCCAAGCCAGTTCTTCGCCAATTGCCTTTCTCTTCTCCACGGCGTACCGACGGAGATGTTCCTTGATAGGTTTTACTTTTGGGTTCACGCGAAAGGTGCTCAGCCAATCCCCAGGATACACCCGGCATATCAGATGGTTTCCATGCGAAGATGTCCCAGTTCTCACGGAGGAACTGGATGAGCGCTTCTTCCAATTTGCTGTCGAGTGATGTCGAGATGTGAGTCGGAGCGGCATTGGGGTCTCTTCGGCCGGCTGAAACGTGGACTCTGAAGTGGGCTTCTTAGCTCGCAACAAATTACCCGGATCCACATTCTTCTGATATTGTTCCATTTCTACTACAGCCATCTGTTCGTTGGAAACCTTTGAGCCCTTCTGGAGGCACTCTTCCGCTCTTTGCCGATTTCCTGTGACTGTGACCATGCCTCTGGGGTCAGGCATCTTCAATTTGAGGTATACGTTATATGGTTGAGCCATAAAATGAGCATATGCGGTCCTACCCAGAATAGCGTGGTAGGCACTGTGAAAATCCACCACCTCAAATGTTAACTTTTCCTTGCGGTAATTCTTTGAATCACCGAAAACCACATCAAGAGTGATCTGACCGAGTGAATCCTCTTTCTTTCCTGGGATGACTCCATGGAATCGCATGTTGCTATCACTGAGTTTAGACATCATAATGCCCATCCCTCGGAGGGTCTCAGCATACAGAATGTTCAATCCACTGCCACCATCCATGAGAACCTTGGTCAGTCGCGTGCCTCCAACGACTGGGTGGACCACCAACGCTTGCCCCCCGGGGGTAGCAACATGCGATGGGTGGTCGGACTGGTCTAACGTAACGGGAGGTTTCGACCGTTTCAAATATGTCATAGTTGCCAGAGCAACCATGTTTACTTCTCAATTAATGACTTTCAGTCGACTTTTGCTCTCTAAGTCACCAGAAATCACCAAAGTAGCATTCACATATGGGTACCCATCATCCTCTTCTTTCTATTCTTCCTTATCAGTGTCCTTCTCTGGGGGTTGTGCCTCTCCGAACAGCTGAATCAGGACCCTACACTCTCGAGTGGTATGTTTGGGCAGAATCAAATTAACCTCCTCATCTTTCTTCGTGTCTATGTGACACGATAAATCCAGAACATCATTGACGGACTGATCTTTCACTTTTTTGGGCACCCACGACCCCTTAGGTTTTCCTTTGAATTTCCATCATTCAGAACTGCTGCTTCAGCGGGACTTGCCACTTCAGCTTTATGTTTTTGTTTCCGACCGGATTTTCTAGCTCCAGTGTCCTGACCTTGTCCGACGGGCGCATTGGTCGAGTGAGTATTGGAGATTCTCCAGCCGCGTGCGCTCAGCCGGAGTGGCTAGGCACGTAGCTTCCCAGGCCCGAGCCTCGGAAGTCTCTCCAATGATGGGGGTATGGAGCACCTCCTCATTGCGATGATGCAGCTCCTCCCTCTGCTCCGCATGAGGGCTTGGGGATGATATTCATCGTGATCACGTGATGGGCTACTGCCGCCATCGCCGCCGCCACCGAGACGGAAACCAGGCAGGCCGCGGGGTGAGTCGACCATGAGAACTTCTGCCGTAGGGTCGCCGCTACCGCACTTGGAAAGGGTGTCTGTGGAACCAGTCGACAGGTCGAGTGGCCCGTAGAGAGACTCGTCGTGCTCGATGGCCGCAACTTGATAGGTGGCCGACTGGCGGGACACCGCGTGCTTCACCCATCGCTGGAGCCGCGACCGTCCCGACCGCTTGCGGTGGCGTACAGTGGGGACAATAGATGACGGAGGAACCGACCGATACTGGGTCGACGGCTGCCACAGGAGGACGCCACATGCATTCGCGTGGAAATGAGCCGCCCCACGGATGGGTAGGGCCTCTACGTCGAGGGGAGCTTCTTGGAGCTAGGCGGAGTCATCGGCGACGAAGACGAGCGAGCTGAGACGGATCTTGTGGCCCAAAGCCAAACCGCCGCCGGAAACCATGTTGATGGAGATCGGAAAAATTTGCCACCTCGCCGGAAGTCGCTAAGACACCTGACCATGGTGGGCGCCAACTGTCATGGGAGTAAGTCTGACAATAATAATAGGGGGTACGTAGGAGGAGGCAAGGCCCCAGCTACGGCGAGTTTCTACACCGGAGTTTATGAGTTCAGGCCCCTCTCGGAGGAGGTAACAGCCCTACGTCTCGGTGCCCGGAGGCTTGTCGACTGGAATATGCGTCTGTGTTTACAAGAGGTCCGAACCCCTGTGCCAGAGGAGGGGGTGGCTTATATAGAGTGCACCAGGACTGTAATGCCCAGGATGGGACTATATCTCCTACGTGTCGAGGCACGACTTAAAGATATAAGCCCATTCTGGAATGATCGCAAGTTTGGTACCTTTGCACATCTCATGTAAAAATAGGGATGGAAAATTGAAAAGATAGTTGGCTTACACTCGCCACGTCACACAAATACATTACATGTCCAAACATCATTCAAATAAACATCACATCCCATCTAAGGGTAAGATCCAAATGACAAGATACCAAACATAACATTAAACCACAGGTCTAGATCGAATCCTAGTAGAAGCTCTACTGATCAGCCGGATAGTTCACGTTGTAACGGCTACGCTCCTCGTCGTACTCCCAGTCTAGCTCAGTGCCATCGCCTGTGAAGCTCACCATCGTACCTGCATCTGGTGTGTTGAAGTAACTGTGAGCCACAGAGGCCTCAGCAATCCCGTTCCCGGGTAACACGACTATCCCAGCCTTGGGTGAGGAACAAGGCTGAAGAAAGAACAAGAGGTTGCAGCAGCACTAGCCTAGCTTACGTAAAAGAGAGCGAGAAGAGAAGGTGCCTCGGTCGAGAGATGATCACGAAGTGATCCAAACTAAAGCAAGTCAAACATAACCCCACCGTGTTCACTTCCCGAATCCCTTTCGGAAAATGACCGTCACGGTACTCACGCTGGTAGTGTATTGGAACATGGTGTCAAGTTTTCTACAACCGGATATTAACAAGCTCCCATCCGCCACATAACCGCGGGCACGGCTTTCGAAAGTTCATAACCCTGCAGGGGTGTTCCAACTTGGCCCATGACAAGCCCACGATCCGCGGAGTCGCAACTCCAAAGTGGGAAGACCCGAGTATCCCCTGAATCCTGTGCTCAAGATACTCCAACTACGGTAAGGCTAATCCAGCAAATCATCCCGGCGTGCCGACACCCTGACAGTAGCCGCGCGTATCTAGTCTCAGGCCACGACCGGATGGGTGATCCCACAGGTTTTTACCAGACCTTGAGTTCCCTCGAGGTGGCCCCGCGTAACCCCCAGTTTGGACCAACACTCATGTGGAGCACTGGCCCGGGTTGTTGATTAAGAAGAGGGTTAATTACTCTCTATGCAAGTTTTAGTTATTAGGCAAATAGTACCAATGTTGGGACTTGCTGGAAAAGACTTAGCACTTAGCGGTTTATCGAGGGGGTCCCATAACCCCAACCGTGTGAGGAACGCATAATCAAGGAACATAACACCGGTTTATACGGTTCCTAGCGGCATGAGTGGAACAAAACACAAAGCAAAAGGCTTAGCCTTCCACCCATTACCAATATATAGATGATTTCATTTAATAATTAATATAGTGTGATATAACCCAACAAACTTCAACATGAAGCAAGCATCTTCAACTTCACCTGCAACTAGCAATGCTATAAGAGGGCTGAGCGAAGCCTACGTATAGCCAATCAATGGTTTGCATAGGTAGGGTGGTTAAACAGGTTCATGGTTACAATAGGAGGCTGACAGGAAAACATGGGCATCGAGGCAAAACTATAGAACGAGACTTCTAGCAATAGGCAAAGATAGTAATGGTATCCAGGTTCGGTCATCTTGCCTGAAGAGTTGTCGATGGGATCGTAAGAGGGGTCCTCGTTCTCAACCACGGTAGTAACCTCGTGCTCGTACTCGTACTCGGTCTCAGCTTCCGGCTCTACTCAAACACAAGAACACAAGGCAACGAATCAAACAAGATGCAATGCGCAGAAAAATTACTGGATGCATGGCTGATGCACTATGGAAGCAAAACAGATGTACTATGGAAGCACAGAAAGTCTACTTAGGAAGCACAGTGTTACAGCACAACAATATGCATCAAGCAAAATGCTTCAAAACATGATAACAATAGGATAATATGAATCTACATGCAAAAACACTCAAGTTACATATAGGACTTGCTCAAAACGGAGCAACGGGCTAAAAGTTACACCCGAAACAATACACATGCACAAGCTGAAAATAACAGCCACATAGCAACTTCGGAGCAAGAGATAAATGGCCTACAGCACTCAAACATCATGGCACGGAGCAAGGACACAAAGTAGACATCTCCGACAGCAAACAATTCCACTGGAGCATCCCCAAAGGAGCCATGGATCAATAGCAACAATCTATGACATATTGAACTTGACAACAAAATCCTGACAGCAGTAATTTGTTGCAACTTGGGAGCAAAAGTTAAATATGCTACAGCCACTCAAATAAGCATGTGAGAGCATGAATGGATAGCCAACAATATATACTAGAAGGAATCATCAAGAGTCACCCCAAAACTAGCAAGGATTTGCCTAGAACAACAAGCAAACATGGCATCTGGAAATTACAGATTCTAGACTTAGTGAAATTTCACTGTGTCAAAACAGTAGTAACATCATGGCATCTTTGTGAGCAAGTTTAAGTCACCTCAAAGCTAAACATGGCAAGTGGTAAGCACCACAGCAAAGTACACATGATGGTGAATCCAAAACATCTAAGCATACATCAAGGGGACAAACACAACGATAGCAACGAGTTCCTCTACGATTCATCTCGTAACAAGTTTAACGACATAACAGGCACATAGCACTTGGCAAAGGAGATAAACATGGCAAGATGAAATCTATCATGCAAGCTAAAGCACCCAACATGTAGAGCATTTCATGACGAACACGTGGACATGTCATTTGCATCATTTGGATAAACATGCACCAAGATATCACATTGCAAACATGGCATGAAAACAACTACAAACAACAGTTTATAACAAGTAGCACTCTTCCCACAGATATTTAAGCATCTAGATGACCTCAAACATGCATGGCACAATGGAACAAAACGTAGTACAAGTCTCCACGATCATTTTGACATATCATTTGCTCAAATCGGACCATCACACAAAAAGTTATCACTAAAACAAAATAGCATCAGACAACAAAATATCTACAGACTTGGTGAAAAAAAACAACCTCCTCGGGGTCAACGTAGTCAAACGGGCCGGATCTGACGCGGAGCGGGTCCACGGGCTGGATCGGGCTTTGGAGGCTCGGGGCGGCCCACCTGGCGCCTGGAGGGAATGGGCCGCGCGGCCCACTAGGGTGGCTGCGGCTAACGGGCCCGCGGGGGTCAACGGCCCAGCCGACCGGATCGGGAGGAGCGGGATCGGGCGACCCGCCCGATCGATCCCGCGGCGGCGCGGCAGGGCGTCGGCCCGGCGACGGAGGGGCGCAGGGGACGGCGGCGGCGGCCCTCGCGGCCCGGCGAGGTGGAGCGGCCGGCGCGGCTGCCTGGCGATGGGGCGGCGGCCCCTGCCGCGGCCGGCGGCGGGAGTTGGCCGGGGAGGAGAGGGCTGCGTGGGCTGGCCGGTGGTGAACCCGGCCGGCGGGAGGCGGTGCGGCGGCCGGAGTGCGGCGGCGGGGAATATCCGGGCGCGGTGGCGGCGGCGAGTGGCGGCGCCAGAGGCGTAGAAGACGAACGGCGGCGGCGGTTCGGAGAAGAAGATGACCGGCGGGTGCCGCGCGTCGGGTCGGAAGCACGTCGACAGCACCACGGAAGCACGGCGACGACTCTCGGAAGCATGGTTTCCTGGGACGTCGGAAGCACGCATTTTCAACGGTGGAAGCACCGGGATTCAACGGTGGAAGCACCGGCGGCGCACTGTGGAAGCATTAGGGTTTCAGACGCGAAAATTGGGGAAGATGGACGTTTATATAGGCACAAGGAGCTAGGGTTGTCCAAATGAGGTGAGGTTTTCAGCCACATAATCACAATTAGATGGCCTAGATGAAAGGATGGGTTTGGGTTGGTTTGGTGGGCTGTTGGAGGGGTGTCTTGGGCCTCAAAGAGGGGGTACTTTAAGCCCACGAGAATAACTGTTGGGGCATCAAACGAACTCCAAAAGCGACGAGATTTGACATGCGGGTTACACACACCAAAACAACAACGCACGACAAGTCTCACGCCAAACCGGAAACTTTACACGGCCAAACACCAAAGTAAGCCTCGGTGATGCCACGGACACGTGAGAGAGCTCCGGAACTCGAAACGGACAACGGAAAGGAACGAGTGGGACCGGATGCAAACGACAACACAACTGCAATGCGATGCACATGACTATATGATATGAATGAATGCACACGCACACGCACACGACAAAAAGACGAAAACCCGAAAAGACGAAGAACCCGAAATGGAATTGATGAAGCCAGAGATATATTATATTGCCCAAAAGGGAAAGTATTACATCCGGGGCATTACAAGGACCCCTCCGGCCCTCGGTTACACACGGGTTAATGAGAGTTAAAACAGGGACATTACCGGTAACACCAGCTATTAATGATCTTTAAGACTACAGAGTAAATGTCTGACCGTAGCTATCCTGGGGTGACTTTAGATCTTCTGTACTCCAAGTGTTTCTTCATACGGTCGAGTGATGCTGTTGTGGTCGAGTGAATTTTCAATATCCGAGTGGAACATGCCATCAAGTGGATTGTACTTCGAGGTGATTTCAGTCGGTATCTTCTCTTAGACTTCAATGTCTTCGACTCTAGGGTAGTGTCCTTGGGTAGGGCATCTAGGTCAGGCCTAGTACCCTACCCTAGGTACATGTCTTTGTCAGCCCCGCCGAGTCAGCGATCGCCGCACCTCGTCGTCCTCATTTCCTCAGTTTCCCATGGGGAATCAATGCCAAGGCTATCGCCAGTCAGCCTTCCCATTGATTCCTCATGGGCGGCGCAGTGCGGTGACGCGCCCCCTCCCCCTCCCGCCACACATACACATGCTATATCCCCGGCCGCTTTAAAAGCCACCTTTCCTCCTCACCGGTGAAAGCACCAACCCGTAGCCCCCCTCTCTCGCCGCCGCCGACCTCTCCTTTCCCTTCCTCCCCGTCTAGACCCATGGACGAACGACTTCGTCGTCATTCTCTGCACGAGTGGGAAGCACATCTCCTCTACGAGGCAAACTACCCGACGACCCTGACGTCTGCGCGCTGGGGCGATGGAGGCTCAGCGTCGGGGGCATGCCCGTCCCCCCTCTTCCCTATGTCAAACAACCCATCAACTTCCACGCCGAGTACGAGCGCGCGCGGGCCTCCCTGTCGGAGGAGGAACAGGCCCTCCCGGAGTATGCCGTTGGCAACCATGAGGCATGGGCGGCGTACTTCGAACACAGGTTGGTGGAGTAGCTCGCCTCCACCAACAACGCGTCGGTGGTGCGGGGCACAACAACAGCAAAGACCGCCGCCTGTGGTGGGGCAGCCCCGACCGCCCACTCCACACCGTCCTCAAGCACCTCGAGGGAGACAACGATCCTCCACTCGAGTACCCAGCATCCCCGGCCATCCACCGGAGTGGAGGCCGCATCGGTGGTTTGTGGCTGCCGAGGAGAATGATGGGCGGGTCCTCCTCATCCTCCTCATCGTGATCTTGCTCCCACTCCTCCGGGTCGACGATGCTCGTCAGTGTCAAGGACGAGCCCGCGGAAACGCCGCTCGGCTGGCGCATCCGCAGCGCCGGCATCGTCACAAGGGTGGCTGCGCCTCCTCCTCGGCTCTGCCCCACCTCGTCAAACCGAAGACGGAGCCTGGGCTCGCCGTCGTGAAGAGCGAGCCTGGGCTCACCGGCATGAAGAGCGAGCCAACCGACAAGGAGGCCACCATGAAGTGGGCACCGAAATAATGGGCTCGACTTGAGATGGAACACCAGCACCGCGGCCTGGAGGAGATCGCTGCGCGCCACCATGGACGCGAGGAGGGAAGCGTCATCGTGCTCGAGGACAATGATGACGACGCGCTACCACCACCAAACCAGTCCGGCTGGGCAACCCCGGACAGGGGTCTAGCAGGGTGAAGAAGGAGGATGACGGCGGTGGCGATGATGGCGACTACGCCGCATGCAGCCAGTTCTTTTGCCTGTAGGCACGAAGTACTTTGTTTATTACATTAGATTTTGAATTTTTCTATATGTAAAAGCATAAATGTCGCCGAATCTATGTCGTGTTTCCTGAGTTTTGGTCGAATGTTTTTGAATGTATTTTTAAAAAATGGCGTTTGGGGCGTCCTGGGGCGGCGGCTGGGAACCCGATTGCCCCCACGGCGAAAATATCGCCGGTTCGCCCCAAGCGGCGTTTTTTCTAGCCCCTTTGGGGGCGAATGGCTGGAGATCCTCTAATCTTTCGTGCCCTTTCGACAGCGGCCAAAAATAGCTTTAGTCCCGGTTGGTGGCTCCAACCGAGACTAAAGGTGTCGGGGTATTTAACCTCCCCTTCTCCCTCCCCCAATCTTCATCCATTTTCCCTCTCGCGTTGCCGCCAGGCTGCCCAACCGCGCCCTCGACGTCCGCTCACCGTCGGCCTCTCCATGCACCGCGTGAGCCCGCCGACGTCGCGCTCCACCATGCGACGCCCAAGCCCGCACTAGCACTCCTCCACATGTCGCCGTCACAGTGCGCCCGGCTCATCCGCGACCTCCTCTACGCGCGCGTGCCTGCTTCGACATCGTCACTCTCCTCCACGCGCCGCCCGAGCCCACATCGTGCCAGTACAGTCCCACCTCCTGCCTCTTGGTGAGCTCCTCAATCAATTAGTTTATATCAATCGATTTGTTTTTTGTATTGTTTATATAGATCGATTAGTTGGTAATGTTTCTAGTTATATAGATCGATTAGTCGGTTGATTAAATAGTCTGCCTAGTTATACAGATTAACTAATCGGTTGGTTAGGTTCTGTATCTAGTTATATAGATGGATTAATTCATTATTCACTCATTTTATTCTTCATTTTGTTTGTTAGAATCATTATCCAATATGTGACTTTACTTTTCAATTCAACAAAGCTAAATTTGTAGTATCAACTGGTATTAATTCACACATTTGATATACAAATTTTTGCAAAATTTAAATAAAACATGTTATATACAATTTTTAAAAATAATTGTGACCTTAAAAAAATATTATATGCAATTTTTGCATAATTTAAAGAAAATATTTTATATCTTTTGAATAAAACATTTAATGTATCTTGTGAATAAAACATTTAAAGAAAAAAACAATGATATTTATTTAAAAAAGTTAATAACTTAGATTTGTATAAAATGTTTTAGATGTATATAAAAATGTACAATGTGTATGAGAAAAAATTGGTATTAAAACATATATTATAAAAAATTGAATCATGTATTTGATTGGTTTATAAAAAATATAGACATGTGGTGAGAGAAAAAAATAGAAAAATTAAAGAAATCTGATGCAAACAATGAAATAAAGGTGAGCCGGAACAACGTCTCAAAATGAACGAGAAATATACCTGATTTTTTTTCATAGGAATTTGTTCTCGACCACAATTCCCGGTCTGCATCCTCATCGGTGACTCGGCGGTGACAACCAGTTTGAGTGGCGCCATGTCCGGGACACACTGCTTATGTTTACTTCCACTTTTTTCTTGTACGGAGGAAATAAGACTTTTTTTCTTTTTACTACAAATTTATAAGTTGTCTTGTTTCACTCATATAGTTGTCTAGTTTAACTTACCGACCCAATACAAAATAAGAAAAGGAATATAAATAGTTAAATGAATTATAGGAAAAAGATCATATTTTAAAGAATCACGCGTAGAGATATTGCTAGCACACGAAAAGTTAATGGTTTTTGATAACTAATGTATTGAGCAGCAGCTCGTAGACCGCCTGAAAAAGAATATTGATTTTTTGAGGTATATCCTACCAAAAGAAGACCGATAGGAGCTATACTTGAAATGGAAATCCATAAAAAACACCAATACTAAGATCGACTAAAGCAAAATGATATCCCAAAGGGATAACTACAAAACTTAATAAAACTGATATGACTGGGGGCTCCGTAGGGCTGGCACTGGGAGGTGCTACCTTTCGGGGTGCGCAGCTTGGTGAGGAATCGAGGTCTCGTCGTCGAACCGGAGCTTCGGATAACTAAAAAACTTAATAAAACTGATATGGCTGGGGGCTCCATAGGACTGGCATTGGGAGGTGCTACCTTACGGGGTGCGCAGCTTGGTGAGGAATCAAGGTCTCGTCGTCGACCCAGAGCTTCTTTGGTGACGGTCACGTGGGCCACTATTAGTACAGAGGGAGCCGGCCATATCAGGGAGGAGAACGAGCACGTCCGTCGCTATATTGTTGCATTCGACGTCAAGTTCTCCAATACCTAGCAGTTTCTTCAGGGATCTCACTTGAGCTATGACCATGTGATGGTTCCTTCTCTTTGGGTGTTCACCGCCCGCGGCTTAGGAACCGTGAGTCGATGTCCAGTTTAATTGGGCGAGATGTATCAGTGATATTATGTGATATTATTGTTGCATTAACTGGATTACTCGAGATGTATTAGTGATATTATATGATAATATTATTGTCACAACTAGATTATTCGAGATGTATTAGTGAAATTATGTGAATTTGTTTTAATAATGTGATTTTTTAATCGAGATGAAAATAGACATGGAAATATGAATTTGTTTTAATAATTTGTCTATAGCATTGAAATAACTTGCAAGTCTTTGCAGAAACTATGGAGCACGACAGAGACGAAGAACAAAAAGACATGTTGGGGTCAATAATCCACGACGGAGATGATATCACCTCACAGTTTCTGAAGGACTCCGGTGAGGGAATGGAGGGAGAAGATGACGACTCCAGTGAGGGAATGGAGGGAGAACATGACATGTATTAATAGATGTGTAAAGTCCAGCGAGGTATATTAATTAAGCCTCTACTAACTAGGTGCATTAATAGATTTGTATATACATATATTAATGCTTCTTTCTTTTTTTAGCCCTCTGGATCAAGCCAGTCTTCTATAAAGAACCGTGGCCCGAAAAAAAGGTTGGGAGATAATGAAAGGTTGAAGATCGAAGAAGTCGTTGAAAATGGCAAACCGATTTGGTCCCGCGCAGAACGCAAAAGCATTTGTAAGTCAGTGCGGAGTTATTGTTAGGGACAACATCCCGATCACCATTTAAGAATGGAATAAGCCAAAGGAGGATGGAGTTACTTAAGTCGATGATAGATCCAAAGAAATGCTTTGGAATAAGCTCATGACAACTTTCACCCTACCGCCAGAGGTGGATCCAAATAACAAAACTATAGAGAGAAAAGTCAAGGCATGGACTCTTAAGAAGATGGCCGCACAATTCTGCAACTGGAAGAAAATATTGCACCAAGACTATGTCCTAAAAAACAAGACTCCAACATTCACCGGAGCATATGTGTAGATAAAAGATCACTCGGACGCATTTTTGCAGTACAAGACATCGGATGAAGCTAAGAAAAGGTCAAAAATAAATAAGCAAAATGCTACAAACAAGGAATATCACCATGTTATGGGGTCAGGTGGCTACAAGGTTGCCAGGACTAAGTGGGAGAAAACTGAGAACGACCTGATTGATAAAAGGATCGATCCAGAGACATTGTAGTGAGTCGAATGGGAAAAGACTTGGTTCTACCAGCATGGGGGAAAGTTGGACCCAAAAGCAGGAAAGTGTATTGATGTCGCTTGAACTACGTCAGTATTTTCCCAAAGAGGAAGGGATGATGCAGCACAGCTACGGTAGGTATTTCCCTCAGTAATGAGACCAAGGTTATCAAACTAGTAGGAGAACCATGGAACACTATGTAAACGGTACCAGCACACAAATAACAAATACTTGCAAACCAACGTATAAGATGGATTGTTAATCCCTCACGGGCAGTAGATTGGTAAATAGATAGATTAATAATTGCAAAAGGAAGAACAGGAAATAAATTTCAGCGAGGTATTTTTGTGTTTTTGATAATATAGATCTGAAAAATAAAAGTCGCAAATACAGGAAAAATCAAGAAGCAATGTAGATATGAAAGTATATGATGGGAAAATATACCCGGGGGCCGTAGATTTTACTAGTGGCTTCTCTCGGAAAACATCATACGCTGGGTAGACAAATTATTGTTGGGCAATTGATAGAAAAGCAAATAATTATGATGATGTCTAAGAAAATGATCGTGTATATAGGCATCACATCCAAGATTAGTAGACCGACTCGTGCATGCATCAACTACTATTACTCCGCAAATCGACCGCTATCCAGCAAGCATCTAGTGTATTAAGTTCATGGAAAACGGAGTAATGCAATAAGAACGATGACATGATGTAGACAAGATCTATTCATCTAGGAATAGGTCCCATCTTTTTATACTTAATAGAAACAATACATGCGTGCCTTGCTGCCCCTTCTGTCACTAGGAAAGGACACCACAAGATCGAACCCATTACAATGCACCTCTTCACATTGCAAGATAAATAGATCAAGTTGGCCAAACAAAACCCAAATATCAGAGAAGAAATACGAAGCTATAATAATCAAGAATGGATATTAAATCAAGGCAAATATGATCATAAACTCACAATTCATCAGATACCAACAAACACACCGTGTAAAGCCATTACATCAAATAGATCTCCAAGACACCATTGTATTGAGAAACAAAGAAAGAAGAAGCCATCTAGCTACTGCCAATGGACCTGTAGGTTTGAGTTGAACTACTCACGCATCAGCGGAGAGGCACCAATGTGGATGATGAACCCCTCTGTGATCATGTTCCCCTCCGGCGGAGTGCTGAAAAGGGGCTCTAGATTGGATCTCGTGGCTCTGGAACTTGCGGCGGATGGATTAAAATTTTGTCGACTTCCCTAGGGTTTTTGGGGTATGAGAGTATTTATAGAGCGAAGAGGCTGTGCGGCAGGCCACCGAGGTGGGCACAACCCACGTGGGCGCGCTAGGTGGCCCAGGCGCACCCTGGTGGGTTATGCTCCCCTCGGAGCTCCCCTATGGTACCTCTTCAGCCCAAGCTGTGTCTTTTAGCCCAGAAAAAATCTCCAAAAAGTTTCGCTGCGTTGGCACTCCGTTTGGTATTCATTTTTTGCGATGTAAAAAACAAGCAAAAACAACAACTGGCATTGAACACTATGTCAATAGGTTAGTCCAAAAGATGATATAAAATGATTGTAAAACATCCAAGAACGATAATATAACAGCATGGAACAATAAAAAATTATAGATACGTTGGAGACGTATCAGCATCCCCAAGCTTAATTCCTGCTCGTCCTCAAGTAGGTAAATGATAAAAACAGAATTTTTGATGTCGAATGCTGCCTATCATGTTCATCGCATTTTATTTTCTTTATAGCATGGACATTTGGACTTTTATATGGTTCGAAGCAATAGTCTAGTTTTGACATGAAGACTTTAATACTCAAGCATACCAACAAACAATCATGTCTTTTGAAATACCAATACTAAAGCAAGTTATCCCTAGCCCATCATGCACAATCATTGATCCATTCATGGAACACACTCGCATATTAGCTACAACCAATGCTTAAGTATGATCATAGTGCCCCTTAGTTGGTTCTTTATAAAAGAAGATGGAGACTCAAATAAAAATAAAAGGATTTTTTACATCTGTGCCCCTGGTTCCTTAGCTATACTCATTCATCCCCACGATCTTAACATTTGCTAACTTTTCCCCAATCTCTTGTCTGAAACCCTCAGAAATGGTGACAGACGGTGGATGCCATTGGGTCAGTGCTTTGACTATTAACACTGACGAGTGGGGCCGCACTGACTATGTCGCCCGTTGGACATGAAGAGTGGGGTCGCGTCGAACGGTGCCGCTGTTGGCCCGTTGGGCCGTGGTTAGACTATCGGGCCCTACGGGCGCCGCAACGACAGAAGCCTGTTATGCATGCACGCCATGTCCAGCTAGCCTGCTATGCATGCACGCCGCCTCAATGCGATGACCGGCCTCTTTCTGCACGTGAGCCGCCACGGACACTGACCGGGCTGTTTCTGCACGTGAGCCGCCACGGACGCAGGGGCGGTCACTCCCGCTGGTTCGTCTCATCTCGCACGCGTATCTCCTAGATGTAGAGTGTTGTTTCACACTTTTTGATCCACTCGCATCTTTTCAATGCGGCAATTAAAACCTGTTGGCAATTAAGGTGACATATCGATCGACATGACTCGTCTGAACGTAGCAAATCCAAAGCATGGTCGGTGCCACTCCTTTTCCTTCCCCTTTCCCTATTTAAAGCACCGACCCTCCACCTATTCTCCACACATCTATTTGCGCCGCCCCCTTCTCTTCTTCACCCAAACCCAGAGCACTCTCAATGCGAGGCGAGGTTGCAGTACAACAGCCCCATCTTCCGGCTCCCATCGACCGTGCCGGAGAGATGGTATCTGGCCGGCGTCGTCGTGTAGAGGACGCTCCGTGTGTGGTCGTTCTCACGCTGGGCGGGTGCAAGGGAGTTTGCCCATTGGTTCCTCGGTGCGGGCTTTGCCCCCCACCCGGCAGGCTCGCCGGTGATGTTTCGACTAGAGGATGTGCGTCCAAACACCAGCACTCCGCCGATCGGGCTCATCGACAACTTCGGCTAAATATTTGATGCGTACTACCTCCTTGGCAAGGTGTTTTGGTGTCGATGCGAATTCATCGCATTCACAACCCACAACATCTTCACAAACTTCGAATGCATCTTCCCCACCTATGACGGTATGCACACCCTACCCTACTACCTCCGCGAGGATGGCATGGACGAGGAGCACTGAAGAGAAAGCGCAGTGAAGATGTTTGTGAAGGCCCAGCCGGTCTCGTGAAGCTTGTTTTGCCTGTTAGGGCTTTTTATATATTTTTATGTTATGTGTCATTGGTTGGACTGAGAACTCTTTTATGCACCCTATGTTTCAGGGTTTATGTTTTATGTAAGAACTATGTTATATGTGCTTGCTACTTTCTATGTTATGGGTGTATGCTTGCTACATGAGATATCAGTAGATGGATATGGTGCCATAGCCAAGCCCTAGACATGCTCTCTAGATGGATATGGTGCTGTAGCCGAGCCCTAGACAAGCTCTATAGATGGATATGGTATCGTAGCCGAGCCCTAGACATGTTCTCTAGATGGCTATGGTGCCGTAGACGAGCCCTAGACATGCTCTCTAGATGGATATGATGGCTAATGGTAACATCGGACTTTATTTTAGACATGGTTTCTGGACGATATCATGTTCTACATAATTAAATCTGACCTGCTCTTATAATAATAAATTTGCCATGTCCTACAAAAAAATTGTGTAGAAAAAAAACAAAACAAAACATGTATACAATATTTTTCTTGCAACAAAAACATGTTTATAATACACGCATGTCAAAAAATCAAAGTGTTGTGCCGTAGGCTATATACAGAAGGAAATTGCCACGATATGTACAAATAAACTTGACATGGGCAAGTTTGATAAAAAAATTGTCATGGTATAAACACTAACAATGACATGGAAAAAGTTATTCTTAAGTTCGCCATGGCAATTATCTGTAAAAAAATGCCATGGGAAAAAAGTTGTACCGCTAACAATAAATCGGTTTACCATCATGCACTATTTTTGTTCGGCATGGCAATAAAAGCATTTACCATGGCAATCATCAAGAAAAAAACAGGGGTCAAAAAACAGATCCAACGCGTGCACTATTTTGTAGGCCTCTTTTATCTTTGTGGGCCTTCAACACTCAACACAATGCGACGGCCCAACCAAAGCTTAGTTTCACTTTGGGCCCTAGAACTACATTTTTTTCCTTCTGCGGTCGGTGTTGTCTGACGAAACTGAAGAAACTGAAAGTGTACAAAACTGACGAAACGGACATGATCCACAAATTAAGCAACACCGAGCATAGAGCACATGATCCACGAATTTAAGCACATCCTAGAGCACATGATCGACAAATTTAAGCAAATCCTAGACCACATGATCCACAAATATAACCAAATCCTAGAGCACATTACACCACACTAATAACATCTCTAACGAGTGTGACCAGCAAGTAAGCAAATCCTAGAGCAACTATACAAAAATAAAATACAAAAGCTATCAGATTCGCTTGCTTGTTCAATTGAATCATCTGCTTCAAGTTCTTGTTCATCTTCTTTAATTTGCCTTTCAAATATGCATCCCCAACTATCAGAGCAGAACTTTCAGACTCGAAATTCATTGCTGCTGACGGCAGATTGAGCTCCCGGGTTGGGGCCCCATTGAATTCAATCCGCTTAACGTAGTCATCCAGCCATTCAAAATGTGTGCATTTCTTCATGATCTAAAACGATAACATGAACCCTAAATCCCATATCCAAGGAAAAAGAATTAAAAGCAAATAGAAAATGAAATCAGAGAAAATCATGAGATCTAACCTGCCCCTCTGGCTTGCTCTTGCATATCACGAACTCGTGCTCATAGTTGCCATTCTTGACCTCCTTCGAAGTGAGCCGTATCAGTGGCAAGCTGCGTGGGCAGTTAGGACATCGCTCCATGGGAAGTGGACCATACTGGGTCCACGAGGGGCGGGAAGTTGAAGTGGAGCTCGACATATTGCGCAAAGTCGCCAGAGAAGAAGAAGCACAGGAGTGGCTCCTCTCCTCGCCGGAGAAGAAAAAGCAGAGGAGTGGCTCCTCTCGTCGCCGAAGAAGAAAAAGCAGAGGAGTGGCTCCTCTCGTCGCCGCAGAATAAGCAACAAAAGAAAGGGGATGCATGGGTCAGTGAGGACAACCAACAACTCTCGCGGATCGCCTCTCGCAGATCACCCCATGATCCAACGATGCGGAGCCGTCTATGTGATCCAACGGCGCGGAGCCTGGACGCAACCTGCCCACCGAATTCCTTCAAGAAGACCACATCTGAGGGTTGTCGCTTGGCGCTAAGGTATGATTGGATGGCAGACGTTCGGATCTAGGGTTAGGCGAAACCCCGCGGGGTTTAGAGGGGTTTTGAGCTGGTCAACGGGGTTTCCAAGGCTTTGACTGAGCATAACTAATTTAGAAAAAATAGAAAAACTATGAAACCTACGCCGCTCGTCGCTTTATAAGATAGAATAACGAGGAAAAATACTAAACTTGGTATACGGACATTTTAAAAAACCTAGCTGGCACGATCGAGGTCAAATGAGCACCATTAATTTTAAAAAATCAAAAAATATAAAACATGCGCACAATGTTGTCTTATGTGACATGTTACCAACCAAAATTCATAAACCTGGTCTATGGTCATTTTCATGAAAAAACCTTCACACATATGAGCTATCACGTATAACTTTTCATAGAGTTCAAGGAGAGGAGGTACGGTTACCTTCTGTTTTGATTTTTTTAATCGAAAAAATAACCAAAGCTGTATTTCAAAGTGAATAAGAAGGATCTGAACTTAGTTTTCCATTTTCATATTTAAATGTGTTTTAATAGTTTTTTTTATAGTAAAGCATATTTTTTCAAAAGAAAAAGTAAAAATATGAATATTAATTCAAAAAATAGTGAGACTTCGAATCTACACTATATAGATTGAATAGGTGTTAATAAAAAAATATTTGGCTCATTTAGATTAGGTCCAAAAAAAGTTGATTACAAATGGGGTTGTTTACCCTAACTTGGGAGCACATTTGGACCACATTTCTCATGACTAGAAGTTTTGCCAGGCAAAAGAGATCGGATTGATCACCTAACGTTTATAATAGTTTAGCAAACTTTGCAACTCATGCCACAGGGCAATGCACTTCAAGTGTTGGTTCAAATTTAAAGTTTACCTAAAATTCAAATTTTGCCTCAGTTTTGTATTCTACCTCAAATTTCACATCAAATTACAAATAGAATTATTACACCTTGCAAGTTTTCATAGTAGTTCAAATTTAAGACAGAATCCTTATTACAAATCCTTAAACTTCAAAGTTTATGACTTGCATTCAAGTTCAAATTAAAATCTTTGCCTTGCTCCTTGTGTTTCGGGGTGGGTTGTTTCTGATCTTCACTTCTGGTTGTGGCGGTTTTGTTGAGCTTTGACGGACTGAGCAAGTGATGACTAGTTGACGGTCATCTGTGGGTTCACTAATCCTTAAAGGAACTTCATACAAAATAACTTCCTCCTCTCTTATAGCTTCAAAACCTTCATAAGCCATGGTTTCAAATTCCGCATCATATGATGCTTCAACCAAAGTTTCTTCCTCTCTAGGTCTTTTTTGTCCTATGCCTCTAATTATCCTTGACCTGTGTCAAACGGAAAAAAGCTTAGCCATCGATAAAAAAGTTTGGGGGTTCATTTGGACATTTGTATGCATTAATTGAGTTTTCAATGCATTTATGTGCATAATCAAATTTGAACTACATGCACATTCTATAATGCATAGAAATTGGTTGAAAAATCAAATATGTGTCCTTGGGTGCATGCTTAGGTCCCACGCAAGAAATGGGAATGAATTTCAAACACCAACGCATCGTTGATTGCCGGCAAAACGTTGAGATACTTTGTTTTTTAAATTCTAGTAAATCTAAAACTCGTATGAAATTCAAGAAACTTGGCATGCTATCATGGAATGGCACCCGACATGTTGTGGTATTTTTCGTGTCCATTTTGAGACAAGGCGCACTTGAATAATAGCCAACAAAGGCATTTTGAAAAAATAGCTGCCACTTTGATATCTCAAACGTTTGTATAATTCAAATCGTGTGCGTTCTGTTAGCCATTCATGTGACTCCATGTGTCTTCGTTTTAATGGCTATAGGAGGTGCCGTGCGGACAGTTGCTTGACCTTGACAAAACAGGAGGCGTGCGAAGTTTCGGCGGTTGGGGCATGTGGGATGTGGAAGGAGGAGGAGGATGGGGTCGGGTGTGGATTACCTGCCTGGATAGACGAGGCCGAGCAGCATGAAGGAGGCTCGCCGGCAAGGAGGTGGTGCTGAAAGCAAGGAGTGAATGTTTCAAATTGTAAAGGAAGGCGGAAACAGGGAAATGTGGCTTTTGGTAAGTGGGGGAGGTAGATATTTCCGCGGAAGCCGAAAATTTGGTATCGCTTCAGCAAAAAAACTGGCACGCAAAGTGTCATCAGACAAGGTCCCTTATTCAGAATTGTGTACAATATGTGAACATCACAAATGATTCAGATAGCTTAACCCGTGTGTGATGAGTTTGAACGTCAAAAATATTGGTTCGAATTTCCATGGTTACAGTGGTCATCCACGTCATTGCATAATTTTGTTACACAAAGGAGGCTACAACACACCCACACTTCTTAATCGAGCAAGTTCAGCAATTAGACAGAGCTAGCTGACCTAAACATTACTCTAACAAATTAAAGACCGGCCCTCTTAAACTAAACAAAACAAAGAGTACTGCTACGGCTGGTGCTCGTCGATCTCCGGCGTCGCCGCCATGTCCAACTCGCGCCCGATGGTCTCCTAGGGAAGGAGCTCCATGGCATCAATCGCACTATACTCGGCAAGCATCTCGCCATCCACGTCCACCTTCTCTTTGGAATAGATCGCCACGAGCTGGGCATGGGCGGCCGTGATCTGGGCTTTGGCGGGCTCCATCGTGGCAAGGTATGCCGCGCAGGAACAGACGGCTGCTCGAACGCTTTCGGCGATTGCTAACTCGTCGGCCGTGGGTTTCCAACCGTTGTCGGAGAAGCTTCGTTCCATTTGTGCGGTGATCGCCACGAGCTGGGCGTGGACGGCCTCGACATGGTCATGGGCGGCCTCCATCAGGGCTAAGGCATCCGCTGCGGAATGGACAGCTGCTGTGCCGCTCTCGTTAGTTGCTATCCCCGAGGCAGATGTTGCTGCCGCCACCTCAGAAGCAACATCGGCCGTTTGGGCTGCCTTGGCCACCCGGCCGAAGATTGCGGCTGCGCTCACGAAGCTTGTTAGCACGCGCATGGCGGCTACGGCCGCGCTCTCGCCGCAGTGGACCACCGAAGTTGCCCTCACGACGCGGGTCCACGGGCCCATCTTTCACTGGCGACGATTGAACAGTGAAATGATATTTGGGGAGCGAGCTAGTGTGCTTGAGATGCCTTCTGTGGACTGTAGCCGACGCACCTTCTTGCGTAAGCCATAGGCGTACTATACACCGATGGTGCTCCAGGATATTTTGTGCTGCATCTCACACGATTGGTGATAATAAACTATGTGTGATCTACATGATTTTTCATCTTGATTTGAATTACAAAATGGAGTCACAGCGGCAATGGACGGTGTTTGAATTGTTAGACCTTTTGTGTTCAGCGAACGTGCAACTATATGTGTGTCGTAAAAGAATTGGAATTATTCAGGGTTTGTTTGAACATTTTATACATTAAATTGGTTTTCTAGTCATTTCAGCTGCACAATTCAAAATTAAACTACATCCACATGCTTCGGTGCACCAACATGGGTTGTAAAATCATATATGTGTCCATGGGTTTATGCTTATGTCCCATGCAAAAAATTGGGATGAAATTCGAACACCACGACACCGTGGCTCTCCAGCAAACGTTGACGTAATTGCTTTTGTAAATCTAGTAAATCCAATTTTCGTCTGAAATTCATGAAACTTGGCATGCTTTCATGGAGAGGCATCAACATGCCGTGGTAAAAAAATTGTCCAATTTGGGCAGGTTTGGGTATAAGCTTCTCATAAACCAGAGCTTCTCACAACAAGCCGGATGGTTTTGGTAGGGAATGTTTCACCTTTCTGGACGAAACAATATCCATTGCCTCTTCTCGATTTCAAATCATTTCCTGGTGTCAACATAGAACAACACGAGCGTTGTGTCAATTTTTGGGATTTTTCGGGGTTCGCTTGGACATTTTTATACATTAACTGAGTTTTCTATGCATTTTTGTGCATAATTCAAATCTGAACTACATGCACATGCTCTAATGCATATAAATTAGTTGAAAATTCAAATCCGTGTCCTTGGTTGCATGCTTAGGTCTCATGCAAGAAATGGGAATGAATTTCAAACACCCCGCCCCGATCACTCGGCCACAAACATTGAGATACCTGGTTTTTATTTCTAGTAAATCCAAAGCTCGTCTGAAATTCATGAAACTTGGCATGCTGTCATGGAGCGGCATCAACATGCCGTGGTAAAAAAATTGTCCCATTTGGGGCAGGTTTGGGTACATGCTTCTCACAAATCAGAGCTTCTCACAACAAGCCCGATGGTTTATTAATTCTAGTAAATGGAAAGCTCGTATGAAATTCATGAAACTTGGCATGCTGTCATGGAGCAGCATCAACATGCCGTGGTAAAAAATTTGTCCCATTTGGGGCAGGTTTCGTTATAAGCTTCTCATAAACCAGAGCTTCTCACAACAAGCCTGATGGTTTTGGTAGGGAATGTTTCACCTTTCTGGATGAAACGATATCCCTTGCCTCTTCTCGATTTCAAATTTTTTCCTAGTGTCAACATAGAACAATAGGTGCGTTGTGTCAACTTTTGGGATTTTTCTGGGTTTGCTTGGACATTTTTATACATTAACTAACTTTTCTATGCATTTATGTGCATAATTCAAATCTGAATTACATGCACATGCTCTAACGCATATAAATTGGTTGAAAGTTCAAATCCGGTTGCATGCTTAGGTCCCATGCAAGAAATGGGAACGAATGTCAAACACCCTGCCACGGTCACTCGGCCACAAACATTGAGATACCTGGTTTTTTAATTCTTGCTAGTAAATCCAAAGCTCGTCTGAAATTCATGAAACTTGGCATGCTGTCATGGAGCGGCATCAACATGCCATGGTAAAAAAAAATCCCATTTGGGGCAGGTTTGGGTATATGCTTCTCACAAACCAGAGCTTATCACAACAAGCCTGATGGTTTCGTTAGGGAACGTTTCACCTTTTTGTACAAAACGATATCCATTACCTCTTCTCGATATCAATTTTTTTCCTAGTGTCAACATAGAACAACAGGAGCGTTGTGTCAATTTTTGGGGGGTTTGGGGGGTTCATTTGGACATTTTTATGCATTAATTGAGTTTTCAATGCATTTATGTGCATAATTAAAATTTGAACTACATGCACATGCTATAATGCATAGAAATTGGTTGAAAAATCAAATATGTGTCCTTGGGTGCATGCTTAGGTCCCATGCAAGAAATGGGAATGAATTTCAAACACCAGCGCACCGTTGATTGCCGGCAAAATGTTGAGATACTTTGTTTTTTAAATTCTAGTAAATCTAAAACTCGTATGAAATTCAAGAAACTTGGCATGCTATCATGGAATGGCACCCGACATGTTGTGGTATTTTTCGTGTCCATTTTGAGAGAAGGCGCACTCGAAAAATAGCCAACAAAGGCATTTTGAAAAAATAGCTGCCACTTTAATATCGCAAACGTTTGTAAAATTCAAATCGTGTGCGTTCTATTAACCATTCACGTGATGCCATGTGTCTTCGTTTTAATGGCTATAGGAGGTGCCGTGCGGACAGTGGCTTGACCTTGACAAAATAGGAGGCGTGCGAGCGGAGTCCAGTGCGTAGGCTGACCGAGAAGCGTGCAAGCTGTCCTCCAATGTGCAGGCTCACCGGGAAGCATGCGAGGTGTACGTTGCGCAGGCTCACTGGCAAGCAAGCCCTTTGACTTCCATGGCCGCCCGCCTTCCTCTCCATTAATGGCTCCCGAGCCACTATATAATACGGGCGGCCTTACTGTTCGCCTGCCATTCCCCTCCCTCCCGCACACCTCCACCAACGCCATGGCGCAAAATGATCATCTGCCACTAGTCTTAAAGTTTGGTGAAGTCAACTCCGAGCCGAAGGAGATAGAAAATAAGGAGGAATGGGACCTCATGGACATGGCCCAGAACGAGCTGGCCGCGGCGGTTGCTGCCCTCGCTCCCGTCCCAGCTCCCATCCCGGCGCCCGCGCCAGCGTCCATCCCCGTAGCATTGACGGGCTGGTCGCCGAGCACTATCGCAGAGCTGGAAGCCGCGAGCATCAGCGAGGTCTCCACGGACCCCAGCAAGCTTGTGTACTTGCCAGCGCCAGCGCTCGTGCCCGTGCCCGTGCACACCCCTCCACCCACCGTGGCGCCGGCCCCCGTGCGTTTGGCTGCATCAACCGTGTGTGTGCCCCTGCCCGTGCGCGCCCCTCCACCCATCGCGGAGCCAGTCCCCGTGCACGTGCCCGTGCGCGTGCCCCCCTTAGCAGCATGGGACGCTGCCGTCGACCTCTACCTCTTAGCGGCCTCAATTGCCGTCCTCCTGCGCCCCACCCGTCGATCGTGCGACGACATGATGTTTGATTTGCAAGTGAAGAACATCTTGTTCTGCCTTGAAGACTTCAACAACGGTGTCCCGGAGGACGACAACGACAACGACGGCGCGGCACGCCACCTCCGCCGCCGCCGGAAAAAGTTTTTTTGGGATTTAATACTGTATGTCGAATTCTCGATAATATGAATATAAATTCACAATGTGACTGAATGAAAGATATGGTTTGAATGAACTTGCGTTATTCTCTCTTAATGTACAGACTTATCAAATGATTTTATTTTGAAAAAATGTCAATGATTTTTAAATATAAAATACTCATTGCAAACGTTTTAGTTTGAACACCCGTATGCAAACCGACAGATTCCCCAGGAAGCCAAGGGAAAATGTGCCGAGCAAGATTTGTACAGCTCTTGATCGCAAACGTTTTAGATAGAACACTCGTATGCAAAGTGAGAGCTATGGAAAATTCGTAGTGAAGGATTTGTGCATCCCTTCAACGCAAATGGTTGTTTTGGATGACCCGTGTGCAACCACGTAGAAATAATTGGGTAAGATTTGCATCTGTCATATTGGGTATGTTGCCATTTGTCAAACTAGAAAGATTGACATTTGTTTATCTAGTAACATTGCCATTTGTCAACCTTGTAACACATCGATTTGTCAAAATATGCAACTAAAAATCACTAGCACTATCTTATTTTTGCAACTAAATTCACTAGCACTGTTAATATGGGCACCAATACAAAGTGGTATTGTACTTTTTTGTCATCCAAATAGAAAAATAATATATGTGCCGCCACGCGACTCGTGTGACGTGCGAGCAGGCGTGAGTTGATGGGACACATATGCAAATCTACCATTTATTACATACAACAAGTCATCAACACACAACAACAACGAGGATACATGTTGGATTATAGATTATTTCCAACAAAACAGTCTAGTAAAGTAAAGTTTTTCTCACACAAAAAAAACAAATAAATAAAATGAACTTCAGCTCAACCAATCCTCGGCGTTGGAAACGCTTGCTTTGAACCATAACTGGTACTCTAGGAAGGGCCAGCTATTGTCAATCTTGAGACCAACGCAGGACTGATCATCTAGGCCGAAGCAGCCTATATCAGGATGCATATTGTGATAGCCAGGGTAGGGATCCATAGCAATGTCCAAGGTATAAATAATGTTGCTTCTCATAAATGGTAGTAAGGTTGTGTCAACAGAAGCTGGATCGCCTTTCACCATCACTGGATAGTTTTTTCCATGGAAGAGCGAGTTTTCTCCAAGACTATCAATACTGAACCAAGGAGAAGCAGGTGTTGGCGCTAGTACACTAGTATCCATCCGGAATATCCTACAACGGATGTTGGAATAGGTCCGGAAAGTGCGACTGTCGTGGTGGGCGCACGGCAGATGCCAACGGATGGCTAAAGATAGGAGGCGGCTCCAGGGCACTGGTGGGCTCCAGAAGCGGGGTTGGTATGAGCGAGCGTGGACGCAAGACATACCCAGGTTCAGGGCTCTCCGGAGAGATAACACCCCTAATCTCGCCGAGCGTGGTTGATGTTTTACCAGTACAGAATTGCTTCTTGAGTTGTATGGAGGAAGGAGGAAGACATGCCACGGCTTAGGCTGCCTCTCCCGAGGTGTGTCTATCATGTTCTCTACTAGGGCTCGCCCATATGCATGAGGGCTCTAGGGGGTTTTATAGGCCAACCCCCCAGGGATACAATGGTAATGTTACACGTCCATGGGGACGGATTGTCATCGTCCGGGAAGCCGGCACTGGGTCTCGCCGGGTTCTTCGGATGCGGGGCCTGCTGGGTACGGGGGCACTGTGTGCCATCTTGTCGTTCGTCAACGAGTGGCCGGATTGAGTCGGGTATAGTGTGTTCCGTCATGTCACTGTCTGTCGGCGTCATGGGTGGTGATGATTATACTGTTGCCACGCCTCGGCTGACTAGGGGCATGGGCGAAGTACTGTTGCCTCGGTCGTCGGTAGGTGGCGTCTCGTCCCATCGTACGGCTGGGATGGGACGGGAGCTGACTCGCGACCGGATTGGGGAACATGCCACGGGTCGGTCTGGCATGTTGGAGAACTCTTGGCGCGCCGGGTCCGGATCCCTTGAGCATGCCGTTGGGGCCGGATCACGGGATACGGCCAGACTGGAGAGTCTTGCCGGATCGTGGGTCCTAGCCGGTTCGAGCGACCCGGCCAAGTGAGAGCCAGATTGTGGGCGATGCTGGCCCCGTCGTATTTGAAAAGGATCCGACTACCGTTGCCTGCCTAGGGTTCATCCCCCCGATAGTAGTCCCCGAAGCTGTGAAGGTCCGCCGTCTTTTGGAAAAATGGCCTTCGTAGTTTCCTTTTCCTAGAGGTGAACTTGGGGCCTGCCCGACCCGGCAACACCCGCTGTGTGCCGGCTTCCAGAAGCCGGATTGCAGCGCTTGGGCAATGGCGGGAAATCGAGGATTCCACCGAATATTGAGCGATGCTCTGGGTTCCGCGCGGGCGCCACGTGGACCCCGGAAGCCGGAGAGGCCTCACAGGCCACACACATGATGGGACGGGGCGACGCGCTGGGGCCCGCGGTCACACGGTCACGCGGCCTCGGCCCACGCGCGGATTTATTTCGGCGTCCACGAATCGGTTTCCCTTCTGGAGGCAGTTATTGTGCACGTACGTGCGCAGTTATTGCGAAGAAGTGGGAGAGGCGAGCGCAATCGATCCCACTCCCCCACGTTCGAACCGTGGCTATAAATTGGGCTGAGGGGGCGGCGGAAATCGTTCCCGCTCGCGCCCTCCTGCCTTTCTTTGTCTCCTCTGCTTCTTGCGACCGCCGCGCACCGCGACGCCCGTCGTTCCGAGCAGAGGCCAACTTCTTCTTCTTTCTCTTCCACGCGCTCGCTGATGGCGTTGCCCTCAGGCTCATGGATGGGCACGACCTTCACTGAGGATGACATCTCCTATCTCCGCACCACCAAGCGCCTGCCGCCGGAGACGGAGGTCGCCGTGCGCTTGCCGGGGAACGAGCGGGAGCCATGCCCCGAGGGTGCGGAGCGCGTGGTTTTCTTCACGCACTTCAAGCGCGGGATTGGGCTGCCCGCGAGCGACTTCTTTCATGAGTTTATGGAATTCTTCGTGCTCCAGCCCCATCATCTTGGAGCCGGCGCCATTGTGCAGCTCTCGGGCTTCGTCACGCTCTGCGAGGAGTATCTCGGAGTCGAGCCCCCCCTCGACCTCTTCGCGCGCCTCTTCACCCTGAAGCAGCAGGGGCCGAAGGCTGGGGAGATGTCAGATAGCTGGGCCGCCGTCATCTACAGGCGGGCGGGGGACGAGCGCCCCAAGGTGCCACTAGAGGATTTTGCAAAGAAGTGGCAGCACTCCTTCTTCTACATCCGCAATCTGGGCGCGGACCACATCAATTTGCCGCCGTTCGTCAACTCACCGCCACGGGAGAAGCAGAATTGGTAGTACTACCCCAAGCGGCTGTCGCAGGCGGTGCTCAACCTGTGCGAGCGGGTGGTGGTGATGAAGGTGCGGGAAGGGCTTTCCAGCAACGACCTCGTCACGGCCTTCATCGCTCGGCAGGTGCTGCCACAGTAGCAGCGTGTCCATCTCATCGGCGAGATGACTAGTCTCGAGGACCCCGAACGCATGTCGAATCTGCGGCTGAGGGCAGACTAGGTCGCGCACCGGGTCAATGACATCTCCAAGGCCAACCTGCTGGATGACTAGCAATACGGGAAGGCCCCGTACAGTCACGCAAACCCGGCGCCGATGGTGAGTCCCTGGTCTCCATATTTTGGTGCCGCACATCTCCTTATCCGTCCGGACGCGACACGGGAGGTACTTCTGAATGCCATCCGGCATCCTTACGATCGGACGGGGACGCAGGTGGTGCGCGCCCTCTCGGAGGAGCCCGAGGCCCACGACAGAGGGGAGGGAGCGGCCGTCAAGGCTGGCACGGGGTGCCGAACAGGTGCACCCATCTTTCTCTCTTGTGTAGTTGGTTATGGAACGTCGCCAGAGGTGCTGACGCGGGTTGTTGGTGTAGCTGCGTGATACGTCTCCAATATATCTATAATTTTTTATTGTTCCATGCTATTATTTATGAAGTCTTTGATGTTTAATGGGCTTTATCATTCACTTTTATATCACTTTTGGGACTAACCTACTAACCCAAAGGCCCAGTCCAGATTGCTGTTTTTTGCCTATTTCAGGAATTTGCAGAAAAAGAACATCAAACGGAGTCCAAACGGAACGAAACCTTTGCGAGAGATATTTTTGGAGGAAATCACGCTCGGGAGTCTTCGGGGCCAAGTCAGGGGACGTAGGGCCAGCCCTTGAGGGTGGGGGCGCGCCCCCCTTCCCACGGCACGCCCTCCTGCCTCAAGGCTGGCCCACACGGCCCCCGATGCCCTCCTTCTTCCTATATATACCTACGTACCCCAGAAACTCCATACGCAGAGAGAAAACCCTAATTCCACCGCCGTAGCATCTGTTCCCGTGGAGATCCCATCTTGGAGCCTGTTCCGGGAGGGGGATCCATCACGGAGGCCTTCATCATCATCATCATCGCCCTCACCATGAGTTGTGAGTAGTTTACCATAGACCTTCGGGTCCATAGCTAGTATCTAGATGGCTTCTTCTCTCTCTGGATCTCAATACAAAGTTCTCCTCGGTCTTCGAGGAGATCTATTTGATGTAATCTCTTTTTGCGGTGTGTTTGCCGAGATCCGATGAATTGTGAGTTTATGATCAAGGTTATCTATGAAAGATATTTGGTTCTTCTCTGAACTTTTTATGTGTGCTCATAATATCCTTCTTCGAATTACTGGTTTGGTTTGGCCTACTAGATCAATAGTTCTTGCAATGGGAGAAGTGCTTGGCTTTGGGTTCAATCTTGCGGTGTCCTTTCCCAGTGATAGTAGGGGCAGCAAGGCACATATTGTATTGTTGCCATCGAGGATAAAAACATGGGGTTTTCATCATATTGCTGGAGTTTACCCCTCTACATCATATCATCTTACTTAAGGCATTACTCTATTCATATGAACTCAATACACTTGATGCATGCTGGATAGCGGTCTATGTGTGGAGTAATAGTAGTAGATGCAGAATCGTTTCGGTCTACTTGTCTCGGACGTGATGCCTATATACAATGATCATGCCTAGATAGTCTCATAATTATTCGCTTTTCTATCAATTGCTCGACAGTAATTTGTTTACCCGCCGTAGAATACCGCTATCATGAGAGAAGCCACTAGAGAAAACTATGGCCCCCGGGTCTATCTTTATCATATTACTTTCCCGTCAACTAGTCAATTTCGATCGCCGTTGTTTATTTGCTTTCTTTACTTTCTGTTTCTATACCAAAAATACCAAAAATATAATTATCATCTCTATCAGATCTCACTATCGTAAGTGACCATAAAGGGATTGACAACCCCTTATCGCGTTGGCTGCGAAGTTCTTATTTGTTTGTGCAGGTGCGAGGGACTCGTGCGTGGTCTCCTACTGGATTGATACCTTGGTTCTCAAAAACTGAGGGAAATACTTACGCTACTGTGCTGCATCTCCCTTTCCTCTTCGAGGGAATAAACACAAGCTCAAGAGGTAGCAAGAAGAATTTCTGGCGCTGTTGCCGGGGAGGCTTACGCAAAAGTCATATACCAAGTACCTATCACAAACCCTTATCCTTCGCATTACATTTATTTGCCTCTCGTTTTCCTCTCCCCCACTTCACCCTTGCCGTTTATTTGCCCTTCTTTCGCTGTGTGTTTACCGTCCGCGTGCCTCTTGTTTGTTTGTGTTGCTATGTGCCCTCATTTAGCTTGCATCTTCGCTTGCTATAGTCTGAATCCTCATCCACTTGCTAATCTCTTTAAGAGATCCAATTATGTTGAACCTATTGCTAGTGAGCTGCGTGCACTAGATTATCTTTATGGGGTTTTGCTTGAAATTTATGAATCTGAAAATTGTGAGGAATTGTTAAAAGAAAAAGTGATTCTTGTTAGCTCCTTAAATAAAAAGCATGATTGCAATAATGTTACTATAAATTCTATTGATGTCAATTGTGTTAATGATATGCAAAACCCTAAGCATGGGGATGCTTATTTTGCTATGCCCACTAATTGTTGCAATGATCATGATTGGAATGATGCTTCTTACGATCTTGAAAATTTATTTAATCCCCATGATGAATATGAGATTGATAATAATGTTCGCCATGATATTGAAAGTGGGTCTGAAAGAATGTCAACTTTTGATCCCACTACTTTGGATATTGATCAACCTTATGAATTTTTTGATAAAAGTGGGTTTGGAATGGTCATGACTTTAGTTAATGTTAATCCCACTATTTGGGAAGAGTGTCAACTTTGCATGCATGTGGATCGTGTTGAGAATATGTTATGCGATAGCTATTTTGTTGAATTTGATCATGATCCTACATGCTATTATTATGAGAGAGGGAAATATGGTTGTAGAAATTTTCATGTTACTAAATTACCTCTCGTTATGTTGATATTGCTATTGTTTCTTTCTCCTTCCTTGCGTATGCTAGATCTTGCTTCTCTTGGTAATTTGTTTTCCTATAAGATGCCTATGCATAGGAAGAATGTTAGAGTTAGATGTGTTTATGTTCTATGCTGCTCTTTAATTTGTGCTTCAAGTCTTGTCTTTCATGTGAGCATCATTAAAATTATCGTGCCTAGCTAGGGGCATAAAACGATAGCACTTGTTGGGAGGCAACCAAATTTTATGTTTTTTATTTTTGTTGCTGTTAGGGAATAAATATTGCATCTAGCCTCTGAATAGATGTGGTTTCATGTTTTGGTTAGTGTTTGTGCCAAGTAGAACCTTTGGTAAGACTTGTGTGAAGTTTATATGATCTTGCTGTGAAGAACAGAATCGTTAGCGCTCGCTAAAGTAGTCTTCAGATTTTACTGGAATGTGAGTTTTAGTTGATTCTTTTTTCTGCTGATTGGTAGACAAATTGCGCAAAGTTACCATTTTAGTTTGAAGTTTTTGGAGTTCCAGAAGTAGGCGAACCCAGCAGATTAGTACAGACTGTTCTGTTTTTTTACAGATTCTGTTTTTCATGTGTTGTTTGCTTATTCCGATGCATCTATGAGTAATATTGGAGGATATGAACCATAGAGAACTTGGAGTACAGTAGGTTTAACACCAATATAAACAAAGAATGAATTCATTGCTGTACCTTTGAGTGGTGGTTTGCTTTCTCTTACTAACGGAGCTCACGAGAATTTTTGTCTAAGTTTTGTGTTGTGAAGTTTTCAAGTTTTGAGTATTGCTTTGATGGATTATGGAACAAGGAGTAGCAAAGGACGAAGCTTGAGGATGACCATGGCACCCCAAGTAAATTCAAGATAACCAAAAAGCCTAAGCTTGGGGATGCCCCGGGAAGGCATCCCCTCTTTCGTCTTCATCCATCGGTAACTATACTTGGAGCTATATTTTTATTCGCAACATGCTATGTGTTTTGCTTGGAGCGTCTTGTATAATCTGAGTGTTTGCTTTTTAGTTTGTCACAATCATCCTTGCTGTACACACCTATTTGAGAGAGTTAAATATGGCCTAGAAATTGTTAGAACACTCTATTTGCTTCACTTATATCTTTTGAGTTGAATAGTTTTTGCTCTAGTGCTTCACTTATATCTTTTAGAGCATGGTGGTGGTAATATTTTGTAGAAATTGTTGAACTCTCATGCTTCACTTAAATCTATTTGAGAGTCGATTAAAACAGCATGGTAAAGTGTTTCGACTAAAGAAACTAGTCTTCACATGATAATCATCCAATGTCAATGTAGTAAAAAAATATCACACCAAGTGCATTGAATAGAAAGAGATGTTGGATGCTTGATAATTGTTTTGAGACATAAGGATAGTGATATTAGAGTCATGCTAGTGGAGTTATTATGAAATTGAGAAATACTTGTGTTAAGGTTAGTGATTCCCGTAGCATGCACATATGGTGAACAGTTATGTGACTAAGTTAAAGCATGAGGTATTTGTAGAGTGTCAACCTTTGTGTGGATGTCGGGGGCGCGCGATGGTTAACTCCTACCAACCTCCCCCCTAGGAGCATGCATTGATTGCTTTGTTTTGATGACTCGTAAATTTTTGCAATAAGTATTTGAGTTCTTATGACTAATGATGAGTCCATGGATTATACGCACTCGCACCCTTCCACCATTGCTAACTTCTCTTGTATCGCGCAACTTTCGCCGGTGCCTTAAACCCACTATATATCCTTCCTCAAAACAGCCACAATATTGTTCCTCCAAACAACCACCACACCTACCTATCATGGCATTTCCATAGCCATTCCGAGATATATCGCCATGCAACTTTCCACCGTTCCGTTTATATGACACGCATCATATTGTCATATTGCCATGCATGATCATGTAGTTGACATCGTATTCGTGGCAAGGCCACCATGCATAATTTATCATACATGTCACTCTTGTTTCATTGCACATACCGGTACACCGCCGGAGGCATTCACATAGAGTCATACTTTGTTGTTATAGTATCGAGTTGTAATTTCGTGTTGTAATGAAAGTGTGATGATCATCATTATTAGAGCATTGTCCCATGGGAGAAAAGGCTGAATCTATAAAGCCCCTCCGCAAAAAAAAGAAAAAAAAAGAAAGGCCAAAGGAAAAAAGGCCCAAAAAAAGAAAAAGAAAAAAAGGGAAAAAGGAAAAAAAAGAAAAGAAAAAGGGACAATTGCTACTAACTTTTTCCACACTTGTGCTTCAAAGTAGCACCATGTTCTTCATTGTAGGGAGTCTCATACTTAGTCACTTTCATATACTAGTGGGAATTTTCGTTATAGAACTTGGCTTGTATATTCCAACGATGGGCTTCCTCAAATGCCCTAGGTCTTCTTGAGCAAGCAAGTTGGATGCACACCCACTAGTTTCTTTTGTTGAGCTTTCATTCATATTTATCTCTAGTGCATCCGTTGCATGGAAATCCCTACTCACTCACATTGATATCTATTGATGGGCTTCTCCATAGCCCATTGACACGCCTAGTCGATGTGAGACTATCTCCCTCTTTTTGTCTTCTCCACAACCACCTCTATTCCACCCATAGTGCTATATCCATGGCTCACGCTCATGTATTGCGTGAAAGTTGAAAGGTTTGAAAAGATAGAGCATGAAAACAAATGCTTGGCTGAAATCGGGGTTGTGCATGATATGAATATTTAGTGTGATAATAAGGGATCATAGCTAACACTATATGATTTTGTAGGGATAACTTTCTTTAGCCATAGTATTTTGAGAAGACATGATTGCTTTGTTCGTATTGCTTGAAGTATTGTTATTTCTTATGTCAATATAGACTTTTGTCTAGAATCTTTCAGGTATGAACATTCATGCCACAATTAAGAGAATTACATTGAAAAACTATATTGGTTACCATTCCACATCAAAATTCTTTCTTTATCATTTACCTACTCGAGGACGAGCAGGAATTAAGCTTGGGGATGCTTGATACGTCTCCAACGTATCTATAATTTTTGATTGTTCGATGCTATTATTTATGATGTTTTGGATGTTTAATGGGCTTTGTTATATACTTTTATATTATTTTTGGGACTAACCTACTAACCCAAAGGCCGAGTCCAGATTGCTGTTTTTTTGCCTATTTCAGGGTTTTGCAGAAAAGGAATATCAAACGGAGTCCAAACGGAATGAAACCTTCGGGAGAGATATTTTTGGAGAAAATCATGCATGGGAGACTTGAGAACCACGGAGTAGGGCACACATGGTGCCCCCGCTTCGTGGGCCCCACGTTTGGCCCCCGGTGCCCTCCTTCCTCATATATATACCTACATACCCCGAAACTATCAGAACAACAGAGAAAACCCTAGTTCCACCGCCGCAACCTTCTGTTCCCGTGAGATCCCGACTTGGGGCCTATTCCGGAGCTACGCCATAGGGGAGATCTACCACAGAGTGCTCCTAGATCATCATCATCGCCTCACCATGAGTTGTGAGTAGTTTACCACTGACCTTCGGGTCCATAGCTAATATCTAGATGGCTTCTTCTCTCTCTTTGGATCTCAATACAAAGTTCTCCTCGGTCTTTGAGGAGATCTATTCGATGTAATCTCTTTTTGCGGTGTGTTTGTTGAGATCCGATGAATTGTGGGTTTATGATCAACATTATATATGAGAAATATTTGGTTCTTCTCTAAACTCTTTATGTATGGTTATAATATCCTTGCAAGTCTCTTCGACTTATTGGTTTGGTTTGTCCTACTAGATCTATAGTTCTTGCAATGGGAGAAGTGCTTGGCTTTGTGTTCAATCTTGCGGTGTCCTTTCCCAGTGACAGTAGGGGCAGCAAGGCACGTATTGTATTGTTGCCATCGAGGATAAAAAGATGGGGTTTTCATTATATTGCTTGATTTTATCCCTCTACATCATGTCATCTTGCTTAAGTCGTTACTCTGTTCGTATGAACTCAATACACTAGATGCATGCTGGATAGCGGTCGATGTGTGGAGTAATAGTAGTAGATGCAGAATTGTTTCTGTCTACTTGTCTCAGACGTGATGCCTATATACAATGATCATGCCTATATAGTCTCATAATTATTTGCTTTTCTATCAATTGCTCGACAGTAATTTGTTTACCCGCCGTAGAATACCGCTATCATGAGAGAAGCCACTAGAGAAACCTATGGCCCCCGGGTCTATCTTTATCATATTACTTTCCTGTCTACTAGTCAATTTCTGTCGCTGTTGTTTATTTGCTTTCTTTACTTTCTGTTTCTACACCAAAAATACCAAAAATATAATGATCATCTCTATCAGATCTCACTATCGTAAGTGACCGTAAAGGGATTGACAACCCCTTATCACGTTGGCTGCAAAGTTCTTATTTGTTTGTGCAGGTGCGAGGGACTCGCGTGTGGTCTCCTACTAGATTGATACCTTGGTTCTCAAAAACCGAGGGAAATACTTATGCTACTTTGCTGCATCTCCCTTTCCTCTTCGAGGGAATACAACGCAAGCTCAAGAGGTAGCAATGCGCCGGGTGGACGAGGCGGCAGCGCGGCTGGAGCCGGGTTGTCTCGGTTGGTGCCGGCGGCGAGCCGGCCGCACGAGAAGGGCAGCGCCGCGCCGCCGGCTCCGCCCGCGAAGCGCGTAGCGGGTGCGGTTGGGGGTGTGTAGCCGGCCGCCAAGAGGAGGCGCGTCACCTAGCCGACGAGGCGCGCCGTGCCGGTTCTGCCTGGGTGAGTCTTTTTTTTGTCTGAGCCAAGTCGCGCTGTTGAGCCCTTCTTTGCTTACTTGTCTTTATTTCTTAGGTTGCCGATCTCGTTGGCACTAGCGACGGCGGAGGCCGCGTCCCCCGAGTGTGCTCGGTTCCGGAAGAGCTGGTCCAGCACCATGGACTGGGGTGAGGAGGAGGGGCGGGCGGATCCGGAACTTGGTCTGGATCCGTCCGACGCGGAAGGCCGGGCCTGACGGACCGGGACCCGGCCGAGGCCGAGCTGAAGGCGGCATTGACCCGGGCCTGGAACAACGTCTGCTACTTCTCGAGCTTGCGTTGTATTCCCTCGAAGAGGAAAGGGTGATGCAGCACAGTAGCGTAAGTATTTCCGTCAGTTTTTGAGAACCAAGGTATCAATCTAGTAGGAGACCATGCGCGAGTCCCTCGCACCTGCACAAACAAATAAGAACTTCGCAGCCAACGCGATAAGGGGTTGGCAATCCCTTTACGGTCACTTATGAAAGTGAGATCTGATAGACACGATAGTATAATATTCATGGTATTTTTGGATATAAGAACACAAAGTAAATAAATCAAAGTAGAGTAGATGAAAGATTAATATGTTGAGAATAGACCCGGGGCCATAGGTTTCACTATTAGCTTCTCTCATGATAACAGAATTCTACGATGGGTGAACAAATTACTGTCGAGCAATTGATAGAAAAGCGCATATTTATGAGAATATCTAGGCATGATCATTATATATAGGCATCACGTCCGTGATAAGTAGACCGAAATGATTCTGCATCTACTACTATTACTCCACACATCGACCACTATCCAGCATGCATCTAGAGTATTAAGTTCATAAGAACAGAGTAATGCTTTAAGCAAGATGACATGATGTAGAGGGATAAACTCAAGCAATATGATATAAACCCCATCTTTTTATCCTCGATGGAAACAATACAATGCCTTGCTGCCCCAACTGTTACTGGGAAAGGACACCGCAAGATTGAACACAAAGCCAAGCACTTCTACCATTGCAAGAACTATAGATCTAGTAGGCCAAACCAAACCAATAATTCTAAGAGACTTTCAAGGATATTATAATCATACATAAAAGATTTCGTAAAAGAATCAAATATTTCTCATAGATAATCTTGATCATAAACCCACAATTCATCGGATCTCGACAAACACACCGCAAAAAGATTACATCGAATAGATCTCCTCGAAGATCGAGGAGAACTTTGTATTGAGATCCAAAAAGAGAGAAGAAGCCGTCTAGCTAATAACTATGGACCCGAAGGTCTGTGGTAAACTACTCACCACTACTAGGAAAAGGGCTATAGATGATATGGACTCTAATGGCGCACCAGACACATGGTGCGCCACTACTATATAGTAATGGCGCACCATGTGTCAGTGCGCCATTAGAGTGGTAGACACTAATGGCGCACCAGACCTTCGGTGCGCCATTAGTAACAATTTTTTTTATTTTTCCAGACATACTAATGGCGCACTGTGGCACAATGCGCCATAACTAGTTTAACTAGTAATGGCGCACCTCCAACTCAGTGCGCCAGTACTATTTTTTGTGCAAAACTACTAATGGCGCACCACTCACTAATTCGCCATTAGTAACACTGGTTACTAATGGCGCATTAGTGATTGGTGCGCCATTAGTAAAGTGGGACCAGCTAGATATTTTGGACAGCCACACCTACACACTCACTTTCCCCACTTCATTCTGTCCACCTCCTCCTCCAAGCTTGTGTCGGCTGCCTCCTCCTCCTCACCTCATTTGCACCATAGATTCATCAAAATTAAGTGGTTAAATTACCTTTTTTGATAGGTAAGTAAGGGGGAAAGCTATCTTTATGTTGTAGATCATTTTTTCTCCCTCGAGCTCCAACAACCGTGCACATGCACTTTTTATGGCCTAGCTAGATCTATGTATGTTTGTGATGTTGCATATGTTTGTGGTGTTGCATATATGTTTGTGTTTGCCGGTACCGGTATTTGAAATGCGATATTTGCCAATATTTTGCCGAAATGTTGATTCATTTCTGTTTCGGCGAGAATTTTGGCACTATGCATTCTTTTTGGTCCTATTTTTAGGGAAAGTCATGCCAAATTTTTTCTTTGTTCTAAATGATCGTTTTGGTCTACTCCGCAGGCGACCATGGTCCGCACGATGACCGAAGGCATCGTGAATAGGTTTTTGATCTTCATGAAGGCCGAGATGCTTCAAAAGAACAAGACGGCGATAAGATGTCCGTGTCGAAGATGCAAGCTGAAGAGCCTTATTGCGGACCCAGATTCCGGGCAGGTGCGGGACCACCTGCTCTTGCGTGGTTTCATGGATGGCTATCGGTGGCAAGGTGATGAAGATGACTATGAAGTCATCCATGGCCGGGCAAGAAATAAGGAAGGGCAGCAAGACAACCACTGTGGCGAGGGCAGGCGAGAAGACGAAGAATCTCCATGACATGATCACGACGGTGATGCTGTACACAGTCATCTTGTAGAAGATGCCGGACATGAGGATGAGGAAGATCAAGACGAAGGGCATGATCATGATCTAGATGAAGATGCCGGAGCAGACGACGATGGAGGCTGGGTGCAGGACCCTCATATTCAAAAGCTGCTTCTCAAGCAGACGGATAACACAAGAGCTGCCGCCCGAGAGAAAGCCAGGCTGTAAAAACTGGAGATAGATGCGGTTACTCCATTGTATGAAGGATGCTGGCCCGAGGATACCGGCCTGAAAGTAACGCTCGTGGCTTTGGAGATGAAGGTAAAACACAAAATGACCGACGCATGCTTCAACGCGAACATGTCATTCTGGCACGAACATCTTCCCAAGGGGAACAAGTGCTCGACCAGTTTCGAGGAGGCGAAGAAAATCGTGTGTCCTCTGGATTTACCGCACGTGAAATACCATGTGTGCATGAACAATTGCATCATTTATCGGGACGAGCACGCGGAGTCTACCATATGTCCGGTGTGCGGCGTCACTCGATACAAGAAGCGGAAGAAAGCTCCTTGAAAAGTGGTGTGGTACTTTCCGATCACTCCTCGTCTGCAGCGGTATTTCGCGGACCCTAAGGTAGCAAAGCTCCTGCGTTGGCACGCGGATAGGGAGGAGAAGAAGCGAGAAGATGACGGAAATGATCCGGAGATAAATAAAAAAGACAAGATGCTCAGTCACCCTAAGGATGCGGGCCAGTGGCAAGCGTTGAAATTCGAAGACCTAGAATTTGGGAACGATCCAAGGAACATCATGCTGGGCGCGAGCATCGATGGAGTCAATCCATTTGGCAGCCAGAGAAGCACACATAGCACCTGGCGTGTGTTTGTGTGGATGTACAACCTCCCCCCTGGTTGTGCATGAAGAGGAAGTACATTCACATGAGTATGCTAATTGAAGGGCCGAAACAACCAGGGAACGACATCAATCTGTATCTAGGGCTGCTGAAAGAGGAGCTAGACACGCTGTGGAAAATGCCAGCCAATACGTGGGACGCCGCAGAGAAAGAATATTTCCCTATGAGAGCCGCACTGCTCACGACGGTGCACGACTATCTCGGTTACGGATATGTCGCGGGGCAGGTGGTCCACGAATTTTCTGGATGCGCCAGGTGCATGGATGACACAACGTATCGCCAGCTAGATAGAGATCCCGGGTCTTCGAAAACCGTGTTCATGGGACATCGAAGGTGGCTTCGCGAAGATGACCCATGGAGGAAACGCAAGGATCTGTTCGATGGTGAAACCAAACCCGAAGACGCCCGCGTACAAGGAGTGGCGAGGAAATAGATGAGCTATTGAAAAATTGGAAAGATTGCCCACTCCCGGGAAAGAAGCAAAAGGCGCCAGAGCCGGAAAAGAAGCGAAAGGCGCCAGAGCCGCTGCTGAAGGCATGGAAAACGAGATCTGTTTTCTGGGACTTGTCGTACTGGAAGATCCACCCTGTGCCTCATAGCCTTGATGTCATGCATATCACGAAGAACGTGTGCGACAGTCTGCTTGGTACCCTGCTCAACATGCTAGAGAGGACCAAAGATGGGCCGAAAGCAAGGGCAGACATGAAATCAATGGGCATCAGGCAGGAGCTTCACACTAATGATGATGATGATGATGATGATGATGATGATGATGAGGCGAAGCAGGACACAGAAAGTCGTCGCAAAGGCAAAAAGGCCAAGAAGACCGGAAATGACTACCCTCCCGCGTGCTTCACTCTAGGTCGGGAGGAGATCGAGCAGTTTTTCACCTGCCTCGTAGAAGTAAAACTTCCTTACGGTTACGCGGGGAAGATAAGAAGATACCTAGACCCAGTGAAGGAGAAGTTCAGCGGGATGAAGTCTCATGACTGTCACGTGCTGATCACGCAGATACTTCTAGTTGCAATCCGTGGGATCATGGACGCACATCCGTGAAACACTATTTGGCCTATGAAACTTTTTCGACGTCATCTCTCGGAAGTCAGTTGGTGTGAGGCAACTCAGAAGGCTACATGAAGAGATCATGGTGATACTATGCGAGCTTGAGATGTACTTCCCGCCCGCATTCTTTGATGTTATGGTGCATCTGCTGGTCCATATCATGGAGGATATCACCCTCGGGCCGACGTTCCTGCATAGCATGATGCCGTTCGAAAGGATGAATGGTGTCATCAAAGCATAGCCAGGGGCTTTCTGACCGAAGAGTGCATCTCCTACTGCACGAATTATCTAGGCATCGAGAACCCCTTTGGTCTGCCCGTCATTAGGCACCTCGGCAGGCCCGCTGGATGGGGTCACCGCGAGCGTCGCCGTGAAATGCATGTCGACTTCGAGGGTCGACTCGCCGACTTTGAAAGAGCAAACCTAGCCGCGCTACAACACATAGACATGGTCGATCCTTGGGTGGTAGAGCACAAAACCTTTATTGAGAAGACGTACAATGACCGAGGCCAACAGAGGACGAACGGAGATATAATCAAAGAGCACAACTCATGTTTCATGCATTGGTTCAAGCAGAAGCTTCTGTCGTACCCTTTACATGAGGATTCTTCCACGGAAGAACAACTCATATTCGCCTTGTCACAGGGCGCCGAGCACAACCTGATGACCTATGAGGCGTACGATATCAATGGCTACACATTCTACACCGAGGACAAGGACATGAAGAGCGATGGTTATCAGAACTCCGGGGTAACGATGGAATCCTACACCGGTAACGACAAGGATAGATACTACGGAAGGATCGAGGAGATCTAGGAGCTGAGCTACGCTGGAGAGAATGTCCCGATGTTCCGTGTCAGATGGGCCAAGAGCGTCCTAAAAGAGGACCGGTATTTCACCACCATGGTTATACCCGAAGCCAAATCCAAGACCACGGGCGCAAACGTCACCGCGAAAAATGAACCATGGGTACTGGCTTCCCAATTGGACCAATGCTTCTTCATTACCGACCCGTCAAAGCCCAGTCGTGTTGTCATGAGGAGAGGCAAAAGGAAGATCATCGGAATGGATGGTGTCGCCAATGAGCAAGACTTCGACAAGTACGGCAACCCGAAGATGGAACATGACGACGACGATGAAGTAGCAGCATACACCACAAGAAGAAGCAGGACCACCCTACCTAAAGGACGTCCGTTCCACAAAAGAACTCCATTTGCGAAAAAGAAGGGCAAGAAGAAGCAGGACCACCCTACCTAATGAATATTTTTTGAACTGATGAATATTTTGTAATTTCATGGGCACTTTTTGAATTCATGAATATTTTTCAAATTTGATGATATTTTTTCATATTCTTAAATGTTTTACCAATTCACAAATGAATGCAACTAAAAATCCAAAAAAAACTAGTTGTGCTTGGTTATATGTTACTCCCAAAAGCATATAAAGGTTGCCAAATTTGGAGCTATGAATATTTAGTTATGATTTAAACAAGTTTGAACATATTTAAACACAAATAAATATCAAACAGCATTTTAAATGTTGTTAACATGGCAACAAACTGCATATTATTTTTCTACATGAAATTCTGAGAAACTAGCATATGCGATATGTTATATTTGGATGCATGGATAAAAAGATATGAGCAAAGAAAAAAATGGTTAAAAATAAAAATTGGGGAGCCTGGGACTCGAACCCAGGACCTCCTGGTGTGTGCGCTGCATGCTGATCAGTCGGGCTAGTGTATGTTGTCTAATGTAGATAGGGTTTGGTGGAAGATAACCTGTGGGCTCGAGCAGAAATGATTTTTTTTTATTAATGGCGCACCACGAGGAGGTGCGACATTGCTATAGATGTACTTATGGTGCACCAGGGGGAGGTGCGCGATTAGTATTCTTCCCCCATCCATACACTACTCCACCTATTCCCCTTCATCCCTCTCCCTCGCCAGATCCACCCGCGCGCTGCCCCGACGCCGCCGCCCCGACCCCCGCCAGACTCCACCCCCGCTGCCCCCGCGCCCCGCGCCCCCCACCACCGCAGCTCCCCCGTGCCGCCGTCCCCGCGCCCCC
>LR738713.1:77001340-77045826 GCA_902687465.1 Secale cereale
CGTGCCGCCGCCCCCCCGAGCCCCGCCTCCCTCCCGAGCGTCGCCTCCCCCTCGAGCGCCGCCATCGGAGCCCTCCGCCGCCTCCGACAAGACCATCACTCGGCAAGGAAGGAGGAAGAGGCCGCCGCCCCATCAAGGAAGGAGGAAGAGGCCTCCCCCCAAGCCCTACCTCATCGTTGGTGGCGATCACTTCTTCCTCAGAGGTGATCTTCTTCGTCCTCATCCTCGTCGCCGACGTAATACCCCCAAGCCTGTACTCCTCCATCTCCCTTTCTTTCCCTTCCATCTCCCATTCTAATTTGGTTGATTTGCTTGCTGCTAATGGCTGTTGCTATCTGAATCTAGTTTCATGCCTGGTTTTGTTTGTTTGTTTAGGGTTTGTGTTGTCACTGCTTCCTCTAGATATATTCACTTAAACATCAAGTACAGTTGGTTCTTGAAAATCAATTTTTTGCATATGTAGGAAGTAGGAAATGCCTAACTAAGAGCTTAATGACGAAACTAAATGAGAAGGACACATGTGGCTGAAACTAGAGGCGCTACAAGGAGTATTACTGACAAAACTAACACTTTGGAAATCACTCACTGAACACACTTGATGAATCGCATCAAACACAAATTGAGACAGCAACTTGTACTGGCATTCTTGTGATTTTGTCAAAGACACTTGAGTTATTTACTTAACAAGCATGTTCAAGTTGGTCCTCAGCCAGATTTTACAAGTCCTAATCATTGGACTTTTGAGATCGATCTACTGGACAGATCGATGGTTGCTGAGGCAAAGACTTACCATACATGCTAGTGCATGCTCTTCCAAGATGCAAATGCACCTGCTCCTGAACCTGTACATCGAACTGTTTCTTCTAGGTAGCAAACAGTTTTAAGCATGTTCACTGTTTCTTCTAGGCATGTTCAAGATATAAGTCCTAAGCATGTTCACTGTTTCTTCTAGGCAGCAAACTGTCGTTTCCTCATCCTAAAAAAGAAAAACATTTTAATCTGCAGCAGCAAGCAGACATGCAATGTATGTATGGAGAAGACCAGTTCAAAGGATGGATAATAGAAGACCATTCATCTGGTTAACAAAAGAAAGAGACCATTCATCTGGTTAACAAAAGAAAGAGACCATTCAATTGGATATAGGAGCTTAGTTTGATTTATGGCACATACAGAATAGACATTTACCTTCTCTTTTAGGTGTGACTGCTGGGTTTTCTTGTTTGAATGTGCTGACTGCTGGTACTATTTTAGTTGGATTACATATGTGTATGAACAGCACAAACCCCTTGTTCTGGTTTCGATATGTAAGCTTAGATGTTTTCTTGTTCTGGTTTGCTGCCTAGGATGTGCTGACTACTGGTACTATTTTCTTGTTCTGGTACTATTGAGCTTGCATCAGCTATTGTTTGACCATGTAAACTATAACTGGATAGGTTGCAAACATGGACATATCATCTCATTAAGAACACAATTTCTTTTCTTTTGGGTTTCAGAAGAACATCATTAGACCCTGACTAAATGTACAAAGGGACCTTGTGCTTGTTTCTTGAAAATGTCAGGTCAAACTTTGTGGGTGAACTCACATATTCGCTCTGGCCTTGGCATTTATAGAAGCTTGCTAGCTATGCATTTAAGTGTACAGTCGTGACCGCGTTTGCGCCCCTAGTTTTGCAAGAAAAAGGATTTTTTAGCAGTCTTGTGCAACTGTCTGAAAGAGTGTATCACCTAAAAAGGATATTTAGCTCTCTATGCATTTATTTATTGCAGATTTGCTCACAGTGCATTTCTTCTATCATAAATGTATAACTCAGAAATGTTTTTTCGCACTCGAGGAGGTGAAAGCACAACCATATACAATACTTGCTAAGATGGCAAGGCTGGAGCAACTCTGTATAAGTTTCACACTTGTACAGTTGTACTTGCATCTAAAAGATTTTTTGCCACTTATATCCTAGTTGTCTCCTGAAGATTTGTACTGTACTACATCCTACTAGTTGTCTCCGACCATCGTGTCGTGATGATTTTGCAGGTACCCCGATAGGCCCTTGAGTTTGCTGGAATGTCGATTAAGTTCCGTTCCGGCAAATTCGGGTACTCCATATGTCCTATTTTTAGCAAAGGTCATGCTGAAATTTTCCGTGAATTTTAGCATGACTTTGCTAAAAATAGGACATATGGGGTACTTGTGACTAATGCATGGGCCGGGGTATCTTAGTACTTAATTAAGTAGGATCAACTGCCCCTTTATTCTTGCTGCATTAAACCATAGGCGGCAATAGAGCCAAGTGATTAAGCCCAACTTAGAATTCTCCTTCCCAGCTTAGCTTTTAGGATGCCTCGGTGTCGACAAACCATAAATTATAAAACCTTGGCTTTTAGGGTGCCTCGGTGTCGATAAAAACCGAAATGATGAAAGCTTAGGCTTTTAGGGTGCCTCGGCGTCGAAAAACCCTAAATGATAAAAGCTTAGCTTTTAGGATGCCTCGGTGTCGGCAAACCCTAAATGATGAGACCGTGATCTTGTTCCTTGACAATAACCAACTTTTTGACCAAACTTTTTTCCTATTTAGAGAGAAACATGGCCCACAACGATGCGGCCGGCAGTTTGGGCGTTTAGGCATTCTGGGAGCTATCTTAGGAGATGGAGGAACAACCTCACTTCTATGAGGACGCCGCGAAAGACACCGATCCTGACACCACTGATGGTGCCGCCGAGGATGACCCCACTGATGGTGCCGTCGGGGATGACACCACTGATGGTGCCGCCGAGGACACCACCACTGATGATGGCGGCGCACGCACAGATGGCAGCCAACCGAAGAAGCAATGGAAGGACCGGCGCCCGACCATGCTCCGCACCGTCAAGGAGGAATTTACTGAAGTGGACTCCGACGGGAATCCAACGGCGCCCAAACAAATAGTCAAGGGGTACTCGGTTCAGCTCGGGTGCATTCTCCGGAGCACTGTCTCGATCAACACCGAGAACCTAAGGCATTAGGACCGAGGGAATTTGCGCAACCTCCTCTCCACGAAGCTGCACGAATGATACAAGTTCCCCGCTGAATTTGAAAACACACGCCTCATAGGGAATAAAGTGAACAATGCCGCCCTCACGAGGATGAGCACGACCCTGTCTACTTGGAGAAGCTCGGTGAAGAGAATGATTGACAAAGGTTTTAGTTATGAGAAGATCAAGGAGAAAAATCCTTCGATCACCGAAGATGACTACAACGAGTTCAAGATCAAGTGTGAGAGCACCGCAACCTCCGAATCAAGTCAGTGGGGGAAAGAAATGCGGCAGTTGAACTTAGGGGAACACACACTCGGTCCCGGCGGTTACAGATTGGCGGAGCCTATATGGGACAAGGAGGACGCGGAGCATGCCGAGCAAGGCCTACCGCCCCTCTTCGATAAATACGGTGACAAGCAGACCAGGGACTTTGTTAGGGCCCGGTACAAGGAGGACCCGGTAACAAAGGATCTCACCACGGATCCGAAGACCAGGGACCTTGAGGTTATTCTGGTAAGGAATACACCCCCACGTAATTAGCTCCATATGGTTGCATTCTAATTAATGAAGCCAAATTTCTAAATGGTTCGCATTCCTTCCGCAGGCGACTGAAAGCAGTAGTGCGGGGTCGACTCAGAGCACCCCTTGGGACACCACTCTAAATAGGGCATTGAATGTAATGAAAAAAGGATAAGCTCAGTAAGTCGTCGTCAGCTGGTCGTGTGGCTCGCAAAGGCTTGTCCACAAAATGGTCGTCATACTATAACGCTGGTGGGCGAAAGGAGAAAAAGACCAGCTCGGAAAGCCAGGCGTGCGAGGTTCAAGAACTCAAGGCACAAGTGGCGCGGATTCTGGAGATTGTCCAAGAGCAAGTGCAACAACAACTGGGATTGACGCTCACCGGCATTATGCCTACCTTGATTCAGGGGCTTACGACGTGGATTGCGGGCGGCCAACAGGGGCCGCCCCCGATTCCCAGCTTCACGGCCAGCAACTCGCAAAACGTGCAGGCGGGGCCATTGGTGTCTCCGGCGGAGGCGGCATTGGTTTCTCCGACGCCGACATGGGCATTGAAGCTTAATGCACCCGGGTGTACGCCGGCCGGCACCTCTGCAGCAAGCGGCCCCTCCGTCAATTGCTCGCACACCGTTGGCGGAGCCTCGACATTAGCCAAGGTCGACGGCATCATCACGGTAACTAATTAAGCCTCTCGGCCGAGGACTTCATCTCCTTGACTTTGACTGGGCATCCCTGACGCCCTACATGTTTTCGTAGGGCGCCGCCAACGTTCCGTGCACTCTCCTACACCTCGTGAACGACGAGCTGGTCGATGTCGCCAAGGGCAGAATCGTTCAACCGGGCGACCCCATGTTCCACGGTAACCGATGCCACCCACCATGTATAGGGTTCAACTGGTTCGGGTGCTGCCAGGCTGCGACGAGTTGTTACCTCCGATTCGACCCGCCGGGGCCGACGAAGATGATGTGATGACCCTCAGCGCCTGCCTAAGCTAGCCCCTGCTTTGGCCGAAGAGCCAGATTCGTTTGGGGGTGGGGGTAACCACCCCAAAGACAACACCGCCAATCTTGCCGGCGCCAAGCCATGGCAAGACCGCCGCAATGCTGCCGGACATCCCTATGGCACAGGATCCGAACATGCATATGGCACAGGATCCGGACGACGACGACGAAAATGATGACGATACATTTGCCAACGTCGATAAGTACTTTGCCGATCATGGGTACGATGGCGAATTCGTGGGGCCTCCTTCTCAAGAACCCAACCCTACAAAAGAAGATCGCGATCTAGCTGATACTGTGGAGAAACCAAGTTGCAACAGGCGTCGTCTGGCGTTCAGTTCTCAGGAGACGCCTCCAGCTGCTGACTTCACCGAGCCTCAGATAGCCGAGGTGCGAAATATTATCAGCCCCAACACACTCAAGAAGGCGGTCTGTGAGCAGAACTCGGTCCCATTACAGGAGAAGAAGAAGGGACGGAAAAGAAAGAGTAACAAGGGTGCGAGCCAGCCGGCACCGAGTACGATCCGTGCTCAGGACGGGCCACCTTCACCTAAGGATACTAGTAGTTAGGCACGTGCAACGCACGTATAACAACATGGATTTTTTAGTTTATCCCAAGAAACAATTACTGAAATATAGTAGGAACAAAATTTAACAAGGTAATAACATAATGAAGGCAAAAAAAGGTGCATTGCATTGGTTTCTATTTTCAGGCTAGAAGACGGCAATTTTGTGTAGTGCTGCTATTTTGCACACATACTGGTGAGTTGTACAAGGATAACTATTCTTTACAAACTGATGCTAAGGAAAAAAACTTCAAAAGTGGCTCAAAAAATCACAAACTTCTTTCTTTATGTAAACAGACTGTTAATCGATATGCAAAAAAAACATTGTCGGCTATAAAAATTAGCTGAATACCAACCACCAATTCTCGTTCGAGGAAAAAAAATACAAATTGTTGTACATTACTCGCACTCAAACGTAGATAATTTATTCTTGGACATAAGGCTTCTTTGAGGATAACATAAAAGCTTCATTGAGGGAACATGCAGAACCTCTCGTCAGAAGAAAAAAAAATGAACAGAGGAACCAATAGTAGCTAACCCTTGTAAAAAATAGTGTCATTAGGAAGATGCCAATCAGGACCAAAATAGGCAAAATGCTGCTCACTTGTAAGTTCCCAGATATCTCTAAAAGTAGTATGAATGCATGAGGTCTTGTGCATCTTCATTAGTCACAGCACATATCTGAAGTGGTAGAAGCCATTACATGACTTGGAAGAACCACAGCAGACTGAAACTTGCAACTGCACCATAAGCAAAATATATTAAAAAACTATGAACCAATGGAGGCCCGTTTGTTTTTTGCAATCGGCATTTCTGTTAGGAAGCGAAACTAAATAACTAATACCATGATATATAGAAGTTAAAGAATACAAACTGTGGAATATGCGCGCAAATACCATGAATTTGTGCAAGGCAAAGGAGACGGGATATATGGCTTTGAACATCATAATATATGTAGCAGGCATATTCTTAAGCTTCTGTAGGAGCTTTCTTAAGAAATTTTGATAACCAATCTAGATTGTCTGAGCAGAAGTATCTGTCGGTTGTACACGTTTAGCGCGGGTATCTAGACCGTAAAATCTGAGTTCAACGGGTATGATGTTGTTTTTGGATCTCCGCACTGTGTAATTTTACAGGTTTAGTAGATAAGAGCTCCATATGTTTGTGCAGGTTGAATTAAAAAGCACACTGATGGAATTTTGTACCTATCAGTTTAGAGGGCCTGAAGCATTCACTGTCTTTGCTCGTACACCCATGATAGAGCAAGAATTTTGAATCTTTGACAACTGAATAAAGAAAATATTAGTAGTATTCAGTTCAATCCATCCTTAAAAAACAGCAGCAGATTGCAACACAAAATGGAGTTAAGAAATAATATGAACTAAACTAACAAAGATGTGTTTTTCAAAGATTCTCATCGGAGACACAACAAAAGAAACGACCCCTTGTCTGATTACAGTAAAGAGAGTAAAAGAGACTATGGAGAAGCGGAGATAAATCTGAATAGCATTATTCATCCTTGAATTTACCAGTTCTTGTTGTACTACACGATCATTCATGTAATGTCAGTCCAGTGCATGGAATAGTAACTCAAGTTACTCAAAAAACTGTATATATCCATCATATATTTGTCATGCTTATGGTCATAAATTTCTTACAAACAAGGATACTTCAAGAGAAAAAATATATCATCTGTTAATTCATGGAAGTACATCAACAAAATCTCTACTGATGGGCCACTTCCAGTTTTGCAAATGGTTATAACCAAAGTCTATATGAAACATTGAAATTTCAATAAGCGTGTTAACATACCTGGTTTCTTAGGGGTACACAAAATCAGCAGTCAGCTCGACGCAGTTGCCGTTTATGACGCCAGCCGGGCCTCCCTTAATCCATACACGGTGCTGCCTTTGGCACGCTGCTGCAGGTAATCTGATCCACAACACCAACCATGACAAGCAACGATGAGAATTATTCAGGAAACATCGTAAAACAACAAAATATAACAAGATTTATCCTCAGATTTTCCATCAGAAAAAGAGACTGACAAAGTGCACAAACAGCTCTCGAATTCAGTTATAAACACCAATTTTCAATTTCAATTGGTCTCAGCTAGTGCTAAAGGAACATACAGCTGGAGATCACTCGCACTTACCAAAGATGCCGATTAATTGTCCCCATGGAGCCTGGCTACCAGGAAGCACAACGCTGATCTTGAGCGGCTTCGTCGTGACCGGCTCGGCCGACGGCGGCACGGCCGCGGACGGCTGTCCGTATAGGCTGGAGAACAGCTTGGCTATCTCATCTGCGAGATCGAATCACGACCATCAAATCCCAACTTCAAATCCACCCAGCCCGCCATCCGTCAGGCCAAGATCCAGGAGGGACACGACCCAGGAAAGATGGCGTTCATCACTCACCCGCGCTTCCAGCGGGCGGCTGGCTTGTCGGTGAGCGTGAAGTGGGAGCAGAGAACGAATGACGGAGGGGAGGGGCAGTGGCTCATCTGCACTTAGTTGTAGATGGATGCAAGGCGCCCGGGCGCGCACCTCGCTGTAGATGGATGCAAGGCGCCCATGATGCGCCCACGTCGGAAGCCACTACCGCCGCCGCCATGCGATGCGATTCGCCGTTGGGGGGCGACGGGCGGCGGAGCGAGGCAAGGGGTGAGCAGCGGCGCGAGGTTTTTTTGACTGGCTTTAGAATTTTCCTCGCGGAATAAGTACGACGTGGATGGTAGAGTTTTCGTCCGCATCGTTAAATTGCTAAACGTACTTTTAGTGGGCTCAGTCGTTAATCTTAACGGTTAGAAACAATTGAGTGGATCTGATCCTGAGGCTCTAATTGTTTGGTGCTTTTCTGTGTACGTTAGATAAGATGTGTTTAGGAAAAAAAATGTTCTCTTGTTTAATAGTAGTATAGAAGTATAGATAATGACGAGGGTGCATGTGGCGGGTAGGCCGATGCTACCGAATAATATGCTCAATGCTGCAACCGGTGCTATGCGGAGTCTGCATGACAGTGTTCTTTCTTTGGAGAAGCGGCGTCTCAGAGAGAAGGAGGTGGCATACCCGGTTTTCGTGGCCAAGGTGCCAGAGGGCAAGGGCTTTGTGGATAACTCCATCGGGGGTACGATCGTCCTGTGGTTTGATGACATCTTCGCTATGTTTAACCTTCATCTGCTGCACTACACCTTCGTTCGGCTATTTTCTCTGAGTATGGAGATGCGGATCATTAGAGACAAGACCCCGGACATCGTGATAGTCGACCCCTTCTACATGTGTGCCAAGATCTTGGGCAGCGCTGGGGACCGGCAAGTCGCGTGTTCTTACCTAGAAGGTGTCATTCTGGCATACCGAGATAAGGATAACTTCCTCGTGCCTTACTTTCCCGAGTAAGTCGTCCCCTCAACCGCCCCGTAACATATGATTTCTTAGATTTCGATCGTTTTTTTTAACATTCCGTGTTTTGTGCAGTGACACACATTGCACACTCATCCTCCTAAGCCCGAAATATTCCATGTCCACGTACTTCGACTCGGACCGTCAGTCGAAGGCAGACTACACAAATGTCAAGAAAGTTCTTGATGATGTTCTCCCTGGCTACGCCAAATCTGGAGGCACCTTCACCAGGACAGTTCGTAAGTACGGCAAGCACGTGTTCGCCCACAATACGACGTTCTGCTGCGTCTAGCAGCCGCCTGGCGGTCAGAAGGGTGCCTACTACGCCATCCATCACATGCGGGCGTTCGTACGGGACCATCATCACCTTCTGCTACCAGATAAACTCAAAGATTGGGCCGCGAGCTTGTCGGCAATCCAGGACGCGGACATCAGACAAGAATTCTTTCGCATCCAGTCGGAGTTTGCGGAAATCATCCATCAAGATGTCCTTCGTACCTCGGGGCAGTTCAACCTCAGAAATCAACCGTCTAACAGTGACATAGACACAATGCTACAAATGCAGGCTGACAACGCCCGTGATTTCATGACTCCCACGATAGACGGCGACTTCATCCACGCTCCGGTCCCTTGAGTCGAGTCGAATGTAGTGATGCTATGTCTAGTTCTGAAACATCGATTGGCTCATGTTGTAATTAAACTTTAATGAACTTGTATGTCTCTTTGGTTTGGACAGTCGTTCAACTTAGATGTAATCGATGCTATTAATGTCTTGCTTTTCTCTTCTGATCCTTTTGTTGCATACTTATATATTGCTTATGTATTGTCTGTGAATTGGTACTAACGTTTCGTTTGGCTAGTGGATAGCGATGCCGTCGTATGTCGTGTACAAGGGTAAGGTTCCCGGAGTCTACGACGACTGGGAGGAGTGTCAGAGACAGGTTCACCGTTTCAGTGGTAACAGTTACAAAGGGTACACCACTAGGGCGGAGGCGGAATCTAGATACGCGCACCATCTAGCGGGAGAGAGGAGGGAGCGTTGGAGGAACCGGATGAAGACGAGTTTCATTGCGATGATACTCATCGTGATGACCGCAGCTCTCTTCTATGTGATGGTAGTTTAGATGATCGATATCGACTTGTAATGTGAAGACAAACTCGCTACTCGCGGTCTCGAGACTTATAATATAATGTTCCATCTTTGTTCGGTCTTTTGAATTCGGAGACTAATATGATGAATTGTATTCAGAGACTAATATGATGAATTGTATTCGGAGACTAATATGATGAATTGTATTCGGAGACTAACCTTCTATTGTATTCGATGAATCTGGTGTTGCTGTCTGGTGTTGTCTAAATTCTGTCCAATAATATATTTTGTATCGTGTGAAAATATCAGAAAAGAAAAAAATCCCTAATATTCATACTAGTGGCGCACCACTCAAGACACTAATGGCGCATTGTCCAAATGAAACTAATGGCGCATCGCCCATCAGTGCGCCATTAGTATGCCAAAGCACATGGGTACATATGCCCCCCCTGGGAGGCATACTAATGGCGCACAGTGGGCTATACTAATGGCGCAATGCCTGGTGCGCCATTAGTACACCAGATACTAATGGCGCACCAGGGGTGCGCCATTCGTAAAAAAATCTAATGGCGTGGTGCTAGTGGCGCACCACTAGTGCGCCATTAGTAGGCAAAAGTGGTGCGCCACTAGCATGCCTTTTCCTAGTAGAGCACAACTCATGGGCGAGGCTATGGTGTTGATGTAGAAGCACTCCATGGTAGATCGCTTCTCCGACGGAGCTCCGGAACAGGCCCCAAGATGGGATCTCACGGGAACAGAAGGTTGCGGCGGTGGAATTAGGGTTTTCTCTGTTGCCTCGATGTTTTCAGGCTACATGGATATATATAGAAGGAAGGAGGGCATCGGGGGAGCCAGAGGGGGCCCACAAGGGTGGGGGGCTCTCCCAGGGGGAGGATGAAGGAAATATTCCCTAGAGGCAATAATAAAGATGTTATTTGTATTTCATTATATCATAATAAATGTCTTTTATTCATGCTAGAATTGTATTAACCGGAAACTTAGTACATGTGTGAATACATAGACAAAACAGTATGTCCCTGGTATGCCTCTACTGGACTAGCTCGTTGATCAAAGATGGTTACGTTTACTAGCCATAGACATGAGTTGTCATTTGATCAACGGGATCACATCATTAGGAGAATGATGTGATGGACATGACCCATCCGTTAGCTTAGCACTATGATCGTTTAGTTTTACTGCTATTGCTTTCTTCATGACTTATACATGTTCCTATGACTATGAGATTATGCAACTCCCGAATACCGTAGGAACACCTTGTGTGCTCTCAAACGTCACAACGTAACTGGGTGATCATAAAGATGCTCTACAGGTGTCTCCAAAAGTGTTCATGGTGTTGGCATAGACCAAGAATAGGATTTGTCACTCCGAGTGTCGGAGAGGTATCTCTAGGCCCTCTCGGTAATACACATCATAATAAGCCTTGCAAGCAAATGACTAATGAGTTGGTCACGGGATGATGTATTACGGAACGAGTAAAGAGACTTGCCGGTAACGAGATTGAACTAGGTATTGAGATACCGACGATCGAATCTCGGGCAAGTAACATACCGATGACAAAAGGAACAACGTATGTCGTTATGTGGTTTGACCGATGAAGATCTTCATAGAATATGTAGGAGCCAATATGAGCATCCAGGTTCCGCTATTGGTTATTGACCAGAGATGAGTCTCGGTCATGTCTACATAGTTCTCGAACCCGTAGGGTCCGCACGCTTAACGTTTGATGGCGATCGTTATTATGAGTTTATGAGTTTTGATATATCGTAGGTCGTTCGGAGTCCCGGATGATATCACGGACATGACGAGGAGTCTTGGAATGAACAAGACGTAAAGATTGATATATTGGACGACTATATTCGGACACCGGAAGTGTTCTGGAAAGTTTCGGAATTTACCGGAGTACCGGAGGGGTTACCGGAACCCCCCGGGGGAAAGTTGGGCCTTAGTGGGCCATGGGGGAGAAAGAGGGCAGTAGCGAGGAGGTGGCGTGCCCCCTCCCAAGGGCAGTCCGAATTGGACTAGGGGAGGGGGCGAGGCCCCCTCTTTCCTTCCCCTTCTCCCCCTCTCTTTCCTTCCCCTCTTGGTGATTCCTACTAGGAATAGGATTGCAATCCTATTCCTAGTAGGATTGCAATCTAGGCACGCCATAGAGGGGCCGGCCGGCCTCCCCCTTGCTCCTCTATATTCGGGGGCAGGGGCACCCTAGGAAACACAAGTTGATCAGTTGATCTCTCCCAACCATGTGCGGTGCCCCCCTCCACAGTAACACACCTCGGTCATATTGTTGTAGCGCTTCGGTGAAGCCCTGCGACGGTAACTTCATCATCTCCGTCGCCACGCCATCGTGCTGACGAAACTCTCCCGTGAAGCTCAATTGGATCAAGAGCTCGTGGGACTTCATCAAGTTGAACGTGTGCTGAACGGGGAGGTGTCGTACGTTCGGTACTTGATCGGTTGGATCGCGAAGAAGTTCGACTACATCAACCGCGTCATTAGACGCTTCCGCTCCCGGTCTATGTGGGTACATGGACACACTCTCCCCCTTGTTGCTATGCATCTAATAGATAGATCTTGCGTGATCGTAGGAAAATTTTAAAATACTACGTTCCCCAAAAGTGGCATCAAGAGCCAGGTCTATGCGTAGATGATATGCACGAGTAGAACACAAGTGAGTTGTGGACGATACTAGTCATACTGCTTACCAGCATGTCATACTTTGCTTCGGCGGTATTGTGAGATGAAGCGGCCCGGACTAACATTACGCGTATGCTTATGCAAGACTGGTTTCACCGTTATGAGCACTTGTTGCTTAAAGGTGAGTGGCGGGTGTCTGTCTCTCTCACTTTAGCTGAATCAAGTGTGACTACGCCCGGTCCTTGTGAAGGTTAAAACAACACATACTTGACGAAACATCGTTGTGGTTTTGTATGCGTAGGTAAGAATGGTTCTTGCTAAGCCCATAGCAGCCACGTAAGACTTGCAACAACAAAGTAGAGGACGTCAAACTTGTTCTTGCAGGGCATGTTGTGATGTGATATTGTCAAGACATGATGAGTTATACGGTTTTGTATGAGATGATCGTGGTTTGTAAAGTTATCGGCAACTGGCAGGAGCCATATGGTTGTCGCTTTATTGTACGAAATACAATCGCCATGTAATTGCTTTACTTTATCACTAAGCGGTAGCGATAGTCGTGGAAACAATAGTTGGCGAGACGACAACGATGCTACGATGGAGATCAAGGTGTCGCGCCGGTGACGAAGGTGATCATGACGATGCTTCGGAGATGGAGATCAAAAGCACAAGATGATGATGGCCATATCATGTCACATATTTTGATTGCATGTGATGTTTATCTTATTATGCTTCTTATTTTGATTAGTACAACGGTAGCATTATAAGATGATCCCTTACAAAATTTCAAGGTATAAGTGTTCTCCCTGAGTATGCACCGTTGCGAAAGTTCGTCGTGCCGAGACACCATGTGATGATCGGGTGTGATAAGCTCTACGTTCAAATATAACGGGTGTAAGCCAGTTTTGGCACACGCAGAATACTCGGATTACACTTGACGAGCCTAGCATATGCAGATATGGCCTTGGAACACTAGAGACCGAAAGGTCGAGCGTGAATCATATAGTAGATATGATCAACATAAGAAGTTCACCATTGAAACTACTCCATCTCAAGTGATGATCGGACATGGTTTAGTTGATTTGGATCACGTGATCATTAGATGACAGGAGGGATGTCTATCTAAGTGGGAGTTCTTAAGTAATATGATTAAATTGAACTTTAATTTATCATGAACTTAGTCCTGATATTTTATGCATATCTATGTTGTTGTAGATCAATGGCCCGTGCTACCGTTCCTTTGAATTTTAATGCATTCCTAGAGAAAGCTAAGTTGAAAGATGATGGTTGCAATTACACGGACTAGGTCCGTAACTTGAGGATTATCCTCATTGCTACACAGAAGAATTATGTCCTTGAAGCACCTCTAGGTGACAAGCCCCCTCCCGCTAATGTAGACGCTTTGAACGTCTGGCAGACACGGTCTGATGACTACACGATAGTTCAGTGTGCCATGCTATACGGGGACCTCAACGACGTTTTGAACGTCATGGACCATATGAGATGTTCCAGGAGTTGAAGTTAATATTTCAAGCAAATGCCCGGATTGAGAAATATGAGATTTCCAATAAGTTCTAGAGCTACAAGATGGAGGAGAATAGTCCTATCAGTGAACACTTGCTCAGAATGTCTGTGTACTACAATCATATGACTCAACTTGGTTGCAAAGTTGACGAGGATAGTTTTATGCATAGAGTTCTTCAATCACTGCCACCAAGCTATAAAGGCTTCATGATGAACTATAATATGCAAGGGATTCAGAAGACAATTCCCGAGCTCTTCGCTATGCTCAAAGCTGCGGAGGTAGAAATCAAAAAGGAGCATCAAGTGTTGATGGTTAACAAGACCACTAGTTTCAAGAAAAAGGGCAAGGGTAAGAAGGGGAACTTCAAGAAGAATAGCAAGAAAGTTGCTACTCCCACGAAGAAACCCAAGTCTGGAGCCAAGCCTGAAACTGGGTGCTTCTACTGCAAAGGGACTGGACACTGGAAGCGGAACTGCCCCAAGTATTTGGCGGATAAGAAGGATGGCAAGGTGAACAAAGGTATATGTGATATACATGTTATTGATGTATACCTTACTAATGCTCGTATTAGTACCTGGGTATTTCATACCGGTTCAGTTGCTAAAATTTGTAACTCCAAACAGGTACTACGGATTAAACGAATATTGGCTAAGGACGAGGTGATGATGCGCGTGGGAAATGGTTCCAAAGTCGATGTGATCGCCGTCGGCACGCTACCTCTACATCTACCTTCGGGATTAGTTTTAGACCTAAATAATTGTAATTTGGTGCCAGCGTTAAGCATGAACATTATATTTGGATCTTGTTTGTTGCGAGACGGTTATTCATTTAAATCAGAGAATAATGGTTGTTCTATTTTTATGAATGATATCTTTTATGGTCATGCACCCTTGAAGAGTGGTATATTCTTGTTGGATCTCGATTGTAGTGATACACATATTCATAATATTGAAGCCAAAAGATGCAAGGTTAATAATGGTAGTCTAACTTATTTGTGGCATTGCCGTTTAGGTCATATTGGTGTAAAACGCATAAGGAAACTCCATAGTGATGGACTTTTGGAATCACTTGATTATGAATCACTTGGTGCTTGCGAACCATGCCTCATGGGCAAGATGACTAAAACTCCGTTCTCCGGAACTGTGGAGCGAGCAACAAATTTGTTGGAAATCATACATACTAATGTATGTGGACCAATGAGTGTTGAAGCTCGTGGCGGGTATCGTTATTTTCTGACCTTCATTGATGATTTGAGCAGATATGGGTATATCTACTTAATGAAGCACAAGTCTGAAACATTGGAAAAGTTCAAAGAATTTTAGAGTGAAGTAGAGAATCATCGTAACAAGAAAATAAAGTTTCTGCGATCTGATCGTGGAGGTGAATATTTGAGTTACGAGTTTGTTCTTCATTTGAAACAATGTGGAATAGTTTCACAACTCACGCCACCCGGAACAGCGCAGCGTAATGGTGTGTCCGAACGTCGTAACTGCACTTTATTGGATATGGTGCGATCTATGATGTCTCTTACCGACTTACCACTATCGTTTTGGGGTTATGCTTTAGAGACAACTGCATTCACATTAAATAGGGCACCATCTAAATCCGTCGAGACAACACCTTATGAACTATGGTATGGCAAGAAACCAAAGTTGTTGTTTCTCAAAGTTTGGGGCTGCGATGCTTATGTGAAAAAGCTTCAACCTGATAAGCTCGAACCCAAGTCGAAAAAATGTGTCTTCATAGGATACCCAAAAGAGACTGTTGGGTACACCTTCAATCACATATCCGAAGGCAAGATATTCGTTGCTAAGAATGGATCCTTTCTAGAGAAGGAGTTTCTCTCGAAAGAAGTGAGTGGGAGGAAAGTAGAACTTGATGAGGTAATTGTTCCTTCTCCCGAATTGGAAAGTGGAACATCACAGAAACTAGTTCCAGTGATTCCTACACCAATTAGTGAGGAAGCTAATGATGATGATCATGAAACTTCAGACCAAGTTTCTGCTGAACGTCATAGATCAACCTGAGTACGTTCCGCACCAGAGTGGTACGGTAACCTGTTGGAAATATGCCCTACAGGAAATAATAAAATGGTTATTATTATATTTCCTTGTTCATGATAATTGTCTGTTATTCCTGCTTGAATTGTATTATATGGAAACAGTGATACATGTGTGAATACATAGACCACAACGTGTCCCTGGTAAGCCTCTAGTTACTAGCTCGTTGATCAACAGATGGTCACGGTTTCCTGGCCATGGACATTGTATGTCATTGATAACGGGATCACATCATTAGGAGAATGATGTGATGGACAAGACCCAATCCTAAGCCTAGCACAAGATCGTGTAGTTCGTAATGCTAAAGCTTTTCCAATGTCAAGTATCTTTTCCTTAGACCATGAGGTTGTGCAACTCCCGGATACCGTAGGAATACTTTGGGTGTGCCAAACGTCACAACGTAACTGGGTGGCTATAAAGGTACACAACGGGTATCTCCGAAAGTGTCTGTTGAGTTGGCACGAACCGAGACTGGGATTTGTCACTCCGTATGACGGAGAGGTATCTCTGGGCCCACTCGATAAGACATCATCATAATGAGCTCAATGTGGATAAGGAGTTAGTCATGGGATGATGTATTACGGAACAAATAAAGAGACTTGCCATGACGAGATTGAACAAGGTATCGGTATACCGACGATCGAATCTCGGGCAAGTACTATACCGATAGACAAAGGGAATAGCATACGGGATTAAGTGAATCCTTGACATCGTGGTTCATCCGATGAGATCATCGAGGAACACATAGGAACCAACATGGGTAGCCAGATCCCGCTATTGGTTATTGACCGGAGAGTCGTCTCGGTCATGTTTACGTGTCTCCCGAACCCGTAGGGTCTACACACTTGAGGTTCGGTGACGCTAGGGTTGTAGAGATATATGCACACGGAAACCCGAATGTTGTGTGGAGTCCCGGATGAGATCCTGGACGTCACGAGGAGTTCCGGAAGGGTCCCGGGGGTCCACCGGGTGGGGCCACTCATCCCGGAGGGCCCCATGGGCCGTAGGGGGAAGGGGACCAGCCCATAGTGGGCTGGCGCACCCCCTTGGGCCTTCCCCCTGCCCCTAGGGTTGGGAACCCTAGGGGTGGTGGGCGCCCCTCTTGGCCTGGGGGGCAAGCCTTCCCCCTGGCCGCCGGCCCCCCTAGGAGATCCCATCTCCTAGGGCCGGCGCCCCCCTGGCCCCTATATATAGTGGGGGCGAGAGGGCAGCCGCACCCATGCCCCTGCACCTCTCTCCCCCCGTTACACATCTCCCTCCTCCCGCAGGTCCTTGGCGAAGCCCTACGGTTTTTCCGTTGCATCCACCACCATGCCGTCGTGCTGCTGGATCTCCATCAACCTCTCCCCCCCTTGCTGGATCAAGAAGGAGGAGACGTCGCTGCACCGTACGTGTGTTGAACGCGGAGGTGCCGTCCGTTTGGCGCTGGGATCATCGGTGATAGGGATCACGACGAGTACGACTCCATCATCCACGTTCTCTTGAACGCTTCCGCTCGCGATCTACAAAGGGTATGTAGATGCACTACTTTATGCTCATTGCTAGATGACTCCTTAGATTGATCTTGGTGAAGCGTAGGAATTTTTTTGAATTCTGCTACGTGCCCCAACAGTGGCATCTGAGCTAGGTCTTTTCTTAGCATCTTGCACGAGTAGAACACAAACAAATTGTGGGCGTAGATTTGTTAAACTCTCTTGCCGCTACTAGTCCAATCTTGATTCGGCGGCATCGTGGGATGAAGCGGCCCGGACCAACCTTACACGTACGCTTACGTGAGACTGGTTCCACTGACTGACATGCACTAGTTGCATAAGGTGGCTGGCGGGTGTCTGTCTCTCCCACTTTAGTCGGATCGGATTCGATGAAAAGGGTCCTTATGAAGGGTAAATAGAAATTGAGATATCACGTTGTGATTTTGGCGTAGGTAAGAAACGTTCTTGCTAGAACCTATAGCAGCCACGTAAAAACTTGCAACAACAATTAGAGGACGTCTAACTTGTTCTTGCAGCATGTGCTATGTGATGTGATATGGCCAAGAAGATGTGATCAATGATATATGTGATGTTGATCATGTTCTTGTAATAGGAATCACGACTTGCATGTCGATGAGTATGACAACCGGCAGGAGCAATAGGAGTTGTCTTATTTTATTGTATGACCTGCGTGTCACTGAATAACGCCATGTAATTACTTTACTTTATTGCTAAACATTAGCCATAGTAGTAGAAGTAATTTTTGGCGAGATGACTTCATGAAGACATGATGATGGAGATCATGGTTTCATGCCGGTGACAAAGATGATCATGGTTCCCCGAAGATGAAGATCAAAGGAGAAAAATGATATTGGCCATATCATGTCACTTTATTTGATTGCATGTGATGTTTGTCATGTTTATGCATCTTATTTGCTTAGAACGACGGTAGTAAATAAGATGATCTCTCACTAATTTTTTTCAAGAATTGTGTTCCCCCTAACTGTGCACCGTTGGTATGGATCGTTGTTCCGAAGCACCACGTGATGATCGGGTGTTATAGGCTCTAACGTTCGCATACAACGGGTGTAAGCCAGATTTACACACGCAATACACTTAGGGTTCACTTGGCGAGCCTAGCATGTGCAGACATGGCCTCGGACCACGGAAGACCGAAAGGTCGAACATGAGTCATATAGTAGATACGATCAACATAAAGATGTTCACCGTTGATAACTAGTCCGTCTCACGTGATGATCGGACACGGGCTAGTTGATTCGGATCATGTATCACTTAGATGACTAGAGAGATGTCTATCTAGTGGGAGTTCATTAATTTTGATTAGATGAACTTAATTGTCATGAACTTAGTCTAAAATCTTTACAATATGTCTTGTAGATCAAATGGCCCACGCTCATGTTGCCCTCAACTTCAACGCGTTCCTAGAGAAAACCAAGCTGAAAGACGATGGTAGCAACTATACGGATTGGGTCCGTAACCTGAGGATTATCCTCATAGCTGCCAAGAAACCATATGTCCTTGAAGCACCGCTAGGTGATGCACCCGTTTTCCCGGCAGTCCAGGACGTTATGAACGCCTGGCAGTCACGTTGTGATGATTACTCCCTGGTTCAGTGCGGCATGCTTTACAGCTTAGAATTGGGGCTCCAAAAGCTTTTTGAGCACCACGGAGAATATGAGATGTTCCAAGAGCTAAAAATGGTTTTCCAAGCTCATGCCCGAGTCGAGAGATATGACGTCTCCGACACATTCTACAGTTGTAAGATGGAGGAGAATAGTTATGTCAGCGAGCACATACTCAAATTGTCTGGGTTGCACAATCACTTGTCTCAGTTGGGAATTAATCTCCCAGACGAAGCGGTTGTTGACAGAATCCTTCAGTCGCTCCCACCTAGCTACAAGAGCTTCGTGATGAACTTCAGTATGCAAGGGATGGAGAAGTCCATTCCCGAGGTGTATTCAATGCTGAAATCAGCGGAGGTCGATATCAAGAAAGAACATCAAGTTTTGATGGTCAATAAAACCACTAAGTTCAAGAAAGGCAAGGATAAGAACAACTTCAAGAAGGATGGCAAAGGAGTTGTCGCGCCCGGTAAGCCAATTGCCAGGAAGAAGCCAAAGAATGGACCCAAGCCTGAAACCGAGTGCTTTCATTGCAAGGGAACGGGTCACTGGAAGCGGAACTGCCCCAAATACTTAGCAGATAAGAAGATCGGCGGCGTCAAAGGTATATATGATATACATGTTATTGATGTGTACCTTACCAGCGCTCGTAGTAGCTCCTGGGTATTTGATACGGGTGCAATTGCTCACATTTGTAACTCAAAGTAGGAGCTGCGGAATAAGCGGAGACTGGCGAGGGATGAGGTGACGATGCGCGTCGGGAATGGTTCCAAGGTTGATGTGATCGCCATCGGCACGCTACCTCTACATCTACCCTCGGGATTAGTTTTAAACCTTAATAATTGTTATTTAGTACCAGCTTTGAGCATGAACATTGTATCTGGATCTCATTTAATGCGAGATGGCTACTCATTTAAATCCGAGAATAATAGTTGTTCTATTTATATGAGAGATATGTATTATGGTCATGCCCCGCTGGTTAATGGTTTATTCTTGATGAATCTCGAATGTGATGTTACACATATTCATAGTGTGAATGCCAAAAGATGTAAAGTTGATAATGATAGTCCCACATACTTGTGGCATTGCCGCCTTGGTCATAATGGCGTCAAACGTATGAAGAAGCTCCATGCATATGGACTTCTAGAGTCTCTTGATTATGAATCATTGGACACGTGCGAGTCATGTCTCTTGGGCAAGATGACCAAGACTCCGTTCTCCGGAATAATGGAGGGAGCGACCAACTTATTGGAAATCATACATACCAATGTGTGCGGTCCAATGAGTGTTGAAGCTCGCGGAGGCTATCGTTATGTTCTCACCCTCACAGATGACTTGAGTAGATATGGGTATGTCTACTTAATGAAACACAAGTCTGAGACCTTTGAAAAGTTCAGGGAATTTCAGAATGAGGTTGAGAACCAAGGTGACAGAAAAATAAATTACTTACGATCGGATCATGGGGGTGAATATTTAAGTCACGAATTTGGCACGCACTTAAGGAACTATGGAATTGTTTCACAATTGACACCGCTCGGAACACCTCAGCGTAATGGTGTGTCCGAACGTCGAAATCGTACTCTGTTGGACATGGTGCGATCTATGATGTCTCTCACCGACTTACCGCTATCTTTTTGGGGATATGCTTTAGAGACTGCCGCATTCACTTTAAATAGGGCTCCGTTAAAATCCGTTGAGACGACACCGTATGAACTTTGGTTTGGCAAGAAACGTAAGCTGTCATTTCTGAAATTTTGGGGTTGCGATGCTTATGTCAAGAAACTTCAACCTGAAAAGCTCGAACCCAAATCAAAAAAATGTGTCTTCATAAGATACCCAAAGGAAATGATTGGGTACACCTTCTACCTCAGATCCAAAGGCAAGGTCTTCGTTGCCAAGAATGGATCCTTTCTAGAGAAAGAGTTTCTCTCGAAAGAAGTGAGTGGGAGGAAAATATAACTTGATGAGGTGACAGTCACCCCTTCCGAACCGGAAAGTAGCGCAGCGCAAGAAATTGTTCCTGAGGTGCCTGCACTGACTAGGGAGGAAGATAATGATGATGATCATGAAGATTCAGATCAAGTTACTACTGAACTTCGAAGGTCCACAAGGACACATTCCGCACCAGAGTGGTACGGCAACCCTGTCATGGAAATCATGTTGTTAGACAACGGTGAACCTTCGAACTATGAAGAAGCGGTGGCGGGCCCGGATTCCAACAAATGGATTGAAGCCATGAAATCCAAGATAGGATCCATGTATGAAAACAAAGTATGGACTTTGGTGGACTTGCCCGATGATCGGCACGCCATAGAAAATAAATAGATATTTAAGAAGAAGACTGACGCGGATGGTAATGTGACCATCTATAAGGCTCGGCTTGTCGCTAAAGGTTATCGACAAGTTCAAGGGATTGACTACGACGAGACTTTCTCTCCCGTAGCGATGCTAAAGTCCGTCTTAATCATGTTAGCAATTGCCGCATACTATGATTATGAGATATGGCAAATGGACGTCAAAACGGCATTCCTTAATGGCTTCCTCAAGGAAGAACTGAATATGATGCAGCCGGAAGGTTTTGTCGATCCTGAGAATGCTAACAAGGTATGCAAGCTCCAACGCTCGATCTATGGGCTGGTGCAAGCATCTCGGAGTTGGAATATTTGCTTTAATGATGTGATCGAAGCGTTTGGGTTTATACAGACTTGGGGAGAAGTCTGTATTTACAAGAAAGTGAGTGGGAGCTCTGTAGCATTTCTCATATTATATGTGGATAATATACTGCTGATGGGAAATGACATAGAATTCTTGGAAAGCACAAAGGCCTACTTGAATAAGAGTTTTTCGATGAAGGACCTTGGAGAAGCTGCTTACATATTAGGCATCAAGATCTATAGAGATAGATCGAGACGCCTCATTGGACTTTCACAGAGCACATACCTTGATAAGATATTGAAGAAGTTCAATATGGATCAGTCCAAGAAAGGGTTCTTGCCTGTATTGCAAGGTATGAGATTGAGCACGGCTCAATACCCGACCACGACAGAAGATATAGAAAAGATGAGTGTCATCCCCTATGCCTCAGCCATAGGTTCTATCATGTATGCCATGCTGTGTACCAGACCTGATGTGAACCTTGCCATAAGTTTGGTAGGGAGGTACCAAAGTTATCCCGGTATGGAACACTGGACAACGGTCAAGAACGTCCTGAAGTACCTAAAAAGGACTAAGGATATGTTTCTCGTTTATGGAGGTGACGAAGAGCTCGTCGGAAAGGGTTACGTCGATGCTAGCTTCGACACAGATCCGGATGACTCCAAGTCGCAAACCAGATACATGTACATTTTGAATGGTGGGGCAGTCAGCTGGTGCAGTTGCAAGCAGAGCGTCGTGCTGCATTCTACATGTGAAGCGGAGTACATAGATGCTTGCGAAGCAGCACAGGAAGGAGTCTGGATGAAGGAGTTCATCACCGACCTAGGAGTCATTCCAAGCGCGTCAAGCCCAATGACTCTCTTCTGTGACAACACTGGAGCTATTGCCATTGCCAAAGAGCCCAGGTTTCACAAGAAGACCAAGCACATCAAGAGCCGTTTCAACTCCATCCAGAATTATGTTCAAGATGGAGATATAGATATTTGTAAAGTGCATACAGATCTGACTGTCACAGATCCGTTGACTAAACCTCTTCCACGAGCAAAACATGATCAACACCAGAACTCTATGGGTGTTCAATTCATCACAATGTAACTAGATTATTGACTCTAGTGCAAGTGGGAGACTGTTGGAAATATGCCCTAGATGCAATAATAAAATGGTTATTATTATATTTCCTCGTTCATGATAATTGTCTGTTATTCATGCTTGAATTGTATTATACGGAAACCGTGATACATGTGTGAATACATAGACCACAACGTGTCCCTGGTAAGCCTCTAGTTACTAGCTCGTTGATCAACAGATGGTCACAATTTCCTGTCCATGGACATTGGATGTCATTGATAACGGGATCACATCATTAGGAGAATGATGTGATGGACAAGACCCAATCCTAAGCCTAGCACAAGATCGTGTAGTTCGTAATGCTAAAGCTTTTCCAATGTCAAGTATCTTTTCCTTAGACCATGAGGTTGTGCAACTCTCGGATACCGTAGGAATACTTTGGGTGTGCCAAACGTCACAACGTAACTGGGTGGCTATAAAGGTACGCAACGGGTATCTCCGAAAGTGTCTGTTGAGTTGGCACGATCCGAAACTGGGATTTGTCACTCCATATGACGGAGAGGTATCTCTGGGCCCACTCAGTAAGACATCATCATAATGAGCTCAATGTGGATAAAGAATTAGTCACGTGATGATGTATTACGGAACAAGTAAAGAGACTTGCCATGACGAGATTGAACAAGGTATCGGTATACCGACGATCGAATCTCGGGCAAGTACTATACCGATAGACAAAGGGAATAGCATACGGGATTAAGTGAATCCTTGACATCGTGGTTCATCCGATGAGATCATCGAGGAACACATAGGAACCAACATGGGTATCCAGATCCCGCTGTTGGTTATTGACCGGAGAGTCGTCTCGGTCGTGTCTACGTGTCTCCCGAACCCATAGGGTCTACACACTTGAGGTTCGGTGACGCTAGGGTTGTAGAGATATATGCACACGGAAACCCGAATGTTGTTCGGAGTCCCGGATGAGATCCCGGACCTCACGAGGAGTTCCGGAAGGGTCCCGGGGGTCCACTGGGAGGGGCCACCCATCCCGGAGGGCCCCATGGGCCGTAGGGGGAAGGGAACCAGCCCATAGTGGGCTGGCGCGCCCCCTTGGGCCTTCCCCCTGCGCCTAGGGTTGGGAACCCTAGGGGTGGGGGGCGCCCCCCTTGGCTTGGGGGACAAGCCTTCCCCCTGGCCGCCGCCCCCCCTAGGAGATCCCATCTCCTAGGGCCGGCACCCCCCTGGCCCCTATATATAGTGGGGGAGAGAGGGCAGCCGCACCCATGCCACTGGCACGTCTCCCCCCCCCCCGTTACACATCTCCCTCCTCCCGCAGGTCCTTGGCGAAGCCCTGCAGTTTTTCCGTTGCATCCACCACCATGCCGTCGTGCTGCTGGATCTCCATCAACCTCACCCCTCTTGCTGGATCAAGAAGGAGGAGACGTCGCTGCACCGTACGTGTGTTGAACGCAGAGGTGCCGTCCGTTCGACGCTGGGATCATCGGTGATAGGGATCACGATGAGTACGACTCCATCATCCACGTTCTCTTGAACGCTTCCGCTCGCGATCTACAAAGGGTATGTAGATGCACTACTTTATGCTCGTTGCTAGATGACTCCTTAGATTGATCTTGGTGAAGCGTAGGAATTTTTTTGAATTCTGCTACGTGCCCCAACATAACCCAGTTCTAAAAGTCATGTTACTAGACCATGATGAACCTACGAACTATGAGGAAGCAATGATGAGCCCATATTCTGCAAAATGGCTTGAAGCCATGAAATTTGAGATGGGATCCATGTATGAGAACAAAGTGTGGACTTTGGTTGACTTGCCCGATGATCGGCAAACCATCGAAAATAAATGGATCTTCAAGAGGAAGACCGACGCAGACGGAAATGTTACTATTTACAAAGCTCGACTTATGCGAAAGGGTTTCGACCAGTTCAAGGATTTGACTACGATGAGACTTTCTCACCTGTAGCGATGCTTAAGTCTGTCCGAATCATGTTAGCAATTGCCGCATTTTATGATTATGAAATCTGGCAAATGGACGTCAAAACTGCATTCTTGATTGGATATCTCAACGAAGAGTTGTATATGATGCAACCAGAGGGTTTTGTCGATCCAAAAGGTGCTAACAAAGTATGCAAGCTCCAGCTATCCATCTATGGACTGGTGCTAGCATCTCGGAGTTGGAATATACGCTTTGATGAGGTGATCAAAGCATATGGTTTTATACAGACTTTTGGAGAAGCCTGTATTTACAAGAAAGTGAGTGGGAGCTATGTAGCATTTCTGATATTATATGTGGATGACATATTGTTAATTGGAAATGATATAGAATTTCTGGATAGCATAAAAGGATACTTGAATAAGAATTTTTCAATGAAAGACCTTGGTGAAGCTGGTTACATATTAGGCATCAAGATCTATAGAGATAGATCAAGACGCTTAATTGGACTTTCACAAAGCACATACCTTGATAAAGTTTTGAAAAAGTTCAAAATGGATCAGTCAAAGAAAGGGTTCTTGCCTGTGTTACAAGGTGTGAAGTTGAGTAAGACTCAACGCCCAACCACTTCAGAAGATAGAGAGAAAATGAAAGTCATTCCCTATGCCTCAGCCATAGGATCTATCATGTATGCAATGTTGTGTACCAGACCTGATATGTGCCTTGCTATAAGTCTAGCAGCGAGGTACCAAACTAATCCAGGACTGGATCACTAGACAGCGGTCAAGAACATCCTGAAGTACCTGAAAAGAACAAAGGATATGTTTCTCGTGTATGGAGGTGACAAAGAGCTCGTCGTAAACGGTTACGTCGATTCCAGCTTTGACACTGATCCGGATGACTCTAAGTCACAAACCAGATATGTATTTTTATTAAACGGTGGAGCAGTCAGTTGGTGCAGATCAAGCAGAGCTTCGTGGCGGGATCTACGTGTGAAGCGGAATACATAGCTGCTTGGGAAGCAGCAAATGAAGGAGTCTGGATGAAGGAGTTCATATCCGATCTAGGTGTAATACCTAGTGAATCGGGTCCAATGAAAATCTTTTGTGACAATACTGGAGCAATAGCCTTGGTGAAGGAATCAAGGTTTTGCAAGAGAACAAAGCACATCAAAAGACGCTTCAATTCCATCAGCGATCTAGTCAAGGAGGGAGACATAGAGATTTGAAAAATACATACGGATCTGAATGTTGCAGATCCGATGACTAAGCCTCTTCCACGGGCAAAACATGATCAGCACCAAGACTCCATGGGTGTTGGGGTCATTACTTTGTAATCTAGATTATTGACTCTAGTTCAAGTGGGAGACTGAAGGAAATATGCCCTAGAGGCAATAATAAAGATGTTATTTGTATTTCCTTATATCATAATAAATGTCTTTTATTCATGCTAGAATTGTATTTACCGGAAACTTAGTACATGTGTGAATACATAGACAAAACAATATGTCCCTAGTATGCCTCTACAAGACTAGCTCGTTCATCAAAGATGGTTATGTTTCCTAGCCATAGACATGAGTTGTCATTTCATCAACGGGATCACATCATTAGGAGAATGATGTGATGGACATGACCCATCCGTTAGCTTAGCACTATGATCGTTTAGTTTTAGTGCTATTGCTTTCTTCATGACTTATACATGTTCCTATAACTATGAGATTATGCAACTCCTGAATACCGTAGGAACACCTTGTGTGCTATCAAACGTCACAACGTAACTGGGTGATCATAAATATGCTCTATAGGTGTCTCCGAAAGTGTTCGTGGTGTTGGCATAGATCAAGAATATGATTTGTCACTCCGAGTGTGGGAGAGGTATCTCTGGGACCTCTCGGTAATACACATCATAATAAGCCTTGCAAGCAAATGACTAATGAGTTAGTCACGGGATGATGTATTACGGAACGAGTAAAGAGACTTTCCGGTAATAAGATTGAACTAGGTATTGAGATACCGACGATCGAATCTCGGGCAAGTAACATACCGATGACAAAAGGAACAACGTATGTTGTTATGCGGTTTGACCGATAAAGATCTTCATAGAATATGTAGGAGCCAATATGAGCATCCATGTTCCGCTATTGGTTATTGATTGGAGATGAGTCTCGGTCATGTCTACATAGTTCTCGAACCCGTAGGGTCCGCACGCTTAACGTTTGATGGCGATCGGTATTATGAGTTTATGAGGTTTGATGTACGGAAGTTAGTTCGGAGTCCCGGATGAGATCACAGACATGACGGGGAGTCTCGGAATGTCTGAGACATAAAGATTGATATATTGGACGACTATATTCGGACACCGGAAGTGTTCTGGAATGTTTTGGAATTTACCGGAGTACCGGAGGGGTTACCGGAACCCCCCGGGGGAAAGTTGGGCCTTAGTGGGCCATGGGGGAGAAAGAGGGCAGCAGCCAGGAGGTGGCGCGCCCCCTCCCAAGGGCAGTCCGAATTGGACTAGGGGAGGGGTGCGCGGCCCCCTCTTTCCTTCCCCTTCTCTCCCTCTCTTTCCTTCCCCTCTTGGTGATTCCTACTAGGAATAGGATTGCAATCATATTCCTAGTAGGATTGCACCGTAGGCGCGCCATAGAGGGGCCAGTCGGCCTCCCCCTTGCTCCTTTATATACGGGGGCAGGGGGCACCCTAGGACACACAAGTTGATCAGTTGATCTCTCCCAACCGTGTGCGGTTCCCCCCTCCACAGTAACACACTCGGTCATATCGTTGCAGCGCTTAGGCGAAGCCCTCCGACGGTAACTTCATCATCTCCGTCACCACGCCGTCGTGCTGACGAAACTCTCCCGTGAAGCTCAACTGGATCAAGAGCTCGTGGGACTTCATCAAGCTGAACGTGTGCTGAACGCGGAGGTGTCGTACGGTCGGTACTTGATCAGTTGGATCGCGAAGAAGTTCGACTACATCGACCGCGTCATTAGACGCTTCCGCTCCCGGTCTACGAGGGTACGTAGACACACTCTCCCCCTCGTTGCTATGCATCTAATAGATACATCTTGCGTGATCGTAGGAAAATTTAAAAATACTACGTTCTTGAACAGAGGGGGCGCGCCCTGGACCCTCGTGGCCACCTCCTTCGTTCCCTTGCGTGTACTCCAAGTCTTCTGGGTAGATACGGTTCCAAAAATCACTCTCCCAAATGTTTCATTCCGTTTGGACTCAGTTTGATATTCCTTTTCTGCGAAACCCTAGAATAGGAAAAAAACAGCAATCTGCACTGGGCCTTGGGTTAGTAGGTTAGTCCCAAAAATAATATAAAAGTGTATAATAGATCCCATTAAACATACAAAACAGAATATATAATAGCATGGAACAATCAAAAATTATAGATATGTTGGAGACGTATCTGCGTCGCGGAGGCGTGGGTGCGAGCCGGCAAGGAGCCGGCGTGGTCGGAGATGCCGGCCGGGACGACGGTGGCGGCGCGGCTTGCGTGCTGTCATTGGAGGAGGAGCACGGCGAGGGCGGCCGTGCGGACACGATGGACCTCGACCGGGAGGTCGTGACATTCCCACCGTGGGCCGACGCGGCCGAGCGAGCGGGGGGGCGATGGAGGCGACGGTGACGCCGTCTTGGGGGAGGCGGTGCAGACAGCACCGCAGTGGGTGCCGGTGGCGGTGGCGCCAGAGAGGACGCCTACCGCAGGGGAGGCGGCCACGACGAGCACGCCCTGGTTGTAATGCCCCGGATGTAATACTTTCCCTTTTGGGCATATAATATATCTCCGGCTTCATCAATTCCATTTCGGGTTCTTTGTCTTTCGGGTTTTCGTTCTTTTGTCGTGTGCGTGTGTGGCATTCATTCATATCATGTAGTCATGTGCATCGCGTTGCATTTGTGTTGTCGTTTGCATCCGGTCCCACTCGTTTCGTTCCGTTGTCCGTTTCGCGTTCCGGAGCTCCCTCACATGTCCGTGGCATCCCGAGGCCTAGTTTGGTGTTTGGCTGTGTAACGTTACCGGTTTGGCGCGAGACTTGTCGTGTGTTATTGTTTTGGTGTGTGTAACCCGCCTGTCAAATCTCGTCGCGTTTGGAGTCCGTTTGCTACCCCAACAGTTATGCTCGTGGGCTAAAAGTGCCTCCACTTTGAGGCCCAAGACACCCCTCCAACAGCCCACCAAACCACTCCAAACCACTCCCTTCTCATCCATTTCTGATCGCGTGGCCGAAAACCACACTCCATTTGGACAAACCTAGCTCCTTGTGCCTATATATTTGTCCACCTTCCTCAAATTTTGCCCCAAATCAAGGAAACCCTAGCGCCCCTAGCCCCCATCTTCTTCTTCCTCCAGCCTCCTCCTCCCACTCCGGCCGGAGCTCGCCGGAGCACCGCCGGAGTAGTTCGCCGGAGCTCCATCACCTCTCCACCTCCATGCCGGCGCCGCCCTCACCCTCTCCACCTCGGGCCGGGCACCAGTCAGCCTCCAGTCGCCGCCGCTAGAAAGCCATCGAAGGAACCCCGCCGTTTTTCCATCGAGGAACCCCGCTGCCAGCATCGACGCAAGTCGCCGCTGCCGCTCTGGTTTCAATCGGGGGATCGATCCCGATCTGGATCCCCGATCCGATCCAGGTCAACGCTCGTTCGCCAGTCGAAGGCCAGATCCGCAGGCCCGAGCGCCGCCTGAGCCACTCCGCTAGACCGCGCGCGCCAACCCTAGGAGTCCGCAGGCGCCAGCTCCTTCCGCGGGCGGCCCAGCCGCCACCCCCGCGAGGCCGCTCCTCCGAAGGGGGCCGATCTCCCCTGGGCCTCCCGCGGAAGGAGCTGGCCGCCGCCGCCGCCTCTTCTCCTGGGCCCGAACCGCCCCGAGGCCGAGGCCCATCTCCAGCCAGCACCGCCAGCTCCTCCGTCGGGCCGTACCCGCGGGCCGCGCCAGATCTGCCTCCGAGCCCGTTTGTCCTTCAGATCTGAGGAGGTTGACTTTAAATCCTTCTAAGTCCCTGTGTTTTGTTTTCTGATGCAATATTCAGATTGTGATATCTTTTTGTGTGATGATCCGTTTTGCGCAAATGACATGTCCAGACGTTCGTGGTGACTTGCACTACGTTACATTCCATTGTGCCATGCATGTTTGAGATCATCTAGATACTTAAATATCTATTGCAAGAGTGCATTCCATTAAAAACTGCTGTTAGTGATGTTTTTATGCCATCTTTGCATAGTGATATCTTTTAGCTCGTTTACCCGAATGATGCAAATGATATGTCCACGTGTTCGTCTTGTCATGCTCTACATGTTAAATGCTTAGGCTGGCATGATAGATTTGATCTTGCCATGTTTATCTTCGTTGCAAAGTGCCATGTGGCTGTTTAGTGGTTTAACTTGTTATGAGATGCCATCTTGTTGAGCTCATTGCTATTGATGTATTTATCTCCATGATGCATGCTTGTATGTTTTGGATTCACCATCATGTGTACTTTGATGTGGTGCTTACAATTTGCCATGTTTAATTTTGAGATGACTTAAACTTGCTCTCAAAGATGCCATGATGAAACTGCTGTTTTAACACTTAGTGAAATTTCACTAAGTCTGGAATCTGTAATTTCCAGATGCCATGTTTGCTTGTTATTCTAGGCCAATACATGATAGTTTTGGGGTGACTCTTGATGGTTCCTTGTAGTATATATTGTTGGCTATCCATTCATGCTCTCACATGCTTATTTGAGTGGCTGTAGCATATTTAACTTTTGCTCCAAAGTTGCAATAAAATACTGCTGTCAGGATTTTGTTGTCAAGTTCAATATGTCCAAGCTTGTTGCTATTGATCCGTGGCTCCTTTGGGGATGCACCAATGGACTTATTTGCTGTAGGATATGCCTAGTTTATGTTCATGCTCTTTTCCATGATGTTTGTGTGATGTAGCTTAATTATCTAGTGTTCCGAAGTTGCTATGTTGCTGTAATTTTCAACTTGTGCATATTTCTTGTTTCGGGCATAACTTTTAGCCCGTAGCTCCGTTTTCAACAAGTCTTATATGAAACTTGATTGATTTTTCGTGTAGATTCATAATATCCTATTGTTATCATGTTTTGAAGCTTTTTGCTTGAGTGCAATTTTTCCATGCTCCTTGTGCTCCCATAGTGCATCAGTCATGCATCCTGCATATTTTCGTGTGCGCATTGCATCTTGTTGATTCGTGCCTTGTGTGTTTGTGTTGAGTAGAGCCGGAAGCTGAGACCAAGTACGAGTACGAGCACGAGGTTACTACCGAGGTTGAGCACGAGGACCTCTCTTACGATCCAAACGACAACTCTTCAGGCAAGATGACCGAACCCCGATAACATTACTATCTTTGCCTATTGCTAGAGTATCGCTCTATAGTTTTGCCTCGATGCCCATGTCTTTCCTGTCAGCCTCCTACTTGTAACCATGAACCTGTTTAACCATCCTACCTATGCAAACCGTTGGTTGGCTAAGTACGCTTCGCTCAGCCCCTCTTATAGCGTTGCTAGTTGCAGGTGAAGTTGAAGATGCTTGCTTCATGTTGAAGTTTGTTGGGTTTTATCACACTATATAATGCTTAAACTGAAATCATCTATATATTGGCAATGGGTGGAAGGCTAAGCCTTTTGCTTGGTGATTTGTTCCACTCATGTCGCTAGGAACCGTTTAAACCGGTGTTATGTTCCTTGATTATGCGTTCCTAAAACGGTTGGGGTTATGGGACCCCCTCGATAAACCGCTAAGTGCTAAGTCTTTTCCAGCAAGTCCCAACATTGGTACTATTCGCCTAAACAACTAAAACTTACCGAGGGAGTAATTAACCCGAGGCTTAATTAATTCAACCCCCCTAGGCCAGTGCTCGTTGTGAGTGTTGGTCCAAACTAGAGCCACTTGCGGATGCCACCCAGTTCGCTGGGATCTTCGGTATCTGTATGTAGCGCTCATCTGGTCGTGGCCTGAGATTAGATACGCGCGGCTACTATCAGGGTGTCGGCACGCCGGGAGGATTTGCTGGATTAGCCTTACCTTAGTTCGGAGTATCTTGAGCACGGGATTCCGAGAATACTCGGGCCTTCCCACCTTGGAGTTGCGACTCCACGGATCGTGGGCTTGTCATGGGCCAAGTTGGAACACCCCTGCAGGGTTATGAACTTTCGAAAGCCTTGCCCATGGTTATGTGGCAGATGGGAGCTTGTTAATATCCGGTTGTAGAAAACTTGACACCATGTTACAATACACTACCAGCGTGAGTACCGTGACTGTCATTTTCCGAAAATGGTTTCGGGAGATGAACACGGTGGGGTTATGTTTGACTGGCTTTAGTTAGGATCACTTCGTGATCATCTCTCGACCGAGGCACCTTCTCTTCTCGCTCTCTTATACGTAAGCTAGGCTAGTGCTGCTGCAACCACTTTCTTATTCTTTCTTCAGCCTTGTTCCACACCCAAGGCTTAAATTGTCATGTTACCCGGGAACGGGATTGCTGAGTCCTCTGTGGCTCACAGTTACTTCAAAACACCAGATGCAGGTCCGACGGTGAGCTATCCAGGTGATGGCACCGAGCTAGACTGGGAGTACGACGAGGAGCGTAGCCGTTACTATGTTCGTTATCCTGATGATCAGTAGTGGAACTTCTACTAGGATTCGATCCGACCTGTGGATTTAAATTATGTTTGGTATCTTGTCATTTGGATTTTACCCTTAGAAGGGCTGTGACATTTTATTGAATGTTTATTTGGTTATGTAATGTATTTGTGTGACGTGGCGAGTGTAAGGCAACTATTTTATGTTTTCCATCCCCATCTTTTACATGAGTTGTGCAAAGATACCAAACTTGCGATCATTCCAGCATGGGGTAATGTCTCTAAGTCGTGCCTCGACACGTAGGATATATAGTCCCATTCTGGGCATTACAAGTTGGTATCAGAGCCTTCTCCGACCTAGAAGCCCCCACTGATTGATCTAATCGTTGACGGTCGAGTCTAGGCACACACTAAAAATATTTTGAGTCCTATATTATATCGGAGAGTAGGTTTTCTTTGCTTCTCATCCCCTTTCTCTCTGGTGAGGACTCCTGACGACTACTCTTGTCTCTTCTATCTTCAAAAATTGCACCAAATTTTTTTTAGGAATCTCGCGAGTATTGTGGGATTGTTTCGATGTTCTTGTGACGAGAATATTGTTCTCGATGCCTCCTGACGTTAGGGGTTGTGGCAGTGTCCCGGGGAGTTGAGCTTCGGGGTATTGTCGTCACAAGCATATCGCGACAGTACTAAATACTTAAGACGGCCGACATCGAAAATCTCTCCTATACGGTTAGTGGCAAGATAACCCTGACATCACCCAGTACTGGGGAGGTAGTTCAGGAGTATTGCCATAGCTTGGTATAGTGGATGCTTTTCGAAGGTCCGAGGTAGACAGTTTCCGAGAAAGACTGGTTATGTGTTGAAGGATGGATACAGCTGGATGTAGGTTTAGAGTTGATTGAGCGGTGCTTCCCCTGTATCCCCAACACCCGATTGCATAACTGGAAACTTTCGGAAATTAATAGGTGGGATTATCCAGTAGATCGTAGGCATTCTTCCAACGAATGCAGGTTAGCGAGTTCGGGGTTCTACATTGAGTGAAGTGGTTTTATGACCGATGTTCCGGTCGGGAGTTGCATCTTAAAGGATCCTTGGCTATGCTGATCCGGGGATTGCAAAACCCTTTCGTAACGCGTTCATAAGCTTTCAGCACAAAGATGTTAGAACGAAGCTCCTATCTTGTGTTTGTTTCCATCTGTACCTTGTGTTTTTCTTATTTTACCTTTTGTCACCTATGTGGCTTCTCGTGAAGATTGTTGTTATCATTAAACTGAGAATTTCATTCGTTCCTCTTATTCGAATGACTATTGTGATGACTTGTTGCAATTCATTCCGTTGTTTCAACTTATACCTTCTGTCAATCAATTGCTGATTCGTGGTCATCTCTTTCAGGATGGCTCCGAAACGGGTTCCCAACGCTAACCCAGAGGGTGAAGAGGTCCCAGATCGTCCTCCTTCCCCTCCTCCTCCGCCTGAGGCTTGGAGAGCGATTATGCAGACTACAAATCAGAACACCCAGATGTTGATGCAGATGATGCAGCAGAAGCAAGCTAATCAAGCTAATCAGGGTGTTCCACGGAACGAAGGCAATTTCTTCAACCAACAGCACCATGCTACTCTCAACCAGTTCTTGGCCAATCAACCAAAAGCTTTCAGTTACTGTGTCAACCCTCTTGACGCTGAAGATTGGTTAACCGATATCAAGAAGCATTTTGAGTGCAGTAACGTAAGAGAAGAGGACTATGTGAAGTTTGCATCCTTCCAACTCAAAGACCAAGCAGCTGACTGGTGGCAGCAGTACAAAGACTCCAGGCCAGGTCGTGTGATCTCTTGGGAGGATTTCTGCAAGGACTTTCGCTCTCACCACATTCCAACAAGTGTCATCGAGGGTATGCGTGAGCAATTCTGCAACCTGAAGCAGGGCTCTATGACTATCTACCAGTATAATGTCAAGTTCCAAAACCTCGCCCGCTATGCTAAGCAAGACATTCCTGATGCCAAGAGCAAAACCTATCAGTTCCGCGGATGAACTTTTACTTGCTCTCACCTTGTTCGAGCCCGATGAGTTCGACAAATTCTATAACATGGCTTTGAAGCAAGAGGCAGCCCAGCTCAAGATGGAGGCTTCTAAAAAGAGGATTCGAGATGCCGTTCACTCCTCCTCATCGTCTCAGATGGTCTCGAAACAACAGAAATTTTGGCTTCCTCCTCCTCCAGTGATTCGAGCTCCCTACAACTCCAACAGCAACAAGAACTCTAGTGGTCGTGGTTTCTCCCACCCACCCAACCCGAGCAACCAGTCGAAGAATCAGTTTCAGTCTCAAGGTTCCAAGTCAAGTGGTTCTCTTTTCCGTCCTCTCTCAGAAGTGGTGTGCAACAAGTGTGGCCAGAAGGGTCATTATGCCAACAGATGTCCGAACCCAAAGCGTCTTCCACCTCCTCCGCCTGTCAGCACAGCTATTGTCAAGCATAATCCAAAGTCTGCAAGGGTGAATCTGATGAGTGCAGCTGAAGCAGAGAATTCTTCTGATGTGATTTTGGGTAACCTCTCAGTTAACTCTTTTCCTGCTAAAGTCTTGTTTGATTCGGGTGCTTCGTTGTCCTTCATTTCAAGACCTTTTGTTGCTAAGCATGAATTGGTTTCGGAGAGGATTCCTAGACCTTTGAAGATTATTTCTCCGTGTTTGCTAATGACTTCCAACTCAGTTGCTCCGAATGTATCTATTCGCATGGGTGATTATCGATTTCTGGCTAATCCGGTGGTTCTTGGCAATTCTGACATTGACCTCATCCTCGGGATGGACTGGCTTTCTCAGCATGATGCTCACATTGATTGTGCACAGAAGGAAGTCAAGATGACTAATCCTGATGAAGATGTGATTATCTTTGCCTCCAGGGATAACACTATCAGGATTTTCTCTCTCAATGATAAGGGCGAGATTAATGCCATCTCTCAAATTCCGGTGGTTAACGAATACCAAGACGTCTTTCCTGAAGAACTTCCAGGCATGCCTCCACACCGTCAGGTGGAATTCGTCATTGAACTCAAGCCGGGTACTGAGCCAGCATGCCGGCGTCCGTACAAGCTCTCTCCTGGAGAATTGAAGGAGTTGAAGAAGCAGCTTGATGAACAGGAACGTTTGGGTCTGATCAGGCCGAGTACGTCTCCTTGGGGTTGTGGTGTCTTATTTGTCAAGAAGAAAGATGGCACGGAGCGTCTCTGCGTTGATTACCGGCCATTGAACAAGAGGACAATAAAGAACAAGTATCCGCTCCCCAACATCAACGAACTGTTCGAGCAGCTCAAAGGAGCTAAAGTGTTCTCTGAGCTCAACCTCCGAATGGGCTATCACCAAATTCGCATTCGCGAGGAGGATATCCACAAGACTGCCTTCAGAACGAGCTACGGTTCCTATGAATATACAGTCATGTCCTTTGGTCTCGCCAATGCTCCACCTACCTTCTCGAGAATGATGCATTACATCTTCAACCCCTACACCGGCGAGTTTGTGCTTGTGTATCTGGATGATATTCTGGTGTTTTCCAAGAATGAAGAAGATCACGAAAAGCACTTACGTCTGGTTCTTGATCGACTCCGTGAGCAAAGTTCTATGCCAAGTTCTCCAAGTGCGAATTTTGGCTCGATAAGGTTTTGTACCTGGGTCATATCATCTCTGCTGACGGTATTGCGGTAAATCCCGAGAAAGTTGAAGCTATTGTCAACTGGGAGGCTCCTCAGAACGTCAAGCAACTCCGAAGTTTTCTGGGTCTTGCCAGCTATTGCAGACGGTTCGTTGAGAACTTCTCCAAGATTGCCAAGCCTCTTTCCAACTTGCTGCAGAAGAACGTCAAATACTTTTGGTCTCCAGAGTGTGAAGTGGCATTCAAAACTCTCAAAGAAAAGCTCGTCTCTGCTCCAGTTCTTACTCCTCCAGATGAGTCCAAGCCCTATGAAGTATTCTGTGATGCTTCTCTTCAAGGACTTGGTGGTGTGCTTATGCAAGACCTGAGAATTGTGGCATACACTTCTCGTCAGCTGGAGCCAAGTGAGAAGAACTATCCCACACATAATCTTGAACTAGCAGCTGTGGTACATGCTTTGATTACGTGGAGACACCTGTTGTTGGGCAGAAAAGTCGACATCTTCACTGATCACAAGAGCTTGAAGTACATCTTCACACAGCCGAATCTGAACCTCCGCCAGACTCGTTGGGTTGAAATGATCCAAGAGTATGATCCCAGCATCGAATAGACTCATGGCAAGGCAAATGTGATTGCAGATGCTTTGAGCAGAAAGGAATATTGCAACAGCCTTCTTATCAAGCCGTTCCAGCCTGAGATTTGTGAAGCTTTCAGGAAACTCAACCTCCAAGTTGTCCCGCAGGGTTTTCTTGCAAATCTTCAAATTGCTCCTACCTTGGAAGATCAGGTCCGTGGGGCCCAACTCAGTGATGCCATGGTGCAGAAGGTGAAACATGGTATTGCAAAGGGCAATCCTAAATACAAGTGCTATCGTGTTGATGAGAGAGATACCTTGTTCTTCGAGGACAGACTCGTTGTTCCCAAAGGTGATCTCATGAAGCTCATAATGGAAGAAGCACATGATTCTCTCCTTTCCATCCATCCTGGTAGTTCCAAGATGTACCAAGATCTCAAGCAATCTTACTGGTGGACACGCATGAAAAGGGAGATTGCCCAATTCGTGAATGAATGTGATGTCTGCAGAAGAGTGAAGGCAGAGCATCAACATCCAGTCGGTCTTCTCCAACCTTTTCCTATTCCCGAGTGGAAGTTCGACCACATTGAAATCGATTTTGTCACTGGCTTTCCTAAGTCCAAGAGAGGGAATGATTCTATCTTCGTGGTGATTGACAAGCTTACCAAAGTCGCTCACTTCCTTCCAGTCAAAGAATCCATCAATGCAGCTCAACTTGCAGAGTTGTACACTTCCAGAATTGTGTCTTTACATGGCATTCCTCAAGTTATCTCCTCAGACCGTGGAAGTTTGTTCACTTCAAAGTTCTGGGACTCCTTTCAGTCCGCCATGGGCACTAAGATTCGTTTCAGCACTGCTTTTCACCCTCAGACTAGTGGTCAAGTCGAGCAAGTGAATCAGATTCTAGAAGACATGCTCAGAGCCTATGTCATATCTTTTGGCATGAAATGGGAAGATTGCCTTTCATTTGTCGAGTTCTCTTACAACAACAGCTTTCAAGCAAGTGCAGGCAAAGCTCTGTTTGAAATCCTCTATGGCAGAAAGTGACGTACCTCTCTCAACTGGTCCGAAACAGGAGAACGTCAACTTCTTCGCAATGACCTGATCTCAGAAGCCGAAGAAATGTGCAAAGTCATACGTGAGAATCTCAAGGCCGCTCAGTCACGTCAAAAGAGCTACTATGACGGCAAGCATCGTGATTTGGCCTTCAACATTGGTGATCATGTTTATCTCCGTGTTTCTCCTATGAAAGGCACCCAAAGATTCGGTATCAAAGGAAAGCTTGCTCCTAGATACGTCGGGCCTTTCAAGATCCTTGGCAAAAGAGGCGATCTAGCCTATCAACTTGAGCTACCTTCAAACATCGCCAATGTTCATGATGTGTTTCATGTGTCTCAACTCCGCAAATGCTTCAAGACTCATGAACGCATGATTCCGTTTGAAGAGATTGATCTTCAACAAGATTTGTCCTACCGAGAGCATCCTGTTGCTATTCTCGAAGAAACCGAGCGCAAGACCCACAACAAGTCCATCAAATTCTTGAAAGTCAAATGGTCACACCATACCGACTGAGAAGCTACGTGGGAAAGAAGATCATCTTCGTTCCGAGTACCCTTCCTTTTTCCAGTCCTAGATCTCGGGATGAGATCTTTTTGTAGTAGAGGAGAGTTTCTAATGCCCCGGATGTAATAGTTTCCCTGTTGGGCATATAATATATCTCCGGCTTCATCAATTCCATTTCGGGTTCTTTGTCTTTCGGGTTTTCGTTCTTTTGTCGTGTGCGTGTGTGGCATTCATTCATATCATGTAGTCATGTGCATCGCGTTGCATTTGTGTTGTCGTTTGCATCCGGTCCCACTCGTTTCGTTTCGTTGTCCGTTTCGCGTTCCAGAGCTCCCTCACGTGTCCGTGGCATCCCGAGGCCTACTTTGGTGTTTGGCTGTGTAACGTTACTGGTTTGGCGCGAGACTTGTCGTGTGTTATTGTTTTGGTGTGTGCAACCCGCCTGTCAAATCTCGTCGCGTTTGGAGTCCGTTTGCTACCCCAACAGTTATGCTCGTGGGCTAAAAGTGCCTCCACTTTGAGGCCCAAGATACCCCTCCAACAGCCCACCAAACCACTCCAAACCACTCCCTTCATCTAGGCCATCCATTTGTGATCGCATGGCCGAAAACCACACTCCATTTGGACAAACCTAGCTCCTTGTGCCTATATATTTGTCCACCTTCCTCAAATTTTGCCCCAAATCAAGGAAACCCTAGCGCCCCTAGCCCCCATCTTCTTCTTCCTCCAGCCTCCTCCTGCCACTCCGGCCAGAGCTCGCCGGAGCACCGCCGGAGTAGTTCGCCGGAGCTCCACCACCTCTCCACCTCCATGCCGGCGCCGCCCTCACCCTCTCCACCTCGGGCCGGGCGCCAGTCAGCCTCCAGTCGCCGCCGCTAGAAAGCCATCGAAGGAACCCCGCCGTTTTTCCATCGAGGAACCCCACTGCCAACATCGAAGCAAGTCGCTGCCGCCGCTCTGGTTTCGATCGGGGGATCGATCCCGATCTGGATCCCCGATCCGATCCAGGTCAACGCTCGTTCGCCAGCCGAAGGCCAGATCCGCAGGCCCGAGCGCCGCCTGGGCCACTCCACCGGACCGCGCGCGCCAACCCTAGGAGCCCGCAGGCGTGAAACGTAGTGCAAGTCACCACGAACGTCTTGACATGTCATTTGCGCAAAACGGATCATCACACAAAAAGATATCACCATCTGAATATTGCATCAGAAAACAAAACACAGGGACTCAGAAGGATTTGAAGTGAACCTCCTCAGATCTGAAGGACAAACGGGCTCGGAGGCGGATCTGGCGCGGCCCGCGGGTGCGGCCCGACGGAGGAGCTGGCGGTGCCGGCTGGAGATGGGCCTCGGCCTCGGGGCGGTTCAGGCCCAGGAGAAGAGGCGGCGGCGGCCCGCGTGGGGCGGAGGAGCGGCATGGCTTGCGGGAGGCCCAGGGGAGATCGGCCCCCTTCGGAGGAGCGGCCTCGCGGGGGTGGCGGCTGGGCCGCCCGCGGAAGGAGTTGGATTCCATTGTGCCATGCATGTTTGAGATCATCTAGATGCTTAAATATCTGTTGCAAGAGTGCATTCCATTAAAAACTGTTGTTAGTGATGTTTTTATGCCATCTTTGCATAGTGATATCTTTTAGCTCGTTTATCCGAATGATGCAAATGATATGTCCACGTGTTCGTCTTGTCATGCTCTACATGTTAAATGCTTAGGCTTGCATGATAGATTTGATCTTGCCATGTTTATCTTCGTTGCAAAGTGCCATGTGGCCGTTTAGTTGTTTAACTTGTTATGAGATGCCATATTGTTGAGCTCATTGCTATTGATGTATTTATCTCCATGATGCATGCTTGTATGTTTTGGATTCACCATCATGTGTACTTTGATGTGGTGCTTACCATTTGCCATGTTTAGTTTTGAGGTGAATTAAACTTGGTTTCAAAGATGCCATGATGAAACTGCTGTTTTAATACTTAGTGAAATTTCACTAAGTCTGGAATCTGTAATTTCCAGATGCCATGTTTGCTTGTTGTTCTAGGCCAATCCATGATAGTTTTGGGGTGACTCTTGATGGTTCCTTGTAGTATATATTGTTGGCTATCCATTCATTCTCTCACATGCTTATTTGAGTGTCTGTAGCATATTTAACTTTTGCTCCAAAGTTGCAATAAAATACTGCTGTCAGGATTTTGTTATCAAGTTCAATATGTCCAAGCTTGTAGCTATTGATCCGTGGCTCCTTTGGGGGTGCACCAATGGACTTATTTTCTATAGGATATGCCTAGTTTATGTTCATGCTCTTTTCCATGATGTTTGAGTGTTGTAGCTTAATTATCTAGTGCTCCGAAGTTGCTATGTTGTTGTAATTTTCAACTTGTGCATATTTCTTGTTTCGGGCATAACTTTTAGCCCGTAGCTCCGTTTTCAGCAAGTCTTATATGAAACTTGATTGATTTTTCGTGTAGATTCATAATATCCTATTGTTATCATATTTTTAAGCTTTTTTGCTTGAGTGCAATTTTTCCATGCTCCTTGTGCTCCCATAGTGCATCAGTCATGCATCCTGCATATTTTCGTGTGCGCATTGCATCTTGTTGATTCGTGCCTTGTGTGTTTGTGTTGAGTAGAGCCGGAAGCTGAGACCGAGTACGAGTACGAGCACGAGGTTACTACCGAGGTTGAGCACGAGGACCCCTCTTACGATCCGAACGACAACTCTTCAGGCAAGATGACCGAACCCCGATAACATTATTATCTTTGCCTATTGCTAGAGTATCGCTCTATAGTTTTGCCTCGATGCCCATGTCTTTCCTGTCAGCCTCCTACTTGTAACCATGAACCTGTTTAACCATCCTACCTATGCAAACCGTTGGTTGGCTAAGTACGCTTCGCTCAGCCCCTCTTATAGCGTTGCTAGTTGCAGGTGAAGTTGAAGATTCTTGCTTCATGTTGAAGTTTGTTGGGTTTTATCACACTATATAATGCTTAAAATGAAATCATCTATATATTGGCAATGGGTGGAAGGCTAAGCCTTTTGCTTGGTGATTTGTTCCACTCATGTCGCTAGGAACCGTTTAAACCGGTGTTATGTTCCTTGATTATGCGTTCCTAAAACGGTTGGGGTTATGGGACCCCCTCGATAAACCGCTAAGTGCTAAGTCTTTTCCAGCAAGTCCCAACATTGGTACTATTCTCCTAAACAAATAAAACTTACCGAGGGAGTAATTAACCCAAGGCTTAATTAATTCAACCCCCCTGGGCCAGTGCTCGTTGTGAGTGTTGGTCCAAACTAGAGCCACTTGCGGATGCCACCCAGTTCGCTGGGATCTTTGGTATCTGTATGTAGCGCTCATCCGGTCGTGGCCTGAGACTAGATACGCGCGGTTACTATCAGGGTGTCGGCACGCGGGGGGATTTGCTGGATTAGCCTTACCTTAGTTCGGAGTATCTTGAGCACGTGATTCCGAGAATACTCGGGCCTTCCCACCTTGGAGTTGCGACTCCGCGGATCGTGGGCTTGTCATGGGCCAAGTTGGAACACCCCTGCAGGGTTATGAACTTTTGAAAGCCGTGCCCACGGTTATGTGGCAGATGGGAGCTTGTTAATATCCGGTTGTAGAAAACTTGACACCATGTTACAATACACTACCAGCGTGAGTACCGTGACTTACATTTTCCGAAAAGGGTTTCGGGAGATGAACACGGTGGGGTTATGTTTGACAGGCTTTAGTTAGGATCACTTCATGATCATCTCTCGACCGAGGCACCTTCTCTTCTCGCTCTCTTGTACGTAAGCTAGGCTAGTACTGCTGCAACCACTTTCTTATTCTTTCTTCAGCCTTGTTCCACACCCAAGGCTTAAATAGTCATGTTACCCGGGAACGGGATTGCTCAGTCCTCTATGGCTCACAGTTACTTCAAAACACCAGATGCAGGTCCGACGGTGAGCTATCCAGGTGATGGCACCGAGCTAGACTGGGAGTACGACGAGGAGCGTAGCCGTTACTATGTTCGTTATCCTGATGATCAGTAGTGGAACTTCTACTAGGATTCGATCCGACCTGTGGACTTAAATTATGTTTGGTATCTTGTCATTTGGATTTTACCCTTAGAAGGGCTGTGACGTTTTATTGAATGTTGATTTGGTTATGTAATGTATTTGTGTGACGTGGCGAGTGTAAGCCAACTATTTTATGTTTTCCATCCCCATCTTTTACATGAGTTGTGCAAAGATACCAAACTTGCGAGCATTCCAGCATGGGGTTATGTCTCTAAGTCGTGCCTCGACACGTAGGAGATATAGTCCCATCCTGGACATTACACTGGTGCTCCGATCCGGGGCCCGCTAGGCCGTTGGGCCGCAGCAGCCGCGGCATAGAGCCGGCGAGGTCTTCTTTGGGCCGCCGACCTAGGAGGAGGTGGCCATGGCCGCCCTGACCCGGTGCCTGCGAGGGCGCAAGGACTGGGTCCAGTCCTATGCGTGGGCCGAGCTTGAGTAGGCATGGGAGCTGGAGGACGCCGTGTTCGTAAGTCCCTTCTTCTTGATGCTTGTTTCTTCTTAGTGGGGGCGCGCCAGCGCACCCATTGGGGGTAGTTCTTGAGATTTGGGCCAACTGCGTAGAAGTTGGGTCGAATCTTCAAATTGCTGTCTTTACTGATAGTTGTTTCATTCTGTAGCAACTGGACTCCTATCGGGTCGTCGTCTACAGCCGGCTTCTAGTGGTGCACGAGCGGCTCGAGGAGCAGCTGGCCGCTAAGGAGGAGGAGCTTCACGTTGTGACACGTACTTTTCCTTGTTTTTTTCCTTTCTTTCGTGCGAGTCTTCGGGCTGGTGCTTTGTTTCTGAGTCCTTCCTCCGCAACCTCGGTGGAGCGGGCGAGGCAGGAGGAGATGGGAGCCCGGCAGGCGCTCGACGATGCCGGCCAGCTACAGAAACTGCCAAGGTCGCGGAGACGCAGCGGGCCCTTGCCGAGGCGGACCTGCAGCGCAGCAAGCTGGCCGACGACAAGGGCCAGCTCCAGGCCGAGGTGGAGTGCCTGAAGGGGCTGGTGGCCGCGGTGGAGGAGGCCAAGCAGGGGGAGACCCGACGCCGCGAGGAGGCCGAGAAGGCGGCCGCGGACAAGGACGCCGAGCTGAAGGCGGCCAAAGCCACGGTCACCCAACTGGAGGCGACGGTCAAGGATCACGACCGCACCCTCGACCAGGAACAGCGCAGTACGTTGCTTGAAGCGCAACACCTGGAAGAATCCTTCTCAAGTAAGTGCATTTCTTGGGTCTTTTGCCGGGCTGAGGTTCCAACTTCTCTTTTCATAGTGACTTTCTTCTGATTCTCTTCTCGACAGGGGTCTTCCCGGAGACGCAGGAGCTGGCGGAGGAGGCGGTCCGCTTCCAGCGTGATCCGGAGGGCGTGGTCGGCTCCGGGACTGACCCAAATTTGGCATGGACCTTCCCGGAGCTTATGATCGCCGCCGAGGCTCGTCTGCAAGCCTTGGGCAGGCAGAAGGCACGGCTCTCCGAGGCCGGCACAACGATGACGGCGGCCCTTTGGCCGGGCTCCGATGTGCCGACCAACTTCTCACGGCTTGCGCGGTGGCTTGAGGCGGGGCCGGATTGGCTCCATGCCTGCGCCTTTCTGATACGTCTCTAACGTATCTATAATTTTTGATTGTTCCATGCTATTATTTATGATGTTTTGGATGTTTAATGGGCTTTGTTATACACCTTTATATTATTTTTGGGACTAACCTACTAACCCAAAGGCCCAGTCCAGATTGCTGTTTTTTGCCTATTTCAGGGTTTTACAGAAAAGGAATATCAAACAGAGTCCAAATGGAATGAAACCTTCGGGGAGATATTTTTGGAGAAAATCACGCACGGGAGACTTGAGAACCACAGAGTTGGGCACACGTGGTGCCCCCTGCCTCGTGGGCCCCACGTTTGGCCCCCGGTGCCCTCCTTCCTCCTATATATACCTACGTACCCCAAAACTATCAGAACAACAGAGAAAACCCTAGTTCCACCGCCGCAACCTTCTGTTCATGTGAGATCCCATCTTGGGGCCTGTTCCGGAGCTCCGCCGGAGTGGGGGGGTATACCACGGAGTGCTTCTACATCATCATCATCGCCTCACCATGAGTTGTGAGTAGTTTACCACAGACCTTCGGGTCCATAGCTAATATGTAGATGGCTTCTTCTCTCTCTTTGGATCTCAATACAAAGTTCTCCTCGGTCTTCGAGGCGATCTATTCGATGTAATTTCTTTTTGTGCAGTGTTTGTCGAGATCCGATGAATTGTGGGTTTATGATCAAGATTATCTATGAGAAATATTTGGTTCTTCTCTGAACTCTTTATGTATGATTATAATATCCTTGCAAGTCTCTTCGAATTATTGGTTTGGTTTGGCCTACTAGATCTATAGTTCTTGCAATGGGAGAAGTGCTTGGCTTTGGGTTCAATCTTGCGGTGTCCTTTCCCAGTGACAGTAGGGGCAGCAAGGCACGTATTTTA
>LR738713.1:77045926-77093462 GCA_902687465.1 Secale cereale
ATATACATATATATATATATACATACATATATATATATGTATATATGAGTTTATGTCCTCTACAGCATTCACTTATTGCTATTTCTTCAAGCTGTTTTTCCTGCTAAGTGAATGTGATCGGACCCATCCCCCTCAATGCTAAACTCAACCCATTCTATTCACGAATTCTTCATGTGCGTTCTATTTGAAACTCGTTCAAAATCTTCACTGCGTCCTTTTCAGCTGAAGAATTTGCGAACGCAACGTTCAAACTTATCTTATCCAAAAAATTTGGTTTTGCCGCTCAAATCGTTCCGCATCCCACGATAATACTTATCTATTAACTCATGATCTCACGCGATCTCCACTTCTCTGTACGTAGGTGACACATGCCGAGCGAATGAGAAGGGTTAGGGGCATGTTCATCCAAATTCTTCGGGCGAACGGTTATTCATCTCCGCTATAAATACCCCCCCTCCCCTTCCTCATTTCACTTTTACTCCGCTCGACCTCTGCTCTCGCTCGAGCTTCTCAAACCCTAGCGCCTCCGCTACTTCATCCTCGCCGGTGAGAAAGAGCTTCACTGCCTCGACCTTGTCGTCATCGTACTCGCGCCGATCGCGGATTTCTTCACTCTGCCGCCGCCGTAGCTGTCTTCCTCAGCCAAGTTAGGGCGTGGATGATCTGCACTGATGAACTTCACTTCCACACCTCATAGTTCGTCGTGTTCTTTGTCCAGGATAATTAAAAGTTACTTTTACTGCCCTCTTTGATTCCAATGTTTTTTACAAAATCCTCAAAGGTGTTTTTCTTCTAATCTTCACACACGAAACACCTCACATGTCATCTGTTCTTGATTCAATTTCTCTAAGCTATGTTTTTCTTCAAGATTCCTTAATTGAGTGGATTTTCAATCTATACAACTCTGGAACCTAAGTCAAAGAACGCTTAGTGAAATTCTTCAAGACTCATCTGGTCAATGTCCTCAAACTTGTTCTTTCTACAAAACCTTCTAAGAACGCATATGACCTCTCCAAATTCCTCGCAACTATACTCTGTTGACAGGTACACATGTCTGCTGCTGAATCTCTAGGTTCTCATCAACTTAACTCATTTGCAGCGTTCCTCGAAGAAAAATTGCATGCTTCTTCACAGAGTTCAATTGTTCAAATTACTCGTCTGAAGAAAATGGATGATGGAAAGAAGCCACAAAAGGGAGGAAAGAGGTCTGAGGTCAACACTGCTTTTGAAATCCCTGAAGACATATATGCTGACTACTGCACTCCTGATGAGGGAAAGTACGGAAAAGAGGACAAGAATCAGCACAAGGTGCACATACAGAGAATGGAGAGGAGATGGGCAAGAGAGTGGAGGGAGTACATGTATGTAACTCCCAAGTACATGAAGAAATTCGCACTGAATCCTCCATGCCCAAGACCTCCATTGGCACATGGCCAAGTTGCTGATCCCACTAGCCTCAAGCGCGGTGAGGATTATCCTGATGAATGGGCCAAGCACCAGGCCAAGTTGGCCAAACAAGCAAAACAAGCAGTGAGGAAGTTCAATGAAGACTCTGCTGCTGCTGCTGCTGCCACTGTTGAGGCCTCTGCTGGCAAGCCAAAGAAAGCCATGGCAACGAAGCCTGCTCATAGCCAAGTTCTTCATCTTCAATGCCCTCACGGCCAAGTTCCTCAGCAATGCCCTCATGGCCAGATTCTTTAATTACCTCATGGCCAACTCCTCAAACTGCTCCTGCTCCTCCAAAGTCCTCAGCTCCTCCGCCAAAGTCTTCAGATGCTCCGACAAAATCATCTGCACCAGTGCATCTCGCCACATGACAAAGGACAACGGGCATATCTATTGCCTCAGGAGCCTCTGCAAGTTCCTCAACTGCTTCAAGTTCCTCAGCTGGCCCCTCTCTGCCGAAGAAAAAGACCACTGCTGGACGAGGCTCTCGCCCAAGTCCTCACAAGAAGCAAGTCCTTTCCAAGTGCCGTCTGATGATGACGAAGCTGATGATGAAGAACTAGTTGAAATCATTAGAGATATGAAACAAAGGGCCGCTAGAGCCAAAGGAAGCACTGTGCCACTGCTTTTGGATCCAAAAGTTATCCTCGACTTCATTGATCTCTGGCATAAGGATCCCAACACTCCTATGCCTGACTTCAATTTGACTCCTGGCCAGAGTCACATGCTGACCGCCTTCATAGACGAAGAAAAATGGAAATTTGAGAAGGCCAGGCAGACGAAGAAAGCACAGTACAAGAAGGAGAGCTACCTAAAGAAAAATGTTGTCAACATGACAATTGATGAACTTGTGAAGCTTCAGGCTGAAATCAAAACCCTCAGTGATGAATTTGATGCATACCGTGCAGACTGGATGGGCGCCAAAGTCAGATTTGTGAATTTGACAAAAGGATTTTCTTCAAGTGTTGCTCGTCCAACGCACATTGAAATTCCTCAGACTGAAGGATCTGCTCAATCTATTGAAGAACATGCCAGCATCGCTGAAGAACATCAGGCTGCTGAAGAAAATGAAAATACCATGGCTGATGACTGCATTCCGGCCGCTGAAGAAATTGCCAGGGCAACCTCTAATGTTGCACCTGAAGAAATTGTCAGGACAGCTGAAGCTCCAAAGGTTGTGCCTGAAGAACATGAAGAAGTCAGGGCAACTGCAACAGTTGTGCCTGAAGAAGTTCAACCAACTTCCTCTGCTCCTCCTGCGCCTACTCTAACTCCGATCCTTCCATCTGCATCAGATGTGAAGAAGACCAAGGCTGCAGAGCGTGCAGCTGTGAAGAAAAGGAAGGCATCAACTTCATCAGATTCTTCAGCTCCAAAGAAGATGAAGACATTGACAAGCTCAGTTGACAACCCAATTGATGTTGTTCCTATTTCATCCATGCCATCAAAGGGCCTTGTTCCGTCCAATGAATAATATGTGATTCCAAGTGAATCAGGAGAAGACATTCCCTCTGCTGCTTCCTCAGAGCAGATGGATGAAGAAATTAAAGTGGATGCAATCCCTTCAACCCCAATCATCTCATCGCCTATGCCTCAGTTCACTGCTGAAGAGGCCGGCGTTGACGAATTGGATGAACAAGACTGTGACGTGGACATTGGGAGCGCTACTCCATTGATGAATGAAGAATTTTTGGATAGTCAGCATCCCAACTCCCCTTTGTTCTTGCCGCTGCAACAAATTCCTCAGTCCCCAGCATGTACTGTTCCATTGGGCTCTGAAGTAACTCAACCCACTCCATCTGTCCATGAAGACATTCCAGCCCCTAGCGCTGAAGAAATAGCTGCTGCTGAATCCATGAAGACACATACTGCCACTAAAAAGGAACTAGAAATTCCTTAGCCTGAAGATACTGAGATTGCGATTCCTGAGGTTGTGATGCAACTGACTGACACTCCTCAACCCAAGCCAAAGGATCCTTTCTCACGAAAGCAAACTTTCAAGAAGGCCGATTTCTTCCACAAGCACATATTCTTAACTGACTACAACCCCTATGACTCTGCTCGCATTAGGAAGAGGCGTTTCTGGACTGCCAGCCAGGAAAATTTCTATTCCTCGGTGCTGTTCAACAAAGACAAAGTCTTCGATCATGAGCACATTCCTCACGTGGATAAGGAATCTTTGCCGTGCTTCGTACCAGTTACCAGTCCTCAGTGTTCTTCACGATGCTGGAATGTTAGGTTTCTGCACTGACATTTGTGATTGGAATGAAGAACTCATTCTTCAATTCTATGCAACGCTGCACATCACCGGAAACTCTGAAGATGTGAATTCATGGGTGCTGGACTAGATGACCGAAAATACTCACTACAAGGCACCAGCTACTGAATTACTTCAAGCTATGACTCTCAGTCCTCCCACTGAAGCTGCTCGTTGCATGTACGAAGAAACTGGACTTACAGATCACTATATGCAAGTGTTGATGAAGCCATTGAAGCCAGGTCAAGCCCCAAGGACCAAATTCCTCGTGAAGGAATTGCTATTTTTGCCTCGGACTGTCTATCGCATTCTGACAAAGACATTGAGTCCTATCAAGGGCCACGACTCAAATGATGAAGAAGTCATTGGCATCATGAAGAATCTGCTATTCAACATCATCCATGGCGTCCCCGTCAACTTCCATGATTTCTTCATGAGGACTATGGCAAATGTTGCACTGTCCCCTTTCAACATGAAGCCTTATGCTCTGTGGATTATGAGATTCATCAGGACAAGGTCTTCAGTAAACTACAAAGCTGATACACTGAATCATTGGAGCTACTTGCCCCCGATTGAAGTCCTCAAACGGACCTATTCCTCAGCTGATGACAAGGGCAAGGCTTCTGCTGTTATTGATGAAGGCATTCGTCCATTGGATGGTCAATTTCGCAAAGCTGCATCCTACTCCACCAATGATGACTCTACCACCCATGACTCTGCCACCAACGCTCCCAAGCAAAATCCTCAAGGCACAACTCCCAGGGTGATGATTGATCGTGAGATTCTCCTCGGTCTTCACTAGAAGGTTGATCGCAATCACAAGTGGGTCAAGCGTCAGTTTGGTTCAATTCTTCATAACATGACTTCTACACACAATGCAGTGAAGAAAAACCATTACTACCTCCATGAAACCCTCAACCGCACCTGGGCTGTTCTGTCTCACCTTTACGACGAAGAAGATCTGAAGAAAATGGGTCTCAAGGATGACTTTGACTGGTCTGCTCCTCCACTGAAGAAATACAAGAAGGTCAAGGTTCCTCCCTTTGTGGCCAGCTCCTATTCTTCATCGCACGATACTGACGAGTATGAAGACTTGGACGACACTGCGGCAGGCCCTACATCAACCATCGACCCCAACAACGCTGGTGCTCCTTCATCATCTTGTGATTCTTTAGGGGCGTTAGTCCTCAGTTTCGATCCTTTTGGTCATTCAATGACAAAGGGGGAGAAATTTGAGTTAGTCTTAAAGCGGGTCTATTTATATGGGCATTTTTTTTGCTAAGTTACAACTCTCGTTCTTCTGATGACTTTGCTGGATTGAGTTGTAAACTTAAACTCTATGGTGACCTGATACTTTTGTTGTGGTTTTCTGCATGCTTATTCCTCATTAATGTTTATGCACGCATGCTGAATTACATCAGTCACCGTATTTCATCATGCATTTCAAATTCTTCATAATATATGTCAAATGCGTGTATGAATTACAAGATATAGGGGGGGATCTCCATGATTCTACTCTTCAAGTGTGCATTGCTTCAAAAGCAAATTCCTCACTATGCACATCTTCAGGGGGAGTTCTTCTATATCTAGCAATCAAATTCCTCAATATCAGTATTTACACTTCATATGTTTATCCCCCTTGAAAACTTAACCTATATTGTCATCAATCACCAAAAAGGGGGAGATTGTAAGTGCATCTAGTGCCCCTTAGTGATTTTGGTGTATTGAACACTTATAAGTTAAGGGACTAATGTGTTTATGATTGTACACAGGTCTATAAGTCTATGAGGAGTTTGATATTTATAGAGAAAGTCGACCCCTAAAAATGAAGTTCTTCGACTAAAGACTTTGGATTTCTGAAGACTTTCTGAAGACTTTGAAAGTGAAGAAATTGGTGTGACCTTGAAGACTTGGTAATCATGTGAGGAACATGAAGCGTGAAGACTTTTGTTTTCATAGTTTCTTTTTCTCTTTCTTGAGTCATAGGAAACACCGTACTGTTAAAGGCAGTCGAGGAAATACTAAGGAAAAATTTCCATTTGATGCTCAATTCAAAATCCTACACCTACCAATCCCTTCGAGTGAAGCCATTGGAAATCTCATACAGTTCAGTCGTATTCTTCAGTGACAGAGACGAAGTTCTTCTGGTCTCTGAGGAATTTGTTTTGACTGGGGAGTTAGGAATTCACTAGTGCGGATTTCCTACAAATGAGGAACATGATAGCCCTGAGGAATTTGATACTCAAATTTCCGACCGTTGCTGTGCTACGCGCCAGCTGTCCCAAAATATCTACCAACCTAATGGTCATATCATTAAGGGCATTTATGTCTTATCATGTCGGGCTGCTCCCTAGGCTATAAATAGCCGCCCCCTACAACCACTAGCTGGTCGGCTGCTCCGAGAGAAACTGACACTTGTCATAAGAGCAACCCATCCTCCGAGGACTTTGAGTGAAAATCATCAAGTGAGGAAAAATCCAAACACCTACAAACCGAAAAGTGATTGAGCATCACTGAAGAGATTGATCCTGAGTGGATCCGCCGCTTCTTACCTTTGAAGATTGTGCTTCTTCCAGACGGTTAGGCGTCATGGTCTAGAGCATCCAAGAGGAATTGTGGATCGCCGAGTGACCGTGTTTGTGAAGGTTCGGAAGTCACATGTGAAGACTTACCACGAGTGATTGGGCAAGGTATGTTTGACCTTAGCTCAAGTGGAATACGGTGAGGACTTGGTGTCTTGGACTGTGAGTCCAGGACTGGGTGTCCGGGACTGTGTGTCCTCAGGTTTAAATACCTAGCCGCCCTAACCAGATGTACAACTGAGACAGTAGTTGGAACTGGTCTAACAAATCATTGTCTTCACCAAGCTTACTGGTTCTATTTCCTCAACTCTTTCAGTTCCTCATATCTGTGTTATGTGCTTGTTCATATCTGTTTTAAGACTTTGACTGAAGACTTTCTCAATTTCCTCAGTTCAATTTCTTCACTCTGTTTGTCTTCATCCTGTGTTATCCTGTGTTTACGCTTTCTGTACTATGTGCTTGTCTTCATTTCATCATGATGACCATGCTTGTGTTCTGTTATGTTTACTTCTGAGTACTTATTCCGCTGCAAGTAGTTCTTCGCTAAGGAATTTCCTCACCCGCAAATTCCTCAGTGAAGAATTCATAAAAATCGCCTATTCACCCCCCCCCCTCCAGCCGGTATAACGCACTTTCATTCGACCAGGTGGGTCCCGACTGTCAGGACTTCCTTGCGTGGGAAGATGTAGCTGGTGGGTCCCAGCAGTTAGGGGGGCGAATCGTTTTTTTTTCGGACGCACTTCCTTGTATGCGAAGATGTAGCTGCTAGGTCCCAGCAGTCAGGGGAAAACGTTTATTTCGCAAAATACGGTGGCCCGTCCGGTGGGTCCCCGCTGTCAGGTGGAGGAATAATTATTTTGCGCGTAATAAGGAGGCACTTCCTTGCTGCGGCCGTCGACCCAGCTGTCAGCCTCTCCACGTACATTACTCTTCCGATGGAAGTCGTTCCTTGACAACGTTGACCACGCCGTGCCGAGAGCACCAGGGCGGTGGACGACGGCGAGGCCTAGGAAGGGGATGACACGGAGCCGGGGAAGACGTGGCAGTGGAATCCCGTGCGGAGATGAGTACGAGGGTTCATTGGTTCGGCTGCAGTGTGAGGCTGCTATCGCTGCAGGGCCTGGCCAGCGGTGGGAATAGTAGGGGGCGGTGAGGCCTCCGCGGCAGCACAGCCGGCCACGGGAGGCAGGAGCATGCGGCACAATCAGCGCTAGTTTGCGCGGCTGGAGCAAGAAGACCAGAGGTTGAAGAAGCACTACGGCCGTTGGATGGACATCGTACGGTCAATGGAGCTAGAATCGTGCATATTGACTAAGTTGACAAAGCCCTCCGTCCCCGTCAACTTTGTAGGCCCACAACTCAGCCTCCCACTATACTGGGTCCTAGCTAGCAGGGGGAGTATTCGTTATTTTGTGCGTAATAAGGAGGCACTTCCGTTGGGTCCGAGCTGACAGCGGGGGGAACATTTTTTCAAGAAATACGGTGGCCCGTCCGATGGGTCCCAGCAGTCAGGGGGGAAACGTTTTTTTTCGCCACATACGGTGGCCCTTCCGGTGGGTCCCTGATGTCAGGTGGAGGATAATTATTTTCCGCGTAATAAGGAGGCACTTCCTTGCGGCTGCCGTGGACCCAACTGTCAGCCTCTCCACGTACAGTTCTCTTCCAATGGAAGTCGTTCACTGACCACGTTGGCCACACTGCGCCGAGAGCACCAGGGCGGTGGACGACGGCGAGGCCTAGGAAGGGGAGGACGCGGAGCCGGGGAAGACGTTGCAGTGGAAGCTCGCGCGGAGAGGAGTACGAGGGTTCACTGGTTCGGCTCCAGTGTGAGGCTGCCATCGCCGCAGGGCCTGGCCTGCGGTGGGAATAGTAGGGGGCGGTGAGGCCTCCGCGGCATCGTAGCCGGCCACGGGAGGCAGGAGCATGAGGCACGACCGACGCTGCTTTGGGCGGCTGGAGCAAGAAGACCAGAGGTTGAAGAAGCACTACGGCCATTGGATGGATATCATACGGTCAATGGAGCTAGAATCGTGCATATTGACTAAGTTGACAAAGCCCTCTGTCCCCGTAAACTTAGTAGGCCCACAAGTCAGCCTCCCACTATACTGGGTCCCAGCTAGTAGGGGGAGTATTCATTTTTTTTGTGCGTAATAAGGAGGCACTTCCGGTGGGTCCGAGCTGACAGCGGAGGGAACGTTTTTTTCGCGAAATATGGTGGCCCGTCTGGTGGGTCCTAGCAATCAGGGGAAACATTTTTTCGCCAAATACGGTGGCCCGTCTAGTGGGTCCCCGCTGTCAGGTGGAGGAATAATTATTTTCCGCGTAATAAGGACGCACTTCCTTGTGGCTGCCGTGGACCCAGCTGTCAACCTCTCCACATACAGTACTCTTCCTATAGAAGTTGTTACTTGATCACGTCGCGCTGAGAGCACCAGGGCGGTGGAGGACGGCGAGGCCTAGGAAGGGAACAACACGGAGGCAGGGAAGACTCGACAATTGTTTCCCATGCGAAGGGGAGTACGACTGTATGAGGGTTTACTGGTTCGTCTGCCCTCGCCGGAGAATAACAGCAGGTGTGGGTGAGTAGAGTGATGGCTAGACCCGCGATGGGAGTACGGTGGGGCGGTGAGGCCTGCGTGGCAGCAAAGTCGGCCGCAGGGAGAAGGGACCAGGCAGTCCCGCCGGCGCTTGCTTGAGCGGCTGGAGCAGGAAGAGCAAAGATTGAAGAAGCACGACGGCCATTGGATGGACATCCAACAGTCACTACTTGTGTGTCAACCTTTTTTTAGGAAGGCCTCAGATCTGTGGAAAACATCATACACCCCATCTGCCATTATTTCTAATAATTTACAGCCCATTTGCTAATTCTAAAGGTTTTTTTGGAGCCCATATTCTTTTTGTTAGCATTACAGCCCATATTGTGGCCACGGTTAGAAAATTATATGAAATTTTGCATATTTCGGTGTAATCCGAACTGTTTTTAATCCCGAAATTTTGCGTCACATTCAAACTGATTTAGAAAATAAATGTATATCAATATAAAATCCAACAAATTGTCCACGCAAAAAAATCAATGCAATTTAAAATCTTGAAATAAAAAAGATATTTGAAACTAATTGCCGGTTTGATGTGTTTTAAAAATGTACATCCCATTTCTCATTACTGATAGGCCATTTTCTCGGCCAGCCGAATAAATCTCTCCTCGTCTTGAAAGATTTGCAGCCCAACATGCCTGACAAATCTACTTACTTGGCAAATCACAAAAAAACTGGTCTGCGGCCGTGGACCCAGCTATCAGCCTCTCCACGTACAATACTCTTCCGATGGAAGTCGGTCGTTGACCACATTGACCACGCCGCGCCGAGAGCACCAAGGCGGTGGACGACGGCAAGGCCTAGGAAGGGGACGATGCGGAGCTGGGGAAGACGTGGCAGTGGATGCCCACGCGGAGAGGAGTACGAGGGTTCATTGGTTCGGCTGCGGTGTGAGGCTGCTATCTCCGCAGAATAATAGGGGGTGTGGGTGAGTAGAGGGATGCATTGGCCAGCGGTGGGAGTAGTAGGGGCAGTGAGGCCTCCGTGGAATCACAGCCGGTCACGAGAGGCAGGAGCACGCGGCACGACCGGCGCTGGTTTGGGCGGCTGGAGCAAGAAGACCAGAGGTTGAAGAAGCAGTACTGCCGTCGGATGAACATCGTACGGTAACTAGAGCTAGAATCGTTCATATTGACTAAGTTGACAAAGCCCTCCGTCCCCGCCAACTTGGTACGGCCACAAGTCAGCCTCCCACGATGCTGGGTTCTAGCTGGCAGGGGGAGTATTCATTTTTTTTGTGCGTAACAAGGAGGCACTTCCTTGCGTGCGAAGATAGCTGGTGGGTCCGACCTGTCAGCGGGGGGCACGTTTTTTTCATGAAATATAGATCCCCTCCCGGTGGGTCCCAGATGTCAGGTGGAGGAATCAAATACTTGAGAAGCCATACAGAACAAGCTAGTGTACCAGTAAAGAGACGTTGCTGCGTTTTAGAAAAAAGAGAGATGTGCTCCTGTAGCTGGTTCGAATCCAAACCTAGACTATGACTATATATGGTGCTATGCTACTCTGCAAGTAATGAAACTGACATATCCAACGTTCACTTCTCCTCTTCTCTACTTAATCTGCCTAGCATCAGAAGCTCTGGCCGCAACAACCATGTCCACTGGCTACTCGTCCACCTGCTCTTCAGCGGGCAACAACCAAATATGCGCCAAGTCGCCACCCGTACCATCGCCTATGGGTCTCATCACACCCCCGCCGACACGCGCACCGCACCCAGTTGCTCATCGCAACCCGCTGCTGTTGGCGTGGTGCCACTGCTGCGAATCACGTAGAGTCATACGTCGCGTCTCAACCACAATCCTCAACCCTGGCCGAGTCTTCTCCAAATGCCTGAATCATGGGGTAATAATATGTTTAATTGTTGTTATCCTGCTTTCAGTTGCTGATTTTTTTAATAGTTTGGTTGATGATCTTCTAATTTGATTCACGCAGAAAAGGGAAGATTCGTGTGATTTGTAATTCTGGGAAGTTGCTGATGTGGGGGAGTGCAACTACGCTGATTATTTGGTTAGCCGAGGAATCCCAATACCAGCAGGTTGGGGTGTTGGACAAGTAACTAAAGGAACAACAGAAGAGGAAGATGCAGAGCAGAAGGTTAAAGATGCAGTTCCTCTGATCATGGCCAAGCAACAGCTGCTGAATGGCCTTGACAACAATGTGGAGATGAAAGAGCTTGTGAAGATAATGGGCAAAATCGATGTGCTCTGTAGGATGATTGTCTCTTTATTTGCAGTGTATGTAGCACTCGTGATGTATTCAGTGGCTATGACATGAGCACTTTGCTGAAACTAGTAATGAATGAAACATGTGTAGCAGGCTGGGCGTAGTTTTGTGAACATCTAATGATTTCTATTAACGAAAATCAGGACGTATCCCGTTTTGCTCACAAATAAATAAGTAAAAGAGGCCCTGTCGAGTCAGCTTTGTTCTCATTCGAAGACGTCGAGCAAATTGCAGTCCAACATCAAACTATGTCATCAAATTCAAGTTTCACAGCCAAATATGAGTACAACTAAACAACAATGTCATCATGTTTTAGTTGTCATACAATCACCAAACACAAATCAGCAAACATAACAAGTAATGTTCTCACAGGAAAATACTAAACAACATGTTCATCAGGTTTCAGTTGTCATAGCAAACACAATTTCACATAGTAGATAAAAAACGTCTTCTGACAGGCAAATACGACAAAAGCAATGTAATCATCATCCGCAGCAGCAACGTCAACATCTTCGCCATGTGTATCAGTCTCAATCGTAATTCCCCACGATGTCATCTTCTTCTTCGTCCTCAACGTCCTCGAACGTTGGCTTCTTCTTGATCAACTCTTGTATGTCCACATCACGACAGGCATTCTTTTCGTCGGCGTCATTGACGTGATGGTTCTCAAAGATATTAGGAACATCCGTGTTATCTTGTACATCAGGAGCAGTGTAAGCATCATCTTGTTGTGCAATTTCATTAAACGAATTCCTCCGCTCAAACCTTTGCAATACTCTCCAGTCGTCGCTACGTGCAAATGTGTCTTCCAGGAAAAATATTTGTGTTGCTTGATTTGCCAAAATAAAAGGCTCGTTGGTCTAGTACACCGCCTTGACATTGATGGATTTGAAATACTCATTAGCTCTGGGTTTTGCGATCTTGGAAAACAGGTTATACCAACTACAGCACAACAGAACCACACACCGATGATCCTCAAAACGGGAGATATACTGCAACTGAAAAATGTCTGTTATGTTAGAATGCATTTTGGTTGTCTCTTTGTCATACCTATCCGTGCTCATGATGGCACTGTTTTGTGTCTTCATGCCTTCGTCTCGTGCAAGGGTGTTCTAGCGCACATCTCAAAAAATGCAAGATTCATGATGTCTTACCCGAGTATCGGGACCCATTGCTAGTGAGTAAAGGGCATCATCAACTGCCTGCCCATGCTACCGCATCTTCTTAACCTATGGTTAGAAAATAGACAAGTTGATCATCTTATGTACTAAATACATTAAAAAAAACTTATAGTGCAATTCAAAAGCTTACATGGCTCTTGAACCATTTCGCAAATCCTGCCATAACCGGTTTGTCAATGTTTCTTGGATTTTGCGGCAGTAACTCCTTTTTGTCGATGCTGCACAACATAGTGATCACGTCAAACATCTAAACATATAAGAATGTGCTGCAAGTTTACATTGTCTTGAATATAGACTTTTGTCTTGAATCTTTCAAATCTGAACATTCATCCCACAATTAAGAGAATTACATTGAAAAACTATATTGGTTAGCATTCCACATCAAAAATTCTTTCTTTATCATTTACCTACTCGAGGACGAGCAGGAATTAAGCTTGGGGATGCTTAATACGTCTCCAACGTATCTCTAATTTTTTATTGTTCCATGCTATTATTTATGAAGTCTTGGATGTTTAATGGGCTTTATCATTCACTTTTATATCATTTTTGGGACTAACCTACTAACCCAAAGGCCCAGTCCAGATTGTTGTTTTTTTGCCTATTTCAGGGTTTTGCAGAAAAGGAATATCAAACGGAGTCCAAACGGAATGAAACCTTCGCGAGAGATATTTTTGGAGGAAATCACGCACGAAAGACTTCGGGGCCAAGCCAGGGGACAGAGGGGCCACCCTCGACGGTGGGGGCGTGCCCCTCTTCCTAGGGCGCGCCCCCCTGCCTCGAGGGCAGCCCGTGTGGCCCCCGGTGCCCCCCTTCTTCCTATATATACTTACGTACCCCAGAAACTCTAAACGCAGAGAGAAAACCCTAATTCCACCGCCGTAGCTGCTGTTCTCGTTGAGATCCCATCTTGGAGCCTGTTCCGGGAGGGGGATCCAACACGGAGGCCTTCATCATAATCATCATCATCGCCCTCACCATGAGTTGTGAGTAGTTTACCTTAGACCTTCGGGTCCATAGCTAGTATCTAGACGGCTTCTTCTCTCTCTTCGGATCTCAATACAAAGTTCTCCTCGGTCTTCGAGGAGATCTATTCGATGTAATCTCTTTTTGCGGTGTGTTTGTCGAGATCCGATGAATTGTGAGTTTATGATCAAGGTTATCTATGAAAGATATTTGGTTCTTCTCTAAACTTTTTATGTGTGCTCATAATATCCTTGCAAGTCTCTTCGAATTAATGGTTTGGTTTGGCCTACTAGATCTATAGTTCTTGCAATGGGAGAAGTGCTTGGCTTTGGGTTCAATCTTGCGGTGTCCTTTCCTAGTGTCAGTAGGGGCAGAAAGGCACGTATTGTATTGTTGCCATCGAGGATAAAAAAGATGGGGTTTATATCATATTGCTTGAGTTTATCCCTCTACATCATGTCATCTTGCTTAAGGCGTTACTCTGTTCGTATGAACTCAATACACTAGATGCATGCTGGATAGTGGTCGATGTGTGGAGTAATAGTAGTAGATGCAGAATCGTTTCGGTCTACTTGTGTCGGACGTGATGCCTATATACAATGATCATGCCTAGATAGTCTCATAATTATTCGCTTTTCTATCAATTTCTCGACAGTAATTTGTTTACCCGCCGTAGAATATCGCTATCACGAGAGAAGCCACTAGAGAAAACAATGGCCCCCGGGTCTATCTTTATCATATTACTTTCCCGTCAATTTCTGCTGCCGTTGTTTATTTGCTTTTCTTTGTTTTCTGTTTCTATACCAAAAATACCAAAAATATAATTATCATATATATCAGATCTCACTATCGTAAGTGACCGTAAAGGGATTGACATCCCCTTATCGCGTTGGCTGCAAAGTTCTTATTTGTTTGTGCAGGTGCGAGGGACTGGCGCGTGGTCTCCTACTGGATTGATACCTTGGTTCTCAAAAACTGAGGGAAATACTTACGCTACTGTGCTGCATCTCCCTTTCTTCTTCTAGGGAATACAATGCAAGCTCAAGAGGTAGCAAGAAGAATTTTTGGCGCCATTGCCGGGGAGGCTTACGCAAAAGTCATATACCAAGTACCTATCACAAACCCTTATCCTTCGCATTACATTTATTTGCCTCTCGTTTTCCTGTCCCCCGCTTCACCTTTGCCGTTTTATTCGCCCTTCTTCCGCCGTGTGTTTTTCGTTCGCTTGCTTCTTGTTTGCTTGTGTGTTGCTTGCTTGCCATCGTGTCTGAGATGGGGGACAATGTTATCGAGGAGGGTAGCAATGCCGAGGGCAACATTCATGTTGACCCCCCGGACGAAGCCACCACTTTACATGTTAGGAAGTTCCGGGTTGGTAGTGGCAATATTATTGGAAAAGGGGTTCTTCAAGACTTCTTTACTTGTGCCGGTGCTTTGCCCACTATGGGTGGCTCTATTCTTCACAGAACTAGTAGCCTTGCAGATGATGTATCTATGCTCATAGTAGAAATTTAAAGGCAATTTATCCATATGCATCCTTGTATTCAGAGAGTATTTTTGGAGTTCTCCAATATTTAGCATTCTTCCGTTAAGCATGCAGCTACTATCTTTTTGGCTCACGAATTTAGATATATCATGAAAGAGGCCAGCGAAATTTTTGATCATTATGGAGTAGATGCCGGTCGACCTCCTATAGAGGCTATCTTGTTCAATCAAGAAGACCTTATGCGTTTGCGATCTCCTGATCATGTTGCTTTTAAAGAAAACCTTAGAAAAAAGGTTCCTGTTGAGATCTTGATTGATAGAATTTCTGAGATAAACGATGACTTTGCTGTTCAAAATAATGGGTTAGGCTTCTTCCTTGAACGAAGGCTTATGGACTTCTGCCAAAAGAATGCCTATAATGATGAATTGGTCATCCACTACAAAGGGCCAAAGGAGGAACCTGTTCCTCCCGATATTGATTAGGGGATTTTTGTCCCATTAAATTTAGCCATTTTGATTACTTTCGCTTGCCACAAAGGAAGCTTGCTGCTGAACGTAGGGAATATGAGATGAGCTTTCGCGATATATCGTACCACTATGGCAATACCTAGATCTATCTTGTATCGTGCCTAGCTAGGGGCGTAAAACGATAGCGCTTGTTGGGAGGCAACCCAATTTTATGTTTTTTTGATTTTGTTGCTGTTAGGGAATAAATATTGCATCTAGCCTCTGATTAGATGTGGTTTCATGTTTTGTTTAGTGTTTGTGCCAAGTAGAACCTTTGGTAAGACTTGTGTGAAGTTTATTTGATCTTGCTGTAAAAAACAGAATCATTAGCGCTCGCTAAAGTAGACTTCAGATTTTACTGGAGCGTCCTTTTTAGTTGATTCTTTTTGCTCCTGATTGGTAGCCAAATTGCGAAAATTTACCAGTTTAGTTTGAATTTTTTGGAGTTCCAGAAGTAGGAGAACCCAGCAGATTACTACAGACTGTTCTGTTTTTGACAGATTCTGTTTTTCGTATGTTGTTTGCTTATTTCGATGCATCTATGAATAATATTAGAGGATATGAACCATATAGAACTTGGAGTACACTAGGTTAAACACCAATATAAACAAAGAATGAATTCCTTGTTGTACCTTTGAGTGGTGGTTTGCTTTCTCTTACTAACGGAGCTCACGAGAATTTTTGTCTAAGTTTTGTGTTGTGAAGTTTTCAAGTTTTGAGTATTCCTTTGATGGACTATGGAACAAGGAGTAGCAAAGGCCTAAGCTTGGGGATGCCCATGGAACCCCAAGTAAATTCAAGATAATCAAAAGCCTAAGCTTGGGGATGCCTCGGGAAGGCATCCCCTCTTTCGTCTTCATCCATCGGTAACTATACTTGGAGCTAATGCTATGTGGTTTGCTTCGAGCGTCTTGTATAATTTGAGTCTTTGCTTGTTAGTTTGCCACAATCATCCTTGCTGGACACACCTATTTGAGAGAGTTAAATATGGCCTAGAAATTTTTAGAACACTCTATGTGCTTCACTTATATCTTTTGAGTTGAATAGTTTTTGCTCTAGTGCTTCACTTATATCTTTTAGAGCATGGTGGTGGTAATATTTTGTAGAAATTGTTGAACTCTCATGCTTCACTTAGATCTATTTTAGAGTCTATTAAAACAGCATGGTAAAGTGTTTAGGCTAAAGAAATTGTCTTCACATGATAAACATCCAATGTCAATGTAGTAAAAAAAATCACACTAAGTGCATTGAATAGAAAGAGATGTTCGATGCTTGATAATTGTTTTGAGACATGAGGATAGTGATATTGAGTCATGCTAGTGGAGTTATTATGAAATTGAGAAATACTTGTGTTAAGGTTAGTGATTCCCTTAGCATGCACGTATGGTGAACCGTTATGTGACTAAGTTAAAGCATGAGGTATTTGTCGAGTGTCAACCTTTGTGTGGAGGTCGGGGGCGCGCGATGGTTAACTCCTACCAACCTCCCCCCTAGGAGCATGCGTTGATTGCTTTGTTTTGATGACTCGTAGATTTTTGCAATAAGTATATGAGTTCTTATGACTAATGTTGAGTCCATGGATTATACACACTCTCACCCTTCCACCGTTGCTAGCCTCTCTTGTACCGCGCAACTTTCGCCGGTGCCATAAACCCACTATATATCCTTCCTCAAAATAGCCACCATATTGTTCCTCAAAACAGCCACCATACCTACCTATCATGGCATTTCCATAGCCATTCCGAGATATATTGCCATGCAACTTTCCACCGTTCCGTTTATATGACACGCATCATATTGTCATAATGCCATGCATGATCATGTAGTTGACATCGTATTTGTGGCAAAGCCACCATGCATATTTCTTATACATGTCACTCTTGTTTCATTGCACATACCAGTACACCACCGGAGGTATTCATATGGAGTCATACTTTGTTGTTGTAGTATTGAGTTGTAATATTGTGTTGTAATGAAAGGATGATCATCATTTTTAGAGCATTGTCCCATGGGAGGAAAGGCTGTATCTATAAAGCCCCTCCACGAAAAAAAAGAAAAAAAAAAGAGAAAGGCCAAATAAAAAAAAAGAAAGGCCTAAAAAAAGAGAAAAAAAGAGAAAAAAAAGAGAAGAAAAAGGGACAATTGCTACTATCTTTTTCCACACTTGTGCTTCAAAGTAGCACCATGTTCTTCTTTGTAGAGAGTCTCATGGTTAGTCACTTTCATATACTAGTGAGAATTTTCATTATAGAACTTGGCTTGTATATTCCAACGATGAGCTTCCTCAAATTCCCTAGGTCTTCGTGAGCAAGCAAGTTGGATGCACACCCACTAGTTTCTTTTGTTGAGCTTTTATTCATATTTAGCTCTAGTGCATCTGTTGCATGGCAATCCCTACTCACTCACATTGATATCTATTGATGGGCATCTCCATAGCCCATTGATATGCCTAGTCGATGTGAGACTATGTCCCTCTTTTTGTCTTCTCCACAACCACCTCTATTCCACCCATAGTGCTATGTCCATGGCTCACGCTCATGTATTGCATGAAAGGTGAAAGGTTTGAAAAGATAGAGCATGAAAACAAATGCTTGGCTGAAATCGGGGATGTGCATGATACGAATATTTAGTGTGACAATAAGGGAGCATAGCCAACACTATATGATTTTGTAGGGATAACTTTCTTTAGCCATAGTATTTTGAGAGGACATGATTGCTTTGTTAGTATTGCTTGAAGTATTGTTATTTCTTATGTCAATATAGACTTTTGTCTTGAATCTTTCAGATCTGAACATTCATGCCACAATTAAGAGAATTACATTGAGAAACTATATTGGTTAGTATTCCACATCAAAAATTCTTTCTTTATCATTTACCTACTCGAGGACGAACAGGAATTAAGCTTGGGGATGCTTGATACGTCTCCAATGTATCTATAATTTTTTATTGGTCCATGCTATTATTTATGAAGTCTTGGATGTTTAATGGGCTTTATCATTCACTTTTATATCATTTTTGGGACTAACCTACTAACCTAAAGGCCTAGTCCAGATTGCTGGTTTTTTTGCCTATTTCGGGGTTTTGCAGAAAAGGAATATCAAACGGAGTCCAAACGGAATGAAACTTTCGCGAGAGATATTTTTGGAGGAAATCACGCACGAAAGACTTCGGGGCCAAGGCAGGGGACAGAGGGGCCACCCTCAAGGGTGGGGGGCGCGCCCCCCTTCCCAGGGTGCGGCCCCCTGCCTCCAGGGCAGCCCATGTGGCCCCCGGTGCCCCCCTTCTTCCTATATATACCTACGTACCCCAGAAACTCCAGACGCAGAGAGAAAACACTAATTCCACCGCCGTAGCTGCTGTTCCCATGGAGATCCCATCTTGGAGCCTGATCCGGGAGGGGGATCCATCACGGAGGCCTTCATCATCATCATCATCATCGCCCTCACCATGAGTTGTGAGTAGTTTACCTTAGACCTTTGGGTCCATAGCTAGTATCTTGATGGCTTCTTCTCTCTCTTCGGATCTCAATACAAAGTTGTCCTCGGTCTTCGAGAAGATCTATTCAATGTAAGCTCTTTTTGCGGTGTGTTTGTCGAGATCCGATGAATTGTGAGTTTATGATCAAGGTTATCTATGAAAGATATTTGGTTCTTCTCTGAACTTTTTATGTGTGCTCATAATATCCTTGCAAGTCTCTTCGAATTATTGGTTTGGTTTGGCCTACTAGATCTATAGTTCTTGCAATGGGAGAAGTGCTTGGCTTTGGGTTCAATCTTGCGGTGTCCTTTCCCAGTGACAGTAGGGGCAGTAAGGCACATATTGTATTGTTGCCATCGAGGATAAAGAGATGGGGTTTTCATCATATTGCTTGAGTTTATCCCTCTACATCATGTCATCTTGCTTAAGGCGTTAGTCTGTTCGTATGAACTCAATACACTAGATGCATGCTGGATAGCGGTCGATGTGTGGAGTAATAGTAGTAGATGCTTAATCGTTTTGGTCTACTTGTCTCGGACGTGATGCCTATATACAATGATCATGCCTAGATAGTCTCATAATTATTCTCTTTTCTATCAATTGCTCGACAGTAATTTGTTTACCCGCCGTAGAATATCGCTATCACGAGAGAAGCCACTAGAGAAAACTATGGCCCCCGGGTCTATCTTTATCATATTACTTTCCCATCTATTTCTGCTGCCGTTGTTTATTTGCTTTTCTTTATTTTTTGTTTCTATACCAAAAATACCAAAAATATAATTATCATCTCTATCAGATCTCACTATCGTAAGTGACCGTAAAGGGATTGACAACCCCTGATCACGTTGGCTGCGAAGTTCTTATTTGTTTGTGCAGGTGCGAGGGACTGGCGCGTGGTCTCCTACTGGATTGATACCTTGGTTCTCAAAAACTAAGGGAAATACTTACGCTACTGTGCTGCATCTCCCTTTCCTCTTCGAGGGTATACAACGCAAGCTCAAGAGGTAGCATGCATCACATCAAGATTATGTCGTAGATCCAAATATTTCCAATACTCCAAGTCCCACAAAGTGGACCTGCAGGTAAAAAATAATCTCTCTTCTGCCCTGCCACACTTCCTTTTCCCACTATCATTATCAAAATGGTTTCCTGGTGTAATATGTCTGACCTTCTCTAATTCCACTTGCAACGCATCGGCGGTGAGCCGCTTTGGCGCATCACGATTTTCATGCTTTGCATTTAACACATGTCTTCTGCAACACACGAGCTGCGGAACAGGCCAAACAGAAACAAATAGCTGCCACCAAACAAGCAGAGACAACCCTAGTTGTTACAACACCTTCCACAGTACCACCAGTTGCACGATTTACTCGTTGGTCAACTCTGCTAGCAGCACGTTCCCAAGCTCCCTTGCCACCTGACACTACTTCCGAAGCACTCTTGACACAAGATGGGTTGGCAAGATCAGATGAACTTTGTGAGCTTCAACAACAAGAAGGTAGTTGCTGGAGTCAAGTTACAGTTGCATGCTTCTTTATATGTACTCTCATAGTCTGATGTACACTATAACTTCCTATGTTTGTTGTTGGACTAGCACCTAGGCGCAAGAGGAAACAAACATCAGGGATAATGCTCGATAGGTTAACTAAATCTAGAGGAGGAAGAATGGAGATCCGTTTTGAGGCAGGTTTTAAAAAGGCCACGTGATGCTACAGAGTCAGCCAAGTTGTCAGAGGCAGCGGTTGTTGTTAGGTGTCATGTACGTATCCTCCCAACATGGATTCAGTACAGGAATGAAAAAGACGAAACCCAGTTTAACACCTTCCTCGACTATTTATCTGTAATTATGGTTATGTATGGAAACTAGTAATATCGTCTTGCTCTGTCCAATACTTTCTAGGTTGCTGATAATGAGACTCCCATAATTTTCAACAGATGAGGTTCAAGTTGGATAGCCAAGATGATGCAACCAGACAAGCTTGCACCCATGTTTTCAAGTCTGCTCTGCGACAGTATCGGTATAACTTGAGGAAAACTCACTTTGAAGGCAAGGCTAACAGTGAACTTGCCCAAACATCTCCAGTGGAAAATATATCTGATGAAAACTGGAGAGGCCTCGTTAAACACTGGTCCGATCCAAAGTATCAGGTACATTATATATATGTGATCAGATCACATGTTGAAGTCCAATTTATGCATGTGCCACACAAATCTATCTTCTTGTATGTGAACTGTTCAAAGAACAAGGCCAACCGTACGAAAGTGCAATTCCAACAGACGACAGGATCTCGTAGCTATATTGCACACTGCGAGGCTCTTGTAATTAGCTGATGTTTCACTCTTTTTGCTGTACCATATTATCATATCTATATTGACTTGTTCCAAATGCAGAGGAAAGCCCGCAAGGACCAAAAAGTACCTGAACCAAATGATGTGGAAATCTTCAAGGACTGTCACACCAGCAAGAAGAAGGGCATGACTACACCAGTCAAAGCCGCTGTTGTAAGTCCTTAATCCTCATGCTTTTTAACTACTACTTACTCTGACTTGTGCCTTGAACTGCATGGTTTGCAGCCAATGTCTATTACTCTTTTCAATTTTATACACAATTGTCTTAGCATATCATTGCACCTTACAATGTTTAAAAGAGAGGAGTGATGTTCCTTTGATCTTGATCTGTAATCTAGTTCCGTGCTGGACTTTCCCACACAACGTTACAATTGCATGTCTGTCTGTTCTTAGTTGTTTTGTGATATGAATGATGTCATACTATGCTTACCGTATTATAAACTTCGTCTCTTTATCCTTAGCCCTCAATACAATGTGAAGAAATATACAATACATTAGCGATGGTACATGGTCATATGTTTGAAACCTAGTTTTATTATGTACTTTGCAATGAAATACAACTATTATTTTACATATGTTCACTAGAATAAGTTTTGTATATAGAACAAAGCTATTTTTTGGTTTTGCTGCCTCCTTAATATCTTCTGTTCTGGTACTACTAATGTAAAACCTCAACTTTTCAGCGAGCTATGGAAAAAAAGGTGGAACCGCCACCTTCTGAAGGTGGCGAGGCAACTATAACCACAATGTCAGCTCTTGCTGCAGTGGCTCAGTACCTGTCCACTAACAGTGCCAAAAAGCACGTTCCTGCGTAATACTGGCTTGGTTGTTAAGGCAATCTCATGAAAATTGCCTCATGATCAAGATATGCAAGCTCAAAACAATGTTTTATCCGCGCTCCAGACACAAGTCCATTCCCTAACAGAGACCCTTTGTGAAACAAGGAGAGACATTGTTTGATGTTGTCAAGATATGCATGGTTTTGAAACCAGACTATCAGACATTTGCTATGTTGTTCAGGATCCTAGGAGAACTGAAGGCGAAGGTTATGGTGCTCCATCGGACAATACAGCATGAAAACGCAACAGTCAGGTCAAATGAATTGAGCTTCTGAACTTTTGGTGGTGCATTTATCTGCTAGACTGTTAACTTTTATGCCAACCTTCCTTTTGTTTTATAGTTGTTATTTGTTTCGGTGCGATACAAAATTTGTTCTTAACATGCAGCTACCGGTTGAATAAAACAACAAGCCATTTTTGTATAGTGTAGGGTGTTCCCTATATTTGCACTGGTGGCGAACTTTGATGCCCACCGGCTGTAGTCAACATGGGCCTCCTACGGGCCATAGAAACAATGCGCCTTCTAAGGGCCATAGAAACAATGGGCCTTCTTTCTTAAAAAAAACAATGGGCCTTCTACGTGGCTTAGAAACAATGGGCCTTATACGGGTTGTAGACACAATGGGCCTTCTATGGGCCGTATCATCAATGGGCCTTCTACGGGCCGTATGATCGGTTGGCCAAACATGGGCCAATAACAGACCACATTATGGCCGTAAATGGGCTAGAGTTGAAATCGTCCGTTCATGGTCCGACCATAATAGGCCGTCCTTAATCGGCCGTATTTTGATGACGCTATGAAAACGGCCCAATGTACTAACGGGTCACAAACGGGCCGACTGTAACCACGGGCTTAATTTGGCCCACAAGCAGAAAATGACATTAATGGGCCATAAGTAAACGAATGTGGAAATGAGCCCAAGAATAAATGGGTCCCGAGAAGGCCGAAAGATAACATGGGCTGGAAATGGCCCAATGGAATAATGGGCCGTTAATGGGTATAAAGTGATACACTGTTCATTACGGGCCAGTTTCACCACGTGCCGTTAATGGGTATAAAGTGATACACTATTCATTACGGGCCAGTTTTACCACGGGCCGTTAATGGGCTGAGAGTAATAAGGGCCTCATATGGGCCGAAAGACTCCATGGGCCATACATGGGCCGGAAGTTCAAATGGGCTGGAATTATATTGGACGGCCCAGATGACGCTACTAGGCCTAATTCGGATAGGCCGTAAACGGGCCCTGGGTTAGCGGGCTGTAAATGGGCTATATGCGAACAGGCCGTTAACAGGCTTGCCGTGGGCCGGCCAGCCACCTTTTGACCAAGTCAAACAGGCCGGCCTTTTCACAGGAATTGGCCTCTGTTGGGCCGTGCCACATGTTGGCGTATCATAGGATTTTGGGTCCAATGAGTGGATGACATCTGTCCCAACGGTGAGCCGACACGTGTTTCCTCCAGCCAATGATGATTTTACACGTGGAAAATCCCCATTGGTCGGGGCTGTTAGCGGGTTATCGGATCCAAAACCAGACCCGATAGCTTAACGGCATTCCGTTACGGTGGATGCCACATGTCGGTCACCCTTGACGAAAGCACTTCTGTGACGCGTGATTTATCGTCATGGAAGTGGACACTTCCGTGATGATAATTTTGGTAATGGCATGGAACACTTCTACGACAACACAGGTATGACTATCTTGATTCTGTCATAAAATTGTCATGGATGTACATGCATGACAAAAAACGCGACCTACTGTGACAAACACGTATCATCACGGAAGTGTATATTTTTGTAGTGTAAGGATTTGTAGAGGTGCCAGAGCTCAAAGCTTAAATTGAGAGATATTTTTTGGGGAGGTATACTTTTCCCACCAACGAGTACGACTTGAGGTTCCCAACACTTTCCATGCTAGATATATCATAGGCGGTTCCGAAACAGAAAATAAAGTTTATTCCTTTTCCACCAAACTTTCACAAGCCATGGCTAGCCGAATCCACTGTTGCCTTCCATACCAACACTTTCCAAGGAATTTATTATTTGACAACATAAAGTAAAAAAAAACATTTTGGGACTGGGCATCCCTAATACCTTTGTCGTACTCTCGTGCAATGACAAGTGAATAAACACTCATCATGAGAATAACACATCCAGCATGGAAAATATTGGCCACCCCTCACTGCCTTGTGAGCAGTACGGGCACACAAAAGAGAAATTTATTTTGAAAATTTGAGATGGCACGTACAAATTTGCTTATAACGGCAAGGAAATACCGCATATAGGTAGGTATGGTGGACTCATATGGCAAAACCGCAATAAAGGATTTGGATGCACAAGTAGAGATCGTACTTAGTGCAAAATGAAGGCTAGCAAAAGACTAGGAAGCGACCAACCATGAAACAAGTAATCTCGTAAGCGAACATTGAGCATAAATTACACTGAACTATGCACCACAAGTAGGATATAATTTCATTGCATAAGTATTGACTTTCGTGCTTGCATAGGGAATCACAAACTTTAACACTAGTATTCTTACTAAAGCACAATTACTCATCAACATGAATCACATATCATATCATCATGTCTCAAAACTATTACAAGGAATCAAGTTTATTTTGTCCAATGATCTTCATGACATTTTTTTATTTTATCTTGCTTGGATATTTATCACTTTGGGACTAATTTTCATGTGTTGCTTTTGATAAGCTCGAACGAATATAAGTGAAGATCATGAGCATAATTTTTCTTTCTTCTCTCAAAATAATAGAAGTGAAGCAAGAGATAATTTCTTTAAAATTTTACTAACTCTCAAATAAATCTAAGTGAAGCAAGAGAGTGTTTCTTCAAAAATAGTAAGCACACCGTGCTAAAAAAGATATAAGTGAAGCACTAGAGCAATCCTAACTCATAAAAGATTTAAGTGAAGCATAGAGATCTATTCTAACAAGTCATGGCATAATTTTTGCTCTCTCAAATAGGTGTGTACAGCAAGGATTGATGACTTAAAAAGCAAGGACTCATATCATACAAGACGCTCCAAGCAAAACACATATCATGAGATGAATAAAAATATAGTTTCAAGTGAAATACCGATAGTTGTTGGAAGAAAGCGGAGTTGGTTGCTCATTCTTGGATAATAGCTTGGGATGCCGGGGTATCCCCAAGATTAGGCTCATACATCCTTCCTTCATCCATCGTAAGTACCGTATCAAACCAATTCAACAAAACTTGAAAACTTCAATCACACAAAACATCAACAAAACCTTCTTGAGATCCGTTAGTGAAAGAAAGCAAACCACTACTATAAGTACTATATCAAACAAATTCATATTTTGTTTTTGTATTATATCTACTGTATTCCAGCTTTTCTATGGCAAAAACTCATCAAAGAAAACCATAGAGTGATGGGCCTCTAACCCCTCGTTGGTTACCCCAAGTGGAAGGTGTAAGATGCAGTGTTGTGGAAGTTTTTCCCTTAGCAAAGATGCCAAGGATCGAATCCCCAGAGACTCCTAGGTTCAACAAGTAGGTGTCAACTGCTAACGGCGCCAGATATTAGAAATCAACGAGGACCTGCACACAGATACAAATAACTTTCCTCCCAACGAGTACAGAGAGGTTGTCAATCCCTCCGTCCTTGTAGTTCACAAAGGATTAAACGCAAATGATAGTAGTGACAGATAGTGTTTGCAATAGTAAGTAAAAGCGAAAATTAAATAGCGGATGTGATCAATGATGGTAATATGGACCGGAGCCTCATGATGTTCACTAGTGATGTCTCTCTCCCAAAAGACGATAAAACAGCTATGTGAGGTAAACGAATTACAGTTGGGCAATTGACAGGACCACAAACGCAAACCAATGCTGACTACATTGCAAGAAAGGTTGAGGTTCAAAGCATGGGCGGTACGCCAAAGTAAGTAGACCGAAATCCATCAATATCTACTACTAATCATCCATCTTGAGATATCTATCCAGAACATCTCGCTGGTATTAAGTTGCGAGTCCCACCCATAGTGTAAACTCAATGCAACAGATAACTGCATTAAAAGAACTTTGCGTAAAGTAAACAATCCTTGCACCCGCGGGCACAAGCACCGTTGTTTTCCCCCTTGTGGCAACAGCACATCCCCTAGACTCATGTTTTTGTCACTCAAGCTAGTCATCGAGGGGCATGAACCCACAATCGAGCATAACGTTCCCTCTTGGAGTCACTACCTACTACTTGGCCAAAGCAATAAATAACAACGGAGAACATGCAAGAATTACTTATGAACATAAATATAAAAGAGGTAGATCAAATATATTACTCAAGATCAATCTGAACATAATCTCATAATCCATCGGATCCCAACAAACTCAACATAGCAACAGCATAAGGATTACATATGTGCCTCAATCATGTAGGGCAGCTCACGAGGACTAATTAGTGAAGGACAAGAACGGGAGGAGAACATCACATAGCTACTGGTCATGGACTCATGGTCCAAGGGAGACTACTCACAACTCATCCGGGAGGCGTCCATGGTGGTGGAGAGGCTCCCGATGATGATCCTCCCCTCCGGCAGAGTGCCGGGAAGAGTTCTCCTGGCGCTCCCGATCTTGGAAGCGGCGGCGGCGGCGGAACAGAGATGAGATCGCGAAAAAGAGTTCCCGTCCCGAGGGTTTCGAAGGAAGCTCTAAATATATGCCTAAGGGGGGCACCAGACGGGGCTCGGGGGGCCCAGGCGCCCCCCGGCGCGGCCCGGGGGGGCGCGCCGCCAGGGCGCCTGGAGCCCTGGTGGCCCCCCCGGCTGTCCTTCGGGCGCAAGGATGTTTCCGAAACGCTGATTTTTTATATAATTTTTCTGGATTTTTCCTGGCAGTTCTCATAACGTGAAAACCTGAAATACAAAAACAGCCGAAAACAGAAACTGGCACCGGGGTGCACTGGATTAGTAGGTTAGTCCAAATATGATCAAAAGTGTATGGAAATGTATGAATATCATAGCAATATCACCCAAAAGTGGCATCGAGCAAGCAGAAATTATAGATACGTTTTGGACGTATCAACATCCCCAAGCTTAATTCTTGCTCGTCCTCGAGTAGGTAAATGATAACAAGAATAATTTCTGTGGTGACATGCTATTAACCATATAGGACTTTTTCATAGTCATATGACAAAAGCTTACTGAGACAATGATTCTATAGTAATTAAGTTGCCTCATGAGAAAATCACAAATGACTGAAAGTTTTACAATATGAAACTGAAGCATCAAAAAGATTTGCAATGAACATGATGTGCAAATATGATAAAGTGATATCTAGCTTGCCCCCTTTAGTGAAGCAAAACATAAATGCAGGGGCACCTTGAAGGTTAAAGTGATGACTAGATACAATGATTTCAGAATAAACGATATCATAATCATGCAAAAGACAATGCTACTTTGGGACAATGCACATTACACTTAGAATGACAATCATGCTCTCAGTAGTTGGTGCTTTAACATAAAAGTAAAAGAATGGTTATGTGCTAGAGCTTTTTATTTTGAAAACATAGAAGCAATTTTGTCAACGGTAGTAGTACTTCATATGTGTCATGATAAGACATCCTATAAGTTGCAAGCCTAATGCATCGAATACCAATAGTGCTTGCACCTTGTCCTAATTAGCTCGGACTTCCATGGGTTATCATTGCATTACATATGTTTCAACCAAGTGTCACAAAGGGGTACCTCTATGCCACCTGTACAAAGGTCCAAGGAGATAAATCGCGTTTGATTTCTCGTTTTTGATAGATCTCAACTTGTGGACATCCATACCGGGACAACATAGAAAATAGATAATGGACTCCTCTTCAATGCATAAGCATATTCTCAAAAGAGATTGAGGGTTAATGTCCAAGCTAAAACTTCCACCATGATACATGGCTTTGGTTGGCGGCCCAATGTTCTTCTCTAATAATATGCATAGTCATTCAACCCACGGCAAATCACCCTTACTTTAGACAAGACGAACATGCATAGCAACTCACATGATATTCAACAAAAGTGTGACAGTTGATGGCGTCCCCAGAAACATGGTTACCGCTCAGCAAGCAACTTATAAGAAATAAGATACATAGGCAACATATTCTTTACCACAATAGTTTTTAAGCTACTTTCCCATGTGCTATGTATTGCAAAATTAGTTCGCTTAGTACAAGTGGAGGTTAGCAAAAGACTGTGAGCGACCAACTAAGAGAGCAATGACGGTCATAATCATGCAGAGCGACAAAGCAATATTGAATCAGGCATGGTAGTTATATCGCTACTCAGAAATAAAAGATCATCAAGGCTTGACAGACTTTCTTTACAGTCTTAAATATGCGTGAGCATACGCCAAGTCAATCAAAATAAATTCTTGAAGGAAGATATTACTAAACCATACCACATCATAGGCAAACAAATCACGTTGGTACTCCAATAACACATTGGGAATCCCCAGCTATTTGAGATTAACCATAAGAAAACCTGAACTACTAAGCGCCATCATGCAAGTAGCATCTTTATCATAGACACATTAACCAATGCAACGGAAGCAAACTCTCTTAATAAGGTGAGCATGATAATTAAAGAGAGTTCAAGCAACCAACTAAACAAAAGCTCTTTGAAAAGATAAGCATGAATACTAAGAGCAGAGCATGATAGTAGCTATTAAAAGACAAAGAACACACACAGCAAAGATAGACATGAAAATTCTATGTTATGTTCTAGGTAGAAGTGGAGCGTGTTTCTCTCCCACATAAAGAAAGCTGAGGTCTGACTCGTTATGGAAAACTAAAAAGAAAACTTAAAAGCAAGATGCTCCAAGCATAGCACATAACACATGAAGTGATAAAAATATAGCGGAACGAAAGACAAACTGATAATGTAGATGGAGAAGGGGATGCACGGGGGCATCCCCAAGCTTAGACGCTTGAGTCTCCTTGAATATTTCTTTGGGGTGCACGGGGGCATCCCCAAGCTTGAGCGCTTGACACTCCTGAATCTTTTTATCATCTTCCCTCGCACACTTGAAAACTCCCTTCATACATAACTCATCATAATCTGATTAGCGAGGTTAGTACCCTTAATAAAATAATTGCACCTTGCTGGAAATAAGGATATTCTTGAAGTTCTACTGTTTCTCAAGATTTCCAAAAGGTTTTTGCAAAGAAAAAGCAAGCTCTTGATTTGCAAAATGAAGGAAAGGCAAAACAGGACAGAATCTGTGAAAAACAGAACAGCAGGTATTAATTGATCTGTTCGGGGTACTTCTGCAACTCAAATCAAAAAACTCAGAACAGACGCACGAAAGACAATTATATAGAGAACGCTGTCGAAACAATTCAGACCAAAAAGATGATCTGGTGATTTTATACGAATTTTTCTATCCAAGGACAGAATCTGTTTCCTGGACAGCACCTCACAACTTTTGAACTTTCTAGCAATCAGAGGCTATACTTGGCACAAATATGAAAAGCAAAGATACAATGATGATGCTACAGCAGTAATCAACATCAACACACAACAAAAGAAAAAAAATTATTCATGTGGGCTGCCTCCCAAAAGCGATTTCTTTTATGCCTTTAAGCTAGGCATAAGACTTTAATGATGCTCTCGTAGGAATAAGAGTTGAAGAACAAAAGAGAGCATCAAGAAGCAAATACCAAACACATTTAAGCCTAACATGCTTCCTATGCATAGGAATATTGCAATAGAATAATTCATTGAAGCACAAAGCAATAAGCATAGGAAGACAAAACAAGTGCAGCTTCAAAACCTTCAACATAAAGAAAGGGAACTTGATATTATTGAAATATCTATAAGCATATGTTCTCTTCTCATGATAATTTTCAGTGGGATCACGAATAAACTCAACAATATAAGCATCACATAAAGCATTGTTACCATGATCCACATGCAAAAAGGTACTCTTACTCTCCACATAAGTATCATGAAGAGGATAAAACTTAGTATAAAAGAGAGACATAAACTCTTGCCAATCAAGCAAGTGCGAGTTATCGAGAAGCTTATACCAATCTGAAGCCTTATCTATAAGTGATACGGCGAACAATTTCCTCATGACAAACTCCCTTGATACACCTGCAAGCTTAAATAATGAACATAGTTGTGACAGATATAGCAAGTGTTCACCGGGATGTCTGTCTCCTGCATAGCGATTAGCCAAAACATAATCGATAATACCAGCTGGTATTTTATATGGCACAATTTCAGTAGGGGGAGGAGCAACCACCACAGGTGTGGGGCGTCTTCCCGCAAGCAATGATCCAATAGCAAGGTTGTCCATAAGCATAACTAGTGAAATACATGAGGAAAACTGAAAGGTAAACTAACAAGACTAAAAAGCAAAGGTAAAAGATAGCATGCAACTCCCCTATCCTGAAGAGTGGAGTCCCCGGCAACGGCACCAGAAAAACTACTTGATGGGCCTCTAACCCCTCGTTGGTTACCCCAAGTGGAAGGTGTAAGTTGCAGTGTTGTGGAAGTTTTTCCCTTAGCAAAGATGCCAAGGATCGAATCCCCAGAGACTCCTAGGTTCAACAAGTAGGTGTCAACTGCTAACGGCGCCAGATATTAGCAATCAACAAGGACCTGCACACAGATACAAATAACTTTGCTCCCAACGAGTACAGAGAGGTTGTCAATCCCTCCGACCTTGTAGTTCACAAAGGATTAAACGCAAATGATAGTAGTGATAGATAGTGTTTGCAATAGTAAGTAAAAGCGAAAAGTAAATAGCGGATGTGATCAATGATGGTAATATGGACCGGAGCCTCATGATGTTCACTAGTGATGTCTCTCTCCCAAAAGACGATAAAACAACTATGTGAGGTAAACGAATTAGAGCTGGGCAATTGACAGGACCACGAACGCAAACCAATGCTGACTAGATTGCAAGAAAGGTTGAGGTTCAAAGCATGGGCGGTACGCCAAAGTAAGTAGACCGAAATCCATCAATATCTACTACTAATCATCCACCTAGAGATATCTATCCAGAACATCTCGCTGGTATTAAGTTGCGAGTCCCACCCATAGTGTAAACTCAATGCAACAGACAACTGCATTAAAAAACTTTGCGTAAAGTAAACAATCCTTGCACCCGCGGGCACAAGCACCGTTGTTTTCCCCCTTGTGGCAACAGCACATCCCCTAGACTCATGTTTCTGTCACTCAAGCTAGTCATCGAGGGGCATGAACCCACAATCGAGCATAACGTTCCCTCTTGGAGTCACTACCTACTACTTGGCCAAAGCAATAAATAACAACGGAGAACATGCAAGAATTACTTATGAACATAAATATAAAAGAGGTAGATCAAATATATTACTCAAGATCAATCTGAACATAATCTCATAATCCATCGGATCCCAACAAACTCAACATAGCAACAGCATAAGGATTACATATGTGCCTCGATCATGTAGGGCAGCTCACGAGGACTAATTAGTGAAGCACAAGAACGGGAGGAGAACATCACATAGCTACTGGTCATGGACTCATGGTCCAAGGGAGACTACTCACAACTCATCCGGGAGGCGTCCATGGTGGTGGAGAGGTTCCCGATGATGATCCTCCCCTCCGGCAGAGTGTCGGGAAGAGTTCTCCTGGTGCTCCCAATCTTGGAAGCGGCGGCGGCGGCGGAACAGAGATGAGATCGCGAAAAAGTGTTCCCGTCCCGAGGGTTTCGAAGGAAGCTCTAAATATATGCCGAAGGGGGGCACCAGACGGGGCTCGGGTGGCCCAGGCGCCCCCCGGCGCGGCCCGGGGGGGGGGGCGCCGCCAGGGCGCCTGGAGCCCTGGTGCCCCCCCCCGGCTATCCTTCGGGCGCAAGGAAGTTTCCGGAACGCTGATTTTTTATATAATTTTTCTGGATTTTTCCTGGCAGTTCTCGTAACGTGAAAACCTGAAATACAAAAACAGCCGAAAACAGAAACTGGCACCGGGGTGCACTGGATTAGTAGGTTAGTCCAAATATGATCAAAAGTGTATGGAAGTGTATGAATATCATAGCAATATCACCCAAAAGTGGCATGGAGCAAGCACAAATTATAGATACATTTTGGACGTATCATAGAGCCATCAAAATAAGCACACAACACAAAGAAAACAGAATCTGTCAGAAACAGAACAGTATGTAGTAATCTGGAAGTTTTGAAAACTTATGGACCTCTAACAATCTTGAAAAAATAGGTCCACATGAGAAATTTGTATATTAATCTTCTGCAAAAGGAATCAACTAAAAAGCACTTTTCTGTTAAAAATGGGATTTTTTTCTCGTGATGGCAAAGTTTCTGTCTTTTTCAGCAAGATCAAACTACTATCACCCAAGAAGATCCTATCGGTTCTACTTGGCACAAATGAAAATTAAAACACAAAAAACGCAATCATACCAGTAGCATAATTTTGTAAAACTCAAGAACAGAAAGCAAAAATAAATTTCATTCATTGGGTTGCCTCCCAACAAGCGCTATCGTTTTACGCCCTTAGCTAGGCATAAGGCAAGGATCTAAGTTTTGTATTCCGAAGTTTTGGCAACTTTTGTGAGGCTTTTCTCAAACCCGGGAAGCTGTTTACACTTCCCTAAATTCTCCGGAAAAGAAACCATTTTAAGATCCAAGATATCCAAACGCTTGTTGCAAAGAGTAATTAACGTGTTCATGTGATTGATACCACCATTGAGGTGCTTGAGGTGTTCATTATATTTCTATATTTCAACCATATGTTTATGCAAATCACCAAGTTTTTCCAACATTTGAACTCCCTCTAGGGTGAAAGAAAACCCCTTCTTTTGAGGAGGAACTCTCAAAATTCCCTCCAAAATTTCATAGGCAACGTTTGCATCAAGATGAATAAAAATTTCCTTTAGTGGCAAAATCAAGAAGTTGTCTATGATGCAAAGCTAATCCTATGTAAAAATTACGAAGCAAAACATTAGCATCCCCCTTTAGATTGGAAACACGATACAATTCCATAAGCCTATACCAGGCATCTTTCAAATGTTCTCCTGGTCTTTGCTTGAAGTAAATAACTTCAAAATCAGGTGACAAAGGAGGAGTAGGGATGCTAGCCATCCAGACTAGAGACAAGAGAGCGGTGAAAAAGAGAGGCCAATAAAATGGGAAATATTGGTGAATTGGGGGAGAGGAAACCAAGAGGAAAATGGAAAATAATGTGAATTGCGAGGAGATTTGATTTGTGATTTGTAACCTAGTTATGTTGAAGGTGCTCCCCGACAACGGCGCCAGAAATTACTTTTGATGTTGCTTAAAGCTACGTCGGTTTTTCCCCCAAAGTGGAAGGGATGATGTAGCATAGCGGTGGTAGGTATTTCCCTCAGATGTGAAACCAAGGTTATCGAACCAGTAGGAGAACCAAGCAACACAACGTAAACAGCACCTGCACACAAATAACAACACCTCACAACCCGGCGTGTTAAAGGGGTTTTCAATCCCTTTCGGGTAACGAACGTGAGAGAGACATAAATATTGGTAGATTGGTTGATAAATAAGATAAATTGCAGAAAGGTATTTTTGGGTTTTTGGTTTAGTAGATCTGAAAATAAAAAGCAAAGGCAAATAGATCGCAAAGGCAAATATATGAGAAAGAAGACCCGGGGGCCGTAGGTTCACTAGTGGCTTCTCTCAAGAAAAATAGCAACAGTGGGTGAACAAATTACTGTTGGGTAATTGATAGAACTTCAAATAATAATGAGGATACCCAGGAAATGATCATTACATAGGCATCACGTCCAAGATTAGTAGACCGACTCCTGCCTGCATCTACTACTATTACTCCACACATCGACCGCTATCCAGCATGCATCTAGTATATTAAGTTCATGGAAAAACAGAGTAATGCATTAAGAACGATGACATGATGTAGATGAGATCCGTATATCTATGGCATTGGATATGAATCTCATTGTTTTATCCTTAGTGGCAACGATACATACGTGTCGGTTCCCCTTCTGTCACTGGGATCAAGCACCGTAAGATCGAACCCACTACCGAGCACCTCTTCCCATTGCAGGATAAATAGATCAAATTTGCCAAACAAAACCCAATAATCGGAGAAGAAATACAAGGCTATAAGAAATCATGCATATAATAGATCAAAGAAACTCAAATAACTTTCATGGATATAAAAAGATAGATCTGATCATAAACTCAAAATTCATCGGATCCCAACAAACACACCGCAAAAAGAGTTACATAATATGGATCTCCAAGAGACCAATGTATTGAGAAGAAAAAGAGAGAGAGGAATCCATATAGCTACTAACTACGGACCCGAAGGTCTACAAAGAACTACTCACGCATCATCGGAGAGGCACCAATGGAAGTGGTGAACCCCTCCGTGATGGTGCCTAGATTGGATCTGGTGTTTCTGGACTCTATGGTGGCTGGATGAATATTTCGTCAACTCCCCTAGTGTTTTGGGAATATTTGGGTAATTATAGAGCGAAGAGGCGGCCCCGGAGGCACCCGAGGTGGGCACAACCCACCAGGGCGCGCCTGGGCCTCCTGGTGCACTCTGGTGTATCGTGCCCTCCTCGGGACTCCCCCCATGTACCACCAGGTCCCATTGTCTTCCTTTTGGCCTAGAAAAAATCACAAAAATAGTTTCATGGTGTTTGGGCTCCGTTTGATATTGATTTCCTGCGATGTAAAAACATGCAGAAAACAACAACTGGCACTTGGCACTATGTCAATAGGTTAGTACCAAAAAAATGATATAAAATGACTATAAAATGATTGTAAAACATCCAAGAATGATAATATAACAGCATCGAACAATCAAAAATTATAGATACATTGGAGACGTATCAGGGAGGGAGACCGAGCCGGAGCCGCGCGAGGGCGAGCGCGTCCTTCTCACAACCCACGTCAACTGAGGTCTTTCTATGCGTCCCCATTCGTTCTTCCATGGATTTTTGAAATTGTTCGGTGCTCAGATCCACCACTTTCATCCCAACACCATTTCCTATCTTGTCGTGTTTATCACAATGTGCGAGAGCTTCCAAGGGTGTCAACCCCATTGGGGGCTCTTCAAACATATCTTCACTTGTCGATCTAAGTCGGTGAAGAAGGCTAATACGACTGAGAGTGATCCAGATGTGTGGGGGGTTGGGCCTCTAGATGAGAGGCAGGAGCACATTCCCTTTGGTAAAGTTTCCCGAGTTGGTCAGGGGTTGGCAGTCGACTTGGTTTTACTATAAAGACGTTCCGACTCCTGGCTATCCGACAGGACTTCCACCTTTCACTTTTAATAGGATTGTCAAAGCACGCTCCATGCTAGTTACTACGGAGGACAAAGACTAAGTTGCCATTTTGGTCTACATAGTTGCCGCGCTGGTTCAGGATGGGGTGATTGGCATGGAACTTCTGGAAGTCTTTCTCAGTCGACGCATCCAGCCTCTGCAAGCTCGTGACCATCCCATGTTGTACTCGGGTCCAAATGATACCACTAGGGCTCACCCAGAGCAGGTCGACGAGAAGATGGTAGCACAGTGGTTGAAGAGCATTACTGGGAACAAGGACAATCCCCACGGACCCAGGAGGATCTTGCCATTCGACACTGAGCATGCTCCAGGAGAGGTTAGGCTCTGTTTTGTTGAGTGATTTCTTTCCTAGTTATCTTCCATCTACAATTGTTCTTGGATAGGTCTGAATTTATTCGATCGGCGTCTTTCAGGTCTTCACGAGGATGTATTCCATGCCCAATGGGGAGCACCAGCTGGAGGAAGGTGGGAGCGAGGACGGGACTGCCGGTGTTGACTACAGTGATGATAGCGGTGAGGACAGCTCGGACTCGGACAGTAGCAACGAGGTCGAGTCACCGCTCCGTACTAAGAGGCGCTCCAAGCAGTCACATGACCTAGCGGGTGGTCAAGGTAAGGCGACGACATCGAGTGCCATGACCTCGAAGCGGACTCGAACATCGACTCCGGAGCCAGCTGAGAAGACCGCGAAGCAAGCCAAGGTCACCAGCGCCAAGCCTCGGAAGGCTTTACCCAAGATCAAAGTGGCTGTACCTGTTACTTCGGGGTGAATGTTTCTCTTCTTTGCTTCTAGTTGTTGTTGCAGATCCTTCATTTTTCTAACCAAGTGGGATTTTCACACTTACAGGGCAGCCACTTCCGCAACGTCTCACATGGAGATAGATGAAGAACAAGGCGACGCAGACACTGTCGATGCAACGACTTCTCGAGCAGGTAAACTATATCAGACGCCCTTGTTTTTCATCAGCTGATTAGAATGGTCGATTGGAATCTCATTCGAGATATTTGTAGAGCAAGCAGAGGTTATCCAGCTTCCAGATGATGATGAGCCCTAGAGGAGCACAGGGAGGAGGGGCAGGACTTTCAGCCGGAGGGTGTCTGCTGACCACACGTCTCGTTTATCTGTTGAGCTGATCGTCCAGGAGATCGGCGGCTCATCTTGAGCCGTTGTTACTTTTGCTGACCCTCTGTCGACTGTCCAGTCTCTTGCATCGACTGTTCATGCATTGGACCTGACTGGCAGCCCCAATTTCCGAGCTCGTCAACAGTTCCCCATGCTCCGACTCCGCCACCAGCTGCGACTCCATCATCAGCTCTGCCTCCATTCACTCTATATCATGTCCCTAAGGACTAGATAGGAGCTGCCAAGGAGGCGATGATCCAAGCTGGAGTGATGGTGGATCGCCAGAAGACGACGTATGAGGCCAGCAGAGCTGCTTACGACACCAACTCTTCTCTCCAAGCCAAAGTCCGAGTAAGTGGGACTATAAGTTGATTTCTGATTGTTTTTCTAAAGCTTCAGCTTTGTCTTCTTTAGATGTCCGTGGGTGAGCGTTTTGGAACCTTTAATGTGCATCTATTGTAGGTCTAAACCTTGAGTCTGTCTATACACCCACTAGGTGTTTAGTTTGATTGTATAGCTCCTCTACCCAAATTGCATCGAGTGGGCGTCGTATTCACCCGGATCGGGCGGGCCATGTTGAGTGGGAAGTCAAAACCAGTGGGGGCATGCTGAGTGCACCCACTGGCTGTAGTCCCCGAGACCGCCGTTGACTACTGGCAGTCGGCGAGGGTCTTATACTTGTTTCTGTTTGTAGGTGTTCGGCCGTGCCAGTAGGCTTTCCTGAGCATAGAATCGAACCAGTGGGGGCACGCTCAGCGCACCCACTTGGTGTAGGCCCCGAGGCCGCCGTCGATTGCGGGCACTCGGCGGTGGTCTTAGAACTCCTCTCTCTCTCTCTCTATCTCTCTCTCTCTCTCTCTCTCTCTCTTTTACTCCTTCCACTCGAGCTGGGCAGACCATGCTGAGTGGGAAATCGAACCAGTGGGGGCACGCCAAGTGCACCCACTAGGTGTATGCTACTTCTCGGGCTTGCGTTGTATTCCCTCGAATAGGAAAGGGAGATGCAGCATAGTAGCGTAAGTATTTCCCTCAGTTTTTGAGAAATAAGGTATCAATCAAGTAGGAGACCACGCGCGAGTCCCTCGCACTTGCACAAACAAATAAAAACTTCGTAGCCAACACGATAAGTGGTTGTCAATCCCTTTACGGTCACTTACGAAAGTGAGATCTGACAGAGATGATAGTTTATTTTTTTGGTATTTTAGTTTATAAGAACAAAAAGTAAAAGCGGAAAAAAGTAAAGTAGATGTAGATTGATGTGTTGAGAATAGACCCGGGGGCCATAGTGTTCTCTAGTGGCTTCTCTCATGATAGCGATATTCTACGGTGGATAAACAAATTACTGCCGATCAATTGATAGAAAAGCGAATAATTATGAGACTATCTAGGCATGATCATTGTATATAGGCATCACGTCCGAGACAAGTAGACCGACTCCTGCATGCATCTACTACTATTACTCCACACATCGACCGCTATCCAGCATGCATCTAGTGTATTGAGTTCATAAGAACAGAGTAACGCCTTAAGCAAGATGACATGATGTAGAGGGATAAACTCAAGCAATATGATATAAACCCCATCTTTTTATCCTCGATGGCAACAATACAATACGTGGCTTGCTGCCCCTACTACCATTGGGAAAGGACACCGCAAGATTGAACCCAAAGCCAAGCACTTCTCCCATTGCAAGAACTATAGATCTAGTAGGCCAAACCAAACCAATAATTCGAAGAGACTTGCAAGGATATTACGAGCACACATAAAGAGTTCAGAGAAGAACAAAATATTTCTCATAGATAATCTTGATCATAAACTCACAATTCATCGGATCTCGACAAACACACCGCAAAAAGATATTACATCGAATAGATCTCCATGAAGACCTTGGAGAACTTTGTATTGAGATCCAGAGAGAGAGAGAAGAAGTCATCTAGATACTAGCTATGGCCCCAAAGGTCTGTAGTAAACTACTCACAACTCATGGTGAGGGCGATGATGATGATGTAGAAGCACTCCGTGATGGATCCCCCCTCCGGCGGAGCTCCGTAACAGGCTCCAAGATGGGATCTCACGAGAACAAAAGGTTAAGGCGGTGGAATTAGGGTTTTCTCTCTGTTGCTGATGGTTTCGGGGTACGTAGACTTATATAGGAGGAAGGACACCGGGGGTCTCTCGAGGGGCCCACGAGGTAGGGGGCGAGCCTTGGGAAGGGGGTGCACCCCCCACCCTCGTGCGCATCTCGTGCCTCCCTGATGTGGTTCTCAAGTCTCCCGTGCGTGATTTTCTCCAAAAATATCTCTCCCAGAGGTTTCATTCCGTTTGGACTCCGTTTGATATTCCTTTTCTGCAAAACCCTAAAACAGGCAAAAAACAGCAATCTGAACTGGGCCTTTGGGTTAGTAGGTTAGTCCCAAAAATTATATAAAAGTGTATGACAAAGCCCGTTAAACATCCAAGACATCATAAATAATAGCATGGAACAATAAAAAATTATAGATACGTTGGAGATGTATCAAGCATCCCCAAGCTTAATTCCTGCTCGTCCTCGAGTAGGTAAATGATAAAAATAGAATTTTCTATGTGGATTGCTAACCAACATAGTTTTTCAATGTAATTCTCTTAATTGTGGCATGAATGTTCAGATCTGAAAGATTCAAGATAAAAGTCTATATTGACATAAGAAATAATAATACTTCAAGCATACTAACAAAGCAATCATGTCTTCTCAAAATACTATGGCTAAAGAAAGTTATACCTACAAAGTCATATAGTCTGGCTATGCTCCCTCTTCATCACACAAAATATTCATATCATGCACAATCCCGATTTCAGCCAAGCACTTGTTTTCATACTCTATTTTTTCGAACCTTTCAACTTTCACGCAATACATGACCGTGAGCCATGGACATAGCACTATGGGTGGAATAGAGAGGTGGTTGTGGAGAAGACAAAAGGAGGGAGATAGTATCACATCAACTAGGCGTATAAACGGGCTATGGAGATGCCCATCAATAGATATCAATGTGAGTGAGTAGGTATTGCCATGCAACGGATGCACTAGAGCTAAATATGTATGAAATCTCAACAAAAGAAACTAGTGGGTGTGCATCCAACTTCTTGCTCATGAAGACCTAGGGCATTTGAGGAATCCCATTGTTGGAATATACAAGCCAAGTTCTATAATGAAAATTCCCACTAGTATATGAATGTGACTAAACATGAGACTCTCTATCATGAAGAACATGGTGCTACTTTGAAGCACAAGTGTGGAAAAAGATAGTAGCAATTGTCCCTTCTCTCTTTTCTCTCATTTTTTGGGAGGGGCTTACTATTTTTTTATTAGCCCCTCTCTATTATTTTTTGGGCCATCTCTTTTTTTTATTGGCCATTCCTCACATGTGACAATGCTCTAATAATGATGATCATCACACTTTTATTGATTTAGAACTCGATATTACAACTCGATACTACAACAAGGATGACTCTACATGAATGCCTCCGGCGGTGTACCGGGATGTGCAATGAATCAAGAGTGACATGTATGAAAAATTATGCATGGTGGCCTTGCCACAAATACGATGTCAACTACATGATCATGCATGGCAATATGGCAATATGGTGCGTGTCATATGAACGGAACGGTGGAAAGTTGCATGGCAATATATCTCAGAATGGCTATGGAAATGCCATGATAGGTAGGCATGGTGGCTGTTTTGAGGAATAATGTGGTGGCTGTTTTGAGGAAGGATATATAGTGGGTGTATGGTATCGGCGAAAGTTGCGCGATACAAGAGAGGCTAGCAATGGTGGAAGGGTGAGAGTGCGTATAATCCATGGACTCAACATTAGTGATAAGAACTCATATACTTATTGCAAAAATCTATGAGTCATCAAAACAATGCAATCAACGCATGCTCCTAGGGGGGAGGTTGGTACGAGTTAACCATCGCGCGCCCCCGACCTCTACACAAAGGTTGACACTTTACAAATACCTCATGCTCTAACTTCGTCACATAGTGGTTCACCATACATGCATGTTACGGGAATCACTAACCTTAACACAAGTATTTCTCAATTTCATAATAACTCCACTAGGATAACTCTAATATCACTATCCTGATATCTCAAAACAATTATCAAGCATCCAACTTCTCATCATATTCAATGCACTTAATGTGAAAGTTTTTACTACATTGATATTGGATGCCTATCATGTGAAGACTAGTTTTATAGCCTAAACACATTACCATGCTGTTTTAATAGACTCTCAAATGAATATAAGTGATGCATGAGAGTTCAACAATTTCTTCAAAATATTATCACCACCGTGCTCTAAAAGATATAAGTGAAGAGCTAGAGCAAAACTATTCAACTCAAAAGATATAAGTGAAGCACATAGAGTGTTCTAACAATTCCTAGGCCATATTTAACTCTCTCAAATAGGTGTGTCCAGCAAGGATGATTCTGGAAAACTAACAAGCAAAGACTCAAATTATACAAGACGCTCCAAGCAAAACACATATCATGTGGTGAATAAAAATATAGCTCCAAGTATAGTTACCGATGGATGAAGACGAAAGAGGGGATGCCTTCCCGGGGCATCCCCAATCTTAGGCTTTTGATTGTCCTTGAATTTTACTTGGGGCGCCATGGGCATCCCCAAGCTTAGTCCTTTGCTACTCTTTGTTCCATAGTCCATCAAAGCAATACTCAAAACTTGAAAACTTCACAACACAATACTTAGACAAAAATTCTCGTGAGGTCCGTTAGTATAAGAAAGCAAACCACTACTCAAAGGTACTGCAATGAATTCATTTTTTGTTTATATTGGTTTTAAACCTACTGTATTCCAACTTCTCTATGGTTCATACCTCCAAATATTACTCATAGATACATTGAAATAAGCAAACAACACACGAAAAACAGAATCTGTCAAAAACAGAACAGTCTGTAGTAATCTGCAGGTTTCGCGTACTTCTGTATCTCCAAAATATTCAAACTAAATTGGTAAACGTGAGGAATTTGTCTATTAACCATATGCAAAAATAATCAACAAAATAGCATGCTCCAGTAAAATCTGATGACCATTCTAGGGAGTGCTAACGATTCTGTTTTTCACAGCAAGATCACATAAACTTCACACAAGTCTTCCCAAAGTTTCTACTTGGCACAAACACTAAACAAAACATGAAACCACATCTAACAGAAGCTAGATGCAATATTTATTCCCTAACAGCAGCAAAAAGAAAAAAAAATATAAAATTAGGTTGCCTCCCAACAAGCGCTATCGTTTTACACCCCTAGCTAGGCACGATACAAGATAGATCTAGGTATTGCCATCTTTGGAAGGCAATCCATAAGTGGCTCTCATGATAGATTCATATGGTAATTTGATTTTCTTTCTAGGAAAGTGTTCCATGCCTTTCCTTAACGGAAATTGGAATCTAATATTTCCTTCCTTCATATCAATAATTGCACCAATCGTTCTAAGGAAAGGTCTACCAAGAATAATAGGACATGAAGGATTGCAATCTATATCAAGAACAATGAAATCTACGGGCACATAATTCCTATTGGCAACAATAAGAACATCATTAATCCTTCACATAGGTTTCTTAATAGTGGAGTCCGCAAGATGAAAATTTAAAGAACAATCATCAAGCTCATGGAACCCTAGCAAATCACATAAAGTTTTTGGGATAGTGGAGACACTTGCACCCAAATCACACAAAGCATAGCAATCATGATCTTTTATTTTTATTTTGATAGTAGGTTCCCACTCATCATAAAGCTTTCTAGGGATAGAAACTTCTAACTCAAGTTTTTCTTCATAAGATTGCATCAAAGCATCAACTATGTGTTTGGTGAAAGCTTTATTTTGTCTATAAGTATGCGGAGAATTTAATAGGGATTGCAACAAGGAAATACAATCAATCAAAGAGAAATTATCATAATTGAATCCCTTGAAATCCAAAGTAGGAGGTTCATCACTATACAAAGTTATAATCTCTTCACTCCCACTTTTAACAGTTTTAGCATCAAGATCTAAAAACTCCGAATCATTGGGACACCTTAAAGCAGAATCATCTCCAATCCTATGTTCATCAAAATTTATACTAGAAAGCAAGGATCTATTGGGAGACACATCAATAACTTTCAGATCTTCATCTTTATTTTCACGATAACTAGAAGAACATGCTTTAATATAATCCTCCCTTTTAGCACGCATCCTAGCGGTTCTTTCTTTGCATTCATTAATGGAAATTCTCATGGCTTTGAGAGATTCATTGATATCATGCTTAGGTGGGATAGATCTAAGTTTCAAAGAATCAACATCAAGAGTAATTCTATCCACACTTCTAGCCAATTCATCAATCTTAAGCAATTTCTCTTCAAGCATAGCATTGAAATTCTTTTGCGAGATTATAAACTCCTTAACACTAGTTTCAAATTCAGAAGGCATCTTTCCATAAGAGTTGTTGTAGGAATTACCATAATTATTAGAGGAATTACTAGGAAAAGGCCTAGGATTAAAATTCCCTCTATAAGCATTGTTACCAAAATTATTCCTACCAACAAAATTCACATCCAAAGATTCAGTGTTATTTTCAATCAAAGTGGACAAAGGCATATCATTAGGATCAGAAGAAGCACTCTTAGCAGCAAATAATTTCATAAGTTCATCCATCTTTCCACTCAAGACACTAATTTCTTCAATAGCATGCACTTTTTTACTAGTAGATCTTTCGGTGTGCCATTGAGAATAATTAACCATAATATTATCTAGGAGTTTGGTAGCTTCTCCTAAGGTAGTTTCCATGAAAGTGCCTCCCGCGGCCGAATCTAAAATATTTCTAGAAGCAAAATTTAAGCCAGCATAAAAGTTCTGAATAATCATCCATATATTCAAACCATGTGTAGGGAAATTACGTATCATTAATTTCATTCTCTCCCAAGCTTGTGCAACATGCTCATGATCTAGTTGCTTAAAGTTCATAATATTGTTTCTAAGAGAGATGATCTTAGCAGGAGGCAAATACTTAGAGATAAAAGCATCTTTGCACTTATTCCACGAATCAATACTATTTCTAGGCAAAGAGGAAAACCAAGTTTTAGCATGATCTCTTAGTGAAAACGGAAATAACTTCAATTTAACAATATCGTTATCCGTATCCCTTTTGTTTTGCACATCACACAAATCAACAAAGTTTTTTAGATGGGTAGCGGCATCTTCACTAGGAAGGCAGGAGAATTAATCTTTCATGACAAGATTCAACAAAGCAGCATTGATGTCACAAGATTCAGCATCGGTAATAGGGGCAATCGGAGTTCTAATAAAATCATTATTGTTGGTATTGGAGAAGTCACACAATTTGGTATTGTTCCGAGCCATAGTGACAAGCAAGCAATCCAACACACAAGCAAACAAGAAGCAAGCGAACGATAAACACACGGTAGAAGAAGGGCAAATAAAACGGCAAGGGTGAAGTGCGGGAGAGGAAAACGAGAGGCGAAAAATGTAATGCGAAGGATAAGGGTTTGTGATAGGTACTTGGTATATGACTTTTGCGTAAGCCTCCCTAGCAACTGCGCCAGAAATTCTTCTTGCTACTTCTCGAGCTTGCGTTGTATTCCCTCAAAGAGGAAAGGGAGATGCAGCACAGTAGCGTAAGTATTTCCCTCAGTTTTTGAGAACCAAGGTATCAATCCAGTAGGAGACCACGTGCGAGTCCCTCGCACCTGCACAAACAAATAAGAACTTCACAGCCAACGCGATAAGGGGTTGTCAATCCCTTTACGGTCACTTACAAAAGTGAGATCTGATAGAGATGATAGTTTAAATTTTTGGTATTTTTGTTTATAAGAACAGAAAGTAATAGCGGAAAAAGTAAAGTAGATGTAGATTGATGTGTTGAGAATAGACCTGGGGGCCATAGTGTTCTCTAGTGGCTTCTCTCATGATAGCGATATTCTACGACGGATAAACAAATTACTGCCGAGCAATTGATAGAAAAGCGAATAATAATGAGACTATCTAGGCATGATCATTGTATATAGGCATCACGTCCGAGACAAGTAGACCGACTGCTGCCTGCATCTACTACTATTACTCCACACATCGATCGCTATCCAGGATGGATCTAGTGTATTGAGTTCATAAGAACGGAGTAACGCCTTAAGCAAGATGACATGATGTAGAGGGATAAACGAAAGCAATATGATATAAACCCCAGCTTTTTATCCTCGATGGCAACAATACAATACGTGCCTTTCTGCCCCTGCTGTCACTGGGAAAGGACACCGCAAGATTGAACCCAAAGCCAAGCACTTCTCCCATTGCAAGAACTATAGATCTAGTAGGCCAAAACAAACCAATAATTCAAAGAGACTTGGAAGGATATTATGAGCACACATAAAGAGTTCAGAGAAGAACCAAATATTTCTCATAGATAATCTTGATCATAAACTCACAATTCATCGGATCTCGACAAACACACCGCAAAAAGAGATTACATCGAATAGATCTCCTCGAAGACCGAGGAGAACTTTGTATTAAGATCCAGAGAGAGAGAAGAAGCCATCTAGATACTAGCTATGGACCCGAAGGTCTATAGTAAACTACTCACAACTCATGGTGAGGGCGATGATGATGATGTAGAAGCACTCCGTGATGGATCCCCCCTTCGGTGGAGCTCTGGAATAGGCTCCAAGATGGGATCTCACGGGAACAGAAGATTACGGCGGTGGAATTAGGGTTTTCTCTCTGTTGCTGATGGTTTTGGGGTACGTAGTCTTATATAGGAGGAAGGAGGACACCAGGGGACTCTCGAGGGGCCCACGAGGCAGGGGGTGCACCCTAGGATGGGGGCGCGCCCCCACCCTCGTGGGCACCTCGTGGCTCCCCTGACGTGGTTCTCAAGTCTCCCGTGCGTGATTTTCTCCAAAAATATCTCTCCCAAACGTTTCAGTCGGTTTGGACTCCGTTTGATATTCCTTTTCTACAAAACCCTAAAACAGGCAAAAACAGCAATCTGGACTGGGCCTTTGGGTTAGTAGGTTAGTCCCAAAAATGATATAAAAGTGTATGACAAAGCCCATTAAACATCCAAGACATCATAAATAATAGCATGGAACAATACAACATTATAGATACGTTGGAGACGTATTAGTGTAGTCCCCGAGACTGCCGTTGAATGTGTGATTCGGCGGTAGTCTTAGAACTCCTTTTGTTATAATAATCTGGCCTTGCAACTTATCACTCGGAAGCGACTAATCTTGGTTTCTGTCGACTGAAGTATCTTATTTGTTGATTGCAGAAATATTGTTAGCTTGGATCCAAGTTTGCTGATTTGGAGAAGAAACAGATTCAGCTCAATCTCGATCTGGAGTTGGCTAAGGAGAACTTGAAGAGAGCTCAAAACGAAGCAGTTGTCCTGGGAGGTAACAATTTGTCGACCGTTCAGCTTGCCATCTTTTCATTCCAACCTTTAAACCAAGTGACTCCACTCGAACATATGTGCATAGTGAAAACCGTCAACTCCAAGATCGTCTGAAGAATGTTATTTCTTTAGAAAAAATGAAGCAGGCTTTGGAGCAGAAGGATCTCAACCTTGCAGCGGCACAAAAGACGGCGCAAGAGAAGACGAAACTTGCCAATCAGAAGCTGGCTTCGATCGGGAAGTTGGAAAAAGAGAATGCCAAGTTGAAAACCGTTGTTGATGAAGCGAAGAAGGAAAACGTGCAGCTAAAGGAGGAGAAGGTGGCCCTGGATGAAAATTTTGATGCTCTCACTCAGAAGAGAGGTGAGCTGGAAACTTTTCTGGGAGGTCTTGCCAAGAAGATGTTCCTCATGCTTGAAGGTATTTTTCTTTATCCCACTGTCTGCAGAGAACTTTTCCATTTGTCACTGTCGCTTCTACACCTTTTCATGCGTGCAGAATTCTGTCAGAACTTCGAGGAAGAGACTGGACGGATTGAGACATATCTGGACCCCATCAACTCTCCTGTCAAGGACGAAGCTGCCATGAATGTTTTGCAGCTGGAATCTCGCCTTGCCAGTGTGTTGGATTACATCGCCCGACTGACGGTCATGCTATCCCAGATCGACAAGGAGTTATGGCTAGAGGATGTGCTTCTGACCGACCTCGAGTCACTGATGACTCGACTCAACAGCATCCTGGACCGAGTGCTGGCATGGAAGAAGTCAGCTGCCCACAGTGGTGTGGACGTAGCTTTGTCACTTGTCCGTGTTCACCGCAAGGAAGTCAAAGAAGAGAAGTTGGCGGCTCTTAAGGTTGCCAGCACCAAGAAGCTTAAATTCCAATCCTTCATGGAGACCTTCATCGACGTAGCTACTCATATTGCAGATGGTATCAACTTAGACAGTTTCGTCGAGCCAGCAACTCCCCCTCCTATCAAGTGAAAAACTTAATAACTTGACTTTATTTGCCTTGGAATGCCGAGTGATTATATAATCGTTAAACTCTTTCGGGCTTGACGTCCGTGTACTTCTGTCGATGGCTTTGAACCTTCATAGATTTATCTGAACTTGGTTGCTTTATTTGGATGTAGTTTCTTTGTCCGTATAGCCTTCAGAGATTGCATTTTTGACTTAGACGGATCTATTATCATGGCCGAATCTCCGAGTGAAAGTATTGCTTTTCACTCGAAGCAGACGTTGTACTTGTGGCGCGGCTCAGAGTACAACCATACGCTATACTTGTGGCGTAGCTCAAAGTGCAAACATACGTTGTACTTGTGGTGCAGCTCAGAGTACAACCAAAACATTGTACTTGTGGCGTAACTCTGAGTACAACCATACGTTGTACTTGTAGCGCAACTCTGAGTACAAACAAATGTTGTACTTGTGGTGTAGCTCAGAGCATGTGGCCAAACTTTTGAGTGAGTGGGTTGCTCTTCACTCGGAGTGTCTTTGTAACTTAGGCGAGAACGGGCTCCCAGCTAATCCCCCGAGTGGGAGGGTCGCTCTTCACTCGACGGTGGTCTTGAAACTTAGGCGAGTACGGGATCGCACCTAAGCCCCCGAGCGGGAGGGTTGGTCTTAATCGGAGTCTTTTTAAAACTTAGGCGTGTACGGGATCGCAGCTAAGACCCTGAGTGGGAGGCTTGCTCTTAACTCTGAGTGTTTTTGGAACTTAGGCGAGTACGGGATCAGAGCTATGCCCCCGAGTGAG
>LR738713.1:77093988-77151511 GCA_902687465.1 Secale cereale
GTTTTTGAAACTTAGGCGAGTACAGAATCGCAGCTAAGCCCCCGAGCGAGAGGGTTGCTCTTCACTCGGAGTGTTTTTGAAACTTAGGTGAGTACGAGATCGCAGCTAAGCCCCTGAGCGAGAGGGTTGCTCTTCACTCGGAGTGTTTTTGAAACTAATGCGAGTACGGGGTCGCAGCTAAGCCCCCGAGCGAGAGGGTTTCTCTTCACTCAGAGTGTTTTGTAAATTAGGCGAATCGGGTTCGTGTATAAGCCCCCGAGTGTGAGGGTCGCCCTTCGGTCGGAGTGTTTTTGTAACTTAGGCGAATCGGATTCGCAGCTAAGCCACCCACTAGTGGATTTAAACACTCATGCTTATGTGAAAACAACCATTAATGATACTGCAAAAATCGTGTCTTTGACAAGCAAACTGAAGGATTCTTATTACAATCGTTGATCCGAGTATTTAGGATTAAAAACGGCAGAGTAGATCCGCATTCCATGAGCGTGGCTCGTCTTCTTTCTTGTTTACGTTGCAAAGGTGGTACGCTCCGTGGTGGAGCACCTTGGTGATGATGAAGGGCCCTTCCCAGGGTGAGGCGAGCTTGTGAGGCCATTTCTGGTGTACTCGGAGTACAAGGTATCCTTCATGAAATGCTCGACCTCTGATATTTCGGGCATGGAATCGATGCAGGTCTTGCTGATAGATGGTTGACGGGATCAGAGCCATTTCTCGTTCCTCTTGTAGGAGATCAACGGCGTCCTGGCGTGCTTGTTTTGCTTCAGCTTCCGAGAAGAGTTCGACTCGAGGGGCATTGTGTAGCAAATCACTCGGAAGCACGACTTCAGCTCCATATACCATGAAGAAAGGGGTCCGATCAGTCAACCGACTGGGAGTTGTTCTCAATCCCCACAAAACAGATGGCAACTCAGTTACCCAAGCTCCAGCCGCGTGCTTGAGGTCGCGCAGCAATTGGGGTTTCAGCCCTTACAAGATCAAACCATTCGCTCTTTCTACCTGCCCGTTCGACTGCGGGTGTGCAACGGACACATAATCGACCCGAGTGCCTTGGGAAGCGCAAAATGCTCTGCACACATTAGAATCGAAGTTGGAACCGTTGTGGGTGATAATGCTGTGAGGGACTCCGTATCAGAATACTTGTTCTCTGACGAAACTAATGGCAGTGCTTGAGTCAAGATTCTTGATAGGCTTGGCCTTGATGCATTTGGTGAACTTGTCGACCGCTACAAACAAACGAGTGAAGCCACTTATGTCGGTCTTGAAAGGTCCAACCATGTCTAACCCCCAAACCAAGAATGGTCAAACGAGTGGAATGGTCTTCAAGGCGGACGCGGGCTTGTGAGACATGCTTGAGTAAAACTGGCAGCCTTTGCACTTGTCCACTATATCCTTAGCCATCTCATTCGCACACGGCCAGTAAAATCCTGCTCGGTATGCTTTGGCCACGATGGTCCGAGAGGATGCATGGTGACCACAGTTCCCCGAGTGAATCTCGTTTAAGATCAGTCGACCTACGTCTGGAGAGATGCAACGCTGAGTTACTCCGGTAACACTTTCTCCGTAAATTTGTCCACTTATCATAGTGCAGGCTTTGGATCTGTGGACAATCTGGCGGGCCTCATTTTCATCCTCTGGGAGCTCATGCCTGAGCAGATATGCAATATATGGTACTGTCTAGTCGGGCGTGATCACTAAAACTTCCATGATCAAGTCGACTACTGCTAGAACTTCAATCTCAGTCAGATCAGTTGAACTTATTGGTAGCGGGGGCTCCTTTATAAAGGGATCATCTTGGACCGATGGGGTATGGAGATGCTCCAAGAACACATTACTAGGAATAGACTTCCGAGTGGAGCCTATCTTCGCGAGATCATCAGCTGCTTGATTCCTGAGTCGGGGTATGTGGTGGAGCTCCAACTGTTCAAACTTCTTCTCTAACTTTCTCACAACATTGCAGTAACCAGTCATGGCAGGTGTCCTAACATCCCACTCCTTCATTAGCTGATTGACCACCAAATCTGAGTCGCCGTAGACGATCAGGCGACGGACGGCGAGTGAGACGGCCATATACAACCCATAAAGAAATGCTTCATACTCAGCCTCATTGTTTAATGAGTCGAAGTGAATCTAGAGGACATAACCGAGCTTATCACCTCTTGGGGATACCAGGACTACTCCAGCACTAGACCCGTTCAACATCTTGGACCCATCAAACAACCTGGTCCAATGTTCCGGATGAACATGAGTCGGTTGCTGCTGTTCAATCCACTCGACGAGGAAATCTGCTATTGCGTGTGATTTGATTGCTTTCTTTGCTTCGAACTTGATATCTAAACGAAGAAGTTCAATCGCCCATTTGGCCACTCGACCGGTGGCATCTAGATTGTTCAGGATTTCTTATAATGGAGCGTCGCTGACGACTAAAACCGAGTTGTCCGTGAAGTAGTGTGCAACTTTCTTCGTGGTCAAATAAATATCGTAGACAAGCTTCTGGTAATGCGGGTACCTTTGCTTGGACGGAGTCAAGACTTCAGAAATATAATACACTAGGCGTTGTGCTGACAATTTGTTCAGTGGCTGCGATATATAACAATAGAGGCTCTTTGCTGGCTAGGGCAGTAAGCACCGGCTGGGTGGAAAGCGGGTCTTTGAGCTCTGCAAATGCTGTTTCGGCCACAGGAGTCCACTCGAACTTGTCAGATTTGTTCATCAGTCAGTAAATAGGCAATGCTTTTTCATCGAGACGAGAGATGAATCGGCTCAGTGTACAAGCAACCAGTTAGCTTCTGAACATCATGCACACGCACAAGGCGTTTCAGTCGTAGGATTGCTCCAATCTTTCCGGGATTTGCGTCAATCCCCTGTTCGGAAATGAGAAAACCGAGTAAATTCCTGCCTGGGACTCCGAATGTGCATTTTGATGGATTGAGTTTGATATCAAATCTTATTAAGTTGGCAAATGTTTCAGCGAGGTAAGTCAGCGGGTCGGAACCTGTACGTGACTTGACCACGATATCATCCATGTACGCCTCCATGTTTCGGCTGATTTGAGTGAGCAGGCATTTCTGAATCATGCGCATGAACGTGGCACCGGCATTCTTGAGGCCGAACGGCATGGTAGCATAACAAAAGCACCCGAATGGGGTGATGAAGGCCGTTTTTATCTCATTGGGTCCATACAGTCGGATCTGATGGTACCCGAAATACGCGTCCAAAGAGTACAGACGCTCACACCCCGCAGTTGAGTCGACAATCTAGTCGATGCGGGGAGAGCGAAGTGATCTTTCGGGCAGGCCCGATTGATGTGCTTGAAATCAATACACATACAGGGTGAATCATCCTATTTGGGGACCATGACAACATTGGCGAGCCACTCGGAGTGGTATATCTCGCGGATGAACTCAGCAGCCAGAAGCCGAGCCAGTTCTTCGCCAATTGCCTTTATCTTCTCCACGGCGGACCGACGGAGATGTTCCTTGATAGGTTTTACTTTTGGGTTCACGCGAAAGGTGTTCAGCCAATCCCCAGGATACACCCGGCATATCAGATGGTTTCCTTGCGAAGATGTCCCAGTTCTCACAGAGGAACTGGATGAGCGCTTCTTCCTATTTGCTGTCGAGTGATGTCGAGATGTGAGTCGGAGCGGCATTGGGATCAGTCGGGTGAATATGTACAGGCTTTGTCTCTTCGGCCGGCTGAAACGTGGACTCTGAAGCGGGCTTCTTAGCTCGCAACAAATCACCCGAATCCACATTCTTATGATATTGTTCCATTTCTACTGCAGCCATCTATTCGTTGGAAACCTTTGAGCCCTTCTGGAGGCACTCTTCCGCTCTTTGCCGATTTCCTGTGACTGTGATCACGCCTCTGGGGCCAGGCATCTTCAATTTGAGGTATACGTAACATGGTTGAGCCATAAAATGAGCATATGCGGTCCTACCCAGAATAGTGTGGTAGGCACCGTGAAAATCCACCACCTCAAACGTTAACTTTTCCTTGCGGTAATTCTTTGAATCACCGAAAACCACATCAAGAGTGATCTGACCGAGTGAATCCGGTTTCTTTCCTGGGATGACTCCATGGAATCGCATGTTGCTCTCACTGAGTTTAGACATCTGAATGCCCATCCCTTAGAGGGTCTCAGCATACAGAATGTTCAATCCACTGCAACCATCCATGAGAACCTTGGTCAGTCGCGTGCCTCCAATGATTGAGTGGACCACCAACGTTTGCCCCCCGGGGGTAGCAACATGCGCTGGGTGGTCAGACTGGTCTAATGTAACGGGAGGTTTCGACCGTTTCAAATATGTCATAGTTGCCAGAGCAACCATGTTTACTTCTCAAATTATGACTTTCAGTCGACTTTTGCTCTCTAAGTCATCAAAAATCACCAAAGTAGCATTCACATTTGGGTACCCATCATCCTCTTCTTTCTCTTCTTCCTTATCAGAGTCCTTCTCTGGGGGTTGTGCCTCTCCGAACTGCTGAATTAGGACCCTACACTCTCGAGTGGTATGCTTGGGCAGAATCAAATTAACCTCCTCATCTTTCTTCGTGTCTATGTGACACGGTAAATCCAGAACATCATTGACGCACTGATCTTTCACTTTTTTGGGCACCCACGGCCCCTTAGGTTTTCCTTTGAATTTCCCTCATTCAGAACTGCTGCTTCAGCAGGACTTGCCACTTCAGCTTTATGTTTCTGTTTCCGACCGGATTTTCCAGCTCCAGTGTCCTGACCTTGTCCGACAGGCGCATTGGTCGAGTGAGTATTGGAGATTTTCCAGCCGCGTGCGCTCAGCCGGAGTGGCTAGGCACGTAGCTTCCCATGCCCGAGCCTCGGAAGTCTCTCCAATGATGGGGGTATGGCGCACCTCCTCATTGCGACGATGCAGCTCCTCCCTCTGCTCCGCATGAGGGCTTGGGGATGATATTCATCGTGATCACGTGATGGGCTGCTGCCGCCATCGTTGCCGCCACCGAGACGGAAACCAGGCAGACCGCGGGGCGAGTCGACCATGAGAACTTCTGCCGTAGGGTCGCTGCTACCGCACTCGGAAAGGGTGTATCCGGAACTAGTCGACAGGTCGAGTGGCCCGTAGAGAGACTCGTCTGGCTCGATGGCCGCAACTTGATAGGTGGCCGACTGGCGGGACACCGCATGCTTCACCCATCGCTGGAGCCGCGACCGTCCCGACCGCTTGTGGTGGCGTATAGTGGGGAGAGCAAATGACGCAGGAACTGACCGATACTGGGTCGACGGCTGCCGCAGGAGGACGCCGCATGCATTCGCGCGGAAATGAGCCGGCCCACGGATGGGTAGGGCCTCTACGTCGAGGGGAGCTTCTTGGAGCTAGGCGGAGTCATCGGCGACGAAGACGAGCGCGCCGAGACAGATCTCGTGGCCCAAAGCCAAACCGCCACCAAAAACCATGTTGATGGAGATCGGAAAAAATTGCCACCTCGCCGGAAGTCACTAAGACGCCTGCCCATGGTGGGCGCCAACAGTCATGGGAGTAAGTCTGACAATAATAATAGGGGGTACATAGGAGGAGGCAAGGCCCCAGCTACGGCGAGGTTCTACACCGGAGTTTACGAGTTCAGGCCCCTCTCAGAGGAGGTAACAGCCCTACGTCTCGGTGCCCGGAGGCTTGTCGACTGGAATATGCGTCTGTGTTTACAAGAGGTCCGAAACCCTGTGCCAGAGGAGGGGTGGCTTATATAGAGTGCGCCAGGACCCCTCCGGTCCTCGGTTACACACCGGTTAATGAGAGTTAAGACAGGGATGTTACTGGTAACACCAGCTATTAATGATCTTTAAGACTACAGAGTAAATGTCTGACCGTAGCTATCCTGGGGTGACTTTAGATCTTCTGTACTCCGAGTGTTTCTTCATATGGTCGAGTGACGCTGTTGTGGTCGAGTGAATTTTCAATATCCGAGTGGAACATGTCATCGAGTGGATTGTACTTCGAGGTGATTTTAGTCGGTATCTTCTCTTAGACTTCAATGTCTTCCACTCTAGGGTAGTGTTGTTGGGTAGGTCATCTAGGTCAGGCCTAGTACCCTACCCTAGGTACATGTCTTTGTCAACCCCGCCGAGTCAGCGACCGCCGCACCTCGTCGTCCTCATTGCCTCAGTTTCCCATAGGGAATCAATGCCAAGGCTGTCGCCAGTCAGCCTTCCCATTGATTCCTCATGGGCGGCGCAGTGCGGCGATGCGCCCCCTCCACCTCCCGCCACACATACACACGCTACGGCCCCGGGCCGCTTTAAAAGCCACCTTTCCTCCTCACCGGTGAAAGCACCAACCCGCAGCCCCCCTCTCTCGCCGCTGACGACCTCTCCTTTCCCTTCCTCCCCGTCTAGACCAATGGACGGACGGCTTCGACCATCATTCTTTGCACGAGTGGGAAGCACATCTCCTATACGAGGCAAACTACCCGACGACCCTGACGTCTGCGCGCTTGGGCGATGGAGGCTCAGCGTCGGGGGCATGCCCGTCCCCCTTCTTCCCTACGTCAAACAACCCATCAACTTCCACGCCGAGTTCGAGTGCACGCGGGCCTCCCTGTCGGAGGAGGAACGGGCCCTCCCGGAGTATGCCGTTGGCAACCATGAGGCATGGGCGGCGTACTTCGAACACCGGTTGGTGGACTACCTCGCCTCCACCAACAACGCGTCGGTGGTGTGGGGGCACAACAACAGCAAAGACCGCCGCCTGTGGTGGGGCCTCCCCGACCGCCCACTCCACGCCGTCCTCAAGCATATCGAGGGCGACAACGATCCTCCACTCGAGTACCCAGCGTCCCCGGCCATCCGCCGGAGTGGAGGCCGCATCGGTGGTTTGTGGCTGCCGAGGAGAATGATGGGCGGGTCCTCCTCCTCCTCCTCCTCCTCATGATCTTGCTCCCACTCCTCCGGGTCGCCGATGCTCGTTGGTGTCAAGGCCGAGCCCGTGGAAACGCCGCCCGGCTGGCGCATCCGCAGTGCCGGCATCATCACAAGGGTGGCTGCGCCTCCTCCTCGGCTCCGCCCCGCCTCGTCAAACCGAAGACGGAGCCTAGGCTCGCCGTCGTGAAGAGCGAGCCTGGGCTCACCGGCATGAAGAGCGAGCCAACCGACAAGGAGGCCGCCATGAAGTGGGCACCGGAATAATGGGCGCGGCTTGAGATGGAACACCAGCGCCGCGCCCTGGAAGAGATCGCTGCACGCCACCGTGGCCGCGAGGAGGGATGCGTCCTCGTGCTCGAGGACAATGATGACGACGCACTACCACCACCAAACTAGTCCGGCTGGGCGACCCCGGACAGGGGTCTAGCAAGGTGAAGAAGGAGGATGATGTCGGTGGCGATGATGGCGACTACACCGTATTCAGCCAGTTCTTTTGCCTGTAGGCACAAAGTACTTTGTTTATTACATTAGATTTTGAATTTTTCTATATGTAAAAGCCTAAATGTCGCCGAATCAATGTTCTGTTTCCCGAGTTTTGGCCGAATGTTTTTGAATGTATTTTTAATAAATGGCGTTTGGGGCGTCTTGGGGCGGCGGCTGGGAACCCGATTGTCCCCACGGCGAAAATATCGCCGGTTCGCCCCAAGCGGCGTTTTTTCTAGCCCCTTTGGGGGCGAATGGCTGGAGATGCTCTAACCTTTCGTGCCCTTTCGACAGTGGCCAAAAATAGCTTTAGTCCTAGTTGGTGGCTCCAACCGGGACTAAAGGTGTCGGGGTATTTAACCTCCCCTTCTCCCTCCCCCAATCTTCATCCGTTTTCCCTCTCGCGCTGCCGCCAGGCTGCCCAATCGCGCCCTCGACATCCGCTCACCGTCGGCCTCTCCATGCACCGCCTGAGCCCGCCGACGCCGCTCTCCTCCATGCGCCGCCCAAGCCCGCATTGGCACTCCTCCACATGTCGCCGTCACTATGCGCCCGGCTCGTCCGCGACCTCCTCTACGCGCGCGTGCCTGCCTCGACATCGTCACTCTCCACGCGCCGCCCGAGCCCACATCGTGCCAATACAGTCCCATCTCCTGCCTCTTGGTGAGCTCCTCAATCAATTAGTTTATATCAATCGATTTGTTTTTTGTATTGTTTATATAGATCGATTAGTTGGTAATGTTTCTAGTTATATAGATCGATTAGTCGGTTGATTAAGTAGTCTGCCTAGTTATACAGATTAACTAATCGGTTGGTTAGGTTCTGTATCTAGTTATATAGATGGATTAATTCATTATTCACTCATTTTATTCTTCATTTTGTTTGTTAGAATCATTATCCAATATGTGACTTTACTTTTCAATTCAACAAAGCTAAATTTGTAGTATCGACTGGTATTAATTCACATATTTGATATACAAATTTTTGCAAAATTTAAATAAAACGTGTTATATACAATTTTGAAAAATAATTGTGACCTTAAAAAATATTATATGCAATTTTTGCATAATTTAAAGAAAATATTTTATATCTTTTGAATAAAACATTCAATGTATCTTTTGAATAAAACATTTAAAGAAAAAAACGATGATATTTATTTTAAAAAATTTAATAACTTAGATTTGTATAAAATGTTTTAGATGTATATAAAAATGTACAATGTGTATGAAAAAAATTGGTGTTGAAACATATATTATAAAAAACTGAATCATGTATTTGATAGGTTTATAAAAAATATAGACATGTGGTGAGAGAAAAAAAAAGAAAAATTAAATAAATCTGATGCAAACTATGAAATAAAGGTGAGCCGGAACAACGTCTCACAATGAACGAGAAATAGACCTGATTTGTTTTCATAGGAATTTGTTCTCGACGATGATTCCCGGTCTGCATCCTCATCGGTGACTCGGCGGTGACAACCAGTTTGAGTGGCGCCATGTCCGGGACACACTGCTTATGTTTACTTCCACTTTTTTCTTGTACGTAGGAAATGAGACTTTTTTTTCTTTTTACTACAAATTTATAAGTTGTCTTGTTTCACTCATATAGTTGTCTAGTTTAACTTACCGACCCAATACAAAATAAGAAAAGGAATATAAATAGTTAAATGATTTTATAGGAAAAAGATCATATTTTAAAGAATCACGCGTAGAGATATTGCTAGCACACGAAAAGTTAATGGTATTTGATAACTAATGTATTGAGCAGCAGCTCGTAGACCGCCTGAAACAAAATATTGATTATTTGAGGTATATCCTACCATAAGAAGACCAATAGGAGCTATACTTGAAATGGCAATCCATAAAAAACACCAATACTAAGATCGACTAAAGCAAAATGATATCCCAAAAGGATAACTAAAAAACTTAATAAAATTGATAGACTGGGGGCTCCGTAGGGCTGGCACTGGGAGGTGCTACCTTTCGGGGTGCGCAGCTTGGTGAGGAATCGAGGTCTCGTCGTCGACCCGGAGCTTCGGATAACTAAAAAACTTAATAAAACTGATATGACTGGGGGCCCCATCGGGCTGGCATTGGGAGGTGCTACCTTTTGGGGTGCGCAGCTTGGTGAGGAATCAAGGTCTCGTCGTCGACCCAGAGCTTCTTTGGTGGCGGTCACGTGGGCCACTATTAGTACAGAGGGAGCCGGCCATATCAGGGAGGAGGACGAGCACGTCCGTCGCTACATTGTTGCATTCGACGTCAGGTTCTCCAATACCTGGCAGTTTCTTCAGGGATCTCACTTGAGCTATGACCATGTGATGGTTCCTTCTCTTTGGGTGTTCACCGCCCGCGGCTCAGGAACCGTGAGTCGATGGCCAGTTTAATTGGGCGAGATGTATTCGTGATATTATGTGATATTATTGTTGCATTAACTGGATTACTCGAGATGTATTAGTGATATTATATGATAATATTATTGTCACTACTAGATTATTCGAGATGTATTAGTGATATTATGTGAATTTGTTTTAATAATGTGATTTTTTTAATCGAGATGAAAATAGACATCGAAATATGAATTTGTTTGAATAATTTGTCTATAGCATTGAAATAACTTGCAAGTCATTGCAGAAACTATGGAGCACGACAGAGACGAAGAACAAAAAGACATGTTGGGGTCAATAATCCACGACGGAGATGATATCACCTCACAGTTTCTGAAGGACTCCGGTGAGGGAATGGAGGGAGAAGATGACGGCTCCAGTGAGGGAATGGAGGGAGAAGATGACATATATTAATAGATTTGTAAAGTCCAGCGAGGTATATTAATTAAGCCTCTGCTAACTAGGTGCATTAATAGATTTGTATACACATATATTAATGCTTCTTTCTTTTTTTAGCCCTCTGGATCAAGCCAGTCTTCTATAAAGAACCATGGCCTGAAAAAAAGGGTTGGGAGATAATGACAGGTTGAAGATCGAAGAAGTCGTTTAAGATGGCAAACCGATTTGGTCCCGCGCAGAATGCAAAAGCATTTGTAAGTCAGTGCGGAGTTATTGTTAGGGTCAACATCCCGATCACCATTTAAGAATGGAATAAGCCAAAGGCGGATGGAGTTACTTAAGTCGATGATAGATCTAAGAAATACTTTGGAATAAGCTCATGACAACTTTCACCCTACCGCCAAAGGTGGATCCAAATAACAAAACTATAGAGCGAAAAGTCAAGGCATGGACTCTTAAGAAGATGGCCGCACAATTCTGCAACTGGAAGAAAATATTGCACCAAGACTATGTCCTAAAAAACAAGACTCCAACATTCACCGGAGCATATGTGTAGATAAAAGATCACTCGCACGCATTTTTGCAGTACAAGACATCGGATGAAGCTAGGAAAAGGTCAAAAATAAATAAGCAAAATGTTACAAACAAGGAATATCACCATGTTATGGGGTCAGGTGGCTACAAGGTTGCCAGGACTAAGTGGGAGAAAACTGAGAACGACCTGATTGATAAAATGATCGATCTAGAGACATTGTAGTGGGTCGAACGGGCAAAGACTTGGTTCTACCAGCATGGGGGAAAGTTGGACCCAAAAGCAGGAAAGTGTATTGATGTCGCTTGAACTACGTCAGTATTTTCCCAAAGAGGAAGGGATGATGCAGCACAGCTACGGTAGGTATTTCCCTCAGTGATGAGACCAAGGTTATCAAACTAGTAGGAGAACCATGGAACACTATGTAAACGGTACCAGCACACAAATAACAAATACTTGCAAACCAACGTATAAGAGGGATTGTTACTCCCTCACGGGCAGTAGATTGGTAAATAGATAGATTGATAATTGCAAAAGAAAGAATAGGAAATTAATTTCAGCGAGGTATTTTTGTGTTTTTGATAATATAGATCTGAAAAATATAAGTTGCAAATACAGGAAAAAACAAGTAGCAATGTAGATATGAAAGTATATGATGGGAAAATATACCCGGGGGCCGTAGATTTTACTAGTGGCTTCTCTCGGAAAATATCATACGGTCGGTAGACAAATTATTGTTGGGCAATTGATAGAAAAGCAAGTAATTATGATGATGTCTAAGAAAATGATCATGTATATAGGCATCACATCCAAGATTAGTAGACCGACTCGTGCATGCATCAACTACTATTACTTCGCACATCGGTCGCTATCCAGCAAGCATCTAGTGTATTAAGTTCATGGAAAACAGAGTAATGCAATAAGAACGATGACATGATGTAGACAAGATCTATTCATCTAGGAATAGGCCCCATATTTTTATACTTAATAGCAACGATACATGCGTGCCTTGCTGCCCCTTCTATCACTGGGAAAGGACACCACAAGATCGAACCCATTACAAAGCACCTCTTCACATTGCAAGATAAATAGATCAAGTTGGCCAAACAAAACCCAAATATCAGAGAATAAATACGAGGCTATAATAATCAAGAATGGATATTAAATCAAGGAAAATATGATCATAAACTCACAATTCATCAGATACCAACAAACACACCGCGCAAAGCCATTACATCAAATAGATCTCCAAGACACCACTGTATTGAGAAACAAAGAAAGAAGAAGCCATCTAGCTACTGCAAATGGACCTGTAGGTCTGAGTTGAACTACTCATGCATCAGTGGAGAGGCACCAATGAGGATGATGAACCCCTCTGTGATCGTGTTCCCCTCAGGCGGAGTGCTGAAAAAGGGCTCTAGATTGGATCTCGTGGCTCTGGAACTTGCGGCGGCTGGATTAAAATTTTGTCGACTTCCCTAGGGTTTTTGGGGTATGAGAGTATTTATAGAGCAAAGAGGCGGTGCGGCAGGCCACCGAGGTGGGCACAACCCACGTGGGCGCGCCAGGTGGCCTAGGTGCACCCTGGTGGGTTGTGCTCCCCTCGGAGCTCCCCTATGGTACCTCTTCAGCCCAAGCTGTGTCTTTTAGCCTAGAAAAAATCTCCAAAAAGTTTCGCTGCGTTGGCACTCCGTTTGGTATTCATTTTTTGCGATGTAAAAAACAAGCAAAAACAATAACTGGCATTGAACACTATGTCAATAGGTTAGTCCAAAAGATGATATAAAATGATTGTAAAACATCCAAGAACGATAATATAACAGCATGGAACAATAAAAAATTATAGATACATTGGAGACATATCAGCATCCCCAAGCTTAATTCCTGCTCGTCCTCAAGTAGGTAAATGATAAAAACAGAATTTTTATGTCGAATGCTGCCTATCATGTTCATCGCATAGTATTTTCTTTATAGCATGGACATTTGGACTTTTATATGGTTCGAAGCAATAGTCTAGTTTTGACATGAAGACTTCAATACTCAAGCATACCAACAAACAATCATGTCTTTTGAAATACCAATACTAAAGCAAGTTATCCCTAGCCCATCATGCTCAATCATTGATCCATTCATGAAACACACTCGCATATTAGCTACAACCAATGCTTAAGTATGATCATAGTGCCCCTTAGTTGGTTCTTTATAAAAGAAGATGGAGACTCAAAAAAATAAAAGGGTTTTTTACATTTGTGCCCTTGGTTCCTTAGCCATACTTATTCATCCCCACGATCTTAACATTTGCTCACTTTTCCCCAATCTCTTGTCTGAAACCCTCAGAAATGGTGACAGATGGTGGATGCCATCGGGTCAGTGCTTTGACTATTAACACTGACGAGTGGGGGCGCATTGACTATGTCGCCCGTTGGACATGATGAGTGGGGTCGCGTCGGATGGTGCCGATGTTGGCCCGTTGGGCCATGGTTAGATTGTTGGGCCCTACGGGCGCCGCAACGACATAAGCCTGTTATGCATGCACGCCATGTCCAGCTAGCCTGCTATGCATGCACGCTGCCTCAATGCGCTGACCAGCCTCTTTCTGCACGTGAGCCGCCACGGACACTGACATGGCTGTTTCTGCACGTGAACCGCCACGGACGCATGGACGGTCACTCCCGCTGGTTCGTCTCATCTCGCACGCATATCTCCTAGATGTAGAGTGTTGTTTCACACTTTTTGATCCACTCGCATCTTTTGTCTTTTCAATGCGGCAATTAAAACCTATTGGCAATTAAGGTGACATATCGATCGACGTGACTCGTCTGAACGCAGCAAATCCAAAGCATGGTCGGTGCCACTCCCTTTCCTTCCCCTTTCCCTATTTAAAGCGCCGACCCTCCACCTATTCTCCACACATCCATTTGCACCGCCCCCTTCTCTTCTTCACCCAAACCCAGAGCACTCTCAATGCGAGGCGAGGTTGCAGTACAACAGCCCCACCTTCCGGCTCCCATCGACCCTGCCGAAGAGATGGTATCTGGCCGGCGTCGTCGTGTAGAGGACGCTCCGTGTGTGGTCGTTCTCACGTTGGACGGGTGCAAGGGAGTTTTCCCATTGGTTCCTCGGTGCGGGCTTCGCCCCCCACCCGGCAGGCTCGCCGGTGATGTTTCGACTAGAGGATGTGCATCCAAACACCAGCACTCCGCCGATCGGGCTCATCGACAACTTCACCAACATATTTGATGCGTACTACCTCCTCGGCAAGGTGTTTTGGTGTCGATGTGAATTCATCGCATTCACAACCCACAACATCTTCACAAACTTCGACTGCATCTTCCCCACCTGTGATGGTATGCACACCCTACCCTACTACCTCAGCGAGGATGGCATGGACGAGGAGCACTGAAGAGAAGGCACAGTGAAGATGGTTGCGAAGGCCCGGTCGGTCTCGTGAAGCTTGTCTTGCCCGTTAGGGATTTTTATATATTTTTATGTTATGTGTCATTGGTTGTACTGAGAACTCTTTTATGCACCCTATGTTTCAGGGTTTATGTTTTATGTAAGAACTATGTTATATGTGCTTGCTACTTTCTATGTTATGGGTGTATGCTTGCTACATGAGATATCAGTAGATGGATATGGTGCCATAGCCAAGCCCTAGACATGCTCTCTAGATGGATATGGTGTTGTAGCCGAGCCCTAGACAAGCTCTATAGATGGATATGGTGTCGTAGCCGAGCCCTAGACATGTTCTCTAGATGGATATGGTGTCGTAGACGAGCCCTAGACATGCTCTCTAGATGGATATGATGGCTAATGGTGACACCAGACTTTATTTTAGACATGGTTTCTGGACGATATCAAGATCTACATAATTAAATCAGACCTGCTCTTAAAATAATAAATTTGCCATGTCCTACAAAAAAATCGTGTAGAAAAAAAAAACAAAAAAATCGTGTATACAATATTTTTCTTGCAACAAAAACATGTTTATAATATCCGCATGTCAAAAAATCAAAGTGTTGTGCCATAGGCTATATACAGAAGGAAATTGCCACGATATGTACAAATAAATTTGACATGGGCAAGTTCGATAAAAAAATTGTCATGGTATCTACACTAACAATGACATGGAAAAAGTTATTCTTAAGTTCGCCATGGCAATTATCTATAAAAAATGCCATGGGACAAAAGTTGTACCGCTAACAATAAATTGGTTTACCATCATGCACTATTTTTGTTCGGCATGGCAATAAAAGGATTTACCATGGCAATCATCAAGCAAAAAAATAGGGGTCAAAAAACAGATCCAACATGTGCACTATTTTGTAGGCCTCTTTTATCTTTGTGGGCCTTCAACACTCAACGCAATGTGATGGCCCAACCAAAGCTTAGTTTCACTTTGGGCCCTAGAACTACGTTTTTTTCCTTCCGCGGTCGGTGTTGTCTGACGAAACTGAAGAAACTAAAAGTGTACGAAACTGACGAAACGGACATGATCCACAAATTAAGCAACACCGAGCATAGATCACATGATCCACGAATTTAAGCACATCCTAGAGCACATGATCGACAAATTTAAGCAAATCCTAGAGCACATGATCCACAAATTTAACCAAATCCTAGAGCACATTAAACCACACAAATAACATCTCTAACGAGTGTGACCAGCAAGTAAGCAAATCCTAGAGCAACTATACAAAAATAAAATACAAAAGCTATCAGATTTGCTTGCTTGTTCAATTGAATCATCTGCTTCAAGTTCTTGTTCATCTTCTTTAATTCCCCTTTCATATATGCATCCCCAACTGTCAGAGCAGCACTTTCAGACTCGAAATTCATTGGTGCTGACGGCAGTTTGAGCTCCCGGGTTGGGACCCCATTGAATTGAATCCGCTTAACGTAGTCATCCAGCCATTCAAAATGTGTGCATTTCTTCATGATCTAAAACAATAACATGAACCCTAAATCCCATATCCAAGGAAAAAGAATTAAAAGCAAATAGAAAATTAAATCAGAGAAAATCATGAGATCTAACCTGCCCCTCTGGCTTGCTCTCGCATTTCACGAATTCGCGCCCATAGTTGCTATTCTTGACCTCCTTCGAAGTGAGTTGTATCTGTGGCAAGCTGCGTGGGCAGTTAGGACATCGCTCCATGGGAAGTGGACCATACTGGGTCCACGAGGGGCGGGAAGTTGAAGTGGAGCTCGACATATTGCGCAAAGTCACCACAGAAGAAGTAGCACAGGAGTGGCTCCTCTCCTCGCCGGAGAAGAAAAAGCAGAGGAGTGGCTCCTCTCGTCACCGAAGAAGAAAAAGCAGAGGAGTGGCTCCTCTCGTCGCCGCAGAATAAGCAGCAAAAGAAAGGGGAGGCATGGGTCAGTGAGGACAACCAACAACTCTCGCGGATCTCCTCTCGCAGATCACCCCATGATCCAACGATGAGGAACCGTCTATGTGATCCAACGGCGCGGAGCCTGCACGCAGCCTGCCCACCGAATTCCTTCTAGAAGACCACATCTGAGGGTTGTCGCTTGGCGCTAAGGTATGATCGGACGGCAAACGTCCGGATCTAGGGTTAGGCGAAACCCCGTGGGGTTTAGAGGGGTTTTGAGCTGGTCAATGGGGTTTCCAAGGCTTTGACTGAGCAAAACTAATTTAGAAAAAATAGAAAAAATATGAAACCTTCGTCGTTCGTCGCTTTATAAGACAGAATAACGAGGAAAAATACTGAACTTGGTATACGGACATTTAAAAAAACCTAGCTGGCACGATCGAGGTCAAATGAGCACCATTAGTTTTAAAAAATCAAAAAATATAGAACATGCGCACAATGTTGCCTTATGTGACATGTTACCAACCAAAAATCATAAACCTGGTCTATGGTCATTTTCATGAAAAATCATTCACACATATGAGCTATTACGTTTAACATTTCATAGAGTTCAAGGAGAGGAGGTAGGGTTACCTTCTGTTTTGATTTTTTTAATCGAAAAAATCACCAAAGCTTTATTTCAAAGTGAATAAGAAGGATCTGAACTTAGTTTTCCATTTTCATATTTTAAATGTGTTTTAATAGTTTTTTATAGTAAATCTTATTTTTTTCAAAAGAAAAAGTAAAAATATGAAGATTAATTCAAAAAATAGTGAGAATTCGAATCTACACTATATAGATTGAATAGGTGTTAATAAAAAATATTTGGCTCATTTAGATTAGGTCCAAAAAAAAGTTGATTACAAATGGGGTTGTTTACCCTAACTTGGGGGCACATTTGGACCACATTTCTCATGACTTGAAGTTTTGCCAGGCAAAAGAGATCGGATTGATCACCTACGTTTATAATAGTTTAGCGAACTTTGCAACTCATGCCACAGGGCAATGCACTTCAAGTGTTGGTTCAAATTTAAAGTTTACCTAAAATTCAAATTTTGCCTCAGTTTTGTATTCTACCGCAAATGTCACATCAAATTACAAATAGAATTATTACACCTTGCAAGTTTTCACAGTACTTCAAATTTAAGACAGAATCCTTATTACAAATCCTTAAAGTTCAAAGTTTATGACTTGCATTCAAGTTCAAATTCAAATCTTTGCCTTGCTCCTTGTGTTTCGGGATGGGTTGTTTCTGATCTTCACTTCTGGTTGTGGCGGTTTTGTTGAGCTTTGACGGACTAAGCAAGTGATGACTAGTTGACGGTCATTTGTAGGTTCACTAATCCTTAAAGGAACTTCATACAAAATAACTTCCTCCTCTCTTATAGCTTCAAAACCTTCATAAGCCATGGTTTCAAATTCTGCATCAGATGATGCTTCAACCAAAGTTTCTTCCTCTCTAGGTCTTTTCTGTCCTATGCCTCTAATTATCCTTGACATGTGTCAAACAGAAAAAATCTTAGCCATGGATAAAAAAGAAAACAAATGCAAAAAAGGGAAAGGTTGCACACATACCAAGCTGCTACTTCAGCTGCATTCTCCTCTGCATTTCCTGCTGCCCATTATTCCTCTTCTCCAAATGATGCACCAACTGGATTGGTACACCGCCTAGCAATATGCCCTAGGATACCACATCTTTTGCACTTACGCTATTTTTTTACACGACCCTCTTCACTAGCTCTTATCATGTGTTTCCTTGGTCTTCCTGGTGGTCTCGTCAGTACAGGAGAATGGAGTTTGAACCCTGGGTCTACTATGTTCCATTGGTATTTACCCAAGAGTGCTGGCACATTTTCAGCATAAGCAGCCCTAAATTTGTCAACAGATAAATATTCAGATCAATACTGATCAACTTCACCATCTTCACCTCCAATAACAGTCATGAGATGTAGGGCATGTATGCACGACTTCCCACGGATCTGCCATTGCCTACAACTGCATTCCTTAGTTACAAGGTTCACTTGATATCTCCATTCCCTATTTTTACTATCAATGTATGTCACCTCAGCCTCGTATGTCGATGGTCGAATGCATTTCATCCTTAGTCCTCTTGCCTTGGCATGCAATGCCTTAATCATAGATGGGAGCATAAGATGGCCAACATATTGTGTTTTTGCAATTATTTTACGAAGAGCCATCTTTATCATGATCATCTGCCTGATCTTATCAAATGCTTGCCATAATAAAAGCCCTTTCACTGACTTGAACTTTGCATTGAAACACTCAGCGAGGTTATTGGTCACATAGTCTACTTTGCAGATTTCATTGAATTTGGATCTTGACCACAGCTTTCCATGATGTTCATCCATGTACTCCTTCACCAAAGGATTGTGTGCATACAACACTCTCAAATGGTGCTCATGCTTCCTCAAGCTGCATGTGTATGATGCTGGCCATAGGTTCTCATCATAAACTTTGCCTTTGAATATCTTTTAAAAATTCTGCGCTAGGTGTCGCCTACATTCCCTATGTTCCACTCCAGGGAATACAATTTCTACTGCATTCTCTAAACCCTTGCAAGCATCTATGTGTATAACTAAACCTGAGGGTGTACCTATAATGTTGTGCAACTGCTGCAGAAACCAGACCCAACTCTCCTCGGACTCTGCCTCCAACACACCAAATGCAACTGGGAATAGCCAGTTGTGTCCATCAACTGTAGAAGCTGCTTCTAGGTATCCTCTCCATCTTCCATTCAAAGCAGTTGCATCAATAGCCAAATAGGGCCTACAACCATTCAGAAACCCCTACCAGCAAGCCTTGAAACAAACAAAAGCCCTCCTGAAGCACTCCTTCTCAACTGTCTTCCCTTTTAATTTGTACTGAACTGTATGCTTGTCAATCTCTACAACACTATCTGGACTAGTCGTCTCCACTTCAGCTTTGAAGGTGTAAAGCAACTGAAAACTCTCATTCCATGGACCATTAATCCTATCAAGAGCCCTTTCCTTAGCATAGAAAATCTTCATGTAAGGTATAATAATCTTGTACTTCTCAAATAGCTTCCCCTAGAGTGTTGTTGGACCAATTGTTGGTGTTTCCCTCACCCAATCCAAGATTGCATCTGCCACCCACCTAGACTTTGCAAGCTTTGATTTGTCCTTTCCCCCTCCCCCTCCAGGTGGGAAAGTGTGCCCGTGTGGTTTTTTTATCTGAAACAAAATGAAAAATGATGTCAAATACAATTAAGAATGGATAAATAATCTGGAAAAAAATCAGTTGTAATACCTGAACCACATTGCTCTTTAGCATAGCTGATGCATGCAACCTCCACCTACACCTATCGTAAGGGCAATGAACAGTGAATCTTGCTGGCTCACTCCTATGAACCTCATAGGAGTTTTCATTGAGAATGCAATATGTAGTCACTGCATTACGACAGTCCACAATCAATTCGAATACGGTTCCTGGAGTAAGCTGAGGATTCTCCCTGTTCCACTCAATTGTTGGCATGTCCTCACCATCATATTCTTGTAAAACTAAGGAGTCGATGTTCTCCTCCCTCTCTTCATCGCTAGTGTCATCAAATCTAGCACGGCTGCTAGTCTCCTCTGAATATTCCTCTTCCATTGCCTGTTGACTGACTCTATCTACCAGTTTAGGGAATATAGTCTCATCCTCATCATCATATCGAGGCACTTCCTTGTCAGGCTCTGCATCTACTTCTACATCATGTGTAGAAGGGAGAGGAGAAGTGGCAGAATTAGCGGCAGCCGACATGTTGTGGCTTTCAGAACCACTATGTTTACTTGGTCTCGACCTACAAGGAGTGCGAGGACGCTCGCTATTATCGGAGACAGATGATGTCTGAACATCCTTCCCCTTCGGGATACGTTGTTTACGTGCCTAAAGCACACCAATATTGATTTTACCGAAATGGCTATCAACATCCCAACTAAAAAGCAATCCCAGATGCTCATCACAAGTTAATGGGATAAATCTCTGCTCGGTACTGTCGAAATATCTCAGTTCAACGGCATTGGCAGGGTTCCACGGATACTCACAACAGAGTGCCTCATGAAAATCTTTGAACGAAACGCCAGTTTCTACCACTTTCGAATAGAAAAATCCAGAAATCGGATACGGTTTAGTTCCACGCAGCTCGCTAGTTTCCATTCTAACCGCCACGAAAAGCAAGTGCAGGATCAACCCTATTCGATGAAATAAAGGTTGCAGTTAGGCCGTAAATATTCAGAAAATTGCACTGATTCACGCCAACGGTGGTCAAATACAGCCTAATTTACGGATCTCCTAATCAATTTGAGAGGAAAACGATGCTTACCCAGGTTGAATCCATGAATCATCCGCCTCTGGTTCGACTCAATCCTCTCTATGGTTGATGGGCCGAACGGGGTTCTCCCCGACATTGCTTCCTAATCCTAGATGGGGAGAGAGTGTAGATGCGGCGGAGGCGGCACGACGGCAGCTGAGGCGGTACGACGGCGGCGGAGGGGGCGGCAAGGAAGCGATTCAATCTGATTCACGTTACAGTGAGGGGTGTCAGTTTTGCGGCCCCACTCGTTAGCACACAACAGTCAAAATGTGGACACGGCTATACGCGCCCCACTCGTCAGAGTTAACGGTCAAGCCATTGGCCAGATGGCAACGTCCACTATGACCACTTTTGAGGGTTTCGGGCAAGGGAGTGGTGAAAAGTGAGCAAAAGTTAATAGCATGGGGATGAATGAGTAGAACTAACGAACCAGGGGCACAGAAATAAAAATCCCAAAATAAAATTGCATAAAGTAAATAGAAAGGCCCTTCGCAGAGGGAAGTAGGGATTTGTGGAGGTGTCAGAGCTCAAAGCTTAAATTGAGAGATAAAAATAATTTTGGGAGGCATACTTTTCCCATCAATGAAAATGACATAGAGTTCCCAATACTTTCCATGCTAGATACATCATAGGAGGTTCCCAAACAGAAATTAAAGTTTATTTCTTTTCCATCGCTCTTTCACAATCCATGGCTAACCGTATCCACGGGTGCCCTCCATACCAACACTTTCCAAGGAATTTATTATTTGACAACATAAAGTAAATTCATTTTTCATTTCGGGATTGGGCATCCCTTATACCTTTGTCGTACTCTCGTGCAATGACAAGTGAATAAACACTCGTCTTGAGAATAACACATCTAGCATGGAAAAATATCGGCCACCCCTCACCGCCTCATGAGCGGTACAGGCACACAAAACATGAGTTTATTTTGCAATTTAGAGATGGCACATACAAATTTGCTTAGAAGGCAAGGAAATACCGCATATAGGTAGGCATGGTTTGAGAAGCGACCAACCAAGAAACAAAAAATCACATAAGCGAGCATTGAGCATAACTAAAACTGAATAATGCACCATAAGTAGGATGTAATTTCATTGCATAACTATTGACTTTCGTGCTTGCATAGGGAACCACAAACCTTAACATCAATATTCTTACTAAAACATAATTATTCATTAACATGGCTCACATATCACTATCATCATACCTCAAGACAATTACAAAGAATCAAGTTTATTTTGTCCAATGATCTTCATGAAAGTTTTTATTATATCCCTCTTGAATATCTATCATATTGGGACTAGTTTCATATGTTGGTTTTGATAAGCTCAAACAAATCTAAGCAAAGAACATGAGCATAAAATTTTCTTCTCTCAAATTAATCTAAGTGAAGCATGAGAGAATTTCTTCAAAAATAATAAAGCACACCGTGCTCAAAAAGATATAAGTGAAGTACTAGAGCAATTCCATGGCTCTAAACAAATTAAGTGAAGCATAAAGAGCAATTCTAACAAGTCATAGCATGATTTTGGCTCTCTAAAATAGGTGTGTCCAGCAGGTATGATTGTGACAAAATAACAAACAAAACAAGCAAAGACTCATATCATACATGAAGCTCCAAACAAAACTCATAATATGTGATGAAAAAAAAGGTAGTCTCAAGTAAAATACCGATGGTCGTTAGAAGAAAGAGGTGATGTCACTTGGGGGCATCCCCAAGCTTAGCCTTTTGCTAATCCTTCTTCCTTCATCCATCGTGATCTCACCCAAAACTTCAAAACTTCAATCACACAAAACTCAACAAAACCTCGTGAGATCTGTTAGTATAACTAAACCAACATATACTTGAAGTATTGTAGAAAACCAATTCATATTTTGTAACTGTATTATATCTAATGTGTTCTTACTTTTCCATGGCAAAAATTCTTCAAAGGAAACCATAGAATCATCAAAACAAGCACATCACACAACAAAAACAGAATTTGTCTAAAACAAAGCAGTTTGTAAATATATGACTTAAAATTATACCTCTTCATCTCTAAAAATTCAGAAATATTAGGACAACATGGGCAATTTGTATCCCGATAACGTGTAAAAAATTCAAGAATTTATTGCACTCCAGTCATCGTCAGAAATTATAATTCTGGACGCAAAAGTTACTGAATTTTAATGCAATCAAATCAACTATCAACCAAATCGTCCCAAAGGCTTTTCTTGGCACAATCACTAATATAAACCACAAAAACACATCTAATTAGAGGTATATTTGTGTAATTTATTAATAACTGGCAGAAAACCATAAAGCAAAAAGATACAAGTTGGGTTGCCTCCCAATGAGCGCTATCTATAATTTAAGAAGTATTCATGCCATGTTTACAACAATTTTATATGATTTTGGTATAATTTGGCTGGAACTAAGCCAGACTGATGTTGTTTTCAGCAGAACTACCGTGGTGTTGTTCTTTGTGCAGAAATGAAAGTTCTCCAAATGAGCTGAAACTTTGTGATGATTTTTTTTTGGAACTAAATAGACCCCCGAAGCTTTGTGGGAGGGCCAGAAGAGCCACGAGGAGGGCACAACCCACCAGGGCACGCCTGGTGGGCCTGGCTTGCCCCGGTAGGTTGTGCTCACCTCGAGGCCCATCCAGACGTGAGACCGACGCCAAAAATTCCTATCAATAGAGAAACCATTACAACTAACCCTAGATCAGAAGTTCCACCACCGTAGGCTTCTGTAGCCACCGAAAACCAATCTAGACCCTTTCCGGCACTCTGCCAGAGGGGGAAATCATCACCGGTGGCCATCTTCATCATCACGGCGGCCACCAAGGCGACGGGGGAGTAGTCCACCCTCAGGGCTGCAGGTTTGTACCAGTAGCTATATGTTTAATCTCTCTCTCTCTCTCTCTCTCTCTCTCTCGTGTTCTTGAGATGCACAATCTTGATGTATCGCGGGCTTTGTTAATATAGTCGGATCATATGGTGTTTTCCCCTCTCTATCATGTTGTGATGAATTGAGTTATCCCTTTGAGATTTCTTTAGATTGAATACTTTTATGGATTTGAGAACACTTGATATATGTCTTGCAATTGAATACTCATGGTGACAATGGGGTATCGTATTAATTCACTTTACATATGTTTTGGCACTCAACTTGCGGATTCCCGCGGTGACATTGGGGTAATCTATGCATAGGGGTTGATACACATTCTTGTCTTTGTTTCTCCGGTAGAAATCTCGGGGCACTCTTCGAGGTTCTTTGTGTTGGATTGAGTATTATAAATCTGAATTTGTTTTCGTGTTATTTTAGTATGAACTCTTGGTAGATCGATCGGAAAGGATAACTTTGTGTTATGTTAGTACGAACTATTGATAGATCGATCGGAAAGAATAACCTTGTATTATTTTTGTACGAACTCTTGGATAGATCGATCAGAAAGAATAACTTTGTGTTATTTTAGTACGAACTCTTTGAAAGATTGATCGGAAAGAATAACTTTGAGGTGGTTTCGTACCCCACCAACAATTTCTTCTTATGTTCTCCGCTAGCTAGGAACTTTGGAGTGATTCTTCATCGCACTTTGAGGGATGGTTATATGATCCAATTATATTAGCACTGTTGAGAGATTGCAATAGCAAAGTATGGTCCCTAGGCCTTGTTTCTAAGCATTGCAATATCATTTGTGCTTCGTTTTATCACTTGCTACCTTGCTGCACTACAAAAACTCATATCTACTATCCATATTACACTTGTATCACCATCTCTTCGCCAAACTAGTGCACCTATACAATTTGCCATTGTATTGGGTGTGTTGGGGACAAAAGAGACTTTTTATTATTTGGTTGCAGGGTTGTTTGAGAGAGACCATCTTCATCCTACACCTCCCACGGATTGATAAACCTTAGGTCATCCACTTGAGGGAAATTTGCTACTGTCCTACAAAACTTTGCACTTGGAGGCCCAACACGAGTCTACAAGAACAAGTTGTGTAGTAGACATTGCTACTTCTCGAGCTTGCATTGTATTCCCTCGAAGAGGAAAGGGTGATGCAGCACAGTAGCGTAAGTATTTCCCTCTGATTTTGAGAACCAAGGTATCAATCCAGTAGGAGACCACACGTGAGTCCCTCGCACCTTCACAAACAAATAAGAACTTCACAGCCAACACGATAAGGGGTTGTAAATCCCTTTACGGTCACTTACGAAAGTAAGATCTGATATATAGGATAGGATAGTATTTTTGGTATAAGAACAGAAAGTAAAGAAAGCAAATAAGCAACGGCGATAGAAATTGAAGGGAAAGTAATATGCTAAAGATAGACCCGGGGACCATAGGTTTAACTAGTGGCTTCTCTCATGATAGCAGAATTCTACGGTGGGTGAACAAACTACTGTCGAGCAATTGATAGAAAAGTTCATAGTTATGAGAATATCTAGGCATGATCATTATATATAGGCATCACGTCCGTAACAAGTAGACCCAAACGATTCTACATCTACTACTATTACTCCACACATCGACCGCTATCCAGCATGCATCTAGAGTATTAAGTTCATAAGAATAAAGTAACGCTTTAAGCAAGATGACATGATGTAGAGGGATAAACTCAAGCGATATGATATAAACCCCATCTTTTTATCCTCGATGGCAACAATACAATACGTGCCTTGCTGCCCCTACTGTCATTGGGAAAGGACACCGCGAGATTGAACCCAAAGCCAAGTACTTCTCCCATTGCAAGAACTATAGATCTAGTAGGCCAAACCAAACCGATAATTCGAAGAGACTTGCAAGGATATTATAATCATACATAAAAGATTTCAGAAAAGAATCAAATGTTGTTCATAGATAATCTTGATCATAAACCCACAATTTGTCGGATCTCGACAAACACACCGCAAAAAGATTACATCGAATAGATCTCCTCGAAGATCGAGGAGAACTTTGTATTGAGATCCAAAGAGAGAGAGAGAGAAGAAGCCATCTTGCTAATAACTATGGACCCGAAGGTCTGTGGTAAACTACTCACAACTCATTGGTGAGGCTATGGTGTTGATGTAGAAGCACTCTGTGATCGATCCCCCCTCCGGCGGAGCTCCGGAACAGGCCCCAAGATGGGATCTCACGGGAACAGAAGGTTGCAGCGGTGGAATTAGGGTTTTCTCTGTTGCCTCGATGTTTCCAGGGTACATGGATATATATAGGAGGAAGGAGGGCACCGGGGAAGCCAGAGGGGCCCACGAGGGTGGGGGCGCGCCTGCCCCCCTTGGGCGTGCCCTGCCCCCTCGTGGCCTTCTCTCTCGTTCCCTCGCGTGTACTCCAAATCTTCTGTGTAGATACGGTTCCAAAAATAACTCTCCCGAAGGTTTCATTCCATTTGGACTCCGTTTATTATTCCTTTTCTGCGAAACACTGAAATAGGCAAAAAACAGCAATTTGCACTTGGCCTTGGGTTAGTAGGTTAGTCCCAAAAATAATATAAAATTGTATAATAAAGCCCATTAAACATCCAAAACAGAATATATAATAGCATGGAAGAATAAAAAATTATAGATACGTTGGAGATGTATCAAGCATCCCCAAGCTTAATCCATGCTCGTCCTCGAGTAGATAAATGATAAAAACAAATTTTTTGATGTGGAATGCTAACCAACATGATTCTCAATGTAATTTTCTTTATTGTGGCACGAATGTTCAGATCCAAAAGATTCAAGATAAAAGTATATATTGACATAAGAATAATAATACTTCAAGCATACTAACAAAGAAATCGTGTCTTCTCAAAATAACATGGCCAAAGAAAGTTCATCCCTACAAAATCATATACTTAGGCTATGCTCCATCTTCGTCACACAAAATACTCCAATCATGCACAACCCCAGTTTTAGCCAAGCACTTGTTTCATACTTAATTTTTTTCAAACTCTTTCAACTTTCACGCAATTTATGAGTGTGATCCATGGACATAGCACTATGTGGAATAGAGTGGTGGTTGTGGAGAAGACAAAAGACGAAGATGGTCTCACATCAACTAGGCGTATCAATGGGCTATGGAGATGCCCATCAATAGATATCAATGTGAGTGAGTAGGGATTGCCATGCAACGGATGCACTAGAGCTATAAATGTATGAAAGCTCAACAAAAGAAACTAAGTCGGTGTCCATCCAACTTGCTTTCGCACGAAGACCTAGGGCATTTGAGGAAGCCTATCGTTGGAATATACAAGCCAAGTTCCATAATGAAAATTCCCACTAGCATATGAAAGTGACTACACAAGATACTATCTATCATGAAGATCATGGTGCTACTTTGAAGCACAAGTGTGGAAAAAGATAATAGCATTGTCCTTTTTTTCTTTTTTTTTGGGCCTTTTTTTTTCCTTTGGCCTTTCTGTCTTTTTTATTTTTCTTTTTTTTCTTTGGCACAACGCTCTAAAAATGATGATCATCACACTTATATTGATTTACAACACGATATTACAACTCGATACTAGAACAAAGTATGACTCTATATGAATGCCTCCGGTGGTGTACCGGGATGTGCAATGAATCAAGAGTGACATGTATGAAAACTTATGCATGGTGGAATATCCACGAATACGATGTCAACTACATGATCATGCATGGCAATATGCCAATGATGAAGCGTGTCACATGAACAGAACGGTGGAAAGTTGCATGGCAATATATCTCGGAATGGCTATGGAAAGGCCATGAAAGGTAGGTATGGTGGCTGTTTTGAGGAGGGTATATGGTGGGTGTATGGTACCGGTGAAAGTTGTGCGGTACAAGAGGGGCTAACAATGGTGGAAGGGTGAGAGTGCGTACAATCCATGGACTCAACATTAGTCATAAAGAACTCACATACTTATTGCAAAAATCTACAAGTCATCAAAACAAAGTACTACGCGGATGCTCCTTGTGGAAGGGTTGGTAGTAGTTAACCATCGCGTGATCCCGACCTCCACACAAAGGATGACACTCAATGAAATACCTCATGCTTCAAATTTGTCACACAATGGTTACCATATGTGAATATTACTAGGGCTTGCAAGCCTCAACACAAGTATTTCTCAAATTCACAATTACTCAACTAGCATGACTCTAATATCACCATCCTCATATCTCAAAACAATCATCAAGTATCAAACTTCTCATAGTATTCAATGCACTTTTTATGAAAGTTTTTACTATACCCATCTTGGATGCCTATCATATTAGGACTAGTTTTATAACCAAAGCACATTACCATGCTGTTCTAAAAGACTCTCAAAAGGATATAAGTGAAGCATGAGAGATCAATAATTTCTACAAAATAAAACCATCACCGTTCTCTAAAAGATATAAGTGAAGCACTAGAGCAAAACTATCTAGCTCAAAAGATATAAGTGAAGCACATAGAGTATTCTAATAAATTCTAAATAATATTTATCTCTCTCAAAATGTGTGTCCAGCAAGGATGATTGTGGCAAACTAAAAAGCAAAGACTCAAATCATACATGACGCTCCAAGCAAAACACATATCATGTGGTGAATAAAAATATAGTCCAGAGTAAAGTTACCCATAGACGAAGACGAAAGAGGGGATGCCTTCCCGGGGCATCCCCAAGCTTAGGCTTTTGGTTATCCTTGAATTTTACCTTGCAGTGCCTTGGGCATCCCCAAGCTTAGGCTCCTGCCACTCTTTGTTCCATAGTCCATCAAAGCCATACTCAAAACTTGAAAACTTCACAACACAAAACTTAGCCAAAAATCTCGTGAGCTCCGTTAGTATAAGAAAACAAACAACCACTCAAAGGTATTGTAATGAACTTATTCTTTGTTTGTATTGGTGTTAAACCTACTGTATTCCAACTTCTCCATGATTCTCACCCCCTAATACTACTCATAGATTCATCAAAATAAACAAACAACACACGAAAAGCAGAATCTGTCAAAAACAGAACAGTCTGTAGTAATGTGTAACTTTCGAATGACAGCCAATCTCGTGAGCGCTAAAGTTTCTATTTTTTTACAGCAAGACCACATAAACTTCACACAAGTCTTCACAAAGGTTCTACTTGGCACAAACACTAATTAAAACACAAAACTACATCTAAATAGAAGCTAGATGCAATATTTATTCCTAAACAGAAGCAAAAACAAAGAAATTAAAATTGGGTTGCCTCCCAACAAGCGCTATCATTTAACGCCCCTAGCTAGGCACGATATAAGGATAGACCTATGTATTGCCATATTTGGTTTTTATTCTTTTGGCGGTGTCAAGTTCGAATCCGGGAGGTTCTTTACGTTTCCCTTCATATTCGGAAATCTTTAGATCTAATGAATCGAACCGCTTATTTCAAAGGGTGATCAACATATTCATGCGGTGGAGATTTCCACGAACACTCTTAAGAGGTTCAAGAGACTTTTGTAATATTTTCATTACTTCACAAATTTTCTCAAAAACTTGTGTCTCTTCCTGAGCCTGATGTAACCCTTTTTGTTGAGGCAGTGTTCCCACTATTCCCTCTATAATTTCTTGCGCAAAACTAGGATTAGTTTCGATAAAAATTCCTTTGGCAGCGCAATCCAAGAGTTGTCTATGGGACATATTTAATCCAACATAAAAATTGCGAAGTAAAATTCTAAAATTCACCTCTAATGTACAATTACGATAAGATTCCATCATCCTGTACCAAGCATCTTTTAAGTTTTCTCCTTGCTTTTGTTTGAAGTGAAGAACTTCAAACTCGGGAGACAAAGGAGATGATAGGGGACTGGCCATGGCGGTAAGGCAAAGCGAACGGTAAACACACGAAAAAAGAAGGGCGAATAAAATGGCAAAGGGTGAAGTGGGGGAGAGGAAAATGAGAGGCAAATAATGTAGTGCAAAGGATAAGGGTTTGTGATAGGTACTTGGTATATGACTTTTGCGTAGATCTCCCCGGCAACGGTGCCAAAAATTCTTCTTGCTACTTCTCGGGCTTGCGTTGTATTCCCTCGAAGAGGAAAGGGTGATGCGGCACAATAGCGTAAGTATTTCCCTCAGTTTTTTAGAACCAAGGTATCAATCCTATAGGAGACCACGCGTGAGTCCCTCGCACCTGCACAAACAAATAAGAACTTCGCAGTCAACGCGATAAGGGGTTGTCAATCCCTTTATGGTCACTTACGAAAGTGAGATCTGGTAGATAGGATAGGATAATATTTTTGGTATAAGAACAGAAAGTAAAAAAAGCAAATAAGCAACGGCAACAGAAATTGAAGGGAAAGTAATATGATAAAGATAGACCCGGGGGCCATAGGTTTCACTAGTGGCTTCTCTCATGATAGCAGAATTCTATGGTGGGTGAACAAAATACTGTCGAGCAATTGATAGAAAAGCGCATAGTTATGAGAATATCTAGGAATGATCATTATATATAGGCATCACGTCCGTAACAAGTAGACCGAAACAATTCTGCATCTACTACTATTTACTCCACACATCGACCGCTATCCAGCATGCATCTAGAGTATTAAGTTCATAAGAACAGAGTAAGCTTTAAGCAAGATGACATGATGTAGAGGGATAAACTCAAGCAATATGATATAAACCCCATCTTTTTATCCTCGATGGCAACAATACAATATGTGCCTTGCTGCCCCTACTGTCACTGGGAAAGGACATCGCAAGATTGAACCCAAAGCCAAGCACTTCTCCCATTGCAAGAACTATAGATCTAGTAGGCCAAACCAAACTGATAACTCGAAGAGACTTGCAAGGATATTATAATCATACATGAAAGATTTCAGAAAAGAATCAAATATTGTTCATAGATAATCTTGATCCTAAACCCACAATTCATCGAAACTCGACAAACACACCACAAAAAGATTACATCGAATAGATCTCCTCGAAGATCAAGGAGAACTTTGTATTGAGATCCAAAGAGAAAGAAGAAGCCATCTAGCTAATAACTATGGACCCGAAGGTCTGTGGTAAACTACTCAGAACTCATTGGTGAGGCTATGGTGTTGATGTAGAAGCACTCCGTGATCGATCCCCCCTCCGACGGAGCTCCGGAACTGGCCCCAAGATGGGATCTCACAGGAACAGAAGGTTGTGGCGGTGCAATTAGGGTTTTCTCTGTTGCCTCGATGTTTTCAGGGTACGTGGATATATATAGGAGGAAGGAGGGCACTGGGGGAGCCAGAGGGGGCCCACGAGGGTGGGGGGCGCGTCTGCCCCCTAGGCGGGACCTACCCCCTCGTGGCCGCCCCTCTTGTTCCCTCGCGTGTACTCCAAGTCTTCTGTGTAGATACGGTTCCAAAAATAACTCTCCCGAAGGTTTCATTCCATTTGGACTCCGTTTGATATTCCTTTTCTGGGAAACACTAAAATAGGCAAAAAAATAGCAATTTGCACTGGGCCTTGGGTTAGTAGGTTAGTCCCAAAAATAATATAAAAGTGTATAATAAAGACCATTAAATATCAAAAACAGAATATATAACAGCATGGAACAATCAAAAATTATAGATATGTTAGAGACGTATCAGACATCAAGCTCTTTTCTGGCGCCGTTGCTGGGGGGTGAGTGCTTGAAGGTATATCTTTAGATCTTGCAATCAAATCTTTTAGTTTCTTGTTTTATCACTAGTTTCGTTTATAATAAAATGGAATAGATGATGCATCATATTGTTCATCTTTATAATGTCTTTCGTGAAAATGATGGAAAGGAACATTGTGCTCAATTGATAGAAGAAGAATTCAACAAAATGTTTGCATGAATGATGAGCATGATTGCAATGTTGTTGGTATGAATTCTTTGAATATCCATGATGCTAATGATATGCAAAGCCATAAGCTTGGGGATGCTCCGTTTGATGAAGATGACTTTTAGCCCCCCCATGATTTGATGTGGAAATTTGTTATAATGGTAGCATGCCTCCTATTTATGATGATTATATTGATAAAAGTGGATTTGGAGAGGTTGTGACTTTATTTAGTGATGAATCCACTACTTTGGAGGATGTTTCAATTGACTATGGTAACAAAGTTGCTATCTATGATCTTTATGGTGATGACATGTATGCTATGTTGAACAATGATAACCGTGAAACTTGTCATCGTGACTTTAATTTTCAATCTCATGACAGTTATTTTGTTGAGTCTGCTCCCACCACTATTCATGAGAATAAATTTGCTTATGTGGAGAGTAGAAAAATTTCTATGCTTTTGCATCATGAAAAGAATGATTTATGTGATGGCTATATTGTTGAATTCATTCATGATGCTACTGAAAATTACTATGAGAGAGGAACATATGCTTGTAGGTATTGCAATAATATCAAGTTTCCTCTCTATGTGTTGAAAATCTTGAAGATTTGCTTGTTTTGCCTTCCTATGCTAGTTGATTCTTGCTCCCAAAATTTGTTTGCTCACAAAATCCCTATGCATAGGAAGTGGGTTAGACTTAAATGTGCTAGTAATATTCTTCATGATGCTCTCTTTGTGTTTCAATCTTTATCTTTTATGTGAGCATCATTGAAATCATCATGCCTAGCTAAAAGACATTATAGAAAAGCGCTTGTTGGGAGACAACCCAACAACTATACCTACTGTTTTTGTGTGTTCACATGGTTAATCTAATGTAGTAATCATGTTTTACATGTTTTGTTTCAATAAAGTGCCAAGCAAAGCCTTAGGATCATGTTGGGTGATAGTAGATTTGATCTTGCTGAAAAATAGAAACTTTTGTGCTCACGAGAAAAATTCTCATTTTTAAGAGAAGAGTGTTTTGAGTTGATTCTTTTTGAAGAAGATTAATATACAAATTTTTCACGTGGTCCTATTTTTCAGAATTTTTAGAGTTGCAGAAGTATGGTGGATGTTCAGATCATTACAGACTGTTCTGTTTTTGACAGATTCTGTTTTCAATGCATAGTTTGCTTGTTTTCTAGTTTCTATGGCTTATGTTGATCAATATAAATTGTAGAAATGACACGCTACAGTAGGAATTGTGTGAGAAAAATTATGAATCTTGTCTTTGACAGTACCCAAAGTGAATGATTTGTTTTATCGTACTAACCCATCTCACGAAGTTTTGTTAAGTTTTGTGCGATTGAAGTTTTCAAGTTTTGGGTGAGATGTCGATATGAGGAGAATAGGGAGTGAAAAGACCCTAAGCTTGGGGATTACCAAGGCACCCCAAGGTAATATTCAAGGAAGATCCAAGCAACTAAGCTTGGGGATGCCCCGGAAGGCATCCCCTCTTTCGTCTCCAACATTATCGGTAACCTCACTTGGAGCTATATTTTTATTCGTCACATGATATGTGTTTTGTTTGGGGCGTCATTCTATTTTGTTAGTATTTGCTTGCTGGTATTTAGAATAATGTTGTGTATCTTTTCTTTCAATAAAAATGTCAAGGATAGCCTTTACCATGCTTATTTTGTAAGTCTATATGTTGCTGTTTGAAAACAGAAAGTCTTCTATCATTGTCTGAATTCTTCTGGATAGTCAGAACGTGATACAATCTTGAATTTTTTACAAAGTTAGCACGAATGAGTTATATCTAATGTGGTAATTTTTCAGAATTTTTAGATATAGGGAAGTATGAGTATAATTCCTCTCTTACAATATGTAAATGATAATTCCAGTGAGATCAGGGCTACCCCCCTCCACCATGCCTCCTCTCCTCTCCTCCCACCTCTCCACACACCTCCTCTCCACAACCTCCAATGGAGTTAGCTAGGCTTTGCACAACATGGATGGACTCCTTCATTGGGATTTCAACCCCGGCCTTGCGGTCGCGGATCAGGTGCGTTGTCGTTTTGGTGAAACTGTTCATTTCTCACCCTCCCGTCAAACCAAGGAATTCTTCTTGGTATCATTCTCTTCGGCCTCTTTTGAGCTCTCGGAAAGTTCTGTGGGTTTGGCTTTACAATGTTCTATTGGAGGTCACCCTCAGGGATTTAGAGTTATGCAAATCAGTGAGAGATCTTACCGGTTTTCGGTTGCTGGCAACAAAATTGGGCATTTTATTCATGGTCTCAAAGACCGCATTTGGCAAGACTTCATATGTCATTTTCGTCTCTACAATGGTCGCTTCAATAATTTAAAGCGTTTTGATTCTCAATGGCATGCGGACACAGTGATTGATTCTATTGCTGCTCGTTCTCCTATTGTTGTACGAGTTAATACTAAGTTCCTCAAGAAGAGTGCTACTATGGATTCATCATCAGTCAAGGAATTGGGAAAATTTGGTCTCACTCCTTTACATTTCATGGAGTTTCATAACAAGAATAGTGATGAAGCCTCTTCTTCCCAATCGATTCAAATTCAAACACATCAGCTTTCTACAAGGGAGGAATTCTCGGGCATAAAGAATATTAATGAGGACCTTATTTTAATTAAGAGTTTTAGTTTCCCCACTGATTGCTGCTACCCGGTCACGCCACAATGTTTTCTCAGCTCTGCACTCAAATATGCTCCAAAACATACGTCTTGGCCTCCGACTCTTGACACCGCTTTAATGCAGGATATGTTGCGCTCTAGATATGATCAATCAGAAGTTAATACACTGGCCAAATATTGGAGCACACTTTGTGCGAAATGCCTACAATGGGGTCATGAGCTTGCCCTGCTAGGATTATTTGCCTGAATTGATTTGCTCCGAGACATAAAGTTAATGCTTACCCAGATATTTCGGATATTCAATATACTAGTATGGCAACCACTTCTGTAATCCCACAGTGTTTGGTCAAATCGATCGACTTGGGGAATCAAATCAACACTTACAAAAATTACACACCCCCACGGCTTGATCGACCTAATCCCTGGCGCAAATCCCAGGTCATTCGATGTGCATCCTATGGTCATTACGGGCATAGGGAGAAATCATGTTGGCAGCGGCAATGGGACAAACATTGGAAGTGGGTGCCCAAAGCTATAGTCAAACCACGGCTGGCCTCTCCGGCTTCTGCTACCCCGCTTCCCCAGAACATCTCTGACGACCAAGCGCCCCATCGGCCATTGCCACCGCCCAAAACCACTCCTCTCTCGACCATTGACATGGCCAACTACCCCATGAATCCGGTCCCTTTTCTCCCGCCTAGCTGGTCAATCGAACACGGGCCGACGAACCGCAAGGTGCATGCAGATATGGCGATGAACCCCATCCCGCTGCTGAGCAACAATCATCTCGCAATTGCTGAAGCTAGCCGCTACACCCCCCTGCATCTTCGCGAGGGTCTGCGGCACACGGTGGAAGGACTGCTCCATGAAGTTGGCTTACCACCCACAGATATTTTTGATCATCCTTTTGGAATCGGTATGTTTGCTTTTGTGGATTATTTTTTCCGAGACACTGCTGTCAATACTACATTCCAGATAGATGACGAGGACCTTGTTGTTTCCTTTGTTCGTCATAATGCGGCACTAAATATGAGATCTACTACCTATGGCCCTGAAGTCTGGTTGCTATATATCGGTTTCCCTGATGATTATCAGACTGAATTTTATTTGCAAAGATCTATGGATGATTTTGGTAGATTGGTCTCTTGGAACAACCCTCACATGGACCGCCGATATGTGCTGATTAGAGTCAGGGTTATTCTCTTGCGTTTGATTCCTAAAAGCATTGTGGTTAGGCAGCCGGGTGGGGATAGAGAGTGCTGGACAGTGCAAATTAACATACTCCATGGGGCTGACTGGAATGCCCACATCCCAGAAGTACCTCCTGTCAATGAGGAATCACCACCTTCTAATGGGATTCCCTACCCGCTTTTTGGAGATGGTATGACTGCTGAACAATTGTACCAGCAGCAACTTCATAATTGGTTTGCACAGAATGGTAACGGACAGGCTCCAGCTCAGTATCTTGGCAACAATGCTCCTCATATTCACCAACCAGCGCAGTGGGGAGCTTGGCCTCAACCCCTTGCTCCTCAGATACCTCCCGCTCTTGTTAATTTCCAAGCTTGGCTCGCTGCTCAGGGGCTGCAGGTCTAGGCTGGTATTATACCTGAAAACAATCTCAGTGATAGTATTGGTTCTGTTTGGGAGGACTCCAGCTCAGGAACCAACAGTGCCAACTCTTCTAAGGTGGGAGAACCTAATGGGATAATTTATACCCTGTTTGTTCCTCCTACTAATCGGCATACTATAACCGTTGATGTAGCCATCTCTGCTGAAACTTTACAAGTTAATCTGTCTGTCCATGGTGATGAGTTAATCAGGGTTCTCATGACTGAACCAAGCTGTCATATCTGCTCCCAATAACAACCAAGCTGCTGCTACCAGCAATGATGTAACCTTGATAAAAGAGCAGGGTACAAGGGATCTGGTGGATGACTCTATGAGGACTGATATTAATTCTATCACTGCAATTGAACTTGATGTCCATGCTGGAGCTGATGTTGCTATGGAAGCTGAATATGATCCCAAGGAAAATGAACTTGTGACTGCAGCCATCACTGATTCTGACGCTGCTCAATTGGCGCCGAATCCAGACTTAAACACTTTGGGCCAGCATGTAAACAACCTGTCTTTTTCCTCTAGGCCTGGCCTTGCCCAAGTTCCACTTATGCATACTGTGGAGCCCATTGGGCCGGTGGCTTCGCGTACCAGACGCTCCAGGGCCCAAACTCCAATCGCCACTACAGAAGTCAGACGCAGCAACCGTATCAACAAATACAATGGTTTCCGTGTACCTCCACCGTCTGACAGCCGTGCTCCTCGCTCCAAGGCCCAACCAAGGATTCAGCCTTCCGTCGGGCAGAGCTCTTCTACTACCATTGCTCAAGGTGAAAGTACTGACATACTTCCACCAACTCTGGTTCCCACCTGATACGTCCAAAATGTATCTATAATTTATGCTTGCTCCATGCCTCTTTTGTGTGATATTGCTATGATATTTATACACTTCCATACACTTTTGATCATATTTGGACTAACCTATTAACTCAGTGCACCCTAGTGCCAGTTTCTGTTTTCTGCTGTTTTTGTATTTCAGGTTTTCCCATCACGTAAACTGCCAGAAAAATCCCGGAAAAATTATATAAAAAATCAGCATTCCGGAAGCTTCCTTGCGGCCAAAGTAGGGCCGGAGGGGGGCCACCGGGGCTCCAGGAGCCTGCCCACGCGGCCCCCCTCCTGGCCGCGCCGGGGGGGCGCCTGGGCCCCCCAGGCCTCCCCTGGCGACCCGCTTTGGCATATATTTAACACCCGTCGAGAAAACCCTGATTCCAGACCCCTTTTCTCCAGAAGCGATTCCGATCTCCCCCGCCATTGCCATCAAGCTTTGGGGGACCAAAATTCCTGTGCCGGCACCCTGCCGGGACGGGGAAGTGCCCCCGGATTCATCTCCATCGACGTTGCTTCCTCCCTCCATGATGCGGGAGTAGTTCCTCCTCGGGGCTGAGGTTCTTACCAGTAGCTATGTGGTCAATTCTCTCTCCCATGATGTGATCTTCGTTGTTATCATAGGCTATGTTAATCTAGGGTGATCCCATGATATTTCCCCTTCCTCTATGTATTGGATTGATGTACTCACTTGTCTTTATCTAGTATAATCCCCGAGACCAAGGTGACAGCGGTCTATTGGACATGGATTAGAAAAATAATTTCATGAGTGATTTCCTCTCTTGTGTGTTGATTGAAGATTGAGAGTCTCTTGGTGCTTGTCTTTGACTATCCTTTAGATATGTTGTGGTGATTGTGGAACTCTCTTTGGATGGCCGCGGTGACATTGGGAAATCCTTAGATTGAGAACCACGAACTTTGAGGTGTGCTTTTGTAGCCCTACATAATTCTCGTCCTCTCTTGACCACGGAGGAATGACCTCCGGGTGCGTCTCCATTGCATGTTTTATGGGAAATATCATGTGATTCGATTATGTTAATGTTGTTGGGAGTTGCCACTAGTGAAAGTATGAAGCCTAGGCCTTGTTTCCACCATTGCAATACCATTTGTGCTCCCGTTTACCACTTGTTTGCTTGCTGCACTTTTTATTACAGATTTATATTACTTTGTTTTGCCATCCATATCACTTGCCATTTAACATCTCTTCGCCGAACTAGTGCATCTATACAACTCCTAGTTGTATTAGGTGTGTTGGGGACACAAGAGACTTCTTGTATCTTAGTTGCAGGGTTGCTTGAGAGAGGCCATCTTCAACCTCTACTTCCCTGAGTTCGATAAACCTTAGGTCATCCACTTGAGGGAAATTGCTGCTGTCCTACAAACCTCTGCGCTTGGGGGCCCAACATAGTCTACAAGAGTAGAAGCGTGTGTAGACATCACCACCCTGCAGTATATTGGCATCAACAGATGCGATGTGCCGCCTGAAGAACTGTTTGAAGCTGTCCTCCTAGCTGAACCTTCAGCAGGTGTCACCAACCAAGTGGAGGGGTCTCTTGAAGATGGTGTTAATGATGATCATGCATCCTCTTCTCCTTAAGTCACATCCTTTTATTTATGTCACTTTTGCGTAATTGGAATGTCCTTTGTTGGAACTTTCGCGGTTTGAATTCCAAAACTAAACACTTGGCTTTGTCCAATGCTATTACCTCTAGTGGGTGCTCTCTCATGTGCTTGCAGGAAACTAAAAACACCATGATTGATCTTGCTTTTATTAAATCATGCTGCCCTAGATCATTTGATAAATTTCCTTTTGTACCCTCACGTGGTGCATCGGGTGGGCTTCTTACAATTTGGAAAAGCTCGGTTTTTACTGGTCATGTTGTAACTTCTGAAGACTTTGTCCTGGCTACTCGGTTTACCAGCACGCAATCTGCTCAGTCTTGGACTCTCCTGAATATCTATGGGCCATGCGGTGGACAAGACAGAATCACATACACTGATTGGCTTTACAATCTTAACATTCCATCTACCGAAGACTAGCTTCTCTTAGGAGACTTTAACTACATTCGAGCTCCGGATAACCGTAATAAACCAGGAGGCAATGTCAATGGCATGCTCACTTTTAATGACATCATTCGTAAACAACACTTTATTGAAACTCCCATCAAAGGTCGAGCCTACACCTGGAGCAATAGGCAACAAGACCCCTTGCTCGAACAATTGGACTGGTTCTTGACATCACTCCACTGGACAAATGTGTATCATAACACCATGGTTAAACCTCTTGGCAAACCGGTTTCAGACCACATCCCTTGTGTGGTTAATATTGAGACGAACATTCCTCGCAGTAAGCTATTTCGGTTTAAATCATTTTGGCTTCTACATCCTGGCTTCATGGAAGTAGTGCAAGCAACTTGGGCCAAACAGGTGCAATCCAATAATGCAGCCACGGTGCTTTGCCGCAAATTAAAATTGCTAAGGAGGGAATTAAAGATTTGGAGTAAAAACATCTCCCGTTTGTCCGTTGCCATTGAGAATTGTAATAAAACTTTGGCTGATCTTGATGAACTCGAAAATAAAAGGCCATTATTGATCCAAGAGAGCAACTTTCGAAGCATTCTCAAGAAGCACCTGATCCGCTTACTTGAATACCAAAAGCAATATTGGAAGAAAAGATGCACTATTCGATACGTTAAATTCGGCGACGAAAATACTAAATTCTTTCAAGCCATGGCCACGGAAAGCTATCGGAGAAATAATATTTCCACTCTCACCACCTTGGATGGAACCTGTTTTGAGGATCACACAAGCAAAGAGGCGGTGCTCTTTCAAGCATACAGAGAAAGATTGTGTACTTCACATGACACACACATGAAATTTGATCTTCAATCTATCATTAGACGGGTACCTAACCTAGAGCATCTCACAGAGCCATTCACGCAAGCAGAAATTAATGACGTTATTAAGGAAATGCCGGGAGATAGAGCACCAGGACCTGACGGTTTCAATGGCCTGTTTCTCAAAGCTTCTTGGCACATAATTAAATCAGATTTCTATGCCCTTTGAAACCAATTCCATGAAGACCACCTTGACCTCACCAACATCAATGATGGACTAATAACTTTGATCCCAAAAGTTGGCTCACCTGAATCAGTCGATGACTACAGACCCATCACCCTCCTCAACTGTTGTCTGAAACTTATTAGAAAGATCCTCGCAAACCGACTGCAAAAAGTGATCCTGCTAATTATCCACAGAAACCAGTACAGATTTATCAAAGGACGAACAATCCAAGATTTCTTGGCATGGGCCTTCCAATTCATACACCAATGTCAAACATCGAAGAAAGCAATTGTTCTCCTCAAGCTTGATTTCGCCAAAGCCTTTGACACGATTGAGCATGCCCCCATGCTGAAAATTATGAAGACAATGGGATTCAACGACAAATGGCTCTCTTGGGTTAAATGCATCTTCTCTTCTGGCAAATCATCGGTCCTCCTTAACAGCGTCCCAGGTATACAATTTCACTATCGAAGAGGAGTTCGACAAGGAGATCCCTTCTCGCCGCTCATCTTTTTGCTCGCAGCAGACCTACTTCAGGCAGCAATCAATGATGCTTTCCAGCAAGGACTGATTGAACTTCCTTTCCCCTGCCCTGGACAAACCGATTACCCCGTGATCCAATATGTGTTGGGGAACGTAGTATTTTAAAATTTTCCTACGATCACGCAAGATCTATCTACCAGATGCATAGCAACGAGAGGGAAGAGTGTGTCTACGTACCCTCGTAGACCGGGAGCGGAAGCGTCAAGTGACGCGGTTGATGTTGTCGAACTTCTTCGCGATCCAACCGATCAAGCACCGAACGTACGGCACCTCCGCGTTCAGCACACGTTCAGCTTGATGACGTCCCACGAGCTCTTGATCCAGTTGAGCTTCATGGGAGAGTTTCTTCAGCACGACGGCATGGTGACGGATATGATGTGTTCACCGGCGCAGGGCTTCGCCTAAGCTCCGCGACGGTATGACCGAGGTGTGATTCTGTGGAGGGGGGCACCGCACACGGCTAAAACAATTCAACTTGTGTGTCTTTGGGTGCCCCCCTGCCCCCGTATATAAAGGAGCAAGGGAGGGAGGCCGGCCGGCCCTTCCTGGTGCGGCTAGGGAGTGGACTCCTACTAGGAATAGGATTGCAATCCTATTCCTAGTAGGATTCACCAAAAGAAGGAAGAGGGAAAGGAATAGGAGAGGTGGCGCCCCCCCCCCCAATCCTAGTCCAAATCGGAACCCTAGGTGGGGGCGCCGGCCAGCCCTATGGGCTGCCTCTCTCTTTCCCTTTAGGCCCACTATGGACCATCCCCTCTCGTAGGGGGTTCCGGTAACCCCCTCCGGCATTCCCGATAAATCCGAAACTTTTCCGGAACACTTCCGGTGTCCGAATATAGTCGTCCAATATATCAATCTTTATGTCTCGGACATTCCGAGACTCCTCGTCATGTCCGTGATCTCATCTGGGACTCCGAACTACCTTCGGTACATCAATACTCATAAACTCATAATACCGATCGTCATCAAACGTTAAGCATGCGGACCCTACGGGTTCGAGAACTATGTAGACATGACCGAGACTCATCTCCGGTCAATAACCAATAGCGGAACCTGGATGTTCATATTGGCTCCTACATATTCTACGAAGATCTTTTATCGGTCAGAACCACATAACAACATATGTTGTTCCTTTTGTCAAACGGTATGTTACTTGCCCGAGATTCGATCGTCGGTATCTCTATACCTAGTTCAATCTCGTTACCGGCAAGTCTCTTTACTCGTTCCATAACACATCATCTCGTGACTAACTCATTAGTCTTTTGCTTGCAAGGCTTATTGTGATGTGTGTTACCGAGAGGGCCCAGAGATACCTCTCCGACACTCGGAGTGACAAATCCTATTCTTGATCTATGCCAACACCACGAATACTTTCGGAGACACCTGTAGAGCATCTTTATGATCACCCAGTTACGTTGTGACGTTTGATAGCACACAAGGTGTTCCTACGGTATTCGGGAGTTGCATAATCTCATAGTCATAGGAACATGTATAAGTCATGAAGAAAGCAATAGCAGTTAAACTAAACGATCATAGTGCTATGCTAACGGATGGGTCTTGTCCATCACATCATTCTCCTAATGATGTGATCCCGTTGATCAAATGACAACTCATGTCTATGGCTAGGAAACATAACCATCTTTGATCAATGTGCTAGTCTAGTAGAGGCATACTAGGGACATACTGTTTTGTCTATGTATTCACACATGTACTAAGTTTCCGGTTAATACAATTCTAGCATGAATAAAAGACATTTATCATGATATAAGGAAATACAAATAACATCTTTATTATTGCCTCTAGGGCATATTTCCTTCAGTCTCCCACTTGAACTAGAGTCAATAATCTAGATTACAAAGTGATGATCCTCACACCCATGGAGTCCTGGTGCTGATCATGTTTTGCCCGTGGAAGAGGCTTAGTCAACGGGTCTGCAACATTCAGATCCGTATGTATTTTGCAAATCTCTATCTCCCTCCTTGACTAGATCGCGGATGGAATTGAAGCGTCTTTTGATGTGCTTTGTTCTCTTGTGAAACCTGGATTCCTTCGCCAAGGCTATGGCTCCAGTGTTGTCACAAAAGATTTTCATTGGACCTGATGCACTCGGTATTACACCTAGATCGGATATGAACTCCTTCATCCAGATTCCTTCATTTGCTGCTTCCGAAGCAGCTATGTATTCCGCTTCACACGTAGATCCCGCCACGACGCTCTGCTTGGAACTGCACCAACTGACAGCTCCACCGTTCAATAAAAATACATATCCGGTTTGTGACTTTGAGTCATCCGGATCAGTGTCAAAGCTAGAATTGACATAACCGTTTACGACGAGCTCTTTGTCACCTCCATATACGAGAAACATATCCTTTGTTCTTTTCAGATACTTTAGGATGTTTTTGACCGCTGTCCAGTGATCCACTCCTGGATTACTTTGGTACCTCCCTGCTAGACTTATAGCAAGGCACACATCAGGTCTGGTACACAGCATTGCATACATGATAGATCCTATGGCTGAGGCATAGGGAATGACTTTCATTTTCTCTCTATCTTCTGCAGTGGTCGGGCATTGAGTCTTACTCAACTTCATACTTTGTAAAACAGGCAAGAACCCTTTCTTTGACTGATCCATTTTGAACTTCTTCAAAATCTTATCAAGGTATGTGCTTTGTGAAAGTCCAATTAAGCGTCTTGATCTATCTCTATAGATTTTGATGCCTAATATGTAAGCAGCTTCTCCGAGGTCTTTCATCGAAAAACTTTTATTCAAGTATCCTTTTATGCTATCCAAAAATTATATATCATTTCCAATCAACAATATGTCATCTACATATAATATTAGAAATGCTACAGGGCTCCCACTCACTTTCTTGTAAATACAGGCTTCTCCAAAAGTCTGTATAAAACCATATGCTTTGATCACCTCATCAAAGCATATATTCCAACTCCGAGATGCTTGTACCAGTCCATAGATGGATCGCTGGAGTTTGCATACTTTGTTAGCACCTTTTGGATCGACAAAACCTTCTGGTTGCATCATATACAACTCTTCTTTGAGATATCCATTCAGGAATGCAGTTTTGACATCCATTTGCCAGATTTCATAATCATAAAATGCGGCAATTGCTAACATGATTCGGACAGACTTAAGCATCGCTACAGGTGAGAAAGTCTCATCGTAGTCAACTCCTTGAACTTGTCGAAAACCTTTCGCAACAAGTCGAGCTTTGTAAACAGTAATATTACCGTCTGCGTCGGTCTTCCTCTTGAAGATCCATTTGTTTTCGATGGCTTGCCGATCATCGGGCAAGTCAACCAAAGTCCACACTTTGTTCTCATACATGGATCCCGTCTCAGATTTCATGGCTTCAAGCCATTTTGCGGAATCTGGGCTCATCATCGCTTCCTCATAGTTCGTAGGTTCATCATGGTCTAGTAACATGATTTCCAGAACTGGATTGCCGTACCACTCTGGTGCGGAACGTACTCTGGTTGATCTACGACGTTCAGTAGAAACTTGATCCGAAGATTCATGATCATTATCATTAACTTCCTCACTAATTGGTGTAGGAATCACTGGAACAATTTCCTGTGATGTACTACTTTCCAATCTGGGAGAAGGTACAATTACCTCATCAAGTTCTACTTTCCTCCCACTCACTTCTTTCGAGAGAAACTCTTTTTCTAGAAAGGATCCGTTCTTAGCAACGAATATTTTGCCCTCGGATCTGTGATAGAAGGTGTACCCAACAGTCTCTTTTGGGTATCCTATGAAGACACATTTTTCCGACTTGGGTTCGAGATTATCAGGTTGAAGTGTTTTCACATAAGCATCGCAACCCCAAACTTTAAGAAACGACAACTTTGGTTTCTTGCCAAACCATAGTTCATAAGGTGTCGTATCAACGGATTTAGATGGTGCCCTATTTAACGTGAATGCAGCTGTCTCTAAAGCATAACCCAAAACGATAGTGGTGAATCGGTAAGAGACATCATAGATCGCACCATATCCAATAAAGTACGGTTACGACGTTCGGACACACCATTACGCTGTGGTGTTCCAGGTGGCGTGAGTTGTGAAACTATTCCACATTGTTTCAAATGAAGACCAAACTCGTAACTCAAATATTCTCCTCCACGATCAGATCGTAGAAACTTTATTTTCTTGTTACGATGATTCTCTACTTCACTCTGAAATTCTTTGAACTTTTCAAATGTTTCAGACTTGTGTTTCATTAAGTAGATATACCCATATCTGCTCAAATCATCAGTGAAGGTCAGAAAATAACGATACCCGCCGCGAGCATCAACACTCATTGGTCCACATACATCAGTATGTATGATTTCCAACAAATCTGTTGCTCGCTCCATAGTTCCGGAGAACGGAGTTTTAGTCATCTTGCCCATGAGGCATGGTTCGCAAGCACCAAGTGATTCATAATCAAGTGATTCCAAAAGTCCATCATTATGGAGTTTCTTCATGCGTTTTACACCAATATGACCTAAACGGCAGTGCCACAAATAAGTTGCACTATCATTATTAACCTTGCATCTTTTGGTTTCAATATTATGAATATGTGTATCACTACAATCGAGATCCAATAAGAATAGACCACTCTTTAAGGGTGCATGACCATAAAAGATATTATTCATTAAAATAGAACAACCATTATTCTCTGATTTAAATGAATAACCGTCTCGCAATAAACAAGATCTAGATATAATGTTCATGCTCAACACTGGCACCAAATAACAATTATTTAGGTCTAAAACTAATCCCGAAGGTAGATGTAGAGGTAGCGTGCCGACGACGATCACATCGACTTTGGAACCGTTTCCCACGCGCACCGTCACCTCATCCTTAGCTAATCTTCGTTTAATCCGTAGTCCCTGTTTCGAGTTACAAATATTAGCAACCGAACCGGTATCAAATACCCAGGTACTACTACGAGCATTAGTAAGGTACACATCAATAACATGTATATCACATATACCTTTGTTCATCTTGCCATCCTTCTTATCCGCCAAATACTTGGGGCAGTTCCGCTTCCAGTGTCCAGTCCCCTTGCAGTAGAAGCACACAGTTTCAGGCTTGGCTCCAGATTTGGGTTTCTTCGTGGAAGTAGCAACTGACTTGCTATTCTTTTTGAAGTTCCCTTTCTTTCCCTTGCCCTTTTTCTTGAAACTAGTGGTCTTGTTAACCATCAACACTTGATGATCCTTTTTGATTTCTACCTCCGCAGCTTTGAGCATAGCGAAGAGCTCGGGAATTGTCTTTTGCATCCCTTGCATGTTATAGTTCATCACGAAGCCTTTATAGCTTGGTGGCAGTGATTGAAGAACTCTATCAATAACACTATCCTCGTCAACTTTGCAACCAAGTTGAGTCATATGATTGTAGTACCCAGACATTCTGAGCAAGTGTTCACTGATAGAACTATTCTCCTCCATCTTGCAGCTATAGAACTTATTGAAAATCTCATATTTCTCAATTCGGGCATTTGCTTGAAATATTAACTTCAACTCCTGGAACATCTCATATGGTCCATGACGTTCAAAACGTCGTTGAAGTCCCGGTTCTAAGCCGTAAAGCATGGCACACTGAACTATCGTGTAGTCATCAGACCGCGACTGCCAGACGTTCAAAGCGTCTACATTAGCGGAAGGGGGCTTGTCACCTAGCGGTGCTTCAAGGACATAATTCTTCTGTGCAGCAATGAGGATAATCCTCAGGTTACGGACCCAGTCTGTGTAATTGCTACCATCATCTTTCAACTTAGCTTTCTCTAGGAATGCATTAAAATTCAAAGGAACGGTAGCACGGGCCATTGATCTACAACGACATAGATATGCAAAACTATCAGGACTAAGTTCATGATAAATTAAAGTTCAATTTAATCATATTAATTTAAAGAACTCCCACTTAGATAGACATCCCTCTGGTCATCTAAATGATCACGTGATCCAAATCAACTAAACCATGTCCGATCATCACGTGAGATGGAGTAGTTTCAATGGTGAACATCTTATGTTGATCATATCTACTATATGATTCACGCTCGACCTTTCGGTCTCCAGTGTTCCGAGGCCATATCTGTATATGCTAGGCTCGTCAAGTTTAACCCGAGTATTCTGCGTGTGCAAAACTGGCTTACACCCGTTGTATTTGAACGTAGAGCTTATCACACCCGATCATCACGTGGTGTCTCGGCACAACGAACTTTCGCACCGGTGCATACTCAGGGAGAACACTTATACCTTGAAATTTAGTTAGGGATCATCTTATAATGCTACCGTCGTTCTAAGCAAAATAAGAAGCATAATAAGATAAACATCACATGCAATCAAAATATGTGACATGATATGGCCATCATCATCTTGTTCTTTTGATCTCTATCTCCAAAGCACCGTCATGATCACCTTCGTCACCGGCGCGACACCTTGATCTCCATCGTAGCATCGTTGTCGTCTCGCCAACTATTGCTTCTATGACTATCGCTACCGCTTAGTGATAAAGTAAAGCAATTACATGGCGATTGCATTTCATACAATAAAGCGACAACCATATGGCTCCTGCCAGTTGCCGATAACTTTACAAAACATGATCTCATACAAAACCGTATAACTCATCATGTCTTGACCATATCACATCACAACATGCCCTGCAAAAACAAGTTAGACGTCCTCTACTTTGTTGTTGCAAGTTTTACGTGGCTGCTACGGGCTTAGCAAGAACCGTTCTTACCTACGCATACAAAACCACAACGATGTTTCGTCAAGTATGTGCTGTTTTAACCTTCACAAGGACCGGGCGTAGCCACACTTGATTCAGCTAAAGTGAGAGAGACAGACACCCGCCAGTCACCTTTAAGCAACGAGTGCTCGTAACGGTGAAACCAGTCTCGCGTAAGCGTACGCGTAATGTCGGTCCGGGCCGCTTCATCTCACAATACCGCCGAAGCAAAGTATGACATGCTGGTAAGCAGTATGACTAGTATCGCCCACAACTCATTGTGTTCTACTCGTGCATATCATCTACGCATAGACCTGGCTCATGATGCCACTGTTAGGGAACGTAGTATTTTAAAATTTTCCTACGATCACGCAAGATCTATCTACCAGATGCATAGCAACGAGAGGGAAGAGTGTGTCTACGTACCCTCGTAGACCGGAAGCGGAAGCGTCAAGTGACGCGGTTGATGTAGTCGAACTTCTTCGCGATTCAACCGATCAAGCACCGAACGTACGGCACCTCCGCGTTCAGCACACGTTCAGCTTGATGACGTCCCACGAGCTCTTGATCCAGTTGAGCTTCACGGGAGAGTTTCGTCAGCACGACGGCGTGGTGACGGATATGATGTGTTCACCGGCGCAGGGCTTCGCCTAAGCTCCGCGACGGTATGACCGAGGTGTGATTCTGTGGAGGGGGGGCACCGCACACGGCTAAAACAATTCAACTTGTGTGTCTTTGGGTGCCCCCCTGCCCCCGTATATAAAGGAGCAAGGGAGGGAGGCCGGCCGGCCCTTCCTGGTGCGGCTAGGGAGTGGACTCCTACTAGGAATAGGATTGCAATCCTATTCCTAGTAGGATTCACCAAAAGAAGGAAGAGGGAAAGGAATAGGAGAGGTGGCGCCCCCCCCCCCCCAATCCTAGTCCAACTAGGAACCCTAGGTGGGGGCGCCGGCCAGCCCTATGGGCTGCCTCTCTCTTTCCCTTTAGGCCCACTATGGACCATCCCCTCTCGTAGGGGGTTCCGGTAACCCCCTCCGGCATTCCCGATAAATCCGAAACTTTTCCGGAACACTTCCGGTGTTCGAATATAGTCGTCCAATATATCAATCTTTATGTATCGGACATTCCGAGACTCCTCGTCATGTCCGTGATCTCATCTGGGACTCCGAACTACCTTCGGTACATCAATACTCATAAACTCATAATACCGATCGTCATCAAACGTTAAGCATGCGGACCCTACGGGTTCGAGAACTATGTAGACATGACCGAGACTCATCTCCGGTCAATAACCAATAGCGGAACCTGGATGTTCATATTGGCTCCTACATATTCTACGAAGATCTTTTATCGGTCAGAACCACATAACAACATATGTTGTTCCTTTTGTCAAACGGTATGTTACTTGCCCGAGATTCGATCGTCGGTATCTCTATACCTAGTTCAATCTCGTTACCGGCAAGTCTCTTTACTCGTTCCGTAACACATCATCTCGTGACTAACTCATTAGTCTTTTGCTTGCAAGGCTTATTGTGATGTGTGTTACCGAGAGGGCCCAGAGATACCTCTCCGACACTCGGAGTGACAAATCCTATTCTTGATCTATGCCAACACCACGAATACTTTCGGAGACACCTGTAGAGCATCTTTATGATCACCCAGTTACGTTGTGACGTTTGATAGCACACAAGGTGTTCCTACGGTATTCGGGAGTTGCATAATCTCATAGTCATAGGAACATGTATAAGTCATGAAGAAAGCAATAGCAGTTAAACTAAACGATCATAGTGCTATGCTAACGGATGGGTCTTGTCCATCACATCATTCTCCTAATGATGTGATCCCGTTGATCAAATGACAACTCATGTCTATGGCTAGGAAACATAACCATCTTTGATCAATGTGCTAGTCTAGTAGAGGCATACTAGGGACATACTGTTTTGTCTATGTATTCACACATGTACTAAGTTTCCGGTTAATACAATTCTAGCATGAATAAAAGACATTTATCATGATATAAGGAAATACAAATAACATCTTTATTATTGCCTCTAGGGCATATTTCCTTCAATATGCTGACGACACGACACTAGTCCTACCAGCATGTGCCAGACAAGCAATGATCATCAAGAACATCCTCTCAGACTATGCTTCCTCGATTGGACTACATATCAACTTTCACAAATTTACCATAATTCCAATCAATGACAGTAATCAGGACTTCTCCACTCTAGCGGACATCTTTGGATGCGCAGTTCGCACCATGACATTCACCTATCTGGGCTTTCCTCTAGGGACTTCCAGGCTAACAATACAAGATTTCATGCCACTAGTCTGCAGAACGGAGAGACGTCTAACTTCCACCCTTTCCATGATGTCGTATGGGGGCAAACTCACATGGGTAAATTCTACGGTCACTTCTCTTCTCATCTTTGTTCTGTGCACTCTGAAGTTCTCGCATAAACTCATTAAGATGCTAGATAAAATAAGGAGGCGATGCCTTTGGACGAAAAAGACAGAGCAAGGAGACAAATGCAATTCTTTGGCTGTCTGGGATATGGTCTGTAAACCAAAAAAACATGGGGGACTTGGCATCATAAACCTAATGGTTCAAAATGAAGCATTGCTAATGAAGTTTCTTCACAAATTCTACAACAAACATGATACGCCCTGGGTACAAATGATTTGGGACACCTAGTACAGAGACAAAATTTCGCACGCCACTGCAGCGGTTGGGTCTTTTTGGTGGCGAGACATACTAAAATTTACACCGTTGTTCAGAGGGGTTTCACAAGTTAGTGTGGTGTGTGGCACGACTGCCCTATTCTAGAACGATTTGTGGCAGGAGGACATACTGGAAGTGACTCACCCCCGGGCATGCTCTTTTGCACTCAATGAAGACATATCGATAAAAAGCTTCCTCCAAGCCTCGGCACTAGCTAAAATGTACCACCTCCCACTTTCACCCGAAGCCCATGAAGAGGTTCGTGATCTCCAAGCAATAACAATGCATGCACGACCCCTAACTGCAAATTCTGATGTCTGGCACTATACTTGGGGGAAAGCTGAATACAGGTCATCCGATTACTACAAGTTTTGCTTCATGGACATGCAGGCCCACCAAACTTCCCACTATCTTTGTAAATAAAAATGTGTGATGAAAATCAAGTTCTTCGGCTGGCTACATGACAGACTCGATACATGGAACATGCTGGTCCGAGGACATTACCAAATCGGTGATGACCATAACTGTTTGCTCTGTGGCCTACCCATTGAAGAAACATTAGACCACATAATCTTCACGTGTGTTTTTATCCAACAATACTAGGACAGGCTATACATATATTGGCCACCTTTCAACTGCAGGCTGCAACTACTGCATGATGCCAAACAGACTTGGGATAACCCCCTTTTCTTTGAGATCTTCTTATTAGCATCTTGGAGTTTATGGAAAGAAAGGAACAACAAACACTTTAGGGGGGTGCAACCCAGCATTGACACGTGGCTCAGGAGGTTTAAGGAAGATTTCATCCTACTCCAACATAGGGTCAAAGAGGACCATAGGCCTCTGATTCAAACCTTTGTTAACTCCATCTAGACCCTAGCACTTAATTACTTCTTTTGTACCCCCACCCCGCTGTCCACAGGTGGCAGGAGGATGATGTAAATATGTAACTTTGTAAGTTGTTCATATATTAATGAGATCATAGTAGGAGCCTATCCTATTGTTTCAGGTGTAAAAAAACAATTCCACTCTTTATAGATTGTACTATTTTGGTAGATTGCTGTTATGTTTGCATTGTTTGCATATGTTTGCTTGTTTAATAATTCTATTTGAGAATAGGAGTATTCAATATGCAGAGGCATTTAATATGCAAAGTTTAATAATAATTTTAGTGATTCTCTACAGTAGAGGATGATAAGGTTTTGCATTGATTTATACTAACTTATCTCACGAGTTCTTGTTGAGTTTTGTGTGGATGAAGTTTTTGAGATTTAGGAAAACCGTGATATGAGAAGAATTAAGGAGACACAAAAGCTCAAGCTTGGGGATGCCCAAGGCACCCCAAGATAATATTTCAAGAAGTCTCAAGCATCTAAGCTTGGGGATGCCCCAATAGGCATCCCACCTTTCTTCGTTAATAATTATCGGTTAGTATCGGTTAATGCTAAGTTTTTGCTTCTTCACATGAGATGTGCTATTCTTGAAATGTCATTTTATTTTGTTTGCTTGCTGTTTTAATAAAATACTTAGATCTGAGAGTTTCTAAATAAAATAGAGCCCCCAAATAGTTGCCGGAAAAGCTAGATAAGCGGCATTCACATCCCGTCAAAGAAGCTCTTTTCTAGCACCATTGCTCTAGTGCTTCACTTATATCTTTTTGAGCATGGTGTGATTTATTATTTTTGAAGAATAGACTCTCCTGATTCACTTATATCTATTTAGAGAGTCAACCGGAATTGGTCAATTGCATGGTAAGTCATAAAGTCCTACATAAAATTTATGGATCACTGAATATGATATGTTTGATTCCTTGAAATAGTTTTGCGATATAGAGATGATAATATGTGGGAGGTACTAGTGGATAATCGTGTTTATTAAGATATTTGTGTTAAGGTTTGTGATTCCCTAAGCATGCACGTATAGTCTCTCGCTATGCCGGGAAGTTGGAGCAGAATTTATCCTTGATTGTCCTATCTTTCTGTGAAGGTCGGGGGCGCGCGATGGTTAACTCCTACCAACCTCCCCCCTAGGAGCATGTGTAGTATTACTTTGCTTCGAGGGCTAATAAACTTTTGCAATAAGTATATGAGTTCTTTATGACTAATGTGAGTCCATGGATTTTACGCACTCTCACCATTTCATAATTGCTAGCCTTTCTCATGCCGCGCAAATTTCGCCGGTGCATAAACTTTATTATACCTTCCTCAAAATAGCCACCATACCTACCTATTATGGCATTTCCATAGCCATTCCGAGATATATTTCCATGCACTTCCATCATATAGTTGACTTGAGCATTCATTTTCATCATATAGAGTCATACTATATTATAGGTATCAAGTTGTAATTTTTATTTCTTTTGAGTTATAAGTAAAACAAGTGTGATGATCATCATTATCCATTATTAGAGCATGTGCCAGTGAGGAAAGGATGATGGAGACTATGATTCCCCCACAAGTCGGGATGAGACTCCGGACAATGAGAGAAAAATATATAAATAATAATAATAAAAGAGGCCAAAGAAGCCCACCAAAAAAAAGAAAACAAAAAAAGGGGCATGCCAATTCCACACTTGTGCTTGAAAGTAGCACCATGTTTTTCATATAGAGAGTGTCCTATGTTGTTAGTTTCATATACTAGTGGGAATTTTTCCGTGGTAGAACTAGATGCATACCCACTTTATTTCATATTGAGCTTTCATACACTTATAGCTTTTAGTGCATCCGTTGCATGGCAATCCCTACTCCTCACATTGATATCGATTGATAGGCATCTACATAGTCCATTAGTTTGCCTAGTTGATGTGAGACTTTCTTCCCTTCTTTTGTCTACTGCCACAACATTCTATTCCACCTATATTGATATATACATGCCTTGTGCTCATGTATTGCGTGAGAGTTGAAAATGCTGAAGCACGATAAAAAGTATGAACCAATTGCTTGGCTGAAACCGGGGTAGTACATGATTTATACTTTGAGCTGGGAAGACCAAGCATGACAAGACTATATGATTTTGTAGGGATAACGTTCTTTAGCATTTGATATTCTGAAAGACATGGTTGTTTGTTGGGATGCCCGAGTATTGATGTCTTTATTTCAAATTATAAACTATTGGTTTGAATCACTCATGTCTTAATATTCATGCCATGACTAGATATATGATCAAGTTTATGGTAGGTAGCATTCCACATCAAAAATTCCATTTGCTACTTTATCATGGTGAGATTTATGAGAAAGTGTTGATGCTATGATGCTAGGAAAAGTGATGGAAATTGCCTTTGATCAAACTTTGGCACTTTGCTAGCATTCACACTTCATAAATTATTTCTTTTATCACTTACCTACTCGAGGACGAGTAGGAATTAAGCTTGGGGATGCTGATACGTCTCCAACGTATCTATAATTTATGAAGTATTCATGCCATGCTTACAACAATTTTATATGATTTTGGTATGATTTGGATGGAACTAACCCGGAGTGACGTTATTTTCAGCAGAACTACCGTGGTGTTGTTTTTTGTGCAGAAATGAAAGTTCTCCAAATGAGCTGAAACTTTTTGATGATTTTTTTGGAACAAAAGAGAACCCCGAAGCTTCGTGGGAGGGCCAGAGGAGCCACAAGGAGGGGACAACCCTCCAGGGCGCGCCTGGTGGGCCTGGCTTGCCCCGGTGGGTTGTGCTCACCTCGTGGCCCATCCGGACGTGAGACCGACGCCAAAAATTCCAATAAATAGAGAAACCATCAGAAATAACCCTAGATCAGAAGTTCCGCCGCCGTAGGCCTCTATAGCCACCAAAAACCAATCTAGACCCTTTCCGACACTCTACCGGAGGGGGAAATCATCACTGGTGGCCATCTTCATCATCCCGGCGGCCACCATGGTGACGAGGGAGTAGTCCACACTCGGGGCTGAGGGTTTGTACCAGTAGCTATGTGTTTAATCTCTCTCTCTCTCTCTCTCTCTCTCGTTTTCTTGAGATGCACAATCTTGATGTATCGCAGGCTTTGTTAATATAGTCGGATGATATGGTGTTTTCCCCTCTCTATCTTATTGTGATGAATTGAGTTTTCCCTTTGAGATTTCTTTGGATTGAATTGTTTTATGGATTTGAGAACACTTGATATATGTCTTGCAATTGAATACTCATGGTCACAATGTTTTGGCACTCAACTTGCAGATTCCCACAATGACATTGGGGTAATCTATGCACAGGGGTTGATGCAGGTTGTTGTCTTTGTTTCTCTGGTAGAAATCTTGGGGCACTCTTCGAGGTTCTTTGTGTTGGATTGAGTATTATAAATCTGAATTTGTTTTGGTGTTATTTTAGTACGAACTCTTGATAGATCAATCGGAAAGGATAACTTAATAACTTCGTGTTATTTTAATACGAACTCTTGGAAAGATTGATCAGAAAGAATAACTTTGAGGTGGTTTCGTACCCCACCAACAATTTCTTCTTATGTTCTCCGCTAGCTAGGAACTTCGTAGTGATTCTTCATCGCACTTTGAGGGATGGTTATATGATCCAATTATATTAGCATTGTTGAGAGATTGCACTAGCGAAAGTACGGACCCTAGGCCTTGTTTCTAAGCATTGCAATATCGTTTGTGCTCCATTTTATCACTTGCTACCTTGCTGTTATTTTTCGCACTACAAAAACTCATATCTACTATCCATATTACACATGTATCACCATCTCTTCGTCGAACTAGTGCACCTATACAATTTGCCATTGTATTGAGTGTGTTGGGGACACAAGAGACTTTTTATTATTTGGTTGCACGGTTGTTTGAGAGAGACCATCTTCATCCTACACCTCCCACGGATTGATAAACCTTAGGTCATCCACTTGAGGGAAATTTGCTACTGTCCTACAAAACTCTACGCTTGGAGGCCCAACACGAGTCTACAAGAACAAGTTGTGTAGTAGACATCAACTAACACCCAAATCACATAAAGCATTGCACTCATAATTTTTAATATTGATTTTGGTAGTACGTTCCCATTCATCATGAAGCTTTTTAGGAATTGAAACTTGTAATTCCAACTTTTCTTCTAAAGCTTTCCTCATGGCATCTACAATATGTTTAGTAAAAGCTTTATTTTGTTCATAGGCATGAGATGAATTTATCATGGATTGCAACAAAGAAATACAATCAATAAAAGAGAAACTATCATAATTAAAGTCCTTCTAATCCAAAAGAGTGGGCACATCACTAGTTAAAGTTTTGACCTCCCAACCCCACTTCTATCAATTTTTTCAACAAGATTTTTACCCTCCGAATTATCGGGATGCCTTCTAGCTAAAGTTGACTCTTCTTCAGTCCCTTTATCATCAAGTTTAACTTTACTAAAAAAGGAATCAACAGAAGAAACACCAAACATTTTAAGATCTTCATCATTTGTATGAAAGCAATCACTAGAAAATGCTTTTTCTAAAAAAATCTCTTTTAGCTCTAAGCATAGCGGTTCTTTTCTTACTTTCATCCATAGAAACGTAAACAGCTTTAATTGATTCCTCAACCTTGGGCACAAAAAATTTCAACTTCAGATTTTCCACATCATAAGAAATTCTATCAATACTTCTAGTCGTATCATCAATCTTATTCAAAAAAAATCTATAGAAGCATTCAAAACCTTTTGAGTATTAATAAAGTCTTTAATATTGTTCTCAAGATCAGAGGCATTCCTATTATTAATATAAGAAGAATTACCATAGGAATTACCATAATTATTAGAGGAATTTCTAGGAAAAGGCCTAGGATTGAAATTGCCTCTATGAGCACTATTGAAATTATTTCGAGAAATAAAATTAACATCTATAGCATCACTATTTTTCTCAATCAAGGTAGACAAAGGCACATCATTAATATCAATAGGAGCACTTTTACTAGCAACCATCTTAATAAGAGCATCAAATTTTTCACTCAAAGAATTAATTTCTTCAACCGAATAACTTTTTTGCTAGTAGGCGCCCTTTCGGTATGCCATTGCGAATAATTCACCATAATATTATCAAGAAATTTGGTGGCTTCACCGAAAGTAATCTCCATAAAAGTTCCACCCGCGGCAGAATCCAAAAGATTTCTAGAAATAAATTCAACCCCGCATAAAAAAATTGTATGATCATCCAAATATTTAACCCATGAGATCGGCAATTCCTTAGCATCAATTTCATTCTTTCCCAAGATTGTGCAACATGTGCATTCTCAAGTTGCTTGAAATTCATAATCTGAGTTCTAAGGGAAATAATTTTCCCGGGCGGAAAATACTTAGTGATAAAAGCATCTTCGCACTTGTCCCAAGAATTGATACTATTGTGAGGCAAAGAAGAAAACCAAATTTTAGCACGATCACGCAAAGAGAACGAAAATAATTTCAACTTCCCAATATCATTATCCATATCTTTTTTCTTTTGCATATCACACAATTCTACGAATGTGTTTAGATGGGACGCGGCATCCTCATTAGGAGTGCCGAAAAATTGTTCTTTCATGACAAGATTCAACAAGGCAGCATTGATGTCATAAGACTCCGCACTAGTGGAGGGAGGAATCGGCGTACTAATAAAATCATTGTTGTTGGTATTGAAAAAATCACACAACTTAGTGTTCTCTTGCATCAACTTAACCAATTATAAACAAGAACACGAGTAGGCGATAGATCCGACAAGAAAAATAACGAACGAAAAAGAGGGCGAATAGAAACGGTAATTTTTTGTGAAGTGGGGGAGATGAAAATGAGAGGCAAATGGAAAATAATGTAAATTGCAAGGACATGAGATTTGTGATTAGGAACCTAATAGATGTTGATGATTTCTCCCTGGCAACGGTGCCAGAAATTCCTTTTGATGTCGCTTGAACTATGTCGGTATTTCCCGAAAGAGGAAGGGATGATGCAGCACAGCTACAGTAGGTATTTCCCCCAGTGACGAGACCAATGTTATGGAGCCAGAAGGAGAACCACGCAACACTATGTAAACACTACCTGCACACAAATAACAAATACTTGCAACCTGACGTATAAGAGGGGATGTCAATCCCTCCCGGGTAGTAGATTGGTAAATAGATAGATTGATAATTGCAAATGAAAGAACGGGAAATAAAATTCAGCGAAGTATGTTTGTGTTTTTGATAATATAGATCTAAAAATAAAAGTTCCAATAGAGGAAAAAGCAAGTAGCAATTGAAGGAAATATGCCCTAGAGGCAATAATAAAGATGTTATTTTTATTTCCTTATATCATGATAAATATATTTTATTCATGCTAGAATTGTATTAACCGGAAACTTAGTACATGTGTGAATACATAGACAAAATAGTATGTCCCTGGTATGCCTCTACTAGACTAGCTTATTGATCAAAGATGGTTTTGTTTCCTAGCCGTAGACATGAGTTGTCATTTAATCAACGAGATCACATCATTAGGAGAATGATGTGATGGACAAGACCCATCCGTTAGCTTAGCACTATGATCATTTAGTTTTACAACTATTGCTTTCTTCATGACTTATACATGTTCCTATGACTATGAGATTATGCAACTCACGTACACTGGAGGAACATCTGGTGTGCTATCAAACATCACAACGTAACTGGGTGATTATAAAGATGCTCTACAGGTGTCTCCGAAGGTGTTCGTGGTGTTGGCATAGATCAAGAATAGGATTTGTCACTCCGAGTGTCGGAGAGGTATCTCTGGGCCCTCTCGGTAATACACATCATAATAAGCCTTGCAAGCAAATGACTAATGAGTTAGTCACGGGATGATGTATTATGGAACGAGTAAAGAGACTTGCCGGTAACGAGATTGAACTAGGTATTGAGATACCGACGATCGAATCTCGGGCAAGTAACATACCGATGACAAAGGGAACAACGTATGTTGTTATGCGGTTTGACCGATAAGGATCTTCGTAGAATATGTAGGAGCCAATATGAGCATCCAGGTTCCGCTATTGGTTATTGACCGGAGATGAGTCTCGGTCATGTCTACATAGTTCTCGAACACGTAGGGTCCGCACGCTTAACGTTTGATGACGATCGGTATTATGAGTTTATGAGTTTTGATGTACCGAAGGTAGTTCGGAGTCCCGAATGAGATCACGGACATGATGAGGAGTTTAGGAATGTCCGAGGCATAAAGATTGATATATTTGACGACTATATTCGGACACCGGAAGTGTTCCGAAAAAGTTTAGGATTTAACCGGAGTGCCGGAGGGGGT
>LR738713.1:77151521-77172236 GCA_902687465.1 Secale cereale
GGATCCTAGTTGGACTAGGAAAGGTGGGGAGGCGCCCCTCTTCTTCCTTCTTCTCTCCCCCTTCCTTTCCTACTCCTAGTAGGAATAGGAAAGGGGATTCCTATTCCTACTAGGAGTAGGATTCCTACTCCCTTGTCACGCCCCTAGCCTGACCGCACCTCCCCCTTGCTCCTTTATATACGTGGGAAGGGGCACCCAAACACACAGAAGAAACATTGTTCTAGCCATGTGCGGTGCCCCCCTCCACAGAAACACACCTCGGTCATACCGTTGCAGTGCTTAGGCGAAGCCCTGTGCCGGTAGCTTCATCATATCCTTCACCACGCCGTAGTGCTGACGAAACTCTCCCGTGAAGCTCAACTAGATCAAGAGCTCGTGGGACGTCATCAAGCTGAACGTGTGCTGAATGCGGAGGTGTCGTACGTTTGGTGCTTGATCGGTTGGATCGCGAAGAAGTTCGACTACATCAACCGTGTCACTAGACGCTTCCGCTTTCGGTCTAGGAGGGTACGTAGACACACTCTCCCCTCTCGTTGCTATGCATCTGGTAGATAGATCTTGCATGATCGTAGGAATTTTTTTGAAATACTACGTTCCCCAACAGTGGCATCATGAGCCAGGTCTATGCGTAGATGATATGCACGAGTAGAACAGAAGTGAGTTGTGGACGATACTAGTCATATAGCTTACCAGCATGTCATACTTTGATTTGGCGGTATTGTTGGATGAAGCGGCCCAAACCGACATTACGCGTACGCTTACGCGAGACTGGTTTGACCGTTATGAGCACTCATTGCTTAAAGGTGACTGGCGGGTGTCTGTCTCTCTCACTTTAGCTGAATCGAGTGTGGCTACTGTAATGCCCATTATGAGATTATACCTCCTACGTGTCGAGGCACGACTTAAAGGTATAAGCTCATACTAGAATGATCTCAGGTATGGTATCTTTGCACGACTCATGTAAAAGAGGGATGAAATTGCAAAAGAGTAGTTGGCTTACACTCGCCACGTCACACAATACATTACATAAGCAATCATCATCCAAATAACATCACAGTCCGACTACGGACAAAGATCCAAATGAAAGATACCAAATAAATAAAGCCACAAGGTCCGAATCGCCCCTAGTAGAAGCCACTACTGATCATCGGGATAGTACACGTAGTATCGCCCACGTTCTTCGTCGAACTCCCAGTACAGCTCGGTGCCATCACCTGTGTAGTTCACCATGGTACCTGCATCTGGTGTTGTGTATAATCTGTGAGCCACGGAGGACTCAGCAATCCTGTTCCCGGGTAGCAAAACTATCTAAGCCTTGGGTGTGGAACAAGGCTGAAGAACAAAGGTTGCAGCTGCACTAGCACTAACTTACGTGTTTAGAGCGAGAAGAAAAGTGCCACGAGCGTCAAAGTGATCACGAAATGATCCTATCTAAGCACGTCAATCATAACCCCACCGTGTTCACTTCCCAAACCCCTTTCGGAAAATGACTGTCATGGTTACTCATGCTGGTAGTGTATTCTGAAGTTTTCTACAACCGGATATTAACAAATTCCCATCTGCCACATAACCGCGGGCACGGCTTTCGAAAGATCAAACCTTGCAGGGGTGTCCCAACTTAGCCCGTCACAAGCTCACGATCTGCGGAGTCGTAACTCCAAGGTGGGAAGACCCGAGTATTCTCGGAATCCCGTGCTCAAGATATTCGGACTAAGGTAAAACTAATCCAGCAAGACCTCCCGGCGTGCCGACACCCTGACAATAGCCGCACGTATCTAGTCTGAGGCCACGACCGGATGGGTGATCCTACAGGTAAAACCAATCCTCGAGTTTCCTCGTGGTGGCCCCGCATAACCCCCAGTTTGGACCAACACTCAAGAGGAGCACTGGCCCGGGTTGTTGATTAAGAACTCGAGTTTGCAACGCCCTATGCAAGTTTTAGTTATTAGGCAAATGTAAAACCAATGTCGGGCCTTGCTGGAAAAGCTTTAGCGCTAAGCGGGTTATCGAGGGGGGCCCATAAACCCCAACCGTGTTAGGGACGCACAATCAAGGAACATAACACTGGTTTAAACGGTTCCTAGGGTGGCATGAGTGGAACAAAACACCAAGCAAGAGGCTTAGCCTTCCACCCATTGCCAAGTATATAGATGATTTAGTTTAACAGTTTATATAGTGTGATATCCCAACAATAACTTCATCATGAAGCAAGAATCTTCAAATCTTCACCTGCAACTAACAATGCTATAAGAGGGGCTGAGCGAAGCTTACGTAGCCAAACAAAGGTTTGCTAGGTTGGGTGGTTAGAGAGATTCATGGCTACAATAGGAGGCTGACAAACAAACATGGGCATCGAGACAATAAGCTAAAGAGCAAGACATCTAGCAATAGGCAAAGATAGTAATGATATCTGGGTCAGGTCATCTTGCCTGTCGAGTCGTCGATGGGATCGTAAGACGGCTCCTCGTACTCAACCTCGGTAGGAACCTCGTACTCGGTCTCGGCTCCCGGCTCTACTCAACAAGAACACAACATGGCACAATATCAAACAAGGTGCAATGCACAATCAACATGATGCAAGTATGATGCATTTCATGGCAAGGGATGAAGCACACAAGAACAACACAAAACAACAAGTTTAAATGAGGACGGAATCAACATATAGCAAATCTGATAAGTCCTCATATGCATATTTTGAAATTGGTCCAGATCTGAACAAACCTTAAGTTAAAGTTGTTAAACAGCAAGTTAACATGCACCATGAAGATCTACACGAAATTCTAGTCAAGTTTCATATAAAGTTTGTTTAATTCGGAGCTACGGTCTAGAAGATATGAGCTAAACAAGACAAGCAAGGCAACGGTGCAAGATGCATCCAAACATCAAGCAAACACACTCCAAACATGTAAACAACATGATATTATGATTCTACATGCAAAATCACACAAGTTTCATATAGGGCACGCTCAAAACGGAGCAACGGTTCAACACATACACACGAAACAAGATACAATGCAAAGCTGAAGTTAACAGCCACATAGCAACTTTGGAGCAAAGTAAATATAAGCTACAACACCCAAACATGATGACAAGAAACATGGACATGAAGTAAACATTTTCTACAGCAAACAACTCCATTGGAGCAACTCCATAGGAGGCATGGGTCAATAGCAACAAGCTACACCAAATTGATCATGCTGAAAAAAACCTGACAGGCATAATTTATAGCAACTTGAGAGCAAGAAATAAATAATCTACAGCAAACCCTATGAGCAAGTAAGGGCATGAATGGATATACAAAAACATGGACAACAAGGAATGATCATTGGCCACTCCAAAACAAGCATGGATTTGAGTGGGGCATCAAGCAAACATAGCATCAGGTTAACACAGATTCCAGACTTAGCAGTTTTTTCACTAAGTATAAAACAGTAACATTGGCATGACATGTTTACAAGCTTGTTTAAGTCACCTCATGGCATATCATGGAAAGTGGTTTGCACCACAGCAAAGACCATATGATGGTGCTTCTAAAACATATTGACATGTGGCACGGGGACAAACACATCAATAGCAAAGAGCACTTCAAATCAGCATCTCATAACAAGTTTCAGCACTTAACAGCCACATGCACTTTTGCAACAAATATTAACATGGCAATATGACACCTAACATGAATGCTACAGCAACCATCATGTAGAGCACTTCATAATGAACATTTTCACATATCATATGCTCCATTTGGATAAACATGCACCAAGTTATCACATCCCAAACATGGCAACAAAATAACAAGTAGCAGCAGTTTATAACAAGTAGGACTCTTGCAACAGAGATTAAGGCATCTAGATGAACTCAAACAAGCATGCCACAATGGAAAACAATATAGAGCACATCACCACGATCATTTTGATATATCATATGCACAATTTGGACATACACACAAAAACATACAGCCACATGAACATGCACCTAAAACAACAACTTTCTGGGACTTAGCCAAAATCTCACAGCTCGAACGGGCGAAGGATAGCTATCAGACGCTCGGGCGGAATGGGGTGTGCTCACCAGAGTAGGCTCGGCCCAGGAGCGGTGTAGGCGAACTGGGCCGGGGCTCTCGGGCCGGAGTGAGGCCCACGTGGCATGGCGGCTGGACCGGGTCGGCGGGGCGAGTAGGATCCGTCCTAGGAGCGCGACTCGCTAGGGTTTGACCGGCGCGGCCTCCCTTCCCAGCGACGTCCGCCGGCGTGAGGGAGGGGCGGCAACGGCCGGCCGGCGGTGGGGCGAGGCGCTTGGATCTGGTTGTGGCCGGCGGGAGCAGCCCGGCGGTCGGTGCCGCCGGCGGCGGCGTCGCGCGGGAGACCGTGTGGCGGAGAGGTGCGGGAGAGCGCGCCGGCGACGGAGAGGTCCCGCGACGGCGGGCGGCGAACCTCGCGGCGGTGGGCGGCGGAGGCGCGCTGGGCGCTGGCGGCGGAGGCGCTTGGGCCGGGAGGGCCCGATCCGGGCCGGCAGAGACGGAGGCCGCGGCTGGGTCATGTGTCGCGGCCTGAGTGGCCGGGCGGCGGCGGGCGGACGTGTCCAGACGCGTCTGGACGTGTCCGGTGGCGCGGAGGGACGAAAAATTAGGGTTTTTGCCCGGATTTCGGGGGGAGAGGGCCTATTTATAGATTCTCGGAGCTAGGGAGGTCCAAATGGGGTGTGGTTTTCGGCCACACGTTCGTGATCCAACGACCGAGATGATGGGAGGGGTTGTGCTGGGTTAGTGGGCTGTTGTAGAGGGGGTCTTGGGCCAAAAGGAAGGGGTACTTTTAGCCCACTAGGTTAACCGTTGGAGTACCAAACGAACTCCAAACGCGACGAAACTTGACAGGCGGCCTACACGTACCAAAACAACAAAGCACGATAAGTCTCACCTCATTCCGGGAACGTTGCACGGCCACACACGAAAGAAGGACTCGGGGGTGCCACGGGCACGTGTGTGAGCGTCGGAACTCGAAACGGACAACGGGAAGAGGCGAGTGGGACCGGGTGCAAGTGACAACACGAATGCAATGCAATGCACATGACAACATGACATGGATGAAATGCACACACGCATATGACAAAACAAAGAAACCCGAAAAGAAACAAGAGCCCAGAATGGAATTGATGAAGTCAAAGTTCATATATTTCCATAATTGGGAAGTTTTACATCTGGGGCATTACAAACTCTCCTCTACTATGAAAAGATCTTGTCCCGAGATCTAGGACTGGAAGAAGGAAGGGTACTCGGAACGAAGGTGATCTTCTCGTTCCCACGTAGCTACTCGGTCGGTATGGTGTGACCACTTAACTTTCAAGAACTTGATTGACTTGTTGCGGGTCTTGCGCTGAGTTTATTCAAGAATAGCAACAGGGTGCTCACGGTAAGACAAGTCTTGTTGAAGATCAATCTCCTCGAACGGAATGGTGCGTTTAGGTGTCTTGAAGCACTTGTGGAGTTGAGACACGTGAAACACATCATGAACATTAGCAAAGTTGGAGGGGAGCTCAAGTTGATAGGCTAGATCGCCTCTTTTGCCAAGAATCGTGAAAGGGCCCACGTATCTAGGAGCAAGCTTTCCTTTGATACCGAATCTTTGGGTTCCTTTCATAGGAGAAACACGGAGATAGACCTGATCCCCAATGTCGAAAGCCAAATCACGATGCTTGCCATCATAGTAACTCTTTTGACGCGGCTGAGCGGCCTTGAGATTCTCACATATGACTTTGCACATTTCTTCGGCTTCTGAGATCAAGTCATTGCTAAGAAGTTGACGTTCACCAGTCTCGGACCAGTTGAGAGGGGTACGGCACTTTCTGCCATAGAGGATTTCAAAAGGAGCTTTGCCGGCACTTTCTTGGAAACTGTTGTTGTAAGAGAACTCGGCAAACGGGAGACAATCTTCCCACTTCATGCCAAAAGAGATGACACAAGCTCTGAGCATGTCTTCGAGGATCTGGTTAACTCTTTCGACTTGACCACTAGTCTGAGGGTGAAATGCAGTGCTGAAACGGATCTTAGTGCCCATGGCTGACTGAAAGGAGTCCCAGAACTTGGATGTGAACAAACTTCCACGGTCCGAGGAGATAAGTTGAGGAATGCCATGTAACGACACAATTCTGGAAGTGTACAACTCTGCCAACTGAGCTGCATTGATGGATTCTTTGACTGGAAGGAAGTGAGCTACTTTGGTTAGCTTGTCAATCACAACAAAGATAGCATCATTCCCCTTCTTGGACTTAGGAAACCCAGTGATGAAATCCAATTCAATGTGGTCGAATTTCCACTCGGGAATAGGAAGAGGTTGGAGGAGACCGGCTGGATGTTGATGCTCTGTCTTCACTCTTCTACAGACATCACATTCATTCACGAATTGGGCAATCTCCCTTTTCATGTGTGTCCACCAGTAATATTGCTTGAGGTCTTGGTACATCTTGGAACTTCCGGGATGAATCGAGAGGAGGGAGTCGTGTGCTTCATTCATTATGAGCTTCCTGAGATCACCCTTGGGAACCACAAGTCTGTCCTCAAAGAACAAGGTGTCTTTCTCATCAACGCGATAGCACTTGTATTTGTGAGTACCCTTAGCAATGCCATGTTTCACTTTCTGCACCATAGCATCACTTAGTTGGGCCTCACGGATCTGATCTTCCAAGGTAGGAGCAACTTGAAGGTTTGCAAGAAAGCCTTGCGGAACGACTTGGAGGTTGAGCTTCCTGAATGATTCACAAAGCTCAGGCTGAAACGGCTTGATAAGGAGACTATTGCAATATGCCTTTCTGCTCAAGGCATCTGCAATGACATTGGCCTTGCCAGGTGTGTATTCGATGCTTGGATCATACTCTTGGATCATCTCAACCCAACAAGTCTGGCGAAGGTTCAGGTTCGGCTCTGTGAAGATGTACTTCAAACTCTTGTGATCGGTGAAGATGTCCACTTTTCTGCCCAACAGAAGGTGTCTCCACGTGATCAAGGCATGTACCACTGCTGCTAGCTCGAGATCATGTGTGGGGTAGTTCTTCTCATTCGGCTTCAATTGACGAGAAGTGTATGCCACAATCTTCTTGTCTTGCATTAGAACACCAGCAAGTCCTTGAAGAGAAGCATCACAGAATACTTCATAGGGCTTGGAATCATCCGGAGGAGAAAGAACCGGAGCAGAAATGAGCTTCTCTTTGAGTGTTTTGAATGCCACATCACAATCAGGAGACCAGTTGTACTTGACATTCTTCTGCAGCAAGTTGGAGAGAGGCTTGGCAATCTTGGAGAAGTTCTCAACAAACCTTCTGCAATAACTAGCGAGACCAAGGAAGCTTCGGAGTTGCTTGACGTTCTGAGGGGGTTCCCAGTTGAAAATTCCTTCAACTTTCTCGGGGTTGATAGAAATACCCTCAGCAGAGATGATATGGCCAAGATATAAGACCTTATCCAGCCAGAATTCACACTTGGAGAACTTCGCATAGAACTTGTGTTCACAGAGTCTGTCGAGAACCAAACGGAGGTGCTTGGCATGATCTTCTTCATTCTTGGAGAATACCAAGATGTCATCCAGATAGACAAGAACAAATTCATTGGTGTAGGGGTTGAATATGAAGTGCATCATCCTTGAGAAGGTGGGTGGAGCATTTGCGAGGCCAAAAGACATGACCGTGTACTCATAGGAACCACAGCTCGTTCTGAATGCGGTCTTGTGAATATCTTCTTCACGAATACGGATCTGATGGTAACCCATCCTGAGATCGAGCTTTGAGAACACTTTTTCTCCTTTGAGCTGCTCGAACAATTCATTGATATTGGGGAGCGGATACTTGTTATTTATTGTCTTCTTATTCAATGGCCGGTAATCAATGCAAAGGCGCTCTGTGCCATCCTTCTTCTTGACAAATAGAACACCACAGCCCCAAGGAGAAGTGCTAGGCCTAATTAGACCCATACGCTCTTGCTCATTGAGTTGTTTCTTCAGCTCCTTCAACTCGTCAGGGGAAAGCTTGTATAGATGCCGACATGCTGGCTCGGTACCGGGCTCGAGTTCAATGACAAATTCAACTTGACGATGCGCAGGCATGCCTGGAAGCTCTTCAGGGAAAACATCTTCATACTCATTGACCACCGGAATTTGAGAGATGGCATTAATCTCGCCCTTGTCATTGAGAGAGAATAGCCTGATTGTGTTATCTCGAGAGGCAAAGATAATCACGTCTTTGTCAGGATGAGTAAGCTTGACTTCCTTATTTGCACAATCAATGTGAGCATCATGCTGGGAAAGCCAATCCATCCCAAGAATAAGATCAATGTCGGAGTTGCCGAGAATAACCGGAGAAGCCAGAAAGCGGTAATCACCCATATAAATAGATATATCTGGAGCATACACACTAGAATGCATGAGTTTTTCCGGAGAAACAATTGATAACTCCCTTGGCAAATTTTGGGTGACAACATTGTGCTTTGATGCAAATGGATATGACATGAAGGAACATGATGCACCCGAATCAAACAAAACTTTAGCAGGTTTAAGATTGACTGGAAGGTTACCAAGTATCACATCTGAAGAATTCTCTGCTTGAGCTGCATTCATCAGATTCACTCTTGCTTGCTTTGGATTGTGCTTGACGATAGAAGTGCTGACAGGTGGAGGAGGCGGAAGGCACCTCTGGTTGGTGCACTTGTTGTAATAATGACCCTTCAGCCCACATTTGTAGCAAGTGACCTCAGAAACTGGACGAGGAGGAGGAACACTTGGTCTTGGAGCTTGGTACAGCGACTTGGACTGATTGCCTTGGTTGTGTGGGTGGGAGAAACCACGACCACCAGAGTGTTTGTGGTTGTTGTTGGGAGGGTGGACCACTGGAGGAGGTGGAAGCCAAAACTTCTGCTACTTTGCAACCACTTGGGAAGAAGAGGAGGAGTTGACAGCATCTCTGATTCTCTTTTTGGAAGCTTCACACTTGAGCTGGGCTGCCTCTTGCTTAAGTGCCATGTTATAGAATTGATCAAATTCCTCTGGCTCAAACAAGGTGAGAGCTAGCTGGAGTTCATCCTTCAGACCACCACGGAACTAATAAATCTTGCTCTTGGAATCTGGGATGTCTTGCTTGGCATAGAGGGCAAGGTTCTGGAACTCCCATTTCCTTATTCTTCCACGCTCCTCTTGCGCTCCTGCCACCGCCGTGTCCGCCGCTCCCGCCGGAGCCCGTGCTTGCCTGGCCCTCTCGCCATGTTGCCACATCGCCTGACTCCGCTCCAAGCCATGGCTGCCGAAGCGCCGGTTCACCACTCCGGCGAGTGGGACGGCAGTGAGGTCCATGAGGACCACATCGACTTCCTCTGCCGGTCCCGGAGGCTTCCCGCCGCCGAGAACGTGGGAGTGCGCCTCGCGTCGGCGATGGAGCTCAGGCTGGCGCCGTGGCTTGGCGAGCACGTCGTCTTCCGATCGCTTTTCCTCCGTGGTTTCGATCTTCTGGCGAGCGGATTCTTCCGCTCGTTCCTCGACTTCTACGGCGTGAAGCCCCACCACCTTACGCCAAACACGGTGGTGCTGCTCGCCGCCTTCGTCGCCCTCTGCGAGGGTTACTTCGGAGTGCTGCCCACACCGAGCTGTGGGGGGGGACTTTTTTATCTGAAGCTTGGCATCACCCTCAGGGGCGAGGCGGCCCAGTGTGGTGCATGCGTCGTAGTGCGGCGCACCGGAGCCAGGAACTACTTCCCGAAAATCGCCCTGGTGCGCTCGGCGAAGCTGTGGCAGAAGACGTACTTCTACGTCTGGAACATCCACTCGGAGCAGGACTACATCAACCTGCCAGACTACGCAGCCGGTCCGCCTGCCGAGCCCCGCTCCTCCTAGAGGTTCTGGCCAACAGGTCTCTCACGCGCCGCCTCCATTGCCATGGCCCACCTTCAGGAGCTGGCGGAAGTGGAGGGCCTCGTGGGCTCGAATTTGCTAGCCGCTTTCGCATATCGCCGTGTGCTGCCGCTGCAGTCCCGGCCCCACCTGATTAGTGACATGAGCGGGCACTGATACGTCTCCAATGTATCTACAATTTTCTATTGTTCCATGCTATTATATATTCTGGTTTGGATGTTTAATGGGCTTTATTATACACTTTTATATTATTTTTTGGACTAACCTACTAACCCAAGGCCGAGTGCAAATTGCTGTTTTTTGCTTATTTCAGGGTTTCGCAGAAAAGGAATGTCAAACGGAGTCCAAACGGAATGAAACCTTTGGGAGAGTTATTTTTGGAACCGTATCTACCCAGAAGACTTGGAGTACACGCGAGGGAACGAAGGAGGTGGCCACGAGGGTCCAGGGCGTGCCCCCTCCCCCTGGGCATGATCCCCATCCTCGTGGGCCCCCTCTGGCTCCCCCGATGCCCTCCTTCCTGCTATATATATACATGTACCCTGAAAACATCGAGGCAATAGAGAAAACCCTAATTCCACCGCCGCAACCTTCTGTTCCCGTGAGATCCCATCTTGGGGCCTGTTCCGGAGCTCCTCCGGAGGGGGATCTACCATGGAGTGCTTCTACATCAACACCATAGCCTCACCCATGAGTTGTGAGTAGTTTACCATAGACCTTTGGGTCCATAGTTATTAGCTAGATGGATTCTTCTCTCTTTTTGGATCTCAATACAAAGTTCTCCTCGATCTTCGAGGAGATCTATTCGATTTAATCTTTTTGCGGTGTGTTTGTCGAGATCCGATGAATTGTGAATTTATGATCAAGATTATCTATGAGAAATATTTGATTCTTTTCTGAAATCTTTTATGTATGATTATAATATCCTTGCAAGTCTCTACGAATTATTGGTTTGGTTTGGCCTACTAGATCTATAGTTCTTGCAATGGGAGAAGTACTTGGCTTTGGGTTCAATCTTGCGGTGTCCTTTCCCAGTGACAGCAGGGGTGGCAAGGCATGTATTGTATTGTTGCCATCATGGATAAAAATATGGGGTTTATCTCATATTGCTTGAGTTTATCCCTCTACATCATGTCATATTGCTTAAAGCATTACTCTGTTCTTATGAACTTAATACTCTAGATGCATGCTGGATAGCGGTCGATGTGTGGAGTAATAGTAGTAGATGCAGAATCGTTTCGGTCTACTTATCATGGACGTGATGCCTCTATATAATGATCATGCCTATATATTCTCATAACTATGTGCTTTTCTATCAATTGCTCGACAGTAATTTGTTCACCCACCGTACACTACAAAAAATACACTTCCGTGATGATACATGTTTGTCACGGTAGGTCACGTTTTCTGTCATGCATGTACATCCATGACAAATTTATGATAGAATGAAGATAGTCATACTTGTGATGTCGTAGAAGTGTTCGAGGACATTATCAAAATTATCATCAAGGAAGTGTCCACTTCCTTGAAGATAAATCGCGCGTCACAAAAGTGCTTTCGTCAAGGGTGACCGACACGTGGCATCCACCGTAACGGAACGCCGTTAAGCTATCGGGTCCGGTTTTTGATCCGATAACCCATTAACAGCCCTGACCAATGGGGATTTTCCACGTGTAAAATTCTGATTGGCTAACGGAAACACGTGTCAGCTCCGCGTTGGCACAGGTATCACTCATCCAATGGGCGAGATGCGCCTATGATATGTTGACACGTGGACCGGCCCAGAAGTGGCCCATAAAGTTTAAATGGGCCGGCCCTACTAAAGGCCCACAAGATTTTGCGGTCCATAATGGGCCAGCCCAGCAAAAGGCCCACGAGATTTTGCAGTCCATAATGGGCCAGCCCAGCAAAAGGCCCACGAGATTTTGCGGTCCATAATGGGCTGGCCCACCAAAAGGCCCATGCGATTTTGCGTATTATAATGGGTCGGCCCAGATAAAGGCCCACGAGATTTTGCGGGCCATAATGGGGTGGCCGAGCTAAAGGCCCGCGAGATTTTGCGGACCATAATGGGCCGACCCAGCTAAAGGCCCAACATTCTCAGTTAAGGCCCGTACGGCTAGTGTCAAATCGGTTCGTCAACGGCCTATCCTAAACTTGTCATCATTGCGGCCTATTGTCACTTCTGGCCTGTTAACAGTTTGCTAAGTATATGGGCCGAATTACGGCCCCGTGTATTTCTGGCGTGTTAAAGGTCCTGCTTTATTTGGGCCCATTTACAGGCCATTGAAACTTTCGGCCCATAAACAACCGTGAAGGATTTGGGTCATATTCGGCCATGTTTGATATTCGGCCTGTTAGAGGCCCGCTATAGATTTGGGCCACTTTCGGCCTGTTGTGATTTTCAGCCTGTTAACGTCGGATGAAATCCATGGGCCATATGTGGCCCAACGTGTCAGGACCCCAATCCTAAGTCACACAGGTCTAGCATATAACACATCATATCCCTTTGCGGCCTCACGCACGGTATCCCCACGGGTGCCACCTTACCTGGCCCGGGACCGTTTGTGCATTTTGGCACACGTATATGATAGTGTCGCTAGCATCCATATGACCGAGAACCTGGGCCGACATGACTAGTTATAAACCGAAAGTGGCGCTAAATTACAGAGACAGGCATATATGACCCAACAACGAACGTGTCGGTCATCAACGTATGAACCCAAGTCGTAGCAAGCTACAAGGACTTAAAGGAACAACGCGTGACATTTCCCCTAAGGGACAGACACAGGATCGAAGAAGGACACATGTCGGCCAGCCTAAGTGTTCCGGAGCAGTAGCAAGCTACCAAGGCTCAGTGGAAGCACTAGGAGACATTTCCCTCTAAGATAGGCTACCAAGGGTAAACAACTAGGTGTCGGATCCCACACATAGCAATACACATTACACATACACATAACATGCAAGTATGTGATGTACAACATGGCATCACAACATAACTCAACAACTCATATAGATAAAGGCCCAGAAGAGCCATCAAAACATTTATTACAAACATAGGTCACATGACCCAACATACAGAGCATACAGGCAACGAAAGCATAACATGTCTGAGTACAGACAACTACAAATGATAAAGGTTGAGAGGCCTGACTATCTGCAAGACCCTCCCAAGGGTACAAGATCGTAGCTGAGGTAACAAGCTAAACGTCGAAGTCCACGCGGAACCACTAGTGAGACTGAAGTCTCTCTGCAAAAACATAAATTAAGCAAACGTGAGTACAAAGGTACTCAGCAAGACTTACATCAGAACTAGCTACATATGCATCAGTATCAACAAAGGGGTGGTGGAGTTTACCTGCAGCAAGCCAGCTTTGACTCGGTGGCTATCCTGAACTACGATTGCAAGTAACTCTTTGAGGTGGCGCACACGAGTCCACATATCCACCAACCAATACACCGCTATGGATCCCCTTCCGTCTCCCTACGAGAAGGCCATCCATAGCACTCACGCTTATCCTGCGTGTTTTAGAGTATCCACTTTCACTTGTCTATGAACTATATAGGTAACCCAGAAGTCCATTTCCGCGGACATGGCTATTCGAATAGATCATATATAACCCTACAGGGGTGTACTTCTTCACACACGCTCTCGCCACTTACCGCCATGTACACGTCATGTATCTCCGCAACCTTCAAGCGGAAGCCTGGCGAGGGTGTCGGCCACGACCTGACTAACCACACAAGTCTCTAGTCCAGGTTTATCGCCTATTTGGGTTCCATCCGTGGGGAGATCCGGCCGGGGTGTCGCTCACGGCCCCAAACGATGTGTACGGGGTTCCCGAGCCACCAAACGGGCGACCGGTACACCGTGTCGCGTACCTGCCGCGTCACAGCCCACCCCGAGGCTCAGCGCTGCGCACGACCTCCAGTATACTACAAACACCAGAAACTAGTTGCAACTCCTGGACAGAGGACAAGGGTAGTTAATAAGTCGAGAGAGTCAATTAAGGATCCCAATGTGTGGTAGTAGCTAATTCATGGATCACAAACACAGAACTCAGTTCCTGAGGACGGATGCAATGAGACAACCCACCATGTACTCCTACATGGCCTCTCATCGCTACCTTTACCAAATCATGTTCACACACTTAGCTCTCAACAGTAGGACATGTTCACCACATTCCAATTCATACCCGATGAATCAGACCTGACACAACTCTAAGCAATAGCAGGCTTAACCAGAAAGCATGAATGAGTAAGCACAACATGGCTCAAACAACTCCTACTCATACTAGTGGGTTTCAACTATTTACTGTGGCAATGACAGGTCATGCAGTGGAAAGGGATTCAACTACCGCAGCAGGTAACAGTTGAAGCGTTGTTGTCCTAATGCAGTAAAAGAGAGCAAGGGCGAGAGAGTGGGATTGTATCGGAATGTTCAATGGGGTTTTGCTTGCCTGGCACTTCTGAAGATAGCACTGTGTCTTCATCAGTGTCATCGGTCACATCGTCGGAATAGTGTCTACTGAGAGGAAACAAACACCGGCAACAGAGAAGGAACACAATCAATGCAATGCGACAATATGATGCATGATCATGACATGGCATTATGCTGTGATTTGAGCTAATGCAACTAGAAGTGATTAAAATGAAGTTGATTTGAACCAAAGGTTCAAATTCAAACTCCATATGTGATTATTCAAATGTCATTTAATTGATTTGACCTGATCAGCAGGTTTAACTTGTTCAAACATGCATGAAAATGCCATAAACAGATTCCTTGAATTTTTATGATCATTTTTCATATATAACTTATTTTCATTGGAGTTATAGATTATTTTCTGTGATTTTTAGAAGTTTTGGCTATTTTCTGAAATAAATAAATCATTTAAGATTTATTTTAAATTCCAAAAAACATTATTGCGTCAGCATGACGTCACTGTGATGTCAGCAGTCAACAGGGCGGCCAGGGTCAAACCTGACCAGTGGGGCCCACTGGTCAGTGACTCAACTAACTAAGCTAAATTAACTAACACTAACCTAGTTTAGTTAGCCGGGCGGGGCCCACATGTGAGTGAGTCAAAGGGTTAACTAATTGCAAATTAGCACTAATCTAAAATTAGCAGGGCTCTGGGCCCACCTGTCATTGTCTAATTAAGCTAATGACAGCAATTAAAACTTAACTAAAACCTAAAATAATTAAGTCAGACGGCGGCCGCACGAGTCAGTGTATCAGGGGGAGTCAAACCCGGTGGGCTTGGGTCAAACCCACCAGCGGTTAGCCGCCGGCGAGGCCGAACGCGGCGGAGGGCGTCGGAAAACCGCCTCCGGCGACCAAAAGAGCGGCGGAGGGGCTCTACGTGGAGCTGGGACTCGCCCGCATCCATCGGAGCAGACGGCAGGGGTTGAGGTGGCTCGAGCTCGCCGGAAACAAGCTCGCGGCGGCGGCCGGAGTTCAGGCAGAGAGGGGAAGGAGCTAAGGGGCTCTACGGACTCCTGGGAGCGCACCGAGTGCAGTGGTGAGCTCGGGCGTGTGCTAGCACGGCCGCAGCCATGGCGGCGACATGGCCGGCGGCGAGGAGCGCTCGGCTCCGGTGGTTGATGCGGCTAGGGGACGGGAAAGGCGACAGGGCATGGGGGAAACGAAATCGGGGCTCACCGCGATTCTTCTGGTACTGCTGGCGAGGCGGGGGAGGCACGGGGTCCGGCGAAACAACGGCGGGGAACGCCGGCAGTCGACGAGGGGAACGGCGGTGCAGACGGCGTCCAGAGGCTTCCGGCGTCGGGCGGCTCGGCGAGGAGGAAGAGAGGGACGAGGCGGAGCCTCTGGGCGCATCGGCGAGGCATGGGGTGGCCGATGGCCGCGGCAGCAGCAAGCGGCGGCGACGAGCTCGCTCGGCTTCAGGAGAGGGAGCGAGAGAGGCGAGGCAGGGAGAGAGGGGAGCGGTCGAGGGAGTCTAGGGGTCTATGTGGCGATGCCAGAGCCGTCCAGGGCATCGGGGGGAGTAGCTAGGCAGGCAGGAGGTGGCCGGCGTGTCGTCGGCGCTCGCCACCGAGCTGCTTCGTGCGCTGGCACGGGGAAGAAGACGAGCGTGCCCCTGGTGGACTGGGCCGTGCTGGGCCAGGCTACAGGTAGGTGGGCCAGGTAACTCTCTCTCTCTTTTTATTTCTATTTTCTATTTTCTGCTTTTGTTTTGCTTTAAGAAAAATGCTAGAGCATTTTCATAAATCATGAAAATATTTGTGGGCACTGTCTGGATTAATTCCAACAACCCTCATTTACTTCCAAGATTATTTGGATATTTAAAATTATTTATAGGATTTAAATGTCCAAATGCAAATAGTTATGATTTAATTCAAAGATCCAAAATGGCTCCCAAAATTATGAAACCATTTTTGGCAGAGGTTTTAGCCAAGACCAAAAATGATGAACATTTTGTGAAGGGCACTTTGGGTACATTGAAAAGTATTTATTTAAACCTAGTTGAGTTCACTTGGTGCTAGGGTTTGAACAACCCCATTTCAAGTTTAAAAGAGAATTAGACATGATGCAACACAAGACTAACTAGACCCGAGCAGATCAGAACTAGGGATGTGACAACTCACCCCCACTAAACAAGAATCTCGTCCCGAGATTCAGGACGTGAGATAAGAAATCAGAGGGGGCACTAACTAACACAATCTTCATGATCCAAGTGCCCTCCATATAAGTGTTGATTGCTTGCCTCCTATTGATGCGGGCATCCTTGCTTTCGAGATCTTCGTCCAACACAGTGACGATGAAAGAAACTCTACAAAATTGATCTTCCGAAAGATCGAGCAACTCAAGATCAACTCATGCAGTGAGACGTTGAAACATCTCTTGAGCTGAGACACGGGACACACATCCAAAGGGATGGAGTGAAACAAATGCTGAAGATTCACTTGGCGGCAATAATTCCACACCTAAGAAGATGGTGATCGAGGTTACCAGACGGGGCACCTTAGAGAAGGTGACTCGTAGAATTATTCCCTTAAGTGGAAAAAACAATTACTTTTGATATAGAGATCATTGAAATTCCCTATACCAGCCTGAGGCAATTCACAATCGATTGTTTGACGGAGTCCGAGAGAATGACATTCTCGGGCCAGAATGGATGATGTGGACTACCTTGTTGAAGACAACACAAAGGTTGATTTTGCTTATCATCGGAAATGGATGGAACCCATGGTAAAACGGCACATTGGCGGTGCAAGCTGGGAACAAAATGCAAATGCTGGGAACGATTCTGGTAACTGGGAAGAAACCCAACAGTAGAGAGTGAATCTACTCTTTGAGAGGTTATAGCATAACCAAGAACACTGGGAGTAATCCCGGTTAGTGCCAGTGATAACACCTAGTGCTTGTGCGTGCTCTCAAGAACTTGAGCATTTCCATAATCATCAAGGTGTTACCATTATCCGTGCCAATGGTGCTGACAACACAACATACGACCATGATGAATAGCGATGGACGATGCAGATGCAAAGGAAGATAACACTTTCTTAGATTTCACATTAGCGGAGTCAAGGGCAAAATCTGGATGATCGACCGAGAGACATTTAGCACTCCGCTTCTAATGTTCTCCATGATGTGCTAGCGCAACCCATTTATTAAAATGGTTTGGTACCTAGAACGTCAAGTAAAAGGTCGGACTTCAGGAGCACAAAAATCCATAAGGAACAACTAGGGAGTAAATCCTACGAAATCCTTATGGTGAGGTGACCAACTTCTTCAATCAAGATTCTACAACAATAGGTCTTCCGGCTGGGTGTGTTGGCCACAACATCCACTTTACCGGTTATCGAGGGACCAATATTATAGTTCTTGGGAAATGCTCCAACCATCATATCTGCCTGAGATTCAGTTCTGGTTGGTGTCAGGATATTCCAGACTCATCGAGTCTAGAAAGAAAAGAATGAAAGTTTACAACACAAATCGATGAGATGGCGTTGCGAGATTCTCGGAGAGTGAACTATGATAGCAGGCTCCAAAACATGAGTTGGTTGTGCTACATACATGTGAACACGTTGTCCAAGACAAGCATGACCACATAGTAGTCTTATAACCAAACACTACCGAGTTCAGGGGGAACCATCAACGAGGATATCGAAGTCCTTGCATAAGTCTAGCTCTTAAGAAGAAACTTCTTCTCCTTGAACAAATCAATCAGTGGCTTGGTGTAGCGACCAGACCTCAAACAGTCTGATCTCTGTGCATCAGTGTCATCCCTGGATCAGTAATGCTGACACGCATAGTACTTGAAGGATTTATAACAGAGTAGCAATCACACACTTATTACATCGATAGTTCCAACGATGAACTTATTACAATAAAAATGGTTGAAGGCCATCGAACTCCGGCGAACGGCGGTCCGGCGGCGGCGGCGGTCCGGCGGGCGAGGCGGCGGGGCGGCGGCAAGTGCGGTGGCGGCGGAGTGCGGCGGCGGGGCGGCGGCGAAGTGCGGCGGCGGCGCGGCGGCGGAGTGCGGCGGCGGCGCGGCGGCGGAGTGCGGCGGCGGCGCGGCGGCGGAGCGGAGTGAGGCGGCGGCGCGGCGGCAATTGCGGCGGCGGCGTGGGCGACGCTAGGGCAGGGGGCGGCGGGGCTGGCTAGGGCAGGGTGCGGCGGTTGGGCTTGTCGGGCCGGGGCGGCTGGCTTATAAAGCCCAGAATCCTGGGCTAGTACGACTCTAAGTCGGTTGCCCCTTTTTTTTAAATAGAGTCCTGGCATAGAAAAACTAACGAAAGAAATACCAAATGGACTCCAAAAATCCTGAAATAAATTTTCACCGTCCTCTAATAATATTTAGGACAAAGTGAACATTTTTCCCGGACCTAAATGCAATTTTGAAAAACGCGCATTTTTCCTATGCAAATAAAATCGCAAATAAATCCAGAAAAATACCAAAAGTGATTTTAACATTTTTCCTCCAATATTTCTGTTATTTTGGAGAATTCATATTATCTCCGCTCATATTTTGTATTTAGAAATATTTGTAGGAGAGAAAAATAATTAGAATCACACTGTCCTCGTACCGGTATTCGAGCGAACTCAAATACGAAAACGGTAAAATTCCCAACTCTCTCCTGAGGTCCTTGAGTTGCTTAGAATTTCGAGGAACGCCACAAACAAAAATGCAAAAGAACATGCAATGCAATATGATCTATGTATAACATTCCAAATTGAAAACTTGGGATGTTACAAACCTACCCCCCTTAGAATGAATCTCGCCCTCGAGATTCGGCTTGGCTAGAGAACCGGTGTGGGTGGTCCGTGCGTAGATCATCTTCTCGTTCCCAGGTGGCTTCTTCCTCGGTGTGGTGACTCCACTGAACTTTGGAAAACTTGATAACCTTACTGCGGGTGACTCTGCTCGAAAATTAGAGAATCTTAACAGGCTTCTCCTCGTAAGTCAGATCACTGTCCAACTGAATTGCTTCCAGGGGTACCGTGTCTCTAAGCGGTATATCGGCCATTTCCGCATGGCACTTCTTAAGCTGCGAAACGTGAAACACGTCGTGCACTCGTGACAATCCTTCGGGCAATTCCAACTTGTAGGCAACCTCTCCCATGCGTTCCAAAACACGGTAAGGTCCCACAAATCTCGGGGCTAGCTTTTTTTTAACTCCGAAACGTTTAACTCCTCGCAGAGGCGATAGTCTCAAGTATGCTCTATCTCCGATCTCATAGGCTATCTCCTTGCGCTTCGAGTCTGCATAACTCTTCTGCCTGGACTGAGCTACCTTCAATCTATCTCGAATCAACTTCACCTTCTCCTCAGACTCTTTGATTAAGTCTGGTCCAAACAACTGTCGGTCTCCAACTTCATCCCACATTAACGGTGTTCGGCATCTCCTTCCATACAATGCCTCGAACGGTGCCATCTTCAAACTGGCTTGGTAACTGTTGTTGTATGAGAACTCCTCGTAGGGCAAATTGTCATCCCAACTAGATCCATAATCTAGTGCACAGGCTCTCAGCATATCTTCCAAAATCTGATTGACTCTCTCAGTCTGTCCATCTATCTGCGGGTGAAAAGCTGTGCTAAACTCTAGTCTGGTACCCAAAGTTTCATGTAACTGATTCCAGAACTTTGAGGTAAACTAGGTTCCTCTATCTGATACGATGCTCCTCGGAACTCCATGCAGACATACAATTCGGGTCATGTATATCTTTGCCAACTTTGCACTGGTATATGTGGTTTTTACAGGGATAAAGTGGGCTACCTTCGTCAATCGGTCCACTACTACCCAGATTGAATCATATCCTGCCTTGGTCCTGGGAAATCCGGTGATAAAATCCATGCCAAGCTTCTCCCACTTCCATTCGGGTATCGACATAGGTTGTAACAATCCTGTTGGCTTCTGATGTTCTGCCTTTACTCTCTGACATACATCACAAACTGCTACATACTCCGCGATATCTTTCTTCATACCGGTCCACCAGAAAATGTCCTTCAAATCCAAATACATCTTAGTATTTCATGGGTGAACCGAGTATGGTGAATCATGGGCCTCCTGTAGAATAAACTTCCTGATCTCCGGGTCATTAGGTACATAAACGCGGTCCTCAAACCATAAGGTGTCGTGTTCATCCTACGAAAACCTTTAGCTCTTCCTTTGCTCATCCTCTCCTTTATAGAGGCAATCTCTTTGTCAGTTTTCTGAGCTTCTCTGATTTTATCCATCAAGGTAGACTGGATCTCTAGTGTTGCTACATAGCCTCTCGGAACTATCTCCAAACGTAGTTCTCGTAAGTCCTCAGCTAACTCCTTAATCTGTTTCTTTATCTCCTCCAAATCCTTTGCGGGCA
>LR738713.1:77172246-77207386 GCA_902687465.1 Secale cereale
TGTAATGCCCAGGATGGGACTATATCTCCTACGTGTCGAGGCACGACTTAGAGACATAACCCCATGCTGGAATGATCGCAAGTCTGGTATCTTTGCACAACTCATGTAAAAGATGGGGATGTAAAACATAAAATAGTTGGCTTACAATCGCCACGTCACACAAATACAATACATGTCTCAATCATCATTCAATAAAACATCACAGCCCTCTAAGGGTAAAATCCAAATGACAAGATACCAAACATAATTTAAATCCACAGGTCGGATCGAATCCTAGTAGAAGTCTCCACTACTGATCATCAGGATAACGAACATAGTATCGACTACGCTCCTCGTCATACTCCCAGTCTAGCTCGGTGCCATCACCTGGATAGCTCACCATCGGACCTGCATCTGGTGTGGTGAAGTAACTGTGAGCCACAGAGGACTCAGCAATCCCGTTCCCGGGTAACAAGACTATTTAAGCCTTGGGAGAGGATAAGGCTGAAGAAAAGAATAAGTGTCTGCAGCAGCAACTAGCACTAGCTTACGAGAAAGAGTGGGAGAAGAGAAGTGCCTCGGTCGAGAGATGACCACAAAGTGATCCTAGCTAAAGCTCAACAAACATAACCCCACCGTGTTCAACTCCCGAATCCCTATTCGGAAATTGACAGTCACGATACACACGCTGGTAGTGTATTGGAACATTGTGTCAAGTTATCTACAACCGGATATTAACAAGCTCCCATCTTCCACATAACCGCGGGCACGGCTTTCGAAAGTTCATAACCCTGCAGGGGTGTTCCAACTTGGCCCATGACAAGCCCACGATCCGTGGAGTCGCAACTCCAAGGTGGGAAGACCCGAGTATTCTCGAAATCCCGTGCTCAAGATACTCCGAACTAAGGTAAGGCTAATCCAGCAAATCCTCCCGGCGTGCCGACACCCTGATAGTAGCCGCGCGTATCTAGTCTCAAGCCACGACCGGATGAGCACAGCGTACAGTGGCCGAAATACCCAAGTTGCCAAGGGGGTCCCGCACACGACTCTAGTTTGGACCAACACTCACATCGAGCACTGGCCCAGGGGGGTTGAATTAATTAAGCCTCGTGTTAATTACTCCCTCGGAAAGTTTTAGTTGTTTAGCCGAATAGTACCAATGTTGGGACTTGCTGGAAAAGACTTAGCACTTAGCGGTTTATCGAGGGGGCCCCATAAACCCCAACCGTGTGAGGAACGCATAATCAAGGAACATAACACCGGTTTAAGCGGTTCCTAACGGCATGAGTGGAACAAATCACCAAGCAAAAGGCTTAGCCTTCCACCCTTGCCAATATATAGATGATTTCATTTTAAACATTTATATAGTGTGATATAACCCAACAAACTTCAACATGAAGCAAGCATCTTCAACTTCACCTGCAACTAGCAATGCTATAAGAGGGGCTGAGCGTAGCGTACTTAGCCATTCAACGGTTTGCATAGGTAGGGTGGTTAGACATGGACATGGTTACAAGTAGGAGGCTGACAGGAAAAACATGGGCATCGAGGCAAAACTATAGAGCGGAACTACTAGCAATAGGCAAAGATAGTAATGTTATCGGGGTTCGGTCATCTTGCCTGAAGAGTTGTCGTTCGGATCGTAAGAAGGGTCCTCGTGCTCAACCTCGTTGGTAACCTCGTGCTCATACTCGTACTCGGTCTCAGCTTCCGGCTCTAAACAAAACAACCACACAAGGAACAAATCAACAAGATGCAATGCGCACTCAAAAATGATGGATGCATGATGGATGCACTAAGGGAGCACACGGAGCACGGAAAATAGCACTCAAGCAAATCACTTCAAAACATGGCAACAACGGGAGATTATGAATCTACACGGAAAATCAATCAAGTTTCATATAAGACTCGCTGAAATCGGAGCTACGGGCTAAAAGTTATGCCCGAAACAAGAAATATGCACAAGCTGAAAATTACAGCAACATAGCAACTTCGGAGCACTAGAAAATTAAGCTACAGCACTCAAACACCATGGCAAAGAGCATGAACATAAACTAGACATATCCTACAGCAAATAAGTCCAAAGGTGCACCCCCAAAGGAGCCACGGATCAATAGCAACAAGCTTGGACATATTGAACTTGACAACAAAATTCTGACAGCAGAATTTTATTGAAACTTTGGAGCAAAAGTTAACTATGCTACAGCCACTTAAATAAGCATGTGAGAACATTAATGGATAGCCAACAATATATACTACAAGGAACCATCAAGAGACACTCCAAAACTATCATGGTTTGTCCTAGAACAGCAAGCAAACATGGCATCGAAACAATAACAGATTCCAGACTTAGTGAAAATCCACTAAGTGTTAAAACAGCAGTTTCATCATGGCATCTATAAGAGCAAGTTTAAGTCACCTCGAAACTAAACATGGCAAGTGGTAAACACCACATCAAAGTACACATGATGGTGATTCCGAAACATACAAGCATGCATCATGGAGATAAACACAACGATAGCAATGAGCTCAACAAGATGGCATCTCACAACAAGTTAAATAACTAAACAGCCACATAGCACTTTGCAATGACGATATACATGGCAAGAATAAATCTATCATGCATCCTAACACAAACAACATGTAGAGCATGGCAAGACGAACACGTGGCCATGTCATTTGCATCATTCGGACAAACGAGCTAAAAGATATCATTATGCAAAGATGGCATAAAACAACACATAGCAGAAGTTTATATCGGGATGCACTCTTGCAACAGAAAAATAAGCATCTAGATGATCTCTAACATGCATGGCACAAAGGAATGAAACGTAGTGCTAGTCACCACGAACGTCTGGACACCTCATTCACTCAATTCGGAGCAACACACACAAAGTTATCACAGATCTAAAAATGCATCAGAGAAGGAAAAACTGGGACTAAATCTAGGGTTTGGGGAGTCAACCTCAGATCTGCAGCAAAACGGGCTCGGGCCCGCGGTGGATCTGGCCCGGGGAACGAAGACGGGCCGGTGGCTGGAGGAGAGGGCCCGTGGCGACCTGGGCCCCGGAGAGGCGGCTTGCCCTTGGGACGAGGGCGACTGGCGATCGGCCCGAAGCTGGCGAAGGCGAGGCCCAGCAAGAGGCGGTCGGCTGGAGAGGCTACGAAGGCGGCTGGGCCCTGCGCGGGAGCCTGGCGCGGCGTGGCGGCTTGGGCCCGCGGTGGCGCTGGAGGTGGCCCGGCTGGGCCTGGCGAAGCTGGAAGGCGGCGATCGGAGGGAGCGCGCTGACGAGGCGAACGGGCCGCCTTTCCTCGGGCCCAGGAGGGGTCGATCTGGTGGCCCGGCGGCTGGGCTCGGGACGGCTGGCGAGCGGAGGAGCGATGGCCCAGCCTTGGCGGAGTGGCGGCGATCGGAGCGAAGCGGCTCGATCGGACTGGAGGGGAGGCGAGCGGGAAGGATCGGGGAGAAGCTGGGCCTTCGGGCCCGCTGCGGGAGGCGGCTGAGGCCCCAGGCGAACGAGGCGATGGGGATCTGGCTCGGGCGTTGACCCGGGCGCTCCCAGATCGGATCGAGGGGGTGGTCGTGGGCGCCGTTCCCAGGCGCGACGGCGGCGGTTGAACGAAGCCGGCGGCGGGATTCGTGGAGGTGGATCCAAGTGGCAGTGGGGAACTGGCCAGGCACGAAAATTGAGGGGAGAAGGGGCTAGAGGTAGGTGGAGGGGGTTTAGACTGCCAAAAATGGCATGGGGGATGTTTATATAGGGTAGGTGCTAGGGTTTGAGGGATTTGGGGTGTTTTAGAGCCCTCCGATCGCGATCCGACGGATCCGATCGCGAGGGGAGTTGAGATGGGCCAAGAGGAGGGAAGTGGGCTGTTGAAGGGGTGTCTTGGGCCTCAAAGTGGAGGCACTTTGAGCCCACACGAATAACTATTGGGGTAGCAAACCGACTCGAAACGCGACGAGATTTGACAGGCAGGTTACACAAACCAAAACAACAACACACGACAAGCCTCGCGCCAAACCGGTAACGTTACACGGCCAAACACCAAAGTAGGCCTACGGGACGCCACGGACACGTGAGGGAGCTCCGGAACGCGAAACGGACAACGGGAAGGAACGCGTGGAACCGGATGCAAACGACAACACAAATGCAATGCGATGCACATGTCTACATGATATGAATGAATGCCACACACGCACACAACAAAATGACGAAAACTCGAAAGACAAAGAACCCGAAATGGAATAGATGAAGCTAGAGATATATTATATGCCCAAAAGGGAAAGTATTACATCCGGGGCATTACAAAAAGTTCAATCAAAAACTCTATATCTCTATCCGGTGGCATGCTAGGTAACTCCTCTGGAAACACATCCGGATAGTCCTTCACTACTGGCACTTCCTCCTAAACAACTCCCGTGAGAGAATGTACTTGAGTCCTTATTGACGAATGCCTAGATACATACTTAATCCTTTTTCCCTCCGGGGTGGTGAGCAAAATTGACTTACCGGCATAGTCAATGTTACCTCCATACTTCGATAGCCAATCCATACCTAATATCACATGCAATCCTTATGACTCCAGGACTATTAGGTCAGAGGGGAAAGTATGGCGTCCTATGATCAATGGCGTCTGAAAACATCCTTGGTGTGCTATATAATCTGCTCCAGGTGAACTTACTAACATGGGGGTCTTAAGAACTCGGGTGGACATCCTATGTATATTTACGAATCCCCTTGAAATATATGACTTAATCCTTTTTCCCTCCGGGGTGGTGAGCAAAATTGACTTACCGGCATAGTCAATGTTACCTCCATACTTCGATAGCCAATCCATACCTAATATCACATGCAATCCTTGTGACTCCAGGACTATTAGGTCAGAGGGGAAAGTATGGCGTCTGAAAACATCCTTGGTGTGCTATAAATCTGCTCCAGGTGAACTTACTAACATGGGGGTCTTAAGAACTCGGGTGGACATCCTATGTCTATTTACGAATCCCCTTGAAATATATGAATGCGATGCACCAGTATCGAAAAGAACTATTGCGGTAAATTTCTTAACCAAAAACTTACCGACAACAGCATCTGGTTGCTCTTCTACCTCCTCCACAGTCACGTGGTTCACTTGTCCTTTGTTGAATGGGTTGGGCTTCTTCCCGGCGCTTCCATTGCCGTTCCCATTCTTAGCTTCTGGGCATTCATTGGCATAATGTCCATTCTTCCCGCACTTGTAACAAGTGACATTACTGAAATCCTTCTTGGTGGGTGTGGACGGTGTAGGGCGGCTCTGGTTACCATTTGCTCCATTTCCATTTCCATTCTTGGGGCCATTGTGATTGTGCGAGCTACCTCCTCCATGGGTATGTTGAAACTGTCCTACTGTTTTAGGGGTAAAATGAGGCTTCTGCTGAGCTCTAGAGTTATACTTTCCTTGCCCATACTTCCTCTTGCGACTTTCAATCTGTTGGTGCTTCCTTTCAATCATTAGAGCGCGGTCAACCAGCTCCTGGTAGTTATTGAAAGTTGCCACCATCAACTGTACACTCATCTCATCATTCAGCCCTTCCATGAATCTCTCCTGCTTAGCGGCATCTGTGGCCACATCATCTGAGGCATAACGAGATAGGGTACTAAACTCATCCACGTACTGGGCCACAGTACGGTTGCCTTGGCGCAAATTGTGAAACTCCTGCTTCTTCATACTCATAGCTCCAGTTGAGACATGGGCGGTACGAAAAGCTTGCTGAAACTGATCCCAAGTCACATTGGCTATAGGGTAAGTGGCTATGTAATTCTCCCACCATGCTGCGGCTGGTCCAGACAACTGGTGTGCGGCAAATCGCACCTTCTCAACATCCGAGCAATTGGCGGTGGTCAAATCCCTTCCAATCTTGCGTAGCCAGTCATCAGCCACTATTGGTTCGATGCTGCTAGCAAACACGGGTGGTTGCAACCTTAAGAAACGTGTCAGGTTGTCCACGGGTGGTGGTGGTGGAGGGTTGTTGTTGTTGTTCTGGTTGTTCTGAGTGTTCTGGACAAGTAGTTGCATCAGGGTGTTCTGCTGCTGGATCAACTGGGTGAGCTCAGGGGGAAACTCAAATCCGGGCTCACGTCTTGGAGGCATCTGATGGGTGTAGAGGGAAGAGATTACAACAGAGTTGAGGTCTAAGGGAAATCACTACCCATATGCACATGAGACAAACACAATCATATCACACCAATCAATTTCAAACAAGATCTTACAAATCTAACTAATGTTACAAAAGTGCTCTAAAAACTAATATATGGAGGTAAACTACTAGACACAGGGTAGTCATCTAGAAATTTGATCGAAAGAGGATTCCATGATATCTGCTCCAGCTTCATCTTCATAGTCTTCGTCCTTGCTATCATCAGGTTCCGAATCCGTGTCGTCAATAATGATGTAGTCTTCCAGTGGAATCTCCTTGGGTTCTTCTTCCTCGTCTTCTTCGCCCATGAGTATCCCTAACTTCCGTGTCAAGTCATCATTCTTCTCCACAAGTATTAGCATCACCTCCTCGTATCCGTCGCGTGTAGACTTGAGTTCTTCCTCTAGCTCCAAATTCCTATTTAGGGCTTTCTTCAAATCTATCATCCATGCACACATCTGGTGCTCCTGGCGACGAATGTGATGGTTCAACTCCTGGATGAAGGCTGCAATGGATCTATCATTCCGGGTGTTGATCATATCCCAGTTCTCATCTCGGCGTCCACAAATCTGGTAGATGGTGTCCTTTAGCTCCTGCTTGTAGACTTCTCCAATCCTTCCCATTGCGATGTGGGCGGCCATGCTCCTGCCTAGGCTCCATGTAGGCGCATTAAAAGAAAATTCTATGAGTGCAGTGACGGGCTCGAATGTCCTTCCTGGAACTTGGGCTTGAATCAACCAACGCTCTTCCTCCGGTAGAGTGGCATTGTAGGTCCCAGGTAAAGCTTGGTAGTACAATGTTTAGATATCTGGTGACTTCCTTCAGGTGTCGTCCAAATGGTGTATCATCATCCGGTTGCATGAACTTGTTCTTTGCATCCACCATCCTAAAAGAGTAGAAAAGATGAGGAGTCAGAAAAGAGAAGAGTGAATAGTGCTCTAGTGCTTTAGCTTAGTGGTCGTGTCCTACAGTCAGCGTGTGCTCTGATACCATCTTGTAGTGACCAGACCTCAAACAGTCTGATCTCTATGCATCAGTGTCATCCCTGGATCAGTAATGCTGACACGCACAGTACTTGAAGGATTTATAACAGAGTAGCAATCACACACTTATTACATCGACAGTTTCATCGATGAACTTATTACAATAAAAATGGTTGAAGGCCATCTAACACGATAACAGCGGAAGGCTTGGAAGATAAGTGAGTCCATCAACTCCAACGGGGCATCACTGAGTATAGAACCACGACCTAAAAGGCACCTTACTCATCGTCTCAAAAGTCTGCAACATGAACATTGCAGCCCGAAAACGGGTCAGTACATGGAATATGCTGGCAAGGTAACACAAGAGAGCAATGAAAGTAAAGCTATACTATATGCAATATGGCTGGTGGAAAGCTCTATGGTTACAGTTTTTTTTGCGTAAAGCCAATTTTTCCCTACTTCAAAGAAATAGAGTGTAATTAACTATCATGGTAGTTGAAACATCGTTGAGAAGATAGACATCCTCTCAACCCCAATTAAAAATCATCCTTAAACCCAACAATATTAATTAGAGTAACATGATGAGATTCACATGATAATCCAAGTACTAGATACTCAAGACGTCCATAACCGGGGACACGGCTAATCATGATCAGTTTGTACACTCTGCAGAGGTTTGTGCACTTTTCCCCACAAGACTCGATCGCCTCCGTTTGGTTTCTCGCACTGCATGGTGTTTGAGAAACGGATGACCGAGACACAGTCTTTCCGAAGAGGTCCCCTTAACCAGATAGATAGGCCGGTACACCTACAAACCCTGTACATCTGCTAGCCCATCATGGAAAGGTTTCCCACAACTTACTCAGCTATGCTAGAGCCCATATTGGCATGTGGCTGCACACAGAAGTTTCTAGTATGAAAAATCTCATGATCCCTTTGAGCCTGGGTGGTGGTCCAAAAGAAAAACAGGCAATCACTGGAATACCCAAATGCCTCAGTCCACCCAGGTGTGTGTTAAAGTTGCCACCTTAAGTTGAACCATTAATTAATAACTCACATCTGTCATGGATACACTCACCCAATCCACGTCTACGAGCATAGCATGTCCTAACAGCAAACGTAGAAGTAACTCCCAAAGGTTTGAATGTAATGCAGGTAATAGGTACTACCTCAATCTACTTCCTAGTCCCACAAGTTATTAGATCCTACTCATGCAATGTGTGAGGGTTAGACTAATGCAATGAAAACTGTGTAATTGGAAAGTATGATCAAAGTGTTACTTGCCTTGCTGATGATCCGCAAAACCTAGAGATTCAAAGTAGCAAGCGGGGCACTCCGGGTACTCTATCGCAAACAAAAAAGCACACAATAAGTACTTAACTAATGCACGGCTAAAACTCAAATAAGAGATCTAACCAGAAAGTTCAACTTAAGAACTCCGGTTTGCAAAAAGAATCAACTCGAAAGAAGCAACGAAACTCGAACTGCGAAAGAAACGAGCTCCGGTTTGCTAATTGGCCTAAAGTCAAATTTTACAGTAGCCAAAACCTTGTTCAAGTTGGTTAAACATAAAGAGGGCATCGAGACGAAGATCTGGGATTTTGAATCACCTGATTCCGACTCTCGAGCGAAAAGAAAAACGAAAAACAAGATCAGGGCAGAAATCGCGATCGGAATAATCGCGGATAAATACCCCGAAAAGAAAACGGACGAACAGGCTAACGAACGAACGTTTGCTTTCTGCGGCTAACGGACGAAAACCGTTCGTTAAAACGAACGTACGGACGAACGTCCGCTAATTAACTAAATTGACGAAAAACCGAACCGATCTAATCTAATAAAAAAACAGATCTACGGTTTTACTAAAACCGTTCGGTTCTTAAAAAAACCGTTATCTACCTCAACGACGAACTCCGGCGGCGGCGGCGGTCCGGCGGGCGAGGCGGGCGGGCGGCGGCAAGTGCGGCGGCCGAATGCGGCGGCGGCGCGGCGGAGTGCGGCGGCGGCGGCAAGTGCGGTGGCGGGACGGTGGCAAGTGCGGCGGCGGCGCGGGCGGCGCTAGGGCAGGGGGCGGCGGGGCTGGCTAGGGCAGGGGGCGGCGGCTGGGCTTGTCGGGCCGGGGCGGCTGGCTTATAAAGCCGAGAATCCTGGGCTAGTACGACTCTAAGTCGGTTGCCCCTTTTTTTTAAAAATAGAGTCCTCGCGCAGAAAAACTAACGAAAGAAATACCAAACGGACTCTAAAAATCCCGAAATAAATTTTCACTGTCCTCTAATAATATTTAGGACAAATTGAACATTTTTCCCGGACCTAAATGCAATTTTGAAAAACATGCATTTTTCCTATGCAAATAAAATCGCAAATAAATCCAGGAAAATACCAAAAGTGATTTTAACATTTTTCCTCCAATATTTCTGTTATTTTGAAGAAGTCATATTATCTCTGCTCATATTTTGTATTTAGAAATATTTGTAGGAGAGAAAAATAATTAGAATCACACTGTCCTCGTACCGGTATTCGAGCGAACTCAAATACGAAAACGGTAAAATTCCCAACTCTCTCCGTAGGTCCTTGAGTTGCTTAGAATTTCGAGGAATGCCACAAACAAAAATGCAAAAGAACATGCAATGCAATATGATCTATGTATAACATTCCAAATTGAAAATTTGGGATGTTACACTTGGTGTGCTAGGGATACATACAGAATGAAGATGATCAGTCTATCAGACCATAGAATACTTCGCACGTATGCATGACTAACTTGGGATGACTCCAGAGGAGCAATATTGACTTTCTCGAATTCACAGCGGCAACTTGCATCAAATGCACATGAATTAGAGGAAGACACTTCTTTCATCCAAACATATGCTTCATGAATAGGACATGAAGATAATTCTTATAAAAGTTTCCAACACTAGCTAGAAGTTCAACGAAATCATGGAGAAGATAAGGATGTTTGTTGATGGGCTCAACAATAATTCATCCAGGATTCCATATAGATGGAATTCCATGACAATGTGAACAAAGTGATAGCATTGGTCAGACCAAGAGATGTAATGGGGTATTCTCGAAGAACAACCACGAGTAAGACCACATACGAACATCGTTGGTTCTGATTTGATTTGAGGATAGCCCACACTCAAATCAAAGTTTTGGGCAAAACAATAGATCCAACAATTGATCACAAGGATCAACCAATCAAGATATCATCTTTCTTCAACACACACACAAAAGATATCCCTTGGAAGGAACCAAGTCAGGCAAGCTTTTATCTTCCAACTCTCCAAGTTGTTGTTTAGCTTAACCAAGTAGTTCAGGGTATCCAACACAGATTCTTGGAGAAGGGGTGGTTTATAAGAAAACCAACTTGATCACAAACTCAACATAGCGGTTAGGGAACAACCTGGTAATACTTCCGAGAAGATATTCGGAAATCACGAACCACCGATATGTTGCTAAGCCCGAGAACAATATTGCTTTTCAGGGCAAGACGATATGATCAAAAGAGTGAGAGATTGTCACAATCCTAACTCATTGATCAGAGAGTGCACCAGAAATAAGGACTAGGTAGCACGATCATTCTTAGAATGATGATTCTGTATCCAGCATACTAAGAATGAGATTACCGTCCATTAACTACCAGGCAACGGAGTTGCTAGGAGTGTTGATTACACGCATCACGATTCACTTGTCATTATTCCGGTTACAACAACACGGAGACCGAGGAATGAACGATGATGGTGAGAAGTATCATTGTATCAAGAGTTCATAGGAGGTGGTGCAATTCCCATGACATTCTTGACATAAGGATGCTAATACTCCAGGATAGAACAGATTAGAAGCTGGATTAGCATTCTTCATCTACGAAGTACAACTTCTTTGACCCAATCCTGGATATGGATAAGGTACTGGTGTTTGTTTCTCCTAGTCATTCCAGAATAGAATGGCTTGACGGACCACAAGAGTAAAAGGCATCGATGAACACGAATGCACGACTACTCCTGACTATCAACTGATAGGAGGGGGGTCATAAAATGACTAAAAGGGACAACTCAAGGAACATATATATTTCTGAGTTGTGGATGCATAGATTAGCATGTCGAACTAGTTCAACATATTTCTTCGAGATAACCCATGCACAAAGTAGAATTGGCAGAGTCACAATATGAATGGAGTACTACTCAGGAGCACTCTGGTTGTGATCTTTTGGTTCGGGAGAACTTCTGCCAAGGATGGTTCATGGTATTTGGAAGAATGATATACCACGGACGTCGAGGACTATCACAAGGTTACTAATATCCTAGAGGGACGAGCAAATACTACCAACAGGAGGTAAGTGGAGTGAGTCTTGGGTTCAAGAACCCAGGAATAGAATGCCTACTAACTAAATGGCATCACGGGATGCTTTCGAGAATGATGGCCAGAATCATCACACCGGGAATATAAGCACTGCTAGATTACTGGGTGATTCTCTAAGATACTTAGGGTCATAATAATAACTCCAACATATGTGTCGAGGTAACAGAGTACCTCAACACACTGGTTAGTGTGGTTAATCTGGCCCAAAGGAGCATCGGGAACAGGAAGAAGGGATTTGCAAATGCATCAGACCATTTAGAAACCTGGGATGACTCGGACAACATAACAGCTGTAAATGCTCAAAAATACTTTTGAGACTCATGCACAAAGATAGCATAACCACTCAACATCATAATGTCAAGGTTCTGAGATCAACAGTTTAACACACAGAAGTAGTAGGAACTAAACTGGGGGTTGAATACACCAATAATGTGATCCTAATAAATAGAATGAGAATCCTAGTTCTTAATCCCCGTAGAAATAAGAAGGTGACTCATATCAGAAGGTCATAGGGTAAAGGAGTAAAAAGAGCCTTACGTTCCCTTCCACAATCAATTCCTCTATATAGCTAAAGAGTTTCCAGACATGATTTCGACCAGTTTCGCTTACTAATCCTACAGGCAGTCAGGCTCTGATACCAAAGCTGTCAGGACCACAATCCTAAGTCACACAGGTCTAGCTTGTAACACATCATATCCCTTTGCGGCCTCACGCACGGTATCCCCACGGGTGCCACCTTACCTGGCCCGGGACCGTTTGCGCATTTTGGCACACGTATATGATAGTGTTGCTAGCATCCATATGACAGAGAACCCGGGCCGACATGACTAGTTATAAACCAAAAGTGGCGCTAAATTACAGAGACAGGCATACATGACCCAGCAACAAACGGGTCGGTCATCAACGTATGAACCCAAGTCGTAGCAAGCTACAAGGACTTAAAGGAACAACACGTGACATTTCCCCTAAGGGACAGACACAGGAACGAAGAAGGACACATGCCGGCCAGCCTAAGTGTTCCGGAACAGTAGCAAGCTACCAAGGCTCAGTGGAAGCACTAGGAGACATTTCCCTCTAAGATAGGCTACCAAGGGTAAACAACTAGGTGTCGGATCCCACACATAGCAATACACATTACACGTACGCATAACATGCAAGTATGTGATGTACAACATGGCATCACAACATAACTCAACAACTCATATAGATAAAGGCCCAGAAGAGCCATCAAAAAATTTATTACAAACATAGGTCACATGACCCAACATACAGAGCATACAGGCAACGGAAGCATAACATGTCTGAGTACAGACAACTACAAATGAAAAAGGCTGAGAGGCCTGACTATCTACAAGACCCTCCCAAGGGTACAAGATCGTAGCTGAGGTAACAAGCTAAACGTCCAAGTCCACGCGGAACCACTAGTGAGACTGAAGTCTCTCTGCAAAAACATAAATTAAGCAAACGTGAGTACAAAGGTACTCAGCAAGACTTACATCAGAACTAGCTACATATGCATCAGTATCAACAAAGGGGTGGTGGAGTTTGACTGCAGCAAGCCAGCTTTGACTCGGTGGCTATCCTGAACTACGATTGCAAGTAACTCTTTGAGGTGGCGCACACGAGTCCACATATCCACCAACCAATACACCACTATGGATCCGCTTCCGTCTCCCTACGAGAAGGCCATCCATAGCACTCACGCTTATCTTGCGTGTTTTAGAGTATCCACTTTCACTTGTCTATGAACTGTATAGGTAACCCAGAAGTCCATTTCCGCGGACACGGCTATTCGAATAGATCATATATAACCCTGCAGGGGTGTACTTCTTCACACACGCTCTCGCCACTTACCGCCATGTACACGTCATGTATCTCGGCAACCTTCAAGCGTAAGCCTGGCGAGGGTGTCGGCCACGACCTGACTAACCACACAAGTCTCTAGTCCAGGTTTATCGCCTATTTCGGTTCCATCCGTGGGGAGATCTGGCCGGGGTGTCGCTCACGACCCCAAACGATGTGTACAGGGTTCCCGAGCCACCAAACGGGCGACCGGTACACCGTGCCACGTACCTGCCGCATCACAGCCCACCCCAAGGGTCAGCGCTGCGCACGACCTCCAGTATACTACAAACACCAGAAACTAGTTGCAACTCCTGGACAGAGGACAAGGGTAGTTAATAAGTCGAGAGAGTCAATTAAGGATCCCAATGTGTGGTAGTAGCTGATTCATGGATCACAAACACAGAACTCAGTTCCTGAGGATGGCTGCAATGAGACAACCCACCATGTACTCCTACATGGCTTCTCATCGCTACCTTTACCAAATCATGCTCACACACTTAGCTCTCAACCGTAGGACATGTTCACCACATTCCAATTCATCCCCAATGTATCAAACTTGACACAACTCTAAGCAATAGTAGGCTTAACCAAAAAGCATGAATGAGTAGGCACAACATGGCTCAAACAACTCCTACTCATACTAGTGGGTTTCAACTATTTACTGTGGCAATGACAGGTCATGCAGTGGAAAGGGGTTCAACTACCGCAGCAGGTAACAGTTGAAGCATCGTTGTCCTAATGCAGTAAAACAGAGCAAGAGCGAGAGAGTGGGATTGTATCGGAATGCTCAATGGGGTTTTGCTTGCCTGGCACTTCTGAAGATAGCACTGTGTCTTCATCAGTGTCATCGATCACATCGTCGGAATAGCGTCTACTGAGAGGAAACAAACACTGGCAACAGAGAAGGAACACAATCAATGCAATGCGACAATATGATGCATGATCATGACATGGCATTATGCTGTGATTTGAGCTAATGCAACTAGCAGTGATTAAAATGAAGTTGATTTGAACCAAAGGTTCAAATTCAAACTCCATATGTGATTATTCAAATGCCATTTAATTGATTTGACCTAATCAGCAGGTTTAACTTGTTCAAACATGCATGAAAATGCCATAAACAGATTCCTTGAATTTTTTGATCATTTTTCATATATAACTTATTTTCATTGGAGTTATAGATTATTTTCTGTGATTTTTACAAGTTTTGGCTATTTTTTGAAATAAATAATCATTTAAGATTTATTTTAAATTCCAGAAAACATTATTGCGTCAGCATGACGTCACTGTGATGTCAGCATTCAACAGGGCGGCCAGGGTCAAACCTGACCAGTGGGGCCCACTGGTAAGTGACTCAACTAACTAAGCTAAATTAACTAACACTAACCTAGTTTAGTTAGCCGGGCGGGGCCCACATGTGAGTGAGTCAAAGGGTTAACTAATTGCAAATTAGCACTAATCTAAAATTACCAGGGCTCTAGGCCCACCTGTCATTGTCTAATTAAGCTAATGACAGCAATTAAAACTTAACTAAAACCTAAACTAATTAAGTCACACGCCGGCCCCACGAGTCAGTGACTCAGGGGGAGTCAAACCCGGTGGGCTTGGGTCAAACCCACCGGCGATTAGCCGCCGACGAGGCCGAACGCGGCGGAGGGCGTCGGAAAACCGCCTCTGGCGACCAAAAGAGCGGCGGAGGGGCTCTACATGGAGCTAGGACTCGTCCGCATCCATCGGGGCAGACGGAAAGGGGTTGAGGTGGCTCGAGCTCGCCGGAAACAAGCTCGCGGCGGCGGCCGGAGTTCGGGCAGAGAGGGGAAGGAGCTATGGGGCACGGGGAGGTGAGCTAAGGGGCTCTACGGACTCCTGGGAGCGCGCTGAGTGCAGTGGTGAGCTCGGGCGTGTGCTAGCACGGCCGCAGCCATGGCGGCGACATGGCCGGCGGCGAGGAGCGCTCGGCTTCGGTGGTTGATGCGGCTAGGGGACGGGAAAGGCGACAGGGCATGGGGGAAACGAAACCGAGGCTCATCGCGGTTCTTCTGGTACTGCTGGTGAGGCGAGGGAGGCACGGGGTCAGGCGAAACGACGGCGGGGATCGCCGGCAGCCGACGAGGGGAACGGCGGTGCAGACGGCGTCCTGGGGCTTCCGGCGTCAGGCGGCTCGGCGAGGAGGAAGAGAGGGACGAGGCGGAGCCTCTGGGCGCGTCGGCGAGGCATTGGGTGGCAGATGGCCGCGGCAGCAGCAAGCGGCGGCGACGAGCTCTCTCGGCTTCGGGAGAGGGAGTGAGAGAGGCGAGGCCGGGAGAGAGGGGAGCGGTCAAGGGGGTCCGGGGGTCTGTGTGGCGATGCCAGAGCCATCTAGGGCATCGGGGGGAGTTGCTAGGCAGGCAGGAGGTGGCCGGCGCGTCGTCAGCGCTCGCCACCGAGCTGCTTCATGCGCTGGCACGGGGAAGAAGACGAGCGTGCCCCTGGCGTACTGGGCCGTGCTGGGCCAGGCTACAGGTAGGTGGGCCAGGTAACTCTATTTCTCTTTTTATTTCTGTTTTCTATTTTCTGCTTTTTTTGCTTTAATAAAAATGCTAGAGCATTTTCATAAATCATGAAAATATGTGTTGGCACTGTCTGGATTAATTCCAACAACACTCATTTACTTCCAAGATTATTTGGACATTTAAAATTATTTATAGGATTTAAATGTCCAAATGCAAATAGTTATGATTTAATTCAAAGATCCAAAATGGCTCCCAAAATTATGAAACCATTTTTGGCAGAGGTTTAAGCCAAGACCAAAAATGATGAACATTTTGTGAAGGGCACTTTGGGTACATTGAAAAGTATTTATTTGAACCTAGTTGAATTCACTTGGTGCTAGGGTTTGAACAACCCCATTTCAAGTTTAAAAGAGAATTAGACATGATGCAACACAAGACTAACTAGACCAGAGCAGACTAGAACTAGGGATGTGACACAACATCACATCAGGCCCATTAACAGCCCATATAAAAATGACGATAATCTAGCCCGACCGAACTTCCGGCCTGTTAAAGGCCCGTGTATTAGGTCGACGCATTTACGGCCCGTCCGAATTTCGGCCTATGAAAGATCTGCATCGTAAATGGGCCCAATCTCACTTTCGGTCTTTTAAAGGCCCATGTTTTTTATGGGCTCGAGATATTTACACCTGTAAACGATGTATTGTTACTGAGGGCCCAAATTATGTTTAGGCATGTTAAAGGCCCACTATGGGCACAGGCCTACCAGAAAAATATGAAATCTTATGCTTATTTAGGCCAAGATATTTTTAGTGGGCTACATGCAAATTTCGGCCCATAATCGTTTTTAGCCCAATAGGAATGGGCCCGGCGAATGTTGGCATGTTGAGCTCCTATGAAGCTTTCGGCCGAATACATTACTAAGGTAAACCTACACTATACAAAAATAGCGTCGTAATTATTGCAGCCTTTGGCAGCATCATAAATATTGTATCACAACAAAAGGCATGTTGGTATAAAGTTTATAGTCCTTGCAGATAAAAGCACCAGCAGATGTATACAAGCGCAGATCATTTGACCTGAGTGCTAATGTTTCTGGCTGTAGAATCTGATGGAGCGGCACGATCTTCACCTTTTTTCCGCCATTGCTCTTGAACAACGAAGCAAATGTCTAATAGTCTGGTTTCAAAACCATTCATATCTTGACGACATTTTTCAACCTCTATTATTGTTTCCAAAATGACGTCCATTAGGGATTGGACTTGTGTCTGGAGCACGGATATATCACTCTGTCTAGCAGGAAGATTTTGTTCAGTAGGCGATTTGAACGAGGTTACCTTGACAACCAACCCAGAATTACTCAGGAAGGTGCTTTTTGCACTGTTAGTGGAGAGATACTGACGCACTGCAGCAAGAGGTGACATTGTGCATGTGGTATAGCCTCGTCACCTTCAGGTGGTTGTGGATGCTCAATCATTTTTTCCATAGCTTCCTGAAAGTTTGAACTTGTAGATTAGTGTACCAGATAAGTTAGTAATGAGACAAAAACAAACAAAGAGGTTACACGTTTATACATAACTTATTTTGGTGAACTACTGTATACATTAGCATGTATTGTAGTGCCAACTACTCCCTCCGTCCGGAAATACTTGTCGTCAAAATGGATAAAAGGGGATGTATCTAGATGTATTTTAATTCTAGATACATCCACTTGTGTCCATTTTGATGACAAGTATTTCCGGACGGAGGGAGTACATAATAAAATCACTTTCGGAACATATGTCCATGTAGCATGCCTACTGTATTGTCTATTTCCTCACATTCGTTGACATCTAAGGATAAAGAGACATGGTTTAAAGTAGGATGAACATAGTATGACATCATTCATATCATGGGCAAACAGATATAAAACAAACAGGTTATGTTATCATTGTGTGCGCACGTGAACATAACAACTAGAATACAGATCAAAACCAAAAGAATATCCTTCATCTCTTTTAAACCATGTAAGGTGAAATGATACGTTAAGACAACTGTGTATAAAAGTGAACAGAGTAACTGACATTGGCTGCAAACCAAGTAGTTAAATGAACACATCACAGTAGCAATCAGTTCAAAGGCAGGAGGAGTAAGGACTTACAACAACGGCTTGAACTGGTGTGCTCATGCCCTTCATCTTGCTGGTGTGGCAATCCTTGAAGATTTGCACTGCATTCATTTCAGGTTCTTTTTGCTCCGCACAGGCTTTCCTCTGTATTTGGAACAAGTCAATATTGATACGATAATATGGCACAGAAAAAAGAAGGAAGTAGTAGCTATTTACAAGAGCATGGCAGTGTGCAATATAGCTACGAGATCATGTTGTCTGTTGGAATTTCACTTTAGAATGGTTGGTCTTGTTCTTCAAACAGTTAGCCTAGAAGAAGATACACTTGTAAGGCACATACATAAATACAAGTTCAATATGTGGTCTGATCAAATACATATAGCCTACCTGATACTTTGGATCAGACTAGTGTTTAACGAGGGCTGTCCAGTCTTCATCTGTAATATATTCCATTGGAGATGCTTGGGCGATTTCATTGTTAGCCTTGCCTTCAAAGGGAGATTTTCTAAGGTGGTACCGATACTATCGCAGAGCAGACTTAAAAACATGAGTGCATGCTTGTTTAATTGCATCATCTTTCGGATCCAACTTGAACCTCATCTGTTGAAAAAAGAATGTGAGTCTTATTAGGAGGAAGCTAGAAAGTATGGGACATAGCAAGACAATATTACTAATTGCGATGAATAACATTACTTCCGGATAAATGGTCAAGGAAGGTTTTAAACTGGGTATTGTCTTTCTCATTCCTGTACTGGATCCACGTTGGGAGGATACGTGCATGACACCTAACAGCAACGGTTACCTATGATACTAACTTGGCTGACTCTATAGCATCACGTGGCCTTTGTAAACCTGCCTCAAAATGGATCTCCATTCTTCCTCCTTTAGATTTTGTTAATCCGTCAAGCATTATCCCTGGTGTCTGTTTCCGCTTGCGTCGTGGTGCTAGTTCAACAACGAATATGGAAAGTGTTAGTGTGCATCAAACTGTGAGAGTACATATAAAGGAGCATGCAACTGCAACTTGACTCGGTCAGGTACCGTCTTGGTGTTGATGCTCATGAGGTTCATCTGATCTTGCCAAGTCCTGTTGTGTTAGCAGTGCTTCGGAAGTAGTGTTAGGTGTGAAGGCAGCTTGGGAACTGGCTAGTTCCGGAGCAAACGAACGAGTAACTCATTGAGATACTGGTACAGTTGAAGCGGATGATGTAGCTGGTGGAGCAGGTGATACTGCATTTGTAGATTTAGCCGGTGGACTTGGACCTTCTACTGCACTATAAGTACCAGCAGAATCTGGACGGCAGATCCTTTTCCGTTTCACCCGACGAGTAACACCACTCCCTACTATATTATTTTCCTTGCTCTTTTTTGACTTTGCCATGTCAAGCCGTACCCACAACACAAAAGAATAAAATCGCTCTTTAGAACTCATTGATGCATGATACAGACAAGCAATACTTTGATGTAAGACAACCGTATGAGGATGGAATATGTAAGAAAAATAGGACGGCATGACATATTCACAGCAACGATGTGTAAACTAAGCAGAAGGATTTTCAAGAAAAAAGAAGTAATGCAAGCTAGACACCATATGAAAGATGCAACCAATATTACTCTGCCAAGTTAAAAGTGTCTTGTCAAAAGTGGCAATTCGAAAAATTAGAAGCAGTACAACGTAGAAATCAATGCAAGATGCAACCACTATCAAACTGCCATGTTAAAAGTGTCCAATCATGAGTGACTGATGCGGGATACACAACAACAGTACTTTGATGTAAGAACATGGTATGATAGATAGATGCAGTGTATTCTAGACACAGAACGCCATGTCATATGCACATGTATAACGTATGAACTCAGCAGGTGCAATTTAGTCAAAATAGAATAAATACAGGCTAGACAACATATGCAACATGAAACCAATTATCAAACTGTCAACTTAGAGCAAGCACCTGCGATGGTGGAGTACGGGAGATGAACTCATCACGTAGACTTGGGACTTCAACTTCATTAGCAGTAGGAGTGGCAAATCTAGAGAGTCTCTGTTTGCGTCGGTGCGGAGGACCACCAACATCCCTAACTTACTCTTTTCCTTCCTATTTTCTGATATTGCCTTATGAAGTCAAAACCACAAGAAGATGAATAAAATTAGCTTTGCATAACTGGTTGATGCATGATACAGACAAACACTACTTTGATGTAAGGCAAGCGCAGGATAGGAGGATGGAATATATACAAAAAAGACAGTGTTTCATATTCACACGTACGATAGGAGGATGGAATATGTATGAAAAACAGTAAGCAGAAGGCATTTCAACAAAATTAGAAGAAATGAAAGCTAGGCACCATATGAACATGCAACCAATATCACTCTAGAAGGTAAAAGGTGTCTCGTCGTAAGTGCCATTTCATGAAATTAGAAGCAATACAAGCTAGAAGACAATGCAAGATGCAACCTACATCACAGTCCCAAGTTAAATGTGTCTTATGGGTAAGTGATCGTTGCAGGTATAAGTTGTAAGCTACGCAGATGCAATTCAACATAATCAGAAGCAATACAAACTAGACATCATACGAAAAACGCAACCACATATAACAGTTCCAAGTTAGAGCAAGCACCTGTGATGGTGGAGTAGGGGATATGTGCTCATCATGTACACATATGTTCTGGAAACAGGAACACGTGTCATATTCACAGGCATTATGTGTAAAGTAAGCAGATGCAATTCAACAAAGTTAGAAGTAATACAAGCTAGACATCATATGCAACATGCAACCACATATAATAGTGCCAACTTAGAGCAAGCACTTGTGATGGTGGAGTAGGGGAGATGTGCTCATCATGTACACGTATGTTCTAGAAACAGGAACACATGTCATATTCACAGGCATTATGTGTAAAGTAAGCAGATGCAATTCAACAAAGTTAGAAACAATACAAGCTAGACATCATACGCAACATGCAACCACATATAATAGTGCCAAGTTAGAGCAAGCACCTGTGATGGTGGAGTAGGGGAGATGTGCTCATCATCTACACAGCTATGTTGACTGTCTAGCCTTGCGTTGTCTTGCGAATCTTGTTGGGAGGATGGCGGAGTAGAATCTGTAGAGAACCTTCATTTCAGTTGCTCGGAAGGACCACCATCATCCAATGCCTTGCCAATTTCCTTCAGCTTTATTGATTTTGCATTGTGAGGTCAAACCGACAAGAAAAAGGAATATAATTCGCTCTTCAGAACTCATTCATGCATGATACTAACGAACGCTACTCTGATGAAAGGCAAAGTCATGATACGAGGATGGAATATGTATGAAAAAATGGACGGCTTGACATATTCACACCTATGATGTGGTAACTAAGCAGAAGGCACTTCAACAAATTAGAAGCACTGCAAACTAGACACCATATGAAAGGTGCAATCAATATCACTCTGCCAAGTTAAAATTGTCTCGTCATAGGTGGCGTTCATCAAACTAGAAGCAATACATGCTAGAAATCATATTCAAGATGCAAACCAATATCACACTGCCAACTTAAAGGTGTTCCATCATAAGTGACTAATGCAGGATACACAAGAAGAGTAGTTCCATGTGAGAACATGGTGTGATAGACAGATATAGTATGTACGAAAAACAGGAAAGCGTGTCATATTCACACGTATCATGTGTAAGCCAAGCAGATGCAGTTTACACTAATTAGGAGCAATACAAGCTAGACACTATATGCAACCAGATATCACACTGCCAAGTTAGAGCAAGCACCTTGGATGGTGGAGTAGGGGAGCGGAGACTTGGACCTTGTAATGCACTATCAGTACAAGGAGAATCGGTACATATGCTCCGTTTACGTTGCTGCAGAGGACCACCATCATCGCCTTCCTTACTCTTTTCCTTCCTCTTTCTTGATTTTGCCTTGTCAAGTCAAACCCACAAGAAAAAGGAATAAAATTTGCTCTTCAGAACTCATTGATGCATGATACTAACGAACACTACTTTCATGTAAGGCAGCCGCATGATAGGAGGATGGAATATGTATGAAAAACAAGACGGCGTGACATATTGACATGTATGATGTATAAAGTGTAAACTAAGCACAAGGTGCTTGAACTTGTTAGAATCAATGCAAGCTAGAAACCATATGAAAGATGAAACCAATATCACTCTGCCAAATTAAAAGGGTGCCCTAACAAATGTATTTGACCAAATTAGAAGCAATACATGGCAGCAGGCTAGAAATAATATGCAATATGCAACGAATAAAGGTGACTCATCGTAAGTGATTGATGCAGGATACAGAAGAGAGGTAGTTTCATGTAAGAACAAGGTTAACACATAGATGTAGTGTGTACCAAAAATAGGAAGGCGTGTCATATTCACACGTATAATGTGTAAACTAAGCATATGCAATTTACCCCAATTAGAAGCATTACAAGCTAGACACCGTGTGCAACATGCAACCACATATCACACTGCGAGGTTAGAGCAAGCACCTGTGATGGTGGTGTGGGGGAATTGCGGTCATCAACTAGAGAGCTATGTTGACTATCTTCATTTAGCATTGCTGTTTCTTGAGAATCATGTGGGGAGGATGACACTGCACTCTTTAAATGAGTATGGTGTCTCACACTAACCCACCTGGATGACACTACAGAGCTACGTTTACTGTCTCCAACTGCCGACACTCCATCCTTTAGAGAACTGAAACGCTTAGTGCTTATCTTCGAATTACACTGGAGCGACTTCTATCTTTTCTTTTCAGCATTCATCAACACTGCGTCAGAGTCTGAAATACCCATGCATAAAAAAACAATAGTGTGAGTATGGGTGAAGTGTGTGCACAATTAGTACGGTGTAAAGGTAGCAGATAGCAGGTCGATGAGAAATAAATGACGGGAGACATATGATAGATGTACAACATGCATGGCACACTAAATTACTATAGGATTCTATGAAAATAACATTCGACCGAAAATAAATAGGTTAGTCCATTTTTTTGCACCGTCCGATGTACAAAGAACAGGCAGATCGCCGTCATCTACCTCCAGCCAGTCAGTATTGACGATCTTCCTCGAAACGGCAGCGACCACCGGCCCAGTCCCATGCCTGCGCCCTCCCCTCGACCTCACCGCACCGCCGTGCTTGGCACCGCCCCCTGGCAATCCATTCAAGCCCCGCCGACCACCAGATCGGGCGCAAGCAGCTCCTGCGCCCCACACCCTATGATAGACACCGATCCGCCGCTTCCCCGGCGAACAGGCGGACTAGGTGCTCCGCGCGCCTAAGAGGGTGCTGCTTCTTTTAATTGTGGTTCGACTGACCTTGAATTGAAATCCAGGCAGGCTACTGTCCTCTAGCAAAGGTGAAATAGTAAAGGGAGGAAACCTTGTGCATTTACTATCACGAAGAAGATGCAGTAAGAACCGCTCAACTAGTTTCTTTCGTGCGATGAATACGGTGTGAGCAAAGACGTAAGGTTTGCACGAATAAGGGAAGAGGAGTACCTCTTTCTGCTGGCAGTGCTGTGTCCTCCTTCTGTTTTTCCAAAGATCTTCTTGTGGTTCGCCGGAAACGAGAAGTTTTGGAGGATGGTGTAGCCTTGGACGAACCCATGGCCAAGTTATTGAGTGTGGTGTGTTGGCCGTCTGTCGGCGGCGGGGAAGCAGATCTGAGGCGGCGAACGACGGCATAGCGGGAACAGCTCCGGTGCAGTGGACGGTTGCGACAGTGGAGCGACAGCAGTGAGGCACGGGACGGCGTGGTCGGAGTGGTTCTGGTACAGCGCACGTCGACGTCGGCATCGTGGAGGCAGCTCTACCTCGGCTTCCGCTGCTAAGCCCGTGGGGGCATTGCGGTTGCGGTTGCGTTGGACGACGACGTCGGGGTACCGGCTCCGGCATGATGGAGTTGGGCGGCGGTGGATTGGGCATTATGGGGTGGAGGACGGAGGAGGCTGGGGTTTTCCGGCTGGTGGAGAGGGCGTTTTGGCGCCCATGGAGTATGAATGGGGACACGGAGGGAGGCGGGGAACTAAGGGGGAACAATGTTTCGGTTTAGGATGCGCTTATTTGAAATTTGGGGAAAGTTACAAACTTTTCCTCCATCTAAAATTTCGGACATATTGCGGGTTGGGGGTAGGACAGTAATCTCAGGTGTCCCAAATGTGGGCGGGATAGATTTCGGCCGAGCGCATGGGTGTTTAGGTGCCCACGGCGTATGAATGCTTCTCGGAGGCGGTTGAGACTGGCGTCCTGGTGAAGTTACAAACCTACCCGGGTTTAGACCTTTGGACATCAGACCGTTAGGCTACACGGGCTAGAGTCAGGATAGTAATTTCCTACCGCCAAACATTAGTATCGCGCGGTTTCGGGTGACCAGAGGCCTATTTGGCGCCTCGTTCAATATTTGGGAGCAGAAGCATTAACGTTTTCAGTTCTCTTGAATTGAACATTCAGGATTTGTCAAACTTCACCAATCTTTACTCTTGAAAATCCTAAAGCTACGATTATTTTGGAATGGAGGTGGTACATTTGAATATACATTGTACACGAGTATATATTAAAAATATGCAACTTACCTTAGTTCATGCATGGTTCCAGATATAATCTCCTTGGTTGCAAAAAAAAAGTTAGGCATGCGTATGAATATATATAGCATGTTCAAACGCACAACAAAGATTGATGCCCCCCTTTACATCTGATTTACACATGCCATTATCTCGGGTTCAAATAGATGAATGCACTTCCTATGAATTCGAATCTTCGAAACCCCCTGTATGTTGAATTCGACATGTACTCTATTTCGTAGCTAGCAATTTGGAATGTATCCATGCAAGTGACAAATGTATAAAGTGCTTCACACTAACAACATGGAGTGCACTAATTAATGTTTATATATGAATTGCAAAAGCATCCATTGCCTGTATTTCAAACCGCTCTCACTCTATGGATCGATAATATGAAATAAATGCATGCACATGCTAGAATTCAATAGAGTATGGGTGTCTGATAGACCGATTTTCGTCCATATACAATTTGCAAAATTCATGATTTCATCCAAAAATAATAATGCCATTTATATTTTAATTTAATGTGTAGAACCGCCTTTTACACGTAGATGCACTATGCATCGGCCCGTTCTCACAAACGCGCTATATATCTCTCTATCTACCGCATAAGTGCACACACTTTATATGCATCGGCATTTCTCTTGCATGCATGCTCACAATCTCTTACGGGGTGTCGGGGAGTATCACACACATGCTCTCTCAGTATCTCTCTCTCTCTTTCTGACTACTATCTACCACTCTTTTCACTAATCTCAGTTGGAAAACACTATTTCTCTCACATGCATATATACACACGCACGGTCTCTACTAGCCCTCTATACGCACATATATGTGCCTACGTATCTCCCACACGCACATTATCTTTAGGCCTCTCTCGCACACATTGCCCTCCCCCAGACACACCTCTCTCTTAGTAGTTGGCAGATATGATTCCATCATATCATTCGGTAGGATATCCCTAACTGTTAGGCTGGATGGTAATACAAGGCAAAGTTTTACCCTAGTTCGGACCCTTGCAGTTGAGGAAAAAGCCTACTCCCGATACTGTATATTAGTGATAGGGGTGTGTACAAAGTACATGTGAATACCAGGCATTGTGCGTGTGTGTATACTATCAACGAACTAGCCCCCAAGCTTCTATAACATACTGGGGGCCTAGGGTTACAAATCATATATAGTCGGCTTATCACTAGTGGGGATAGAGTCCTCCGCGACTCTGGTAGCTAGGTTCGTGTTGTACGCCGACTCCTCCACATGGGTCTTCGTATAACGCGTCTCGATCCAACCTATGTGGCGCAGGATGGAACCGACCCATGAGTCCTCATGTTGACCCACCACAACTAGAAATGATGTGCCCACCACACCACACACGCAATCGGCCACTAAGAAAATAAGCATATACAATAGTACAATGTTATACATGAAAGTTAATTGCATGGTGCATCCAAAAATATTTGTTCTGCATTGTGAATGTTTATATATTCTCCTAAAATATTAGTCACGGGAAAGAGAAACGAAGGGCATATCTCTCCTTGTCTCCACCGGACATCTCCTCTTTCTACACCACTTTCACATACGCACCCAAACTATCTCTCGGCCCTCTAAAAGTATGCATGCCCACGACACATGCACGCATGACGGTCACTGTATTTCAAGCTAAAGCACTATACATTCACTGGAGTTCGGAATATGCTCATTACGGTCACCGTATACATTCTCATGGTGATCATATAGTATCTAGCTCACAATACGTCTCCGTATTTTCTTGATGACACTGACGGACTTTGCATTTGATGTGTGCTCCGTATTTTGTAGACGACACTTACGGTCATTGTATTTGAATCGAAAGCACGATATGGTCACTGGACTTCAGAATAAGCTCATCACGGTCACCACATACATTTTGTCATGCTAACCAACATGTGGTTGGATGGTTAGGAGGACAGTGGTTTCTCGAGCCCACCAGGGTTAAAGTCCCGGTGCTCGCATTTATCCTGGGTTAATTTCAGTATTTTCCGGCGATGTGCGTTCAGTGGGAGGAGACGTTCCACTCGACTACGAGGCACCTATGGTGACTTCGTAATCTCAAGATCATATGCTGGCCCACTCTCTCGAAGGTGCTCATAGGGGTAGGGTCTGCATGTGTGCGCTTATAGCCGTGAGTGCATGCGCGTATATATGAGCCCTTGCGTCTGTACCGTGTTAAAAAATACATGTCATGATTATACGGTCACTAGCTCACCCATACAACTCCGTATTTTGTTGATGACACAATCAATTGACCAGTCATACGTTCCACGTGGCACAACTAGTGTTGCACCATCGGGGCGCGTAACCGTACGGCCCACCTGTCAGCCCGTATACGAAAGAAAGAAATGGTAGTTTGAGTCTGTATTGTGTTAATAAAATAAGTACATTTTAGGGTGATCATACGGTCACTGGCTCACCATACAGCTCCGTAATTTGTTGATGACACGATCAATTGACCAGTCAAATAGTCCACATTCAGCAGCGCACATTACCATAGGGCCCACCCGTCAGAGCGTATATGAAGGACAGAAATGGTAATAAATTATTGGTCGGTGGGTACTCGAAGTCATGAGACCTCTGGTTGGCAGTCGCCGGCGGTGGGGTGGGGATCGCCGGAGAAAAAGCTCGGCGCGGGGGGGCTATAGGGATGGCCGGTGCGGCAGCGGACCGGCCATGAGGAGTGGTTTCGGGGCGGGCGGGGCGGCGGGGCGGCGCGGGCCGGCAGTGGGCGGCAGGGGGCGGTGGTGGCTGGCGGCTCAGGGGGTGGAATTTGATGATAAACTGCAGGCCCTTGATTTCCTATCCAACGGCTGGAAAATCTAATGACCAGAGATGAAAAAGTTAGTCGACTGACGTGTAGCCTCACCCCGCACGTACACATGCACGCACGCAAGACACGCACGCATGCAGGCGTGCAACACTGACACGTACACATAACAAACACACGCACGCATGCAGGCGTGCAACACAGACGCGTACACATGCACTCACAAACACACGCACGTACACACACATGCATGCAACACTGAAACGTACCCTTGCTCGCACGCAACACTCGCACGCCTGCATGCACACAACACACGACGCAAGACACACGCTCAACCTATACGTGCATGCACCCTTTGTTAAGGACATGGATTGTTACGGTATTAATCAATCTTATTTGTGATAAGCAGAACATTGATGTTTGTAGCGGTCTTTATGAATCACAACGTATCGAACGGGCTATCAACATGAAAAGGATGACATCACACTCAATGAACAATCATCGGTTTATGAAATGCCCGCTTCTGACCGCCCTAGCCCACCAAAGGTTCCTCTGTTGTGCGCTGCCTGTGTTGGGTCACTGACATGCAGGCCATGTACCCAAATGGCCCACACGTCAGTGGAAGAATGGCTCGCTGTCCTACGTCAGAGTCGAGGGCGCCACTCGCTGCACGCCCGGCTGAACACGCCTCCTTGCCGCATTCAAACGCCTCCATGAAACCCACCTGTGTGGAAGCCGAGAAACCCACTCTGGACACATGTCCGTTCATGACCGGGCCGGCATCAAACGCAATGCCGGTCGAGCTCCTCCCATCCGCCGTCTATTTAATCTCATATTTAAACATGACCGAACGTCGGCCAAGAATCGCACACCTCCGCCGCTCCCCTATCTCCTCCTTCACCATTTTGTCCACTCTTACAGTGGCTTACGAAGAGTAGTTATGCCGCATCCAAGCCGGGTGGGTGGCCCGCCGAGCCCGCCGGATACGAGCTATGTAGCTCGCTGATCCACCTCCCTCCCCTCGCCCAACGGAGCCAGTTGCCGCCCCAAGCCGGCGCGTGGTTCAGCAACTCGCCGCTCCAGGCCAGCTCGATGAGGAGCGACGCACGGGCGTCGTTGCTACCGTCCATGCCACTGCCTTGTACTGCGTCTCCCGTTTATGTTGCCGAGACTCCCAAGCCGGCGGCCGCGCCATGCAAGCAGCGATAGAAGCCGGGTGCGCGGAGATTTGGTGGAATGTTGATGATATCCAACGGCCAGTAGTGCGCGGATTTGCCATCTCTGCACTGTCGGATTAGCTTCATCCAGCGACCATCTTTCAAGTTATTCGCACACTATATAGTTCTTGTGTCGTAGTTGCATGTCTTGGAAAAAAACTACTAGTGGGTTGTACTAGCTATTTAGGAATAGAAGATGTATACATGGAAGCTGTAGGGAAAGAGATGACATGGAGTATCTCAAATCCTATGAGTAGGGATTGGAAAAGAGATGTCATTTGGTTGACATCATAGGAACTTTTCTATTGAATCTAGAGATGACATGCATCTCAATTCCTATGAGGAGGGATTAGAAAAAAGATGTAATTTGGTTCATATCATAGGAACTTTTCTATTGAATATACGCTAATGTTTATTTTCTTTTGAAATTATGGGAGTATAGGAATCCATTCATATGAACCAAGTGGCTCTAAAGCTATAGAAATGATATCATGTTTAGGGCCTCTTTGATTCGTAGGATTTTCAAAACACATGAATAGAAAAAATGTGGGATTAAGGTGGCATGTCATCTTGAATCCTATATGATTCTATGAGTGTTTGGTCGTGCACAGAAAAAACGTAGGATTCTTTCAAAGAGGTTAGAGTGGATTGAAAATTTCCTATGAAATCTAGTGCAAATGAATCCTATGAAAAAGTTCCTATGGTTTACAATCCTATGAATCAAACACCCCACATAGGCAAAAATCCTAAGAAATTGAATCCTTCAAAATTCCTTTGAGAATCCTTTGAATCAAAGAAGCCCTTATTTCCCATGAAATGTGGAGTATATGGATCTATTCCTATGAGCCAATTGGCTCTAAAGGAAAAAATCCTATAAAAAAACATATCATATAGAGTTCCTATGATATCCCTCCACACCAAAGGATGGTTCAAATTGCTGCAGGTGATACGATGGCCTTTCTTTGTAGACTCCTCCCCCATCTTTATAGTTACCTCTCGAAGATCAATGAATATTCTACATGTGCAATCTGGTACACGAAAACTTGGTAAAAGTTTGTGAGGTTCGAATTTTGAATAAAGCTATATGCACTGCATTTTAGAACGGAGGGAGCATGCGGCAGTTGCTTACACTCACGTGGAAGATTTGTGTGTAGGAGGAGTGGTTGTTCTGTTAAATGACATGGCAAAACTGACACTGTCGGATGCCGATCTAACGGTTCTTATGGCGTTCATCAGGAAAAGGCTTGTGGCGAACGTTTGTCGGATAATGATTTACGGACACATGCATTGCATTGATATGTGCCCCCCCCCCTCTCTCACGCACGCGCACCCTCCCGAGTCCTCTCGCACCCACCGTCTATCTGCAGGTACACGTCACACACATATGTGCTCTTCACACCCTACCCTCAGAACTTCTAAAAAACAAAAGACGTCGCGCACATTTTATTTTACCTCACACGTCACACACTTATACTATTACTCTTGTGCCGAACGTTCTTTGGGAATACTCCGTAGTATATTGTACTCTCACGAAGAGAAGCGGTGCACGCACGCACTAGTACTCTCACACCCACTCGCGGGTACACGTAGGAGCGCATTTTTTTGAAGCTAGTACAACAAAATCACTCCACTATATATAAGCAGGAGCCTTAGCGCTTGCTTTACTAGGGTTCCTCTCGTTCACTCTCTCATGCTCTCCAGATCTAAGCAAGACATAGGTGGCCACACTCTCTCTCGGCTCACGGCTGGTCACAAATTCGGCCGGACAACCTCGACCGGGGCAGGGGTGTAGGTGCATCATTCACGCTGTCGGCGGCGGCGAGGGATGAGACCAACAGCTGCCCATGCATCCCGATCGGCGGCCGTGCCGTTCTCTCCGAGAGAGCACCGGCTCCGGAGGGCCTCCGACCCCTTCTTCCTCCCTGCGGTATTGTGGCCAAGATGCGGCCTCCCGATGCCGTCTATGCCACATGCCGACGACCCTCAGGTATATATTCCTGCGAAACCTGCCTTGCTCTACTTCCCCAGATCCCCACTTGGCTTCGCGTGGATCTTTTTCTAATTCCGTCCACTGTTCCAAAGCCACCTAGACTTGTACTATTATTAGAGGTAAAGCTAGTTCATACAGTCGACTCTAAGAGTTGGTTCAAAGAGGGAATAAAGTGGGAAAGCTGTAGCATGAATCTAGGACTTGGTTCTAAGAGGAAACGGGGAAAAGTAGTAGATACTGGCTACCTAACCGGTCTCTTGGTTGAAAATACGAAGAAAGCATCGTGGATGGCGAAGGGTGGGGGAAGTGGACCTATCTCTTGGTTGAAAAAGGAAAGAAAGTGACGGGTGTTGGGGTACAACGCAAATGAGAATGAGCAGGTCTAGATTTCCTGTGCTCACATAGGAAAATGTCACCGAGGAGATACAAATGGGACAAATGCATACATGCTGCCTGAGTGTTTGCCGCTCTCGGCAACCACATCTTCCTCACCACTTTATGCCTATGCTGTCCCTACACCCATATCGCTACCGTTAATGTAAAATCACATGAAGCATTAAGCAATGCCACCTAATGTCACTATAAGTAATGGTCTAGTGCCGTCGATAAATTGAAGCAATGCCACCACCATTTTATGAAGTGCTTCTGTCTTGCTTTATTTCCCATGAATTGTGTTTTTGCAGTTACACTTAAATCTCACACCGCTAACATTGCTTCATCCCAGTGGAACAGCACAAATTTGATTGCACATTTACTGACCATGTGCTACTCTTATGACAGTAATACTAATGCTATTGTTCTGCATGTTAATCTAGTGGCAGTGTTGATGTGATGTGATGCTACTTACTTAAGGACATTTTCTTACTGTCAATCTAGTGCCAATTATAACACAATAGATGCTGCTGTTAATCATATGCCACTGCAAATATATGTCACTGTTTAAATAACCGTATTTCATATTGGCGCAAACAGGGATGTGTGTCTCTGTATCGTTTCTATCCGCGCAATCAAAATCACACACCTCAGTTTTAGTAGAACTGCGCAAAATGAGACGGCTATCCCTCATTGTCGTCCTCTAACCACCCGTCTTCCAGGTATTCCTACATTCGTAGTTACTAGGTAGAATGACCAACGCAATATAAAAGAAGTTGATTCGTGCTTTTTACTTCCTGGTTGCAGTGTAGGGACGAGCGACTACATCCTAGTGCGGAATGCACTTTCTACTAGTTCATCCATGGACCAAGGACTAGCTGGCACGGCTGCACGGCGGTTTTTTGGACAGGTGCGCGGACAAGAGGCATTGTGGTCTGCTTATTTCTGCAAATAGCGGTGCTTAAATTTAGTGGAATGCACAAGAATTTCAGCTGGTCAGTACACTACATGGTTCAGTTCAGCATTCCAGCTGAGAACACAATTATAATTGGTTATTCTGGAATGAGAGAACCTAACCCTGGATGGTGGCAACAAGAAAAAACTAGAGTGAACTCCAGGAAATTAAGCCTGTCGGGAGGCCCTATGCTCAGAGAAGCCTTGCTTGTTTTTTCCTGATTTGTAAACCTTCTCCCAACTTTGTCTTTTGTTGTGAGCTAGTATATGTTTGTTATGTTCTATGAATCATCGAGATGTATAAAATTTCTTAACTTATGATTTTCAAGTTTTTTATGAAGTCGAGTTTAATGTGAGTGTTCCACATGAACGCTGGACTAGCGTGTGAACGTTTGGAATTTACATTGTGGCCTCAGTTAACTGCATGAACCACTGTAAAAAGATACATAGTTGCTTATATGTCAGACAGCAGATTATTGATTGTTAGCTGGTCGATAGCCTAGTGTTGAAGCGAGCTGAGCCAATGTGCCGTGTTTTGCACAACTGCTTACAAGTGGGGTAGCACCAACAGTGTTTACACGTACTTATGTATACGTCGGCGCACAGTTCTCAAACGAGTACTCTATTACATCAAAACTCACATTGCTCGTATGATAAAACTAGTGAGGATGCATGTGTTTCGGCAACTATTAAGATGATTCACGAGCACACAAAAGTAGCAGCAGTTCCCATAGACGGATTCAAACAGAGTACTAGCCCCAGAGGGCTCAATAACAGGCAAGGTTCGGATAATTAGACAGAATCCAAACTACTATTAAACACTAGCTGGGGCAAGTATTTCATGCCATGATCTAATTTGGGTTGGACACAAGACGGACCTTGCCATGAACATCATCGAGGACGTCCGGCAGCAGCTCAATCTGTGAACCTTCATGAAGACAACCTTGTGGCCTTGCCACTCATAAACTTGTTTGTGGAGGCATGCCACGTCATCTTCCTGCGTAAGCTTGACAAGAAAGTATGCCTCACAAATGAAGGAGTAGCTTTGACCTTCTTGTGCTTCAGTACACCCTGGACAACACGCCTGACAACAGTGAGGCTGGAATACAACTCTTCATTGGTATAAGCGCAAATGGCTTCCGGGATCCAACAGACTAATACTCTGTTTTCCCAGTGCGTATATTCAGGTCATCCGCCTCATAGCGAGTGACATGTACAACCACACATTCCTTGTCTGCATCAGGGCTGTAATTGAAACAGAAACAAATTCTAAATTACTTTCCAGTATAAGAAACACAAGTTATTTAAACCACTATGTATAGCATGGCATCGAAGCTAATAAAATTTTGCATTATTCATCACCACATACTTAGATGAAAAACCACAATCGAGATCGGCAAAGAAGAAAATCACCTTGGGCAGCTCAGCGGGGGGACACATCCTCGAAGGGGGAAAACTGCTCCTGCGGTGCCACGGGGGCTGTAACCTAAAATGAGGCGTTGACCATCTCAGTAGTGGCCGTGAGCATATCTGGGGTCGGCTCGGTGGCTGCCTCCATCTTCTTGGAGCTCTCAGTCTCGTGGGGATCAGCATCCCGCGTCTGCTCAAATATCGGCAGATCTTTGCCTGGTTCTCCTTGGTCCATCATGAAACTGACGAATACTAGGAGACCACTAAAAAGGAAAACACAATCGCAATGACAATGAAACAAAAAAAGAGTGAGGATTGGTTACTGCTTTGCAAAAGTTTTTTTTTCTCTGAACGAAAATCTACTAACATCACGGATCCGCTTACCTTCCCTTCGTTGGGAGAGAAGAACAGTGGCAGATGCGAGTGTTGTCTTTCTTGAAGACGGTGAGGGAGAAGGGGATTCAGCGAAGAGTGAAATGATGGTTGCTTCGTTCGTCAAACTTAGACTGCGGGGAGGTGGGGTTTTGTGATACGACAGCTTGTTATTGCCGCGCTACGACCGGGGTGACTCTCCACCTGGATACTGCCTTCTAATTTGGTGGATGGCATTTGGGCCCGCATGCTGCATGCCCGCATTTTGGTGAACAAAAGTATAACGGCATTCAGTGGAGGGAGATGTTTCGATGACCTAGGAGGAGCCAGAAGCGGTATTGTATCCACTGAACTAGTAGTAATTGTTTTCTGGGAAGCTGTATAGTGTCTCCAATGTACTAGTAGTAATTGTTTCTCTGGGCTCAAGACAAAACAACCCATCCACCCTAGTAAATAGTAACAACGGGGCTGTGCGGGGGTTGTGGCCCGTCTAGCCAGGGTTTTATTTATGTTTACCACATCATGAGCCCAGTTATGTTTTTTTCTTACTGAAAATGGCTACCCAGTTCTTTTTTTTAAGAAATACCCAAACGAGGCCTACTTGCTTTATCAGCCCTGCTAGGCTGCAAATCTTTCAAGACGAGGAAAGTTTCATTCGGTTTGCCCAGAAATTAGTTGTACATTTTTAAACACATCAAACCGGGAATTAGTTTCAATATTTCTTCATTACAAGACTTTAAAATCCATTGATTTTTATGCGCGGACAATTATTTGAATTTTATATTTATATAAATTATTTTTCAAAATAGTTTGAATGTGAATCGATATTTCGGGATTAAAAATAGTTCACCGCACCGAAATATGCAAAAAATTCGTATACTTTTTAACCGTGGCCACAATATGGGGTGTAATGCTAACAAAAAGAAGATGGGCTCCAAAATAATTCTTAAGAATTAGAAAATGGGTTGTACATTATTAGAAATAATGCACACGAGAGAAGTGATTATTGGATGTCCATCCAACGGCTGTTGTGCTTCTTCAATCTCTGCTTTTCCCACTCCAGTCGCGCAACCAAGCGCTGGCGGGACTGCCTGCTCCCTCCTCCCGCGGCCGACTATGCTGCCACGTAGGCCTCACTGCCCCACCGTACTCCCATAACTGGCCTAGCCATCCCTCTACTCACCCACACCTGTTGTTTTCTCCAGGGACGGCAAACGAACCAGTAAACCCTCGTACTCCTCCGCGTGGGAAACAACTGCCGAGTCTTCCCTGGCTCCGTGTCATTCCCTTCCTAGGCCTCACCGTCGTACACCGCCCGGGTGCTCTCGATGTGGCCTGGTCAACGTCGTCAATGAACGACATCCATCATAAGTGGACTGTACGTGGAGAGGCTGACAGTTGGGTCCATGGCCGCACGCAAGGAAATGCCTCCTTATTACGCGCAAAATAATTATTCATCCACCTAATAGCTAGGACCCACGGGGAGGGCTTCTATATTTCGCGAAAAAAAACGCCCCCCC
>LR738713.1:77209390-77284013 GCA_902687465.1 Secale cereale
CCCCCCCCCCCCCCGCTGACAGGTCGGACCCGCCAGGTATATCTTCGCACGCAAGGAAGTGCCTTCTTATGATGCACAAAAAAATGAATACCCCCGTGCTAGCTGGGACCCACCATAGTGGGTGGCTGACTTGTGGGCCTACTAAGTTGACGGGGACGGAGTGTTTTGTCAACTTAGTCAATATGAACGATTCTAGCTCCAGTGACCGTACGATGTCCATCCAACGGCCGTAGTGCTTCTTCAACCTCTGGTTTTGTTGCTCCAGCCGCCCAAAGCAGCGCCGGTCGTGCCGCCTGCTCCTGCCTCCTGTGGCCGGTTGTGCTGCCGCGGAGGCCTCACCGCCCCCATACTACTCCCACCGCTGGCCAGGCCATCCCTCCACTCACCCACACCCCCTGTTATTCTGCGGTGACGGCAGCCTCACACCGCAGCCGAACGAGTGAACCCTCGTACTCCTCTCCGCGTGGGCATCCATTGCCGCGTCGTCCCCGGCTCCGCATCCTCCCTAGGCCTCGCCGTCATCCACTGCCTTGGTGCTCTCGGCGCAGCGTGGTCAATGTGGTAAACGACCGACTTCCATCGGAAGAGTATTGTACGTGGAGAGGCTGACAGCTGGGTCCACGGCCGCAATTGGGTCCACGGCCACAGCCCAGTTTTTTTGTGATTTGCCAAGTAAGTCGCTTTGTCAGGCCTGTTGGACTGCGAATCTTTCAAGACGAGGAGAGCTTCATTCGGCTGGCCGATAAAATGGCCTATTAGTAATGAGAAGTGGGATGTACATTTTTAAAACACGTCAAACCGACAATTAGTTTCAAAATTCTTTTTTTCATTTCGAGATTTTAAATTGCAATGATTTTTATGCGTGGACAATATGTTGTATTTTATATTGATATCCATTTATTTTTAAAATCAGTTTGAATGTGACTCAAAATTTTGCGATTAAAAACAGTTCGGACCGCACCGAAATATGCAAAGTTTCGTATAATTTTTTAACCGTGGCCACAATATGGGCTGTAATGCTAACAAACAGAATATGGGCTCCAAAAAACCTTAAGAATTAGCTAATGGGATGTAAATTATTATTAATAATGGCAGATGGGTTGTATGATGTTTTCCATAGATTTGAGGCTTTCCTAAAAAAAGGTTGACGCGCAAGCAATGACTGTTGGATGTCCATCCAACGGCCGTCGTGCTTCTTCAATCTGTGTTCTTCCTGCCCCAGCCGCTCAAACAAGCGCCGGCGGGACTACCTGCTCTCTCCTCCCCGCGGCCGGCTGTGCTGCCGCGCAGGCCTCACCGCCCCACCGTACTCCCACCGCTGGCCTAGCCATCCCTCTACTCACCCACACCTGTTATTATTCTCCAGCGACGGCAGACAAACCAGTAAACCCTCGTACAGTCGTACTCCCCTCCGCGTGGCAAACAACTGCCGAGTCTTCCCTGCCTCCGTGTCGTTCCCTTCCTAGGACTCGCCGTCGTCCACCACCCTGGTGCTCTCGGCGCGGCCTGGTCAACGTGGTCAAACGACCGACATGCATCTGAAGTGGACTGTACGTGGAGAGGCTGACAGCTGGGTCCACGGCCGCACGCAAGGAAATGCCTCCTTATTGCGCGCAAAATAATGATTCCTACACCTGACATCTGGGACCCACCGAATGGGCCTCTGTGTTTCGCGAAGAAAACGTTACCGCCGCTGACAACTCGGACCCACCAGCTATATCTTCGCACGCAAGGAAGTGCCTCTTATTACACAGAAAAAAATGAATACTCCCCTGTTAGCTGGGACCCAGTATAGTGGTAGGCTGACTTATGGGCCTACTAAGTTGACGGGGACGGAGGGCTTTGTCAACTTAGTCAATATGCATGATTCTAGCTCCAGTGACTGTACGATGTCCATCCAACGGCCGTAGTGCTTCTTCAACCTCTGGTCTTCTTGCTCTAGCCACCCAAACCAACTAGCAAACCAGCGTCGGTCGTGCCTCGTGCTCCTGCCTCCCGTGGTCGGCTGTGCCGCCGTGGAGGCCTCACCGCCCCCTACTACTCCCACCACTGGCCAGGCCATCCCTCTAGTCACCCACACCCCCATATTATTCTGCGGCGACGGCAGCCTCACACCGCAGCTGAACCAGTGAACCCTCGTACTCCTCTCCACGCGGGCTTCCACTGCCGCGTCTTCCCCGGCTCCGTGTCGTCCACCGCCCTGGTGCTCTCGGCGTGGCGTGGTCAACATGGTCAAGGAACGGCTTTGCATCGGACGTGGACTGTACGTGGAGAGGCTGACAGCTGGGTCCATGGCCGCAGCAAGGAAGTGCCTCCTTATTACGCACAAAATAATTATTCATCCACCTGACATCGAGGACCCACCGGACGGGCCACCGTATTTTGTGAAAAAAACGTTTCCCCCTGACTGCTGGGACCCACCAGCTACATCTTCACAGGCAAGGAAGTGTGTCCGGGCAAAAAAAATTGATTCGCCCCCCTGACTGCTGGGACCCACCAGCTACATCTTTGCTTGCAAGGAAGTGTGTGACAGTCAGGACCCACCTGGTCGAAGCGTACGTAGCGTTGTCATTCTGGTTTTGTCACAATTATTATCATAGAAGTGTCATAAGTATGACAAAAAAAAGTTTCGTTCGGCCCAAAATGTCACGGATGAGTCTTTTTTTGTAGTGGTAGAATTCTGCTATCATGAGAGAAGCCACTAGTGAAACCTATGGCCCCCGGGTCTATTCTCAAGATATTAATCTTTCATCTACTTTACTTTGCTTTATTTACTTTCTGTTCTTATATCCAAAAATACCAAGAATATTATACTATCCTATCTATCAGATCTCACTTTCGTAAGTGACCGTAAAGGGATTGACAACCCCTTATCACGTTAGCTGTGAAGTTCTTATTTGTTTGTGCAGGTGCGAGGGACTCGCGTGTGGTCTCCTACTGGATTGATACCTTGGTTCTCAAAAACTAAGGGAAATACTTACGCTATTGTGATACATCACCCTTTCCTCTTTGAGGGAATACAACGCAAGCTCGAGAAGTAGCAAGAAGAATTTCTGGCGCCGTTGCCGGCGAGGCTTACGCCAAAGTCATATACCAAGTACCTATCACAAACCCTTATCCTTCGCATTAGATTTATTTGCCTCTCATTTTTCTCTCCCCCACTTCACCCTTTTCAGTTTTATTTGTCGTTCTTTTTGCTATGTGTTTATCGTTCGCTTTGCCTTGCCGTCATGGCTAGTCCCTTATCCGCTCCTTTGTCTCCTGAGTTTGAAGTTCTTCACTTCAAGCAAAATCAAGGAGAAAATTTAAAAGATGCTTGGTTTAGGATGATGGAATCTTATCGTAATTGCACCTTAGAGGTGAATTTTAGAATCTTGCTTCGTAATTTTTATGTTGGACTAAATATGTCCCATAGACAACTCTTAGATTGCGTTGCCAAAGGGAATTTTATCGAAGTTGATCCTAGTATTGCACATGAAATTATAGAGGGAATAGTGTTAACACTACCTCAACAAAAAGGGCTACATCAAGCCCAGGAAGAGACACAAGTTTTTGAGAAATTTGCGAAGTAACAAAAATATTACAAAAGTCTCCTGAACCTCTTAAGAGTGTTAGTGGAAATCTCCACCGCATGAATATCTTGATTACCCTTTGCAATAAGCGGTTGTATTCATTAGATCTAAAGATTTCTGAATATGAAGGGAATCGTAAAGAACCTCCCGGATTCGAACTTGACACCACCAAAAGGGTAAAGACCAAAGATGGCAATACCTAGATCTATTCTTGTATCGTGCCTAGCTAGGGGCGTTAAACGATAGCGCTTGTTGGGAGGCAACCCAATTTTATTTTATTTGTTTTTGCTTCTGTTTAGGAATAAATATTGCATCTAGCTTCTGTTTAGATGTGGTTTTGTGTTTTAATTAGTGTTTGTGCCAAGTAGAAACTTCAGCGCTCACGAGATTAGCCACCAGATTTTACTAGAGAGTGCTATTTAGTTGATTCTTTTTGCAGATACTTAATAGAAAAATTCCTCACGTTTACCAATTTATTTCAATTTTTTTTGGAGTTACGGAAGTACTCGAAAGTTACAGATTAATACAGACTATTCTGTTTTTGACAGATTCTGTTTTTCGTGTGTTGTTTGCTTATTTTGATGCATCTATGAGTAGTATTGGGGAATATGAATCATAGAGAAGTTGGAATAAAATAGGTTTAACACCAATATTAACAAAGAATGAGTTCATTATAGTACCTTTGAGTGGTGGTTTGTTTTCTTATACTAACGGAGCTCACGAGATTTTTGGCTAAGTTTGTGTTGTGAAGTTTTCAAGTTTTGAGTATGGCTTTGATGGACTATGGAACCAAGAGCGGCAAGAGCCTAAGCTTGGGTATGCCGAAGGCACCCCAAGGTAAAATTCAAGGACAACCAAAATCATAAGATTGGGGATGCCCCGGGAAGGCATCCCCTCTTTCGTCTTCGTCTATCGGTAACCATACTTGAGACTATATTTTTATTCACCACATGACATGTGTTTTGCTTGGAGCGTCATGTATGATTTGAGTATTTGCTTTTTAGTTTGCCACAATCATCCTTGCTAGATACACCTTTTGAGAGAGATAAATATGGTTTAGAATTTATTAGAATACTCTATGTGCTTCACTTATATCATTTGAGCTAGATAGTTTCGCTCTAGTGCTTCACTTATATCTTTTAGAGCATGGTGGTGGTTTTATTTTGTAGAAATTGTTGATCTCTCATGCTTCACTTATATATATATATATATATATATATATATATATATAAGAATCTTTTAGAACAGCATGGTAATGTGCTTTGGTTATAAAACTAGTCCTAATATAATAGGCATCCAAGATGAGTATACTAAAAAAATCACATAAAGTGAATTGAATACTAAGAGAAGTTTGATACTTGATGATTGTTTTGAGATATGAAGATGGTGATATTAGAGTCATGCTAGTAGAGTAGTTGTGAATTTGAGAAATACTTGTGTTAAGGTTTGCAAGTCCCATAGCATGCACGTATGGTAACCATTGTGTGACAAATTTGAAGCATGAGGTATTTCATTGAGTGTCATCCTTTGTGTGGAGGTCAGGATCGCGCGATGGTTAACTCCTACCAACCCTTCCCCTAGGAGCATGTGTGTAGTACTTTGTTTTGATGACTTGTAGATTTTTGCAATAAGTATGTGAGTTCTTTATGACTAATGTTGAGTCCATGGATTATACGCACTCTCACCCTTCCACCATTGCTAGCCTCTCTCGTACCGCGCAACTTTCGGCGGTACCATACACCCACCATATACCTTCCTCAAAACAGCCACCATACCTACCTATCATGGCATTTCCATAGCCATTCCGAGATATATTGCCATGCAACTTTCCACCATTCCGTTTGTTATGACACACTTCATCATTGTCATATTGCCATGCATGATCATGTAGTTGACATCGTATTTGTGTCTAGGCCACCATGCATAATTTTTCATAAATGTCACTCTTGATTCATTGCACATCCCGGTACACCGCAGGAGGCATACATATAGAGTCATACTTTGTTCTAGTATCGAGTTGTAATATCGAGTTGTAATTCAATATAAGTGTGATGAGCATCATTATTAGAGAATTTTCCCAAAGAAAAAAAGAAAAAAAAAGGAAAGGCAAAAGAAAAAAGGCCCAAAAAAGAAAAAGAAAAGAAAAAAAGGAAAAGAAAAGGGACAATGCTACTATCTTTTTCCACACTTGTGCTTCAAAGTAGCACAATGATCTTCATGATAGAGAGCCTCTTGTTTAGTCACTTTCATATACTAGTGGGAATTTTCATTATAGAACTTGGCTTGTATATTCCAACGATGGGCTTCCTCAAATGCCCTAGGTCTTCGTGAGCAAGCAAGTTGGATGCACACCCACTTAGTTTGTTTTGTTGAGCTTCCATACATTTATAGCTCTAGTGCATCCGTTGCATGGCAATCCCTACTCACTCACATTGATATCTATTGATGGGCATCTCCATAGCCCATTGATATGCCTAGTTGATGTGAGACCATCTTCCTCTTTTTGTCTTCTCCACAACCACCACTCTATTCCACATAGTGCTATGTCCATGGCTCACGCTCATATATTGCGTGAAAGTTGAACGAGTTTGAAAAAATTAAAGTATGAAACAAGTGCTTGGCTGAAACCGGGGTTGTGCATGATTGGAGTATTTTGTGTGACGAAGATGGAGCATAGCCTAACTATATGATTTTGTAGGGATGAACTTTCTTTGGCCATGTTATTTTGAGAAGACATGATTGCTTTGTTAGTATGCATGAAGTATTATTATTCTTATGTCAATATAGACTTTTATCTTGAATCTTTCGGATCTGAACATTCATGCCACAACAAAGAGAATTACACTGAGAATTATGTTAGTTAGCATTCCACATCAAAAATTATGTTTTTATAGTTTACCTACTCGAGGACGAGCAGGAATTAAGCTTGGGGATGCTTGATACGTCTCCAACGTATCTATAATTTTTTATTGTTCCATGCTATTATATATTCTGTTTTGGATGTTTAATGGGCTTTATTATACACTTTTCTATTATTTTTCGGACTAACCTACTAACCCAAGGCCCAGTGTGAATTGTTGTTTTTTGCCTATTTTAGGGTTTCGCAGAAAAGGAATATCAAACGGAGTCCAAACAGAATGAAACCTTCGGGAGAGTTATTTTTGGAACCGTATCTACCCAGAAGACTTGGAGTACACGCGAGGGAACGAAGGAGGTGGCCACAAGGGTCCAGGGCACGCCCCCTCCCCCTCGGCGCGCCCCCACCCTCGTGGGCCCCCTCTGGCTCCCCAGATGCCCTCCTTCCTCCTATATATATCCATGTACCATGAAAACATCGAGGCAACAGAGAAAACCCTATTTCCACTGCCACAACCTTCTGTTCCCGTGAGATCCCATCTTGGGACCTGTTCCGGAGCTCCGCCGGAGGGGGGATCTACCACGGAGTACTTCTACATCAACACCATAGCCTCACCCATGAGTTGTGAGTAGTCTACCACAAACCTTCAGGTCCATAGTTATTAGCTAGATGGCTTCTTCTCTCTTGTTGGATCTCAATACAAAGTTCTCCTTGATCTTCGAGGAGATCTATTCGATGTAATCTTTTTGCGGTGTGTTTGTCGAGATCCGATGAATTGTGGGTTTATGATCAAGATTATCTATCAGAAATATTTGATTCTTTTCTGAAATCTTTTATGTATGATTACAATATCCTTGCAAGTCTCTTCGAATTATTGGTTTGGTTTGGCCTACTAGATCTATAGTTCTTCCAATGGGAGAAGTGCTTGGCTTTGGGTTCAATCTTGCGGTGTCCTTTCCTAGTGACAGCAGGGGCAGCAAGGCAGGTCTTGTATTGTTGCCATCTAGGATAACAAGATGGGGTTTATATCATATTGCTTGAGTTTATCCCTCTACATCATGTCATCTTGCTTAAAGCATTACTCTGTTCTTATGAACTTAATACTCTATATGCATGATGGATAGCGGTCGATGTGTGGAGTAATAGTAGTAGATGCAGAATCATTTCGATGTACTTATCACGCACGTGATGCCTATATATAATGATCATGCCTAGATATTCTCATAACAATGCGCTTTTCTATCAATTGCTCGACAGTAATTTGTTCACCCATCGTAGAATTCTGCTATCATGAGAGAAGACACTAGTGAAACCTATGGCCCCGGGGTCTATTCTCAACATATTAACCTTTCATCTAATTTACTTTGCTTTATTTACTTTCTGTTCTTATATCCAAAAATACCAAAAATATTATACTATCCTATCTACGAGATCTCACTTTCGTAAGTGACCGTAAAGGGATTGACAACCCCTTATCGGTTGGCTGCGGAGTTCTTATTTGTTTGTGCGGGTGCGAAGGACTCGCGCGTGGTGTCCTACTGGATTGATTCCTTGGTTCTCAAAAACTGAGGGAAATACTTACGCTACTGTGCTGCATCACCCTTTCTTCTTTGAGGGAATACAACGCAAGCTCGAGAAGTAGCAGGCACCGGGACCCGAGCTGGACGAGCACCAAGCATATGGCGTATGTGGAAGTAGCCCGCTTGGTGAATTCCATCTCTAATTGCAAATTGTCGGAGACGGACTGGGCGTTCGGCAAGCCACCGTACAGCCGCAGCAATCCGCCGCCTGCGGTAAGCTCCTTTCTTCTTTCTTCTTTCTTCCACTTGGCTTGTTCTTGCCGCCTGACCATCGTGCCGTGTTCCAGCGCTTCCCAGGCCAACCAGAGCCGGGCTCGGGAGGCTCGGGCCACCTACTAATGCCAGACCGCTCTCAGAGCGACACGAGCGACTCCGATCTGGGGGCGGCTGCCATGGAGGAGGACGAGGTCACAGGCGGCGAAGACGTGCCAACAGGCGGCTTGTCCGGAGGCAGCCTCGGGGACTAGCCAGACGACGATGAGGACGATGAGTCGAGGTGTCGTGTCCAGGAGGCGGACCCGGCGGGAGGCAGTTCCTTGATGACGCCGCCAGCAGCAGGTGGCGGGTCGAAACGTCGGGCCGCCACCAGGCTGTATAGCAGCCGGCCCAAGAAGCCCAAGTCCTCGGCCGCCACCACCAAGTGCCAGCAGGCGGCTACCAAGGTGGCCCTTCATCAAAGGGTCCCTAAGCCAAAGCCAACCGTGTCCGCGTAAGTGTCCCGCTCTTCCTTTTCTTTTGTGTTTTCCTTGGTCTTTCTCTTTTTCTGTGAGTGATTCCTCTGTCTCCTTGCATCCTTCTAAACAGAGCTCTGCTTTCCCTCTCACGAGCTCCCGTTGGATCGGTAGTTGGAACGGCGGAGGCCTCTACCACCCCTCGCTGCATGGACCCAGCCGCCACCCTCCGAGAGGCGACGGAGCGGAATGCACAGGAAGCGCAGGAGGAGCGGGACGCCGCGGCCCGCAAGAAAACGGAGGTGTCCCAGGCGGCGCAGGCAGAGGCCGATGCCACGGCCAAGGCTCGGGCGGACGCCGCTGCCATGGTGCATGAGCAGGAGGCGGCCCGCTGGCGGTCGTCGAGACCCGCTGGACCCCAGCACGCGGCTTCGTTCGAGCCGTCCGGTCAAGCACCGACTGGTGGTGATCAACCGGCCTTGGAAAGGGAGGGGGACGGCCCAGCGGTCACGGAGGTGGAGGCGGCTCCCTTTGTGTCGCCTGCCGATGCGCGGGGCAGCTGGCCCGAGGGGCCTATCGTGCCGTCGATCGGAGGCGAACTGGTGGTGAGTCCGCTCCACACCACCCGGATTCTGGTGCGCCTGCGACTGGTGAGGGTGGCCTCGGCCCCGCGGCAAGTAGAAGCCGGCGCAGCCAGCTCGTCATCGCCGGACAACGAGGTTACTAGCGCCGCGCCGCCAGGTTTTGGTCGCCTGGCAGCGGCGGCGTTTTGAATGTCGCCTCCTGGGATGTTCGGGATTGGTTCAATGCCCAAGGCGAGACCCTGCAAAAGGCTTTGTGAGACTTTTTGGCCACGCGGACTGTCGTCCGGGTATGCCGACTTCTTCTTTTGTTTTTTATTCCTTCAATTTCTCTCTTGGGGGCGCGTCAGTGCATCCACTGGGTGTAGTCCTCGAGTTCCTGGCCGGCTACTGAGCAGGCGGCTTGGAACTCCAAGGTAATTCCCGTGAGTCAACTTGTTTCTTGCCATCCTTGTCGCAGGACTACCACAATCTTCGAGTGGCCGCCTACAACTCCCAGCATCAGGAGCTGACCAAGCGGACAGCCACCTTGAATAAGAGCCGGAGTAAGTACTTCTTCCTCTTCTCCTTGCGGGAGCGCATGAGTGCACCCGCTGGGTGTAGTCCCCGAGTTCCGGGTCGGCTGCTGAGCAGGCGGCCTGGAACTCCAAGGTTAATTTGTCTTTGGCTGGTGCTGACGCCTTTTTCTTCTTCTCTTGTCAGCGACCACAGCTAACCTTTGGACCCAGCTGAGCGAGGTCCAGGCCAAGCTTGCTACCAAGGAGCAGGAGCGCAGCCTAGCCGTTCAAGAGCGCGACCGCCTGGCCAAAGAACTGACGGACCAGGCGGAGAAGCACAAGGAGGAGCTCAAGAAGCTGGCGGACGACGAAGAGCTCCATCGGGCCGAGTTCGAGACTCAACGCTCAAACTGGGCCATAACGGAGAAAGCCCTGCACGATGGCTATGAGGCGATCGAGGACAAGGTTGATGGTAAGTTGCTTCTTCTCTTCTGCACAATTGCCTCCTGCCACAAGAGTCGGCTCCCATCTTCTTATTCTTTTGTCTTTTTCTTGGTGTAGAGTTCTTCCCCGGCCACTCCGTCGCCGTCAGCCAGGCTATCGAAGCCCGGCGTGACGAAAGGCGCCGAGCGGGCTTGGAGATTGCACTCAACGTGCTACGGACCCTCAGCAAGCAAGTCCATGCTGTGAAGGCATGCTTGCAGCCGGCCCACCAGATGATTCGCTGCCTGCAATGCACCGGATCCCAGGTGCTGGCCGCCCTCTAGCCAGATGTCCCAGCTCCGCGCACTCCTAGCCGGACTGCCGAGTGGCTGGAGGTGGCAGTCGGCCGCTTCGAGGCCTGGAAAGGCGCCGCCACAAGGGCTGGCACGCGGGCGGCCTTGGAATTTGCCAAGGGCTAGTATCCCGATCTGGATCTTGCCCAACTGGCAACTTTCCGCCTGGAGGCCGAGCCCGAGCTGGCGGCGGTGTGGGGAGACCTCATCAAGCATGCCGCCGTGATCGCCGACTATGCTGACACCGATGTCTTCATCATAGAGTTGGATGAAAACGGCAGTGTGGTGTTGTCTGATCAATTTGGGTTGGACCTGGCGGCGCCCGAGGAGCCGGACAAGGAGATTGCCTCGAGCGATGAGGGTGAGGACGAGGAAGACGAGGACGAGGAAGGCGGTCCTCTGGAAGGTGAGCCACTTGTTCGTCCTCAGCCCGACCAGACTTCGAGGAGCGGGCCGTGAGGAACCATGCCGACTGCCACAGAAGGCGATCGAGTTGAGGTCCACCAGGCGCCCCCTCAGCAGCCGGCGCAGTGGACTCCCCGGTGCTGCCAGATCCTCCTGCTGCTCCTTCGGCCTAGGCGGTCATGTTATCTTTTATTTTTCTGTTTGCTCTGTAATCATACAAGTTAGTCTTGCGCAATTCCACCCACTGGGTGTATCTTAAAACATTGATGAATGGCGGCCGTGGGCCTTTTGCTATGTATCTGTTAATCTCACATATGTTTATGCTCTTTGCCGAGTTCTAGTCTTGGTCATTGCCTTTTGTTCCTTTGGGCGTTTTCTTTTGCCGTCTCCTTTCACCGTTGTCCTGCCAACCGGACAGCCACTCTGTGGTCTGCGGCTAGGTCAGGGACTTGGCCGTTCTCAGGATAGACAAGTATCCTCCCGTTTACAACGTGGCTAGGTCAAGCTAGAACCCGACCGGCCGGCTGGTCAGTAGCCGGACGACTTGTCTCAAAGGCCGTATTGGCCTATGCTTGCTTTTTTTCCTTAGTCATTTTCATGTGGGCATTGCTTCTTGCCTTTGACTCCTGCCAGTCGGACAGCCGTGTTCTATGAGTCTATGACTTTTAGGCAAGAGAGGTCTTGGATGCCGGCACATTACTTGTCCGACTGTTGGAGAATTCAAACATAGGGCAAGGCGGCAAGCCCCCAGGCCAACTAGTCAGTCCCGGTGCCGGGCGAAGGAATGAAATAACACATTCACATGCATAATCTTATCATATAGATAAAGGGGAGGGCAGTCCCCAAGTACTCCTCAGGGTGCCAGTTGTCTCTCAAAATACAGTAGATGGTACGATACATACTGCCTTTAGTTGTAAAAGCGACGAAGGAGATTCATGTTCCATGGGCGCTTTGATTCTTTGCCTGAGTCATCTCGCTTGCGTGCTCTTGGCTTCTGTGCGCCGATGAGGTAGTAGGAGTCGTTTCCTAGAACCTTGGTGATGATGAAAGGCCCTTCCCAAGGGGCCGAGAGCTTGTGCTGGCCGGCTGTCCGCTGGATCAGGCGGAGCACAAGGTCCCCCTCGCGGAAAGAGCACGGCTTGACCCGTTGGCTGTGGTAGCGGCGCAAGCCCTACTGGTAGATGGCGGACCGGCCGAGTGCTACCAGGCGGGCCTCCTCCAACAGGTCGACGCCGTCTTCACGTGCTTCTTTTGCTTCAGCTTCCATGTACATGGTGACGCGAGGCTAGTCGAACTCAACATTTTTTGGGATGACGACCTCGGCCCCATAGACAAGGAAGAAGGGGTGAAGCCGGTTGACTTGTTTGGCGTTGTTCTGAGGCTCCAGAGGATAGACAACAGTTCTTCGATCCAACAGTCGGCCGATCATTCCAAGGGTTCGACCAGCCGGGGCTTGATGTCGGACAAGATGAGGTCGTCTGCACGCTCAACTTGGCCATTTTACTATGGGTGAGCAATGGACGCTAAGTCCAGCCGGATGCCCTGTGTTGCGCAGAAATGGGCCAAAGCTCCTTTGGCAAAGTTTGTGCCGTTGTCGGTGATGATGTTGTGTGGTATGCCATACCGGACTGTGATGTCGGTGATGAAGGTCATGGCAGTCGGGTCATTGAGTTTCTTGATTGGTCTCGCTTCAATCTACTTGGTGAACTTGTCCACGGCGACAAGCAAGTGAGTCATGCCACCGCGTGCTGTCTTGAAGGGGCCCACCATGTCCAACCCCCAAACTGAAAATGGCCATGTGATGGGGATGGTCTTGAGTGCAGAAGCCGACAAGTGTTGCTTTGAGCTGAAGCACTGGCATCCATTGCATTTTCTGACCAGGTCCTTGGTGTCATCCAAAGCAGTCGGCCAGAGGAAACCATGGCGGAAAACTTTGGCGACGATGGACTTGGAGGCCACATGGTGGCCGCATTCGCCTTGATGAATGTCCCTCAAAATGGCCAAGCCCTTGTCCGGCTCTACACAGCGCTGGAACACGCCGGTCACGCTGCCTCTAAAGAGCTCTTTGTTCACTGTTGTGTATGCTGACGCTCTGCGTTGCACTTGTCCAGCCAGGGTCTCATCTGTGGGCAGCTCTCTTCTTAGCAGAAAGTTGAGGATGGGCTACACCCATGATGGTGCTGTGACCCCCGTCACCTCGATGACTGACACCAGGGTGGTTGGGGTGGGAGGTGGAGGGCCGGAATTAGCAGCTGCTTGCTGCGCTCTCGAAGTCCTTGGGCCGGGTTCTGAAGTCCTCGAGCCGGGTGTTGGCGTGGCAGTCCCCAAGTCGCATGCTGAGGTCTCTGAGCTGACTATGGCAGTCCCCAGGCCGGGTTCTGAAGTCCCCAGGCCGGGTGTTGGCGCTGCAGTCACCAAGCCGCCTGCTAAGGTCTTTGGGCCGACTATGGTAGTCCCCAAGCCGGATCCGGCTATTCCAGGGTCGGCCAACACGAAGATAGACTCTGATTCTAGCGACGACTGGATAGACGGTTTGCGCATGCACTGGAGGGACATGCCGGCTGGTATTGCGTGTCGGGTTGATCCAATTCGTGCCAAGGCATCTGCTTGCTCGTTGCCAGCTCGTGGCACATAGAGGAACTCACAGCCATCGAAGTGCCTGCTGATCTGCTGGACGAGGAAACGGTAACTTGCCATGTTTGCATCCTTGGCGTCCCAGTCGCCAGATGACTGCTGGACAACCAAGTCTGAGTCACCGTAGCATAGCACTCTGCGAATGCCAATCTCCTTGGCCAGCCGGAGCCCGTGACTGAGTGCTTCATACTCGGCCACATTGTTGGAGGCGGCAAAGTGGATTTGCAAGGTGTATTTGAGCTTGTCGCCTTTGGGGGAGGTGAGGACAATGCCGGCCCCTAAGCCAGTGCGCATCTTTGAGCCATCAAAGTGCATCTGCCAATGGGTCGAGTCTGGAGTAGGCGGCAGGTACTGGGTCTCGGCCCAATCGACGAGGAAGTCGGTCAGTGCTTGTGACTTGATGGTGGTACGGGGCTGGTAGAAGATGGTGAAGGGGGCCAGCTCAATGGCCCACTTCACCACCCGGCCTGACGCATCTCTATTGCCCATGATCTCAGCAAGCGGGGTCGTGCAGACGACCGTAACGGGATGCTTTTGGAAGTACTGCTTGAGCTTCTTGGCAGCAAAGTACACGCCATAGCACATCTTATGGTAGTGGGGATAATTCTGCTTGGAAGCTGACAATACCTCACTCAAGTAGTAGACGGGCCTTCGGACCGGCAGAGCTTTGCCGTCTTCTGGGCGCTCGACCACGATCACGGTGCTGACCACCCGGCTGGTGGCGGCTATGTAAAGGAACATGGGTTCCTTGTCTCTTGGCGTCGCCAGGACAGACGGTGTGGTCAGTACTTTCTTGAGCTGGCGGAAAGCCTCACCCGCCTTGTCACTCCACTCAAAGCAAGTGGTTTTCTTCATCAACTGGTACAGAGGGAGTGCCTTTTCACCCAGCCGGCTGAGTGATGCTAAGCACCCGGTGAACTTCTAGACGTCTCACAGGCGGGTTGGTCTCTCCATTCTCTCAATTGCCTTGATCTTCGCCGGGTTGCATTCAATGCCGCGTTCAGACACCAGGAAGCCAAGGAGCTGGCCTGCTGGCACCCCGAAGATGCATTTCTCCGGGTTTAGCTTGATCTGAAAGCAGCGCAAGTTTTCAAAGGTCTCTCGGAGGTCTTCTAGAAGAGTACCACGCCTCTCCGTCTTCACCACGATATCGTCCATGTAAACGTGGGCGTTCCTGCCAAGTTGCTTGAGGAGACGCTTCTGCATGCAACGCTGAAATGTGGCGCCGGCATTTCTCAAGCCGAACGTCATCGTCAGGTAACAGAAGGCTCTGAATGGCGTGAGGAAGGCGGTCTTCAGGCGATCAGCCGGATCCAGCTTGATCTGGTGGTACCCGGAATAAGCATCAAGGAAAGACAGCAGCTCCCATCCGGCTGTGGATTCGATCACTTGATCTATTCGCGGCAGAGAAAACGGATCTTTAGGGCAAGCTTTGTTGAGGCTGGTGTAGTCAATGCACATGCGCCACTTGTTGTTCTTCTTCAGCACGAGGACGGGGTTGGAGAGCCACTCTGGATAGAACACTTCCATGATGAAGCTGGCTGCCAGCAGGCGGGCGACCTCTTTGCCGACAACTCTTCTTTTTTCTTCGGACGGGCGGCGAAGCGACTATCTGACTGGCTTCACGTCTTCTCTCATGTGCAGCTTGTGATTGGCGAAATCCGTCGGGACACCCGCCATGTCCTTGGGGAACCATGCGAAGATGTCCTGATTCTCACGGAGGAAATCGACGAGCTCGCTTTCCTATTTGCTATCAAGGTTTGACCCTATGACAGCAAATCTCTCTGGGTGTGCTGGATCCAAGGCAATCTTCTTGGTCTCCTTGGCCGGATGGAAGGAACCTTGAGGCTCCGCCTCCTTGGGATCAGATGGCATGGCCGGCTGCTCGCCAGCCCTTGCCACCAACCGATCAAGGCGGCGCTTCTCCTCAGCTATGACGAGTGCTTCGGCCAGCCGGCTGCTGGCGGCAGCACAAGCGACGGACTTCTTGTAGTCGCCGGTTATGGTGATTATACCCTTGGGACCCGGCATGTTCATCTCGAGATAGGCATAATGGGGCACTGCCATGAATTTGGCGAGGGCTGGCCGGCCCAATATTGCATGATAAGGGCTCTCTAAATTCACCACCTCGAACCAGACCGGCTCACGGTGGAAATGCTTCTTGTCACCAAATAGGACATCTATCTTGACCTTGCCGATAGGTGAGCAAGAGAGACCGGGAACGATGCCGCGGAACACGGTCCGGGTGAGCTGGAGCTGTTTCTCTTTGATGCCCAATTTCCCCATGGTGTCTCAGTACATGATGTTAATGTTGCTGCCGCCGTCTATCAGGACTCGGGAGAAACGGCAGGCCCGCCTGTCGGTGGAGAAAGTTGCGTCCAGTACCAAGGCATAAGCACCCGGCGATGGCATGACAGTCGGGTGGTCAGCACGGCTCCAGCTGATGGGCTTTTCGGACCAGTGCATGAATTCTGGGACCTCTGAGGCGATGGCGTTGACTTATCGGTGTTGTTGACGCCGGTTGTGCCTATCATCAGCCTGACTGGTGAAGATGACGTAAGCCCCATTCTCCTCTAGGAACATGTCTTGGGCTTGGCCGCCTGGACGAGCTGCCGGCTGCTTAGGAGGCGGAGCCGCCTGCCCAGGAGGCGGAGGGGGCAGAGCCTCGCCCCGGGCAATCTGAGTGAGCCAGTGGCACTTCCGTGTGACGTGGTTTGATGGCTTCGCACCACTGTGAAACTTGCAGGGGGCGTCGAGGGCTTGCTCAAAGGAGAAAGTGGGCTGCCAAGTGGGCTTGCCGCCCTTCTGGTGCTTGGTCCCGACTTGGCCCTCCGGCTGCTAGTCTTCGACTGTAGCCTCCAGTCGGCTGTTGGAAGCCGACAGGGGGCTTTGCGCCTGTTGTCTGCTGGCTGCTGGTGCCGACTGGACTCCCCAGCCGGCGTCCGAGGAGCCGACGGAGCCATCTTTCGTGAGGCATCTACATGCAGTTCCAACTTCATGGAGGAGTCGGCCGTGGCATACTTGTCTGCTATGCTCAACAACTCGTCCAACATAGAGGGCTCATCGCAGAGGAGCTTGTGCTTGAGCAGGGTGCCCTCTCTGCACCTGGCCGTAAATTATTCTATGGCTTGCACCTCATGCACCCCCTCGCAGGAATTGCGCAGCTCGGCCCAACGCGTCAGGTAATCATGAGCCGACTTGTTCGGCCCTTGGACGCACGGCGAGAGCTTTCGTGGCTTGGGAGGCCGCTTGTAGGTGCTGGTGAAGTTGTGGGTGAAGACGTCAGTGAAGTCCAGCCAGCTGTTGATGTTGTTGGGCTTGAGGTTGTTCAACCATGTCCGGGCCGTGCCCTGGAGCATGAGCGGAACATACTTCACGGCAACACGTTTATTGTGGTTTCTATGTTGACGGCGGTGGAGTAATCCACCAACCAGTCCTCTCGCTTCACGGAGCCGTTGTTCTTAGGGGGTATCTCTTGGGAGCGAGAAACCTTTGGGTAAAGGCTCGTCGTAGATGCAGGGGCCAAAACAAGGCGGGCCGATCGCGTCTTCTTCTTCGACCGCCAAGGATCGCACCATCCGGTCGATCTGATGGCGTGCATCATGCTCCCCAACTCCTCACGGCGACCCAAGCGGCCTCCGAGAGTTGGGTGCTCGACAGGCGGCGGGGATGCGCGCCTCTCCCGGTGAGGGGGGGCGATCGCTCGTTTCGCCGTTCCACCGCCATTGGGCGGCCGTCCTGGTCGCGCTCGATGGTGATGCGAGTTTGCCGGCTTCGGCTGGCAGACGGCTCCGAGTCCTGCCGACTGCAGCTGGCAGTCGGCCCTGGGTTGTGCCCATTGTGGGTGCCGCCTGTTGGCGATCGGGATGAAGCTCCTTGCTCTCGACGGGGAGGGCGGTTCTCCGCCTGCACGCCAGCCTCCAAAGCCCGGCGGCGAGCCTCCTGCTGCTCGGCCGCCATGTCGAGGAGTTGCTGGACACGCTGTGTCATGCTGCGAAGTTCATCTCCTTCCAGGTGGTCTAGCTCATCCGCGGCCGCCTGGGTGGCACGCAAGTTCTCCAAGGGGATGGCGTAAACCGGACGCGTGGCTCCTAGTATACTGGCGAGGGCTCCGCCACGGTTCCGGACGGTGCCAACTCGGCTGGGCTCGCCAGCAGCCGGTGTGCTGCCTACAGCGCGGTCGACCTCGCGGCGGTAGGCTTCGGTGAGGCGTCACATGGCGGCCAACTTGTTGGCGTTGTCGAGGAGCGAGACGCGGAGCGTTTCCAGCGTCACGCCGTCTTCTCCAGCGGTGATGGGAGTGGAGAGGCTCCGCTTTGCGGCCTGCAGCGGGTCCTGACCAGACCCGTCGGAGGGTTTGTCGTGGCTGGAAGCCAGCACCTCCGTGACGGTGCTGACACTTGCGTCGCAGATCGCAGGGGGGAGTGGATCGTCTACGACCACCACGTGGTCGGGGAAGATGTCGGTGGATGCCGTGTCGGGGTCGATGAGCATATCGACGAGTGGATCAGAGGAGCCAACGGACTCCGGGTCGGAGGCGAGCTCGTCGATGATGTGGAGCTTGTCGAGGAGCTCGACGAGGCAGCTCTCCGAGCCGGCCGCTTCTGCGGCCGGAGCGGGCTCGTCGTGGAGGCGGGCCTCGCTGAGAAGATCAGCAAGCTCGCTTGCGGTGCATGCGGCTTCTGCGCCGCGAAGTGCCTCGGTGTCCACGCCATCGGGCGTGCCTTGCTGGCTACGCCCGCCAGGGAGGAACAAAGTTCCTATCCAGAACATGTCTCCGGACGATGGTGCACCTTGCCCCGCGGTCGGCGCCAAATGTCGGGGTTTTGGTGCGACATATGCCAAAGGATGGCTTATCATGCATGGGGTCAAGAGAACGTCGCTGGGCCCTGGAAGCGGATAAGGCGAGACTTAGGACGCCACGAATCTTACCCAGGTTTGAGGCTCTCCGTGGAGATAACACCCCTAGTCCTGCTTTGCGGGGACTCCGCGTCATGACTATCGTCAATATGGTAGCTACAAGGTTGCTCCTTGAGATGTGTCGTCTAGAGCAGGAAGAAGGGCAAGGCTAGCTCTCTCTCCTCTCCTTCTAGGAATGCAAGTGGTGGCTAGGGTTTCTTCCCTCTCTTTGTGTATCTCTCTATGTCCAACCCCCTGCATGGAGGAACCTAGGGGGTTTATATAGGCCTAGCCCCCAGGGCTACAATGGTAATCCGGTCGGGTGCGGGCCCCGGCCGTCAGCGTCTCTGGGCGTCGGCTTCTCCACCGGCTGCTGGGTCCCGCCACTTGGTGGGTCCCGCCAGCTGTCGGGGGCATGTCCGTCCTATGGGCCAACGTAATTGTGTTCTACTGTTGGCGTCCTTCTGCTGACGAAGGCGCTGTTGAGGAGGGAGTGGCTACAGTACCGCCGCCTTGCGGTCGTACACTGTTGCCACGCCCCATCTTGTCATCTTAATGGAGTTTAGACTTTGAGGGAACAGCAGGCCGCTTGCTAGAGGGCGGCCCGTTCCCCACGTCATCGGCCAAAGGTCGGCCGCTCTTTGGTGACTCGCTGGCGGGTGGGGTCTACCGCCTGCAGGCCGCACCGCCTCCAGATCATGGGATCATGGCTTCTTCTGACAAAAGCGAGGTCAAAGGTAACATGGCTATAGTGACGCACCGACCAAGGGGTGTCCGCGAGGTACACCCACACTGTAGCCACGCTACCTTGGATTCCGGGGGGCAGGCTCCACTGTAACCACGCTCTAGTCTTGTCATGGACCCCCAGCGCACACTCTGAGGGGGAGGCACGGGGCCGTCTGCCAGATGTCGGCTGCTCCGCAGCCGCCTGTGGATGATTCGCCGTCTGCCGACAGCCGGCTCCTGGAGCTTGGCAGCCCTAGGAGGCGGCCTGATGCGCAGGCGGCCGAATGATGGCAGGCGGCCTTAATGTCTTGAAACGCCATGGGTGGCCGATGAAGACACTCGTGGTCAATATCTCCGACAATGTGGGCGGACTGAGTGAAATGCTCGAGAGGTAATTTCAATCATTATCGCACTATATCGGCAACTTTCGTTCATTTCCTGATATCAAGTAATTAATAACTCCTTTATTCATTTTCTTTGCCAGTCAGGGTTTGGAAAAAGTTCACCAAGGAGGCTAGGGGTGAATGGAAAGAGGAGCTCCAATTTCGACAACTCATTGTAATTAAGTAGTGCTAGCTAGGTCCACGAATCTCTTTGATTCTAGTTTCAATACCATTATCATGCTTGATTATTATTTTGATTGAACATTATACTCGTAAAGTACTTGAGGCAGGGAGACGGGAATAATTTATGTGGATACTACGTTTGCGAGTTATTCGCCAGACGACCTATGAGAAGGGCAGAATTTCAGAACAACTTCGATTACGTAAACAATATTCACAATTTTATTTTATTACCATCAATTGTGTTGAGTTTCATTCATATATATTGACCCCCTTCTTTAAATTAGGTCTAACCGATGCTGAACGATCTCCTACCAAAGGATCGCGTACGAGCAAATCAATAGGAATTGACGGGATTCTTACTTGAAGATGTCATACCTAAAACCGAAGAATACCATCGGGAATTGGTTGGAAATTTCGGTAATTAGATATTAGGGACCGTAAGAGATATTATATTGTATATATGCATGAACCTGTACTATATGTAGTAGTGTCGACTATATATACGAAAACTTGTTATTCGACCAAGCACGGAGAAAGAGGTCACTCTATATTCATGACGATGTTGTGTAATGGTTCCTTCATTGCTATATGTAGTAGCGTCGAGTTGAATGGAAAACATGAAATAAAAATGAAAACCCTAAATGAAAAAGAATTGAATGGTAAACAAAAAAAAGGAACACAAAATGAAACCCCTAAACCCTCCAAAACCCTAAACCCCAACGCTTGGCAGCGCCTGACGCGTGGTGGCCTTTAGTCCCGGTTGGTGTTACCAACCGTGATTAAAGATCCTCCTGCGTGAGCGCTCCATAGCGGTCACATGGAGCCCCTTTGGTCTCGGTTTGTAATACAACCGTCACTAAAGGGGGGGGGGAGGGCTTAGTTTCGATTCCTTAGTCCCGGTTGCCTAACCGGGAGTAAAGGCCCTTACGAAGCGGGACTAGTGTCCCTTTTTTACTAGTGGAGCTTAAATCGCCTCCTTCTCATCATGTATTAATGCATTCTAAATATTTTTCACTTGCATTTTCTCTACTGTTGGCCAATGTATCAAAGTTTTCTCACGTGAAGATCCCATTAGTTTTTCCTTTCCCTATAACAACCCGTGGCGGCCTACAACACCCCACGCGATGCCCCCTCTACGACAAGGCCCTCGAGACCATGCACCACCTCACCATCGCATGCCCCTTCGCACGGGATATCTGGTACGAGGTGCTGCACTGGCTCCGACTCTCCTGCGCCCCGCCCGACAGTGAGTCCTCACTCAACGACTGGTGGCAAACGGCGTGGTAGCACACTCCCAAACCCATGCGCAAGGGCCTCGCCTCCGCGACCCTCCTCGTCCCATGGATGATTTCGAAACACCGTAATGATTGAGTCTTCAACCGAGGATGGCCCACGACGAACGGCCTGCTTACGAAGATCAAGGACGAGGCCGCCCTCTGGGCTAGAGCCGGCGCTCTAGGGCTTCGCACTATCGTACCACAAACTTGGGATGTTCACTGATGTGCTATTGGGCACTGTAATTGCCTCCTAGGAGGAATGTAACCGAAACTCTCCTTCTTTCCAAAGCAATGAAATGCAAGCTCTTGCGTTTTCTCGAAAAACAACCAAGGGAGGCTGCACCTAAATAAGTCATATTGCTGATTGCCGGCCTTTGAGATGCACAATATGCTTTTCAAGATGGAACAGTCGGCACAAAACATACATCAGGTGTTTATTCCTTCATATTATTAGTTTCACCCTAACTAAATGAAGAACCATAAATATCTTATGCCTATATAATCGGTACATGTATGCTGACAAAAAACCTGTGGGTGATCACTGAATTGTTGTTCATACTGATAGTGGATATAACCAACAACCAATAAATAAAGTGGAATAATATTGAGCAACATCAACTGGCATGCTTTTTAATTTTTCTTTCTTTCTATTACGCAAGTAGTGCAAAATGGGTGTATCCTGATTGCAAAAAATAATCCACCAATGTGATAAGGTTGGTGATATTTGAGAATCACATTTTTTAATTTGACACAACGTACTCTACCTATAAAGAAATATAAGATAGTTTAAATCATAATATATATGAACTAAATTGTCTTATATTTCTTTACGGAGAGAGTACATTGTCAATTGCATTTGATTTCAAGCCTAGAACAAGTACCTCCATGCAAATATGGGCCTATCCACTAATGTTAAAATGTGTTAATAGCTGCATAAAAATCTACTGTCAGATTAACGAGTTGACAACTCCAGAAAACAATGTCCTGGTAAAGCGCGCATTTACTTCTAGTAAGGCTGGTCCCAATGGGGTGGAACTTAGGAGTAACATCACATATTTTAATACAACGTTGCTTATGTGGCACATATTTAATGAAGAGTGAGGTGCTTGTGGTAACTAGCTAAGTTACCGGAACATCACACACTTCAAGAAACAATGAGTCTATAAGCTAATAAATGCATCGTTGCATGATACTACCTACATGTTCCTACCCACTGTGGAGGTAGTAACATAGTCTAGATAAACGTGTATGTTACTACCTTATGTTCCTGCCCATTGTGACCAGCCTAAAGCCAATTCCCGCAGAGCAACGCATAGTTCTGAGAGATTTAGTTGACATATATGTTAGAATTAATTAATTAGTTTAATTAAAATGGAATCTCTGTGTAACTGACCGCCGGTTTCTCTCCCAAACGATCGCATCCAAATGTGTCGGACGCATCGTTCGGACCGTATCTCTTGTAAACATCATGCATGTGCGACGCGTTCCTTCCAGTGATATAAATACGTAAATCATCGACATCAATCGATAACGATCGTTACTGTTCATCGCATTGTTACTTTACTACAATATAAACCTAATTTTTGCATGGTAATACGTGTCTCATTCATATTATAAAGATCAAAGTACAAGTCACGTAAGGACCGACATGACAAAACTGAAAAGATAACAGGATATCTCTGAGCTTAACACCAACGCCCGTCACCTGCCTCCGGCACCACGGTAGCAGCCACCGAAGGAAAAAATGACGGATCACCTTAAATTGCTGGTAAAAAGGTATATTTGGAGATATAAGGAATAAATACCGAGCGGATCTATCTATTTTTCTTTAGAAGACTATATATCTATCTATATATAATAAAATAAATATTGCACACAAATTAATACACGTCGTCCCCTACTCGGTGTAGAAACTGATGGATCGATTCTTGAAACAGCCCCCTGTCGGACTGGATCAAGCTATCTGCAAACCTTTGCCCCTCTGGATTGCCGGCATACCACTCGATCACAAGCATCATGAAGACGGCGCCAAACCAGAAAGCAACGAGGAGCGCGAGGAAGCCCACGAGTAGCACGGCGATGTCCAGAGCTTTTGACGTTGGATGGGAATCGTGAATGTCCCCAGTGAACACGAAGAAGACGATAAGCGCGAGGAAGGAGAAGCCCATGGCGCAGATGAACATGCACCTGCAACACTCGGTGGGCTCCGCCTCCACCACGCCGCCGTCGGGGTCCTCGATGTCGGCCATGGATGGAAGCTAGCTGCTCAGCAGCCCCGTTTCGGATAGATCACCTCGATCGACGATAGAAATTCTGACGTGGTATACAGTTAAAGCCGCGTGTGAAACCATGGCGTGGCTTGATCCATGATCGTATTTACCGGCCGGTCCGTAAATACGTGCCGTATGCGGATCGATTTTCCTTCCGGCCTGGCCACTTTTGTTTTTCAGAATTGGCTGCGGTAGGCCTCACGAGCAGCCTACAATGGGCCGGCCCAGTAGGGATCTGTTAGCCTTTTCTTTCTTTTTCTCAGCCAAGTTTCGTTTTATTCAGAAATTTCTAGAGGATTTGGATGTGAGTAAAATCCATTCGTAGTTATTGAACTTATGTCGATAGCCCACTATGATCACTGTACTTAAGAATACGATCAATACGGTCACTAAATACAACTTTGATGATTATACGGTCACTGGTTCATCGTATTTTTCTGTATTTTGTCTAGTTGACAAGTCAAAGCTCATATTCTTTCTCTTTCTACCAGGGTCCTAACTGTCAGTGAGGAAATAAATAAATTAGAGAAAATAAAATTAGGCATAGATGGGAATCAAACTAGAAACCTGTTGCTGCACACGCATGTGGGCTAGCAAATTGAACGCACTTTCTACTGTGTTAAAACCCGTCGAGCAATTCCTTATTATTCTTTTCTTTCGCATTGAACTAGGGAGTTTATTACTCGTACTTCAGAATTTTTTGAAAGATCTTTGATGTACTTCAGAATTAAAGGTTTACAATCTGCAGGAAGGCAGTCAAATAGGAACTCTGGACTATCGGTCCCATCGAGTGTGCAATCCAATTAATTATTGTCACACGTACAAAGCTATCTAGCTAGCTAACATAAGCAGCTTGATTGATTATACGCACAAAGCTAAATATCTACTGTCAGCTAGACTGATTATCGTTAGAGCAGCTTCCTGCTTGTTGTTGCATCCAGCACGGAATGCTTGCTTGCTAGTAGTACTTCATTAGATGGATTCCTCGGCTTCTTGCTGTATCTGATGGCATTAGATCGATTTGACATTTGCATACTGCTGCATATGCATGGAATGTCACGTACTGCCCATACGACAAGTAATACATAGACAAAGCCTGCCGTCAAACACCACCGCACAACAATCTGTCGCAGCACCTCATGCTCCCTCCGTTCAATAATACAAGTTTTTTATTTCACACACTGACAGGTTGGACCCGAACCCACATAGCCAGAGAGCTAACAATTTGACCGGTCAACTAGGAAAAATATGACGCAATACAGCGAGCCAGTGACCGTATAATTACCTGGTGTCGTATTTAGTGACCGTATTGACTGTATTCTTAAGTACACTGACCAAAGTGAGCTATCGACACAAGTTCAATGACTGCCGATGCATTTTACTCTTTGGATGTGGTGGCTTCGCTCAAAGTCAACCAGGCAAATGATCTGCCTGTAAAACCGAGAGGTAGGCATGTGATTCTCATGAACTTGCATGCAACAATTGAGGACCAAAGGTGGACAGAACTTGTACCTGCTAGTACCTCCTGGCGACGCCCCAATGACCATGACGTCAAACTTAATGTGGACGGTGGGCTGGCTAGGGATGGTTCAAGGCGTGCAGCTACTGTTATTTGCAGAGACAAAAACGGTTGATATATCGACGTCTCGGCCGTCGTCTTCGAGGGACTCGTCGACCCAACGACACTGAAAGCCCAGGTGTGCAAGGAGGCTCTGGCTTTGGCCACAGATCTTCACCTCGACTCGTTGTGTATTTGCATCAGGCTGCTTAGAAGTGCTGGCTACTATTGCTTGGGCTGCCCCGTGTCGGTATGCTACCATCTTTTGTGAGATCAATTTTCAGCATAGTCTGTTCCTAGATGTTAAATTCGTACATGAGAAAAAGGAATTTAATGTAGAGGCTCGCAGCTTTGCCAAAGCGGCATCCACTCACTCTACTGAGCACCCAAGTGTGGCTCTTAGATTTCCACAAGATTATTTGTATTCCTATGAACCTTTGCAATTAATAAAGGATGCCGTGATTCAAAAAAAGAAGTGAAGTTTCGTTTTTCCATTTTGTTTATGTTTTTTCACTTATATTTATATTTTCTCAAAAGAACTTATATTTATATCTATATTTGGAAAATCCTTCCTATTACTTTATTTAGTTTTTTTGAAATACTTACTGTATATTATAAGAAATGTTTGAGGATTATAATTTTTTTAATGGTTTGTGGAAAATGTGCATATATTTTAAAATTTGCTAATGGTATTTAAAAAATCTATGTAATGTAAAAAATGCTCATAACACTAAAAACATGTTAATAGCACTAAAACAATGATCGCTTATTTTTATTAAATATTAATGACGTTTTAAAAAGGTTCAACATTTGCTTAATAAGATTTCACTACGTATGTTAAAATATATATATCATGGAATTTGAAAAATATTCAACATGTACTCAGAAGAGTCTTCTATGTGTATCTAAAAAGTGTTTCTCATGTATTAAAACAAAAATCAATGTGTACTCAAAAAATAGTCAGTGCATAATTGAAAATATCTAACATGTATTGAAAAAAAAATCAAAAAGTATTTGGAAACAATGTTCACCACATATTTGCAAAATGTTCAACATGTATAAAATAATGTTCAGAGTGTGTACAAAAATGTAAAACATGTATAAAAAACTAACATGTATTTGAGAAAAAGGGCAATCAAACATTAAAAAAAACTGATAAAAACCGGAAAGAAGTGGCCAAATTGAAAATCGGAGTATGATTGCATCTAGTAGTGCCCGAGGCAAGGCTGTGTGGCTGCGAGCCTGCAACCCACACTTTACATTTTTTTTTAGCAAAGCGACCCATACTTTACGTTGTTTCTTCTTTCCAAGAGAAATAAAACGAAGTCGTAATTTTTCAGGAGCCCCCGTAAGGGTTGCTTAGCGTGGGCTGAGAGTGCATCACTTGGCACGCTTTAAGCCGCCGCCATGTGTCGCGCTCTGGACAATTCCCTGATTTTAATATTTTTTTCCCACGCGTTTTTGACTTTTTAGATGGGTTTCTTTCTGGATTTTTTCGGCTTTTCGAATTTCCTGCGGTTTTTCTTAGGTTTTGACAAAACAACAATTTTAAATAAAATTGCGCGAAAAAATAGAGTTATTTTCCTTCCACTAGAGGCGTGGATTTGCTTCCGTGACAGGAACGGATTTGCTTTCACGAGAAGCATAGACATGCCTCTAAAAAACGAAAAAAAATATTTTTTTTCCTTGTGCGAGAGGCACAGACCTGCCTCTTCAAAATGGGAAAAAATCCACGAAAGGCATGGATTTGCTTACGTGAGAGGCAAAGTCATGCCTCTCGAAAATGGAAAAAAATGTGTTTTATTTTTATCTCCTTTCGTGACAGACACATATTTACTTCCGTGAGAGGCACAATCGTGCTTCTCGGAAATGAAAAATAAAATAAAAATTCCATCCGTGAGAGGCACGCATTTGCCTCCGCGAGAGGCGCAATCGTGCCTCTCGGAAACGAAAAAAAAAACGTGTTGTTTTTCCTTTCACTAGATGTATGATTTACTTCATGGACAGACGGATTTACTTCCATAAGAAGCACAGTCGTGCCTCTTTCGAAAAAGAAAAGAGTCGTCCTCCCAGTTCAGTTTTTTTGCCTGGTTTTTCATCTTTTCTTTAATAGAAAAAGATCATCAAAACCTGTCAACATGGGATATAATTTTAAAGATCTCGACGCGAGAAATCCAAAGGTAAAAATAGTTCGAGATTTGGACGCAAGGTTTAAGAGATAAAATGTTTTGAATAAATGGATTTTTGAAAAAAAAAATGAAAAACTCCAAATGGGTACATGTAGTGCGCCACTTGTCGTAACTTAGGAAGGTGGGAGTGACTTTTGCAAAGAGTGCTCCTTAAGTAGTGATTTCGCTCCTTTCCTCATGGTCATGGAGCCGAAGGTCTCCACTCTGCAGGGTGTGGGTAATCCTTTTTCGACGCAATATGAGTCAAAACAGTCGGTGTTTCGCACAGGCGAATGGTCGAGTGACTGATATAAGCCGGCCCATTTAGTAGCTACGTGCGCTATCTCCTGGTTTTAGCAACTTAACAGATGTACTTAAAAAAGCAACTTTCCAGATGATTTAATCCCATTTTTGCCTGTTTTGGGATCTTCTAGAAGGTTCGAGTCTGGTATTCTATTTTTTTCTTCTGGTTTTTTAATGTTTTTATTTTTTAAAATGTTCGAAACAATAAACTAATTAGAATTTCCAAAAAATGCTTGTGTTTTTAAGTGATCTTAAAAAAAGTGTTCATGATATTAAAAATGTATTTTCTAAAAATAATCTTAATTTTTTCTTTGTTTAAGAAGTGTTCGATTTTTTTAAAAATATATTCAGATTTTAGATTTAAAAAAACCCAAAAAATATCTGCTTTTAGAAAATATTGTTTTCGTTATAAACCGAATAAAAAACAAACAAAAAGCTACATTGTCTGTTCGCTACAATGAACCAACTCGCTGCAGTGTGTGGGTTTGCTATAGTGTGGCCGCTCGCATTTTTAGAAACAATAGATATTACGTTCTTAGAAAACTGGCCAACTTGTTATTTGGAGTATTTCAATGTCTTTAGAAAATACATCATGTGTATTTTAAAATGTTTATCATGTACTAGAAAAATAATTCATCATGTATTTGTTTATATTTTTATACATAAACGAAAAAATGGAAATGAGGGCTCATGATGAACATGTAAATAGTGCTATCGAGCCTTGTTATCCCTCAGCCTGATGACGACCTCCCCAGACTCCGCCTTCTTTTGGCACAAGACAAGTATATATAGTTCTACTGGGCTACCTGAGCTTTTCACACCTTCTTGTTAATTGTATTGTCACTCATGTCGAAGCCAACATAAAACCCTACTTTGTGTATCTTACCACAACCCTGCTTCGCAGACTGCAGTGTGTTAGACCCATTTGGATCGTGTAGGCTATATATTCCGGTACACCTACCTTCTGCCTGTCCGGATGAGCTCGAGCCGGTCATGGTGAAGGAGTGGCCGGTGATGGCAGAGAGATGGCAGCGGTGATGTGCTTCCCGTGAGCACCGCGCTAACCCTATATCGGTAGGGAGTGTCGGTGGGGTTTGTGGCACCGATTAACCTCGTGAGTCGTGCCCCGGCCCCCACCTCGGATTGGTTGGGGTGGGTCACGGAATCCGCGTGCAGGGTCATCCTATTTATATAGCGCGGGTCACAGGGGCCCATCAACCATAGTGGGTTGAGCGCTCCCGATCAGGGCGCAGATCTAAGGGCCCGGTGGGCCGTTGGGCCCACGCGGAGGAGATCAACCTACCATTCTTCCCCTTGATCTCAACTTTACTTTTAACCTTATACGTTCTAGTTTATTTGTTTCATCACATATTGGTACATAGAGCATGTTTCATCGTCACAGCTTAATTGCCGATAGAATCATACAGCTACAACGTATGTTCTGTTCAGAAACAAATTATGTTCCTTTTGGGTCTATCCAGGAATCATAGGCTTTCCCTTTAAACCCATGTCGGCTAAGTGTTCCTTGAACACATTGGGTGGTAAGCCTTTCGTTAGCGGATCCGCAAGCATATCTTTTGTCCTTATATGCTCGAGACTTCTAGTGTGATCCTGGATTTTATCCTTCACAACATAATACTTTATCTCTATTGTTTTTGCAGCATTACTCGACTTGTTGTTGTGAGCATAGAATACTGCGGGCTCGGTGTCACAGTACATCTTTAGTGGTTTGTGACTACAATCTACCACTTTCAAGTCGGGTATAAATTTCTTTAGCCATATCGCCTGCCCTGTGGCCTCGAAGCATGCTATGAATTCTGCATACATCATAGATGATGCAACTATCGACTGTTTGGAGCTTTTCCAGGAAATAGCTCCCCAGCGAGAGTGAATACGTACCCTGACGTGGATTTTCTATCATCCCTGTCCCCCGCAAAATCTGCGTCTGAATACCCTTTAATCTCTAGGGAATCACATCTCCTGTATGTTAACATGTAGTCCTTCGTGCCTTGTGCATAACACAATACTTTCTTTACCATCTTCCAGTGCTCTATGCCTGGATTGTCTTGATATCTACCGAGTACCCCGGTGATAAAAGGTAAGTCAGCGCGAGTGCACACTTGTGCATACAATAAGCTTCCAACGGCCGAAGCATGTGGTAGTCCTTTCATTTGATCAATCTCGTACAGATTCTTGGGGGATTGGAATTTACCAAAACTATCGCCCTTGACTATAGGAGCAGGTGTGGCTTTACTCACATGCATATTATACTTTTGAAGAACCTTTTCTAAATATGCTTTCTGCGATAGTCCTAAGACTCCATTGTTCCCATCTCGGTGAATTTCTGTGCCCAAAACATATGATGCTTCACCAAGATTTGTTATGTCAAATTTGAGGATAAGAACTTCTTTGTTTCTTGTGGTAGACTAACATCACTGCTAGCAAGAAGGATATCATCCACATAGAAGGTTAGGAAAATATATTTCCCATTTTTAAATCTTGCATAAATACAGTTATCCTCAATATTTTCTTTAAATCCAAAGCTTTTAATTGCCTCATTAAACTTTAGATACCACTGTCTAGACGATTGCTTTAATCCATAAATGGATACCTTCAGGCGGCATCCCATATATTCCTTGCCTTCCATGATAAAACCCTTGGGCTGTTTCATATAGACATTTTGTTTTAAATCCCCGTTGAGAAATGTTGTCTTTACATCCATTTGATGTAACTCTAAATCAAAATGAGCATCTAATGCCATTATGATTCTGAAGGAATCCTTACATGAGACTGGAGAAAATGTCTCATTGTAATCTATCCCTTCTCTTTGTGTAAATCCTTTTGCCACAAGTCTTGCTTTATACTTTTCTACATTCCCTTTAGAGTCATACTTAGTTTTGTAGAGCCATTTACAACCTACTGTTTTGGCTCCTTTAGGAATATTCTCTAAGTCCTAAACATCTTTGGAACTCATCGATTTCATCTCGTCTTCCACCGCCTTCATCCACTTCAATGAATGAGGGCTTCTCATGGCTTCTTCATATGAGGTGGGATCTTTTTCCGTATGAACCATTTCTGTGTTGTAAACTTTATAATCAGTAGAAATAGTTGATCTTCTTGTTCTATTTGACCTTCTAAGAGCCTCGGTTTCTAGCACATTCTGTGCCTCAACTTCCGGCACATCGTCTAAAATTGGCTGCTGCACCTCCCTTTCATGCTCAACAACGGGTTCAGTCGGCTCCTGAAGGACAGGTTCCGGGTCTACCCCCATAGTTGTCATGGGTGGAGTTGCAACTGGTAGTGAGGAAAATGGCTCCTGAATCATCGGATTAGGTGCATGCAACCTCTTCTCCTCAAGATCGATTTTCCGAGCTACCAAGCTCCCCCTCATCATTTTGTCCTCTAAGAAGAATACATGTCTTGTTTCTACAAACTTTGTATATCTGTCTGGACAGTAGAAATGAAATCCTTTTGACCTGTCTAGGTAGCCAATGAAGTGGCAACTCACTATTTTAAGACCTAACTTTGCAATGTTTGGATTAAACATTTTGGCCTCTGCGGGGTATCCCCACACCCTGAAGTGTTGTAGGGAGGGCACTTTTCCTGTCCAAAGCTCGTACGATATTTTGGGGACCGACTTGCTTGGTACTCTATTGAGAATGTGAATGGCGGTCTTAAGCGCCTCCATCCATAATCCCAATGGCAAGGTGGAGTAACTCATCATGCTACGCACCATATCCATGAGTGTACGGTTACGCCTTTCAGCTACTCCATTTTTTTGAGGCTCGCCCGGCATTGAATACTGGGCGACTATGCGAGTCTCCTGCAAGAACTTTGCAACAGGTCCAGGGACTTGGCCATATGGAGTGTGCCGACCGTAGTACTCTCCCCCACGGTCGGACCTTACTATCTTTATTCTTTTGTCATGCTGATTTTCGACTTCAGCTTTGAATATCTTAAATTAATCCAACGCTTCAGATCTTTCTTTGATTGGACAAATATAACCATAGCGAGAGTGATCATCTGTGAATGTTATGAACGAGTCATAGCCATCCACACTTTTCACCGGAAATGGTCCACAAATGTCAGTGTGGATGATTTCTAGTGTTGCTGTGCTACGGTTTGCACCCTTTTTGATTTGTTTTACATACTTTCCTTTAATGCAAAATGTGCATTGTTCTAAGTCTGAGAACTCTAATGAAGGAAGAATTTCATTTTTAACGAGTATTTCTATTATCCCCTTGGAAATATGGCCCAAGCGATAGTGCCATAATTTCGATGAGTCGTGAGTTCTCTTTCTTTTCTTTTGTTCTTTATTCGACGCGGAAACATGCTCATTCACATTGCATACAGAATAAACTTTTTCACGAAGTGATAATAAATAAAGTTCATCGTGGAGTAGGGCATCACCCACACAAGCATTATTAAACCATATGGCACATTTGCCATGTCAAAAATAACATTCATAATGATCTTTGTCCAAACAAGAAACGTTAATCAAGTTTATATTACATGAAGGAACATATAAAACATCTCTAAGTTGAAGCTTGACTCCATCAGCTAACTCCAAGGAGATGTCGCCGACAGCTTCAACTTCCGCTTGAATTCCATTTGCTACTTCAATTACTCTTTCTCTTCTTTGCGTAGTCCGGGTCGAATGGAGTCCCTGTAAAGAATTTGCAACATGAGCAGTTGCTCCCGAGTCAATCCACCAAGTGGATATTGAAAACTGTGTATATAGGGATTCATTAACTAAGGAAACAACATTGTTACCTTGCTTTGCCATTAAGGACTTCAGCCAATCAGGGCACTACTTTTTGTAGTGCCCAGACTTGTGATAGTGGGACATGTGTCTTTGTCCACTGGGAAAGGCTTTTGCTGATGCTGACACTGATAGGGAGCTTTTCCATGAGGCTTTGAGGGAGAACCCTTACTGCTTTGATTGAAATTCTTTTTCTTATCCTGCACAAAGTTGATGGAACCACCATGTGAGGCTTTAAGTCCTTCTTCCTCTTGGACACACATGGCTATGGTATTTTCTATTTCCCATGTTCCAGGTGACATATTGTAGTTTACCACAAAGGTTTCAAACTCCTTTGGCAGTGAAGCCATGACCAGGTGGACCAGGAGAGTTGGTTTGATCTCCAGATCTGCATCCATGGGCTTGAGCTTTGCTACCATGTTGCTCATCCTAAGGATGTGCTCTCTTATTCCATGACCACCGCCAGTGTAGTTCTCTGTAACCAGTTGCTTTATCAGCTGGGTGGCATATGTCTTTGAAGAACCAGTGAACTGGCTCTTTATCTTTGTAAGCAACTCCCCTAAGGAAGTGCACTCTGCAATTGAGCCCATGATTGTGTTCTCAATTGTATTCTTTATAAATGACATGCACTTTTTGTTTAAATTAACCCACTTTTGGTTTTATATGGAATATAAAAATTCCACCGGGGCATAATCCCCCCTCTTTTTATCCCATGCAGCATCATCATCAGTGGCCTCTCTTACTGGCTCTGTAGGTCTGATCGGCTGTGGTTTTTCCACAACCCATTCCACCTCATCACAGATAAATGCCATGTCTACTTTCTTCCTTCACTCAATGTAGTTGTCACCTCTGAGTGTCGGAACATCTTTTATGCAACTCATCAAGAGGTACCCTCCTAAAAACACAATGGAGTGATGTCATTATGATAGTCATAAGCATTAATCTAACGTTGGTCAAATTAAACATATAATTGTCTATGCAATTAAATCTATATTACCGTTGGGCAAAATATTAGAAATAAATGCACCATTAAATTCATTAATAAAACATGATCATGTTATTAATAACGTTGGTCATAAAAATAACATAACCTTATTCATTTTAATGATCACTTTAAACATGCTCTTAAAAAACTTAAAACTTGTATTTTCTTTGTAAAAGAGCACTATGAATTATTTACGCAGTGGAAAAACATGAATAAAATATTCATGAACTCTTTACTCTTTACAGAAACTTTTCTTTTACTTTTGGATTTTCTAAACAAAAATTTTCATTGGAAAAATTTGCATAGAAAAAACAATTGAAATCTGCCCGAAACTGGACAAAAAAAAACAAAACAAAATGGCAGCTGGCCCGGCGCGTGGCTGCAGCCTCGGCCTAGCGTCCCGCTTGCGCGCCCGCGGCGGCGGCTGGCTACGGCCCAGCGGCGGCTGCCCCCCGCCTCCACTTTCGGCCCGTAAGGCCCAAGGCGGGGCTAGGGTTTCAGCCCAACCATCTGATGCGATCCAACGGACCAGCGTCATTTTCGCCCGATCAAAATGGTCGATGCAGTGGGGAACGAGGGGAACCCTAGGCATTTTCTCCCCTCGCCCGCAGCCTTTCCCCCTCGATCTCTCTGCTCCCGCACGGGAGGATGGGGTCCGGCGGCCACCGGCAACGGGGTCGAAGACCACCGCGCGTGCGAGGATCTGTTTCCTCCCCCCTTTTTATTTCCATCTTTGAAGCCCCCATCCACCACCTACTATCCAGTGGTAGAGAGAGGCGAGGCAACCGCGGCGGCGCCGCGGCCATCCTCCTCGCCGGTCACGCGTCCTCCCTTGCGGCGGGCGAGCCGCCGTCAAGGGACCTGGCCGCGGTGCTGCCCCCCCCCCCTTCTGTCTTTTTGACTTTCTTTTCCGGCGAACTTGGTAGCTCCGGTGGTTCTTCGTCCCCGCACCTCGCTTGCCGATGCGTGTGGGGATCGAGAGGAACAGGCACGGCCGATGTGGCGGCGCTCTTTGCCGGTGAGGCCCAAGGCCCAATTCCGGTGGTTTACTTTGCCCTGTCTAGGGTTCTTGGGGGGGTAGGGAGTTCTTTTAGTTTCTCTGTTTTATCTTTTTTACCGAAAATCATCTAGCCAAGATGGCTTGATACCATTATTAGACCCACTTGGATCGTGTAGGCTAGATATTCCGGTACACCTCACTTCTGCCTGTCGGGATGAGCTCGAGCCGGGCATGGTGAAGGAGTGGCCGGTGATGGCAGAGAGATGGCGGTGGTGATGTGCTTCCAGTGAGCACCGCGCTAACACTAGATCGATAGGGAGTGTCGGTGGGGTTTGTGGCAGCGATTAACCTCGTGAGTCGTGCCCCGCCCCCACCTCTGTTTATATAGCGCGGGTCACAGGGGGCCATCAACCATAGTGGGTTGAGCGCCCCCAATCAGGGCGCAGATCTAAGGGCCCGGTGGGCCCACGCAGAGGAGATCAACCTAACAAAGTGAACTAAAGGAAATGGGGCAGACAATGGCTTGGCAAGGCCTCCGCCACGGCGGCCATTTACCAGTGCAATGCTCAAGAGAATGGCACCTATCATGTCCAAAGACCGCAGGATCGCCATGCGTGTCGTCATAGGACTATCGAGTTTGCAAGTGAAGGTTTGGTGGGTGCATTTCAGGACCACGATAGCCGCTTGAGAATCATCGTCTACCAAGCAACTCAAGTTGTGGAAGCCGTGGTGACTGTAGAACATAGGGGAGTCCCATCCCCGAGGAGAGAAATCAACATGAGCCGCAGCCGCAGAAAAAAGGTGAAGGAAAAAACACAAGCAGAGATAGGAGAAAGGCAAGATATGATTCTTATCGTAAACTAGAATCTTTCGGTTGTCATGTTACAACATATCTCTGGTTCTCTAATAAGGCGTACTATCTGACCCTTGCTGGGGTTTTTGTTGTTGTTACCCTAATACTGAACTGAACCTCAGTTGTCATGGAGCATTTGTACAGTTTCACTATTTTTACAACGCTCTTATGCTGATTGGCAATAGTAATCAACTAAGGTACATATTGGTAACAAAGCCATAGATACTTCGATCAACAAGGTCGATACTAGTACTTGCATGCGAATATTATGACAAAGAGCAACACAATGTGAATCCAAGGAGATTGTATATACAAATCCAATTGCCTTGTCAATGCTTTATAATTAGCCACAGGAAAAGGCCGATGTATCCGGCCCCGGTGGCGTTGAGCCGAAGGAGAGGGGCCAGTCCCCAATCCAGGCCATACACCACCCAGAGCGCGGACGTCACTAGAGTAAACAGGTAGGCATAGGGCGCATACCGGACTATAGCACGCAGCGCGCTATAAACTCGCTATAGCACCGTTATAGAGTATTCAGAAAACAAACACTATATTTCACAAATTCAGCCACTATGGCACTATTCACGTAATTAGCACCCTATAGGGCGCTAATTACGTTGTGGCGTGCAGCGTTATAACGTACAAATGATGAAAAAATTCAGAAAAATAGGGTCAACACAAGTAGGCTCTGTGCTCGTTGTATGTTAACTCAGGTAGCAGATCAATGTTTAGAATAAATGTAGGCCAACACAAGTTTACTTTGTGGTTTGTGCACGGTAGATGTACAATGTTCAGAGTTTATATATCAAATAGATTGACTACAGTTTGAGATTCAGTTTAAAATTTGTGCTTCCTATCTATGGCTAGATTATGTCTCTATGATGGTGTCTTAAGGTGTTGAAATAATTTATTTCTGGATATATTTGGCATTCTTTTTGTAAACGCTATTTTGAAATATAGCTCGCTATTAGCGCGCTATAACTTGTGTAGCATTTGAAGAAGGGCCTCGCTATATTGTGTAGCGCGCTACCAACTAGATCGATAAAGCAGAGAAGGATCCAAGTCTCAATTGAACAAGAACCTCCTCACAGTCAAAGCACATCTACCATAATTTGCTTCAGCTTCAAACCGATGTGTTCATGTGACTGCAAGAGAGATCTCTATCTGTGATGATGAACTGAAATAACCACTGTAAGAGAGATCTATCTATTTCAGTTTCAGTTCAGTAAAATGGGGCTGGGACAAAAGCTTACCTCTTGACTTCTGTACCCATATGATTATGTCTCCTTCTTCGGGGGTGGTGAGATGGAGTTGCAAGTAGTGATGGAGGATCATCATATATCGAGCATAGGAGATCCTCCAGCTTGCGGATAATACCTTTGAGTGCAGCTATGTAATCCTTCAACAGAATATTTTTACTTGCGAGATGCTGGTTTCGAATTTGAGCTAACTCAATCATCCTGAAAGCTTCTATCTCAGTTGAGGTAAAGAGGTTAGGAAGAGATTTAGGGGTGTCTTCTTCTCCTTGTGCCGGAGCCGGATCTTCCTCCTCCATCTTGATCTTCTTCTCCTTATGGATCTCCTCGGGTCCTTCCCTCTTCAAATCTATCTTAATTAGCCAAGCATCGTTGCCTTCGTTGTTGGAGGAGGGAGATGACATGATGCCTGGCTTCACAAACCCTAGCAGAAAACAGCTTGAAACAAGAACAAAGGATTTTTGCGTGATACAGAGGTCAAAACCTTTGGGAGTATATATAATGAATTTTTACCGACCAAAAGGAGTAAGACATAAGAAAACGGAGTCCGGGAGGCACACGAGCTGCCCACGAGGCAGGGGGCGCGCCCTGGGAAGGGGGGCGTGCCCTCCACCCTCGTGGACGGCTCGTGTCTCTTCCAGACTGTGGCTTATTTTTCTAATTTTCTAAATATTCCAAAACGAAGAAAAATTGCCTTTAGAACTGTTTTGGAGTCGGTTTACTTACCGTATCACATACCTCTTCCTTTTCGGAGGCTGGATCGTTCTGGAAAGTGTCCCTTATGTATTCCTCTGGGGTTACGGCTTCAATAACATTGGTTTCAACATTTATAGGATTACCTGAGATATAATGTTTGATTCTTTGACCGTTCACCACTTTCGGATTTGTGCCTTCGAAGTTGTTGATTTTTATGGCACAGGAACGATAAACCTCCTCGATAACGTAAGGTCCTTCCCACTTGGAGAGAAGTTTTCCTGGAAAAAATCTTGAACGAGAGTTGAATAGCAATACATAATCACCTACGTTAAACTCACGCTTTTGTATCCTTTTGTCATGCCATCTTTAACTTTTTCTTTAAATAGTTTGGCATTCTCATAAGCATGGGTTCTCTATTCATCAAGGCAGCTAATATCAAGTAACCTCTTTTCACTAGGAAGTTTGAAATCGTAATTGAGCTCTTTAATAGCCCAATATGCCTTATGTTCTAGCTCAAGAGGTAAGTGACAAGCTTTTCCATATACCATCTTATATGGAGACATACCCATAGGATTTTTGTATGCAGTTATATAGGCCCATAATGCATCAACTAGTTTCTTGGACCAATTCTTCCTAGACCTATTAACTGTCTTTTGCAAGATTAATTTCAACTCCCTATTACTTAGTTCTACTTGACCACTAGTCTGTGGATGATAGGGGCACAATTCTATGGTTGACATCATATTTTGCAAGGATCTTACGGAAAGCACCATGAATAAAGTGTGAACCACCATCAGTCATTAGATATCTAGGGACTCCAAACCTCGGGAAAATAATTTCTTTAAGCATTTCAATGATCAGCACTACTAGTTGGAATAGCTTCTACCCACTCAGTAACGTAATCAACAGCAACTAGAATATGGGTGCACCCATTAGAGGCAGGAAACGGTCCCATATAATCAAAGCCCCAAACATCAAATGGTTCAATAACAAGTGAATAATTCATAGGCATTTCTTGACGTCTACTGATATTACCAATTCTTTGACATTCATCACAAGATAAGACAAACTTACGGGCATCCTTGAAGAGAGTAGGCCAATAAAAACCGGATTGCAATACCTTGTGTGCAGTTCTGTCTCCCGCATGGTGTCCTCCATAAGCTTCAGAGTGGCACTTGCGTAGGATATGTTCCTGTTCATGCTCAGGTACACAACGTCTAATAATACCATCTACTCCTTCTTTATAAAGATGTGGGTCACACCAGAAGTAATGTCTCAAATCATAGAAGAATTTTTTTTTCTTTTGCTGGTATGTGAAGCTAGGAGGTATAAACTTAGCAACGATATAATTAGCATAATCAGCATACCAAGGAGCAGTACGTGAAGTATTTATGACAGCTAATTGTTCATCAGGAAAGCTATCATCAATAGGTTGTGGGTCATCAAGTATGTTCTCTAGCCTAGACAAGTTGTCTGCAACGGGGTTCTCAGCTCCCTTTCTATCAATAATATGCAAGTAAAATTCTTGCAGCAAGAGAACCCATCTAATAAGTCTAGGTTTAGCATCTTTCTTTTCCATAAGGTATTTGAGAGCAGCATGATCAGTGTGAATAGTTACTTTAGAATCAACGATATAGGGTCTAAACTTATCACAAGCAAATACAACTGCTAAAAATTCTTTCTCAGTAGTAGCATAATTTCTCTGGGCACTATCTAGAGTTTTACTAGCATATTGGATAACATTCAATTTCTTATCAACTCTTTGCCCTAGAACAGCTCCTACAGCATAATCACTAGCATCGCACATAATCTCAAAGGGTAAATTCCAGTTAGGAGGCTGGACAATAGGTGCAGAGATCAATGATTTCTTAAGTATTTCAAATGCTTCTAGACAATCATCATCAAAGACAAAAGGAATATCTTTTTGTAAGAGATTAGTGAGAGGCCTGGAGATTTTGGAGAAGTCCTTTATGAACCTCCTATAAAACCCGGCATGACCAAGGAAACTCCGTATACCTTTGGTGTCCTTGGGGCATGGCATCTTTTCAATAGCATCAACTTTAGCTTTGTCAACTTCAATACCTCTTTCAAGAAAATTATGTCCCAAGACAATGCCTTCATTAACCATAAAGTGGCACTTCTCCCAATTCAAGACAAGATTAGTGTCTTCGCATCTCTGCAAAACTCGATCAAGGTTGCTTAAGCAATCACCAAAAGAAGTTTCGTAAACGGAGAAATCATCCATGAAAACCTCAACAATCTTTTCACAAAAGTCAGAGAACATAGCCATCATGCATCTTTGAAAGGTAGCAGGTGCATTGCATAAACCAAAAGGCATACGTCTATAAGCAAAGGTATCGAAAGGACAAGTAAAAGTGGTCTTTTCTTGATCCCCTTTTGACACAGGTATTTGAGAGAAACCAGAATAACCATCTAGAAAGCAGAAATGAGTATGTTTGGATGACCTTTCTAGCATTTGATCAATAAATGGCAAGGGGTAATGATCTTTCTTAGTAGCTTTATTTAACTTACGGAAATCAGTTACCATCCTATAACCTGTAACAATTCTTTGCGGGATCATTTCATCTTTATCATTCGGAACGACATGCATACCTCCTTTCTTAGGTACACAATGGACAGGACTTACCCACTGGCTATCAGCAACTGGATAGATAATACCTGCCTCTAGAAACTTTAGTATTTCCTTCCTTAACACTTCTTTCATCTTATGATTTAACCGTTCCTGATGATCAATAACTGGTTTAGCGTTTTCTTCCAAATTTATCTTGTGTTGGCATATAGTGGGACTAATGCCCTTGAGATCATCCAGAGTATATCCAATAGCAGCACGGTGCTTCTTCAGAGTTTTCAATAGTTTTTCTTCTTCCTGCTCTAAAAGGTTAGCACTAATAATAACAGGATATATCTTCTTTTCATCAAGATAAACATACTTAGGATTATCAGGTAAAGGTTTAAGTTAAAACACGGGATTACCCTTGGGTGGAGGAGGATCCCCTAGGATTTCAACAGGAAAGATGTTTTTCAATAGTGGTCCCTGTTTAAAGAATATCTCATCTATTTCCCTTCTCTCATTCATATGCGTATCATTTTCATGGTCTAGCAAGTATTGTTCTAAAGGATCATTAGGAGGCACGGCAATAGAAGCATGACCAATAATTTCATCCTTACTAGGTGGTGCCTTTTCAAGGGGTTGTCTACGGAATTTAGCAAAGTTAAAATCATGAGACATATCCCCTAATCCAACAGTAACAATATCTTTCACGCAGTCTATCTTGGCATTAACAGTATTCAAGAAGGGTCTACCAAATATAATGGGACAAAATTCATCTTGTCGGGAACTAAGAACAAGAAAATCAGGAGGGTATTTAACTTTCCACACAAGACTTCAATATCTCTAACAATCCCAACTGGTGAAATAGTGTCTCTATTGGCAAGCTTAATAGTAACATCAATCCCTTCTAACTCAACAGGTGCAATATCATGCATAATTTCGTTATACAAATCAAGAGGGATAATACTCGCACTAGCACCTACATCACATAAACCATGATAGCAATGATCTCCTATCTTAACAGAGATAACAGGCAAACCTACAACAGGTCTATGTTTGTTCCTAGCATTGGGTTTGGCTATTCTAGCACACTCTTCTTGGAGGTAAATAACATGTCCATCTAAATCTTCTACCAAGAGATCTTTAACCATAGCAACACTAGGTTCAACTTTAATTTGCTCAGAGGGTGTAGGTGTTCTAGTATTACTCTTACGAACTACAGTTGAAGCTTGAGCATGATCCTTTATCCTAACAGGGAAAGGTGGTTTCTCAATATAAGCGGTAGGAATAACAGGATCAACATTATAAGTGAAAGTCTTTTCTTCAACTTTAATATGTTCAACTACTTTTACTTCAATAGGGGAATGGTATTTAAACCACTTCTCCTTGGGGAGATCAACATGAGTAGCAAAAGATTCACAAAAAGAAGCTACTATCTCAGAGTCAAGTCCATATTTAGTGCTAAACTCACGGAAAACATCGGTATCCATGAAAGCCTTAACACAATCAAACTTAGGGGTCATACCTGACTCCTTACCTTCATCGAGATCCCAATCTTCAGAGTTGCGTTTAATTCTTTCCAATAAATCTCATTTGAATTCAATAGTCTTCATCATAAAAGAGCCAGAACAAGAAGTATCGAGCATGGAGCGATTATTAAGAGAAAGCCGAGCACAAAAAATTTGAATGATCATTTCTCTTGAGAGCTCATGATTGGGGCATGAATATAACATTGACTTAAGCCTCCCCTAAGCTTGAGCGATGCTTTCTCCTTCGCGAGGCCAGAAATTATAAATATAATTACGATCACGATGAACCTGGTGCATAGGGTAGAACTTCTGATGGAATTCCAACTTCAGACGATTATAGTTCCATGATCCCATATCATCACATAGCCTAAACCATGTCAATGCATCTCCCTTCAAAGATAAAGGGAAGACCTTCTTCTTGATAACATCCTCGGGCATACCTGCAAGCTTAAATAATCCACAAACTTCATCCACATAGATTAGATGTAAATCGGGATGCAATGTTCCGTCTCCTGTAAAAGGATTTTCAAGCAGTTTCTCTATCATACCCGAAGGAATCTCAAAGCAAACATTTTTAGTAGGTGCGGTAGGTTGATGAGCACCTCTTTGCTCTTTTGCTCGGGGTGAAGATACCCCGAAGAAGCCCCTCAAAGAATTTTGAGCCATAGTAACAAGTGACAATAAATTTCAGCACACTATATAAATTTTTCCTTACCAAAGGCGCTTCACTTCCCGGCAACGGCACCAGAAAAGAGTCGTGATGACTCACAAGTGTAGGGGATCTATCGTAGTCCTTTCGATAAGTAAGAGTGTCGAACCCAACGAGGAGCAGAAGGAAATGATAGGCGGTTTTCAGTAAGGTATTTTCTGCAAGCACTTAAATTATAGGTAACAAATAGTTTTGTGATAAGGTAATTGGTAGCAAGTGACAAAAGGCAAAAGTAAATAAGGTGCAGCTAGGTGGCCCAATCCTTTTTGTAGCAAAGGACAAGCCTGGACAAACTCTTATATAAAGGAAAGTGCTCCCGAGGACACATGGGAATTATCGTCAAGCTAGTTTTCATCACGATCGTCTGATTCACGTTCGGTACTTTGATAATTTGGTATGTGGGTGAACCGGTGCTTGGGTGCTGTACTTACTTGGACAAGCCTCCCACTTATGATTAACTTCTAATGCAAGCATCCGCAACTACAAAATAAGTATTAAGGTAAACCTAACCATAGCCTGAAACATATGGATCCAAATCAGCCCCTTACGAAGCAACGCATAAACTAGGGTTTAAGCTTCTGTCACTCTAGCAACCCATCATCTACTTATTACTTCCCAATGCATTCCTCTAGGCCCAAATAATGGTGAAGTGTCATGTAGTCGACGTTCACATGACACCACTAGAGGAGAGACAACATACATCTCATCAAAATATCGAACGAAGACCAAATTCACATGACTACTAATAGCAAGACTTCTCCCATGTCCTCCTCAGGAACAAAAGTAACTACTCACAAGACATAATATTGTTCATGTTCAGAGGGGTATTAATATGCATAATGGATCTGAACATATGATCTTCCACCAAATAAACCAACTAGCATCAACTACAAGGAGTAATCAACACTACTAGCAACCCACAGGTACCAATCTGAGGTTTGGGTACAAAGATTGGATACAAGAGATGAACTAGGGTTTGAGAGGAGATGGTGCTGGTGAAGATGTTGATGAAGATAGCCCTCCCCAAGATGGAAGAGTTGTTGGGGATGACGGCGGTGACAATTTCCCCCTCCCGAAGGGAACTATCCCCGGCAGAACAGCTCTGCTGGAGCCCTAGATTGGTTTCCGCCTCGGTTCCGCCTCGAGACGGCGGCGTCTGGTCCTGAAAGCCTCCTTCTAATTTTTTCCAGGTCAAAACACCTCATATATGAGAATATGGGCATCGGGGGCCTTCCGGCTGGCCCACGAGGCAGGGGGCGCGCCCCCCACCCTCGTGGACAGCCGGTGGCCCCCCTCGTGGATTTCTTTCACCGGATATTTTTTATATTTTCTGAAACGGTGTTCTGTTGAGTTTCAGGGCTTTTGGAGTTGTGCATAATAAGTTTCCAGAGTTTGCTCCTTTTTCAGCCCAGAAGTCCAGCTGCCGGCATTCTCCCTCTTCTTGTAAACCTTGTAAAATAAGAGAGAAAAGGCATAAGTATTGTGACAAAACAAGTAATAACAGCCCATAATGCAATAAATATCAACATATGAGCATGATGCAAAATGGACGTATCAAACAACAATTCCTGAAAAACCCCATGTCATTTAGCAATTTTTAAGCAAACACCATTTTAACCATTTAGATGTTGTTATCATGATGTGGATGACAAATGCAAGTTTTTATGCAATTTTAGTTAAAAGTTGACATGAATATGATATGGAGTATTTCGTCACCGTGGTGGAAAGAAAGGGTGCCACGGCAGCGATAACCGAAAACGGTGCCACAGCAACGTTCCGACGATCCGACACCTCATTGAGATATCGGTGCAAAAGAAGGATGATCGGAGCGTATCAAGCAAGATGGTGGGGTGATCCCGTTACTGGGTTCCCACGGGTGGTTGGCATGGAAAACAAGGAGGGACATGCAATGACAAGTCGGTCACGGTGCAACACACGGTTCAACTCATACATCGCAAGCATTCGTCCACATGCGGTCGTCTCGGAGTTATACCTTTGAAGCGTGGGTTTCCGGAGGGGTTCGAGTTCGAGCGGTGTAGTTGTACACATTTTCTAGTCGTTCATTGGTCATCGAGGGACGTAGTGGTACTCGTGGTCCGGTAGTGGAAGTAGTCGTTCACGGCGACCGTAGTTGTTCACTCGATGACCTTCGTCGGCGGTAATCGTACACAGTCCTCGGGGTACTTGCGTTTCGGTCTGTAGTCGTTCGCGGGTCTTCGGCGAAGGTAGTCGTACACGCACGTAGATGAACTTGACGGGTCCCATGTGTAGTCGTACACGGCGTCCTTGGCATTTTCGGGGACGGCGGTAGAGGTACTTGGCGCATCCGTGCGTTGAGGTGCTTGGCAGTTCCATGTAGTTGAACTTGAGATGGTCTTGGTGATCCAAATCGAAGCAAGGCCAAGGGCCTCGGGTGGACAGCAGCATGTCAGGGTCGATGAGGTGCAGGCGCGAGGGTGCAGCTGCTGCTGCTGCCAGCGGCGAGGTCGAAGTGCTCGTGCAGGGAGGTCTGAGGCGAGGACGTGGCCGACGTGTCTTGTTCGTCTGCCCGAAGCAGAGGCGGGGACAGGGTGCTGCAGGAGGGAGGCGCGGGGTTGCGAGGCCGAAGCAGGGGCTCGGCAGTGACGAACTTGGCGAAGTAGGGCAGGTCAGAGGTGAGGCTGGACGAGGAAGGAATAGGAGATCCGGCGGGGCAGCTGCAGCCATGGCCGACGAGTGAGGGCAGAGCTTGGCGGCAGGGCCGGCGTCGAGAAAGAGAGGTGGGAGGCTGGCAAGGCCTTGCGCGGTGGCGGAAGCAGAAGGACGAGGGGATCGGGCGCTGGGGAGCTCGGCGGCTGGACTTGCCGACCGGAGCAGCGAGGAGGAGGTCGGGCGCGGGGCCGCTCATCTCTCTGTCTCTCGGTGTGAGTGGCGGCAGCTGCAGGGAGCGGGCGTTGGCCATGGCGCTCGGGAAGGCGCGGGGAGGACGAGTTCGATGGGAGAGCGAGTGGAGGGGGAATGAAGAGAAGGGGATCGAGGGGGAGGCGGCGTTGTGAGACAAGAGGAGGACGAAGGGGAAGGAGAGGATCGGGAGGAGCGGGGTCGGGCGGGGTTAGGGTTAGCTGGGGCGGCTGGGCCTTGGGCCAGAAGGGGGGCTGAGGTGGTCCTTGGGCCAGCTGTGGCAGTTAGGAGGCCCAGCTGGGCTGCTCTCTCTCTCTCCTTTATTTTCTTTAACAGAAAAGAAAAGGAGAGATAAAAAGAAAGAGAGGGTAAGGGAAAGGTTTTGGGAAGGGGTTAATTTTCCTAGACACATAAGAATGAGCTATATCCAGGAAAATAGAAGTGGGCATGATTGTGAAGTTGAATTCAAACTCATATGAATTTAATTCAACGAGTGTGAGAAAGAAGCGGGTATTTGGGAGGTCCAAAAATGTTAAGAATTTTTGTGGAGCCTCGATAAAAGAGATAAAGAATTACTAGCAAAGTTTTGAAGTCAAACTTGAAGTATAAAAGACATGGGGAATATTTGCAAGTGTGTTGAGGTAAATTCCAAAGAATGGAATATTTATCATAGCTCCCTAAATATTGAGAGGATATGTTATAAAGAGAAATCATCAGAGAATTCCCTCGGTTTAAATAGATCAAAAGATCTATGCAATTTATTTAGTTGAGTTGCAAAAATTAAATGACATGATGGCATGATGATATGATGCAATGCAAACATAATTAGAGCAAGTGCAAAAGAAACACACGGCGAAACTCGAAAATATGGAAGTCTTCTCGAGCATCGGTCTTGGGGCGTCACAACTGATACGTCTCAAACGTATCTACTTTTCCAAACACTTTTGATATTGTTTTGACCTCATTCTTGCATGATTTGAACTAAACTAACCCGGACTGACGCTGTTTTCAGCAGAGCTGCCTGTATGGTTTTATTGTGTGCAGGAAAACGGATTTTTAGGTATCTCAGAAAAATCCACGAAAAATCACAGAAAATCCACGCACCCTTAGGAACCAGGGGCCAGAAGAGGGGCCAGAGGGGGGCCTGGGGGTGCCCAGGCGCCCTGTGGGCGCCCCCCCCCCCTGGGCCGCGCCGGGGGGTCGCCTGGGTGGGGCCCACACCCCCTGGTGCCCTACTTTGCCTCGTATTTTTACTCACGACGCGGAAACCCCGGATCAGAAGTTCTTTTTGCAGTTTTCCGTCGTGGAGCCGCCGCCACCCTCTGTTCTTCCTCGGGAGGGCTAATCTGGAGGCTGAATTGGCCTCCGGAGAGGGGAGATCGTCGCCATCGTCATCATCATCACCACTCCATCATCCCTCCATGACTTCTCCCTCCATGTGTGAGTAATTCCCCTGCTGTAGGCGAAGGGGATGGTAGGGATTGGATGAGTTAGATCATGTAATAGTTTGTCAGATCGTTGGGGGCATGTTGCCTATCATCTACTATGGTGTTTATCATCTTTGCTTCAACTTGTTATTCTTAATACTTGACACTTAGGGCCCGAGTGCCATGATCTCAGATCTGAACCATATGTGTTTGCATGAATATATTTGTGTTCGTGATCCTATCTATGAGTTGTTTGCACCTATTACGGTTCGGAACCTGCGATCCCAAAAGTGACAGCTTGGGACACCAAAGGGGATGGTCCGTAGTTTGAGGATTAGATGTATCCATTGAGTTCATTGCTTTGTTCCTGTGCTCTTTGATAGGAGCAACTTAATCTCCATAAGTTCTTTTTGGCCCCGTTCGTAGTGGGATGGTAGGATAAAAGATGTTGTGCAAGTTCTTATTGCAAGCACATACAACTACCTACGGGATACATGCCTAATGTTTGATATTTGCCTAGATGATCATTACTTTTCCGTGTGCCGTGCCCCAAGTTAGAATCTATCTCATCCATGCAGCGCCCAACCATCCATCTCCCTAGCCTACAGTGTTTTAAACCCTGCTTGTCACTAGTTGCTACTTTTGCCATTTACCTTCACTATTTACTTTTGCTGTTTACTTTTACTATCACTATTATCACTATCATATCACTGTTACCACTTATCTTTTGTTGCAAGTAAGTATATTTCAGGTGCGGTTGAATTGACAACTCAACTGTCAAAGCTTATAAATACTCTTTGGCTCCCCGTGTGTCGAATCAATAAATTGGGTTATTCTTACCCGCGAAGACTATCTCGATCCCTTACGGTTGAGGGTTATCAAGTACCGTTTTTTGGCGCCGTTGCCGGGGAGCATAGCAATATTTGCAAGTCTACTTGAGGTATCCTACCTGCAGCACTTCATCCACTATGGGTAAGAAAGGAGACCCCAAGGTTCCGATCTTACTATCCACTACAAGAAGAGGTACTGCTCTGAGCACTAGTGCTACACTTGATTCACCTTCTGTTATGAGTAAGTTTGCCTCACCACCACCACATGATGCTCCTACTGAATCTGTTACTTTGTCCGATACTCTTGATGATGCCTCTACTACTTTTGATGATATTAGTTCGCTTGGTTATGCTCTTGAGAAACAAATTGCTGCTGCTGCTAAAAAGTCTGGAATTGAACTTCCTGTTACTCGCTACCCTATTGGTGAAACTTATGATTATCCTGATTTGAGTAAACTCAAAGAGAGGCTCCTTGATGATGATTACTATATGCTTGATGAAGATTTATGCAGGGAACTGACAGAGTTTTCTGGCTCTGACCCTGAAGTTATTAAGAAACTATTTGAAAAACACTCTTTGAAGAACAAAACCGTTCCTGATCCTGAATTTGCTACATCTCCTATATGCATTGATGATCCTGATTATGATTTCTCTGTTGATCTTTCACTTATACCTATGGTTGAAGCTGACCCCTTTTATGGCAGAGAAAATGATGATGCTATTGCACACCTGACTAAACTCGGTGAGTTAGGTGGCCTGTTTACCACAGATGAGAAGATACGATACTTTTATATCACCAAGCTTCTTCCTTTCTCCTTGAAGGAAGGTGCTAAAGCATGGTATGATTCACTCCCATGCGGTTCCATTAAGAGTCCTCAAGACTTAGCTCACTCTTTTGTTGATAAGTACTTTCCTGCTCACATGCAACATGCTGCTTTACAAAGAATTTATAACTTTAAACAGTTGCAGGATGAGTCCCTCCCTAAAGCTTGGGGGAGGTACTGCGGTCTGATTCGGGCTAGACCAGGACATGAAATTCCTAAGAATGAATTAATCGATATATTCTATGCTGGTCTAACTGATGAATCCAGGTCCTATTTGGACAGTTGTGTTGGTTGTGTTTTCAGGAAAAGAACACCGGACGATGCGGAGAATTTGATGGGCAGGATTGCCAAAAACCATGAAGATTGGTCCGTCCCTGAACCACCTCCACCACCAAAGAAGAGGGGCATATTTGTTCTAAGCCCCGAAGATATGCAAGAAGCAAAGAAGTCAATTAAAGAGAAAGGTATTAAAGCTGAAGACGTGAAGAATCTACCCCCTATTGAGAAGCTGTGTGAGCCTACTACTCACCCTCCTATGGTAGAGGTACACTCTCTTTTAGATTTCAACGCAAGTGACATCCCTCATGGTAAGCCTCCTGATCAATGTTTAGATGAGTTTGATAATTTTATTATGAAACAAAACCATTTTAATGAGAGGATACAAAGTCAATTGCATGATAATTCTCTTGCTATGAAAAAACTGCTTGATGTTTTAGATAGAACAGCTAATGATGTTCAATGTCTTGTGAAGCATTTTCATATGGTTCAAACTCAGCTTGACCAAATTTCTAATGTGCAAAGAGATCTGCTTGCTAACAATGCCAAACAAGATAATTTGCAGGCTTTCGGGATTAAGACCCGAGGAGGAACTAGCACTCAAGATCCTATCTATCCAGAGGGACATCCGAAGAGAATCGAGCAGGATTCTCAAATGCAGGAAGAAGAAATTGTTGGCTCTCCAAAGAAAAAGAAGAAACATAAGGAGACTGACAATTCTAATGATCCTATTGCAGATGAAGAGCCAGCTGTTGATTCCAACAGTGTATCTATATCCGATGCTGAGACTGAAGACGGTGCTGAACCTGAAGGTAAGGATAGTGAGAAGAATGATCCGCCTGAAGTTCGAGAGGAAGAAGCACCTGACAAACGTAAGAGGTACACTAAAGAAGACTTCATCGCAAGAAAACATGGGAAAGAAAGAGAACCATGGGTACAGAAACCCATGCCCTTTCCAGGTAAGTCCATCAAATCTAAAGAAGAAGAGCATTACAATAAGTTTTGTGAGTGGATTAAACCTCTTTTTCTTCAAATCCCTTTGACTGATGCTATTAAGTTACTTCCTTATTCAAAATATATGAAATATATTGTCACTAATAAAAGAAAAGTTCATAATGATGCAATATCTACTATGCTTGCTAACTACTCTTTCAGTGGCAAGATTCCTGAGAAGCTCGGTGATCCAGGTATACCCACCATTCCTTGCTCCATAATGAATAATTATGTCAAAACTGCTTTATGTGATCTAGGAGCAGGAGTGAGTGTTATGCCTCTCTCTCTTTACGAGAGGCTTTGTTTAGAGAAACTAATTCCTACAGATATCTCCCTTCAGATGGCTGACAAGTCAACCGATGTTCCGATAGGTATTTGTGAGGATGTTCCCGTAGAGGTTGCTAATTGTTTAATTCTTACTGATTTTGTTGTGCTTGACATGCCCGAGGATGGGAGCATGTCCATTATTCTTGGTAGACCTTTCCTTAACACCGCAGGTGCTATTATTGATTGCAATAAAGGGAAGGTTACCTTCCATGTGAATGATAAAGAACACACGGTATATTTTCCGAAGAAGATCGACAGGAGGCATGCCCTCAACTCTATAGAGAATATCGAGATCGTGAAAATTGGAGAATGGGACTGTCCACTACATGTGCCTCACAAATATAAAGCTATCATGGTGGGGACAATGTCCATCAAATTAAAGGCTTAGTAACTACTTCGTAGGAGGTGAGACTTTTTGCTCTATATATCGCCTGTTTGTTGGTAAGACTTGATCAACCTTACTAGTAAACATGTTTTATATAGATAAAAAGTTGAGCTTATTATGTTTTCATTTGTTTTTAGTTTTTGTCCTACTTGATGTACCAAGTATTTATGTTTTGAAGCTTCACAATACTACTCACTACTTCAAGTTTTCAGAGAGTTCCACAGCTTTTTGAACTTCGAAAAAATTTCAACAGTGAAGTTTTCAGAAAAATTCCAGAAAAATTTAAATAAAAATTTCCACGTCGGGAGAGACCCAGAAAGTCCGGGGGCCAGCCAGGGGGACCCACCAGTGGCCCAGGCGGCCAGCTGGCGCGGCCCAGCCCCTGGCCGCGCCCACAGGGCGCCTGGGGCCCACAGGACCCCCCTCCAAGTATGTCTTCTTCCTCTCTCTCTCTCTCTTTCTCCAAAAACGCGAGTTCTGCACTTGTTCTTGTGTTCTTGCTGTTCTTGGAGGCGATTCTTCGATCTCTCTCTACAACCCCTCATTTGAGCTGAAATTTTGAGCAAATACTCCCTGGTATGTGACTCCTCCACCCCTCCAATTAGATTTTTGATTGGTGACCTCATTTGTGAGTATTTAGTAGTTCTTGGTGCTGTAGAGATGAGCTTGCATGCATGTGTAGAAAGTTATTTTCCAAGTTTTGATGCAAGTTTATGCCTTGGGCAAGTGAGTTGAGTAGTCTGCTTTAACTCATCTTGTTTTAATCCTCATTTTTGTAAATTGCAAAAAAAAATCAGAAATGAGTTTGTTAGGAAGGGCAAAAGGGTGGCTTGAGAAGAGGAGGCCCGCACACTCCGATCTAGTTACTAGAGCCGCAGCTTCACCATCGACTGCTAGGGTGAGCTATAATGAAGATCATGTGCCCCTGGAGTTGTTGGAAGACACAAGTCCAGCACGTGCGATGACATTTCCATGTGATGAATTCCTTGAAGCTGCGGGAATCAAGGATGAGTTTTATAATCTTTGTGTTAATGCAGGTTTGACACGACTCGTCACGAGCCGTGTTACCCAGTATCAAAAACTCACCTCCAGTTTCATTAACAGTTTTAGATATAATCCTGATTCAGGTGCTATTGAGTTTAAAATTTACAATGATCTTATCACCATGACTTTGGGAAATTTTTGTGAAATAATAGGTGTGCCGAACGTTGGGAGGACGGCTAGGATGGCCACTCAGCCCTCCGAGCTGAAAACCGTCATCAACTCTCTCTGCAGCATGGGTACGAGGGATATTCATTGGTCGAAGATCTCCAGCATCTTATTTCCTCACCTCAGGTATTTTGCATATTATATTGCTAGAGGGGTGTTAGCTCGTGACAACACGAGCAGCATTTCTGCTCCGGATATTGCTATCCTGGCAGCAGCCCTCTCGGGGAGGTCTGATTATAATCTGGGTGCCTTAATTGCTCGACGCCTTGCTATGAACGGTAACAAGGAGGACTTATATGGTGGCGTTTATGCCACACTTATCTTAGAACATCTTGGAGGCACCCCACACCCTGATGATAATCATTTTACTTATTTAAGCTTTGATCTTGCTGCTATGAAAAGGTATAAGTTTGTCACCATGGGTTCTGAGCTTGATAATCTTGTTTATATCTTGCGTTTCGGAACTACCGCGGAACGCGAGATCCGTCTACCTGCACCTCTTTTGTTTGATTTTTCTCGCAGGAACGGATGGTCCTTTGATGTTGTCCAGTTCGATGAGTTCATGGTCCAGCATCAGTTTCATAACCCCATGGAGGGGGTTGTGCCCGACGAGGAGAAGCACGGTGAGTTACCACATTTTCAGGAAGAGACCGCCACCGAGTTTGGTGAAGGTTCTTCCTCTGTTTGGCACTCGGAACCTTCCTCGTGGGAGACTCCGAGGAGTTCGGTGTACGCGCCAGCATCCTTCTACGACCCTTGGACTCACCACCATACCCCCGGAGCAGGAGGCTCCTAGGGGCAGTAGCTGCTACCAACTTAGGCCAAAAGCCTAAGCTTGGGGGAGTACGTGCCCCTCTCACTTTTCCATTGTATTATCCGTTTTATTCACTTTGATCTTTTCGAAGTTTTGCCCGTTCTTCTTTATTTCTCTCTTTGCAAAAACAACAAAAAGATTTTCTCTTTCTTTTGCTTTTATTCAACCTTTGAAAAATCCAAAAAGATTTCCTTTCTCTCTTTAGTTTGCTTTGTTTTCAGAGTTCAGCTCGAGTCCGTGATGGCATTTAATTATATTTCCTACGTTCGATCGTGCAAGTGACAAGCAGTAATGACGAAGATCGACTGAAGGGAAGCAACAAGGAAGACCGGTATGAACTCTTTTTGTTTCTACTTTTGTACATATGCTTGTACTTATGATCTAGAGACCAGCTTGTAGCGACATAGTGCTATGTTTACAATGCTCTTTCGGTGGTTCATGCTTTCCTTGTGGCTAGTCTCGAATAACTAGAGTATATAATGTGTTATTGAAATGATCTACATGCATTGCACTGTTCATAGTCTGGTATACTAAGGTGGTATTTCCCTTTAGAGAATTTTTGGATTGACTTGGCACATGCTTACACATGTTAAGACTAAAAAGTCTACTCTGCCTTGATGATCTTTGAGTTTCAGAACAGTTATATCACTTTCATGCCCGATTCAATGTTGCTTTGTCGCTCTGCATGATTAGGACCTTTATTGCTCTCTAGTTGGGCGCTTCCCAGTCTTTTGCTAAACTTCCACCTGTACTAAGCGGACTGACTGCTTGTGCATCCAAAATCCTTAAAACTAGTTATGCCATATGAGTCCACTATACCTTCCTATACATGGTATTTACCTGCCATTCCTAACGAAGACTTTCGTGTACCATCTCGAAATTAATCAAAAGCATTTATCTTTTTGTGCCTATGTTTTAGCTCATGAGGAAGTAGTAGTTAATTCATGATCTTTTTAAGTTGGACAAGTTTCACCCCTGGATTGCATGTCTAATGAGCAAACCCTTAATACGAGAAGGAACTGGTATCGAGTGCGCCTGGCTCAAAAAGATAATATAACAAACAAACCCTCCTTCACGCTTTGTTCATGAGAAATCAGAAAATCTTGGCAGTGATAAACAAAGGAGATTAAGAGGATGTGATCGTCCTCATGCGGGAGCCGTTCCTCGAGACTTGTCCACTCAAAAAGTGATTGAGTTATCGACTAGCATTCGTTGACGAAATATGCACCTCTCAAAAACGTTTTTACCTCTGTTTCTAAAAACCAAGAGCTCTGGTACATGTTTAGTTTTTGTTTCCGATCACGGGTTTTCAACTTTGCCAACAAAAGCCACGGTTCGAGAGTCTTCACCTTCTTTCTTCAAAGCACTAACTAGGAGAGCATAATTGTCATTCTGAGTGTAATGTGCAATGTCCCAAAGTATTACATTGTCTTTTGCATACTTGTGATATGATTTATTCTGAAATTCTTAGTTCTAGTCTCCTTTAAAACTCTGGAGGAGTTTCTGCATTTATGTTTTGCTTCACTCATGGAGACTAGCGAGATACCACCCTAGTATGCTCAAGCTATGTGCAATGTAATCTTGTCTTGATTTTCAGTAGTATATTATTTACTTTTAAGTATTTGTGACTAGTCACTTGAAAGAAGGATTGCTCCTTGCATTGTCCTCATAGTACTATTTTAATACTTGCTAGACTCTTTTCGTAGTACATGCTTATATACATCTAATGAAGCAAAAGAGTTTGTCAAAGTTTTCTTTGTCGCGTCCAGTTCGTTGAACTGAATTGCTTGAGGACAAGCAATATGCTAAGCTTGGGGGAGTTGATACGTCTCAAACGTATCTACTTTTCCAAACACTTTTGATATTGTTTTGACCTCATTCTTGCATGATTTGAAGTAAACTAACCCGGACTGACGATGTTTTCAGCAGAGCTGCCTGTATGGTTTTATTGTGTGCAGGAAAACGGATTTTTAGGTATCTCAGAAAAATCCACGAAAAATCACAGAAAATCCACGCACCCGAAGGAACCAGGGGCCAGAAGAGGGGCCAGAGGGGGGCCAGGGGGTGCCCAGGCGCCCTGTGGGCGCGCCCCCCGCCCCCCCCCTGGGCCGCGCCGGGGGTCGCCTGGGTGGGGCCCACACCCCCTGGTGCCCTACTTTGCCTCGTATTTTTACTCACGACGCGGAAACCCCAAATCAGAAGTTCTTTTCGCAGTTTTCCGTCGCGGAGCCGCCGCCACCCTCTGTTCTTCCTCGGGAGGGCTAATCTGGAGGCTGAATTGGCCTCCGGAGAGGGGAGATCGTCGCCATCGTCATCATCATCACCACTCCATCATCCCTCCATGTGTGAGTAATTCCCCTGCTGTAGGCGAAGGGGATGGTAGGGATTGGATGAGTTAGATCATGTAATAGTTTGTCGGATCGTTGGGGGCATGTTGCCTATCATCTACTATGGTGTTTATCATCTTTGCTTCAACTTGTTATTCTTAATGCTTGACACTTAGGGCCCGAGTGCCATGATCTCAGATCTGAACCATATGTGTTTGCATGAATATATTTGTGTTCGTGATCCTATATATGAGTTGTTTGCACCTATTACGGTTCGGAACCGGCGATCCCAAAAGTGACAGCTTGGGACACCAAAGGGGATGGTCCATAGTTTGAGGATTACATGTATCCATTGAGTTCATTGCTTTGTTCCGGTGCTCTTTGACAGGAGCACCTTAATCTCCATAAGTTCCTTTTGGCCCCGTTCGTAGCGGGATGGTAGGACAAAAGATGTTGTGCAAGTTCTTATTGCAAGCACGTACAACTACCTACGGGATACATGCCTAATGTTTGATATTTGCCTAGATGATCATTACTTTTCCGTGTGCCGTGCCCCAAGTTAGAATCTATCTCATCCATGCAGCGCCCAACCATCCATCTCCCTAGCCTACAGTGTTTTAAACCCTGCTTGTCACTAGTTGCTACTTTTGCCATTTACCTTCACTATTTACTTTTTTTGTTTACTTTTACTATCACTATTATCACTATCATATCACTGTTACCACTTATCTTTTGTTGCAAGTAAGTATATTTCAGGTGCGGTTGAATTGACAACTCAACTGTCAAAGCTTATAAATACTCTTTGGCTCCCCGTGTGTCGAATCAATAAATTGGGTTATTCTTACACGCGAAGACTATCTCGATCCCTTATGGTTGAGGGTTATCAACAACTCTCCCACACTAACAGAGGATCTCGACCCGAGATCCTAGAGATGGCACCGGATAAAACGGAAAAGGAAGAGGTAAAACTAAGTTGCTTCTTTGACAAACGAGTGAAACCACGAACTTGGAGGGTTGAACAACTTGAATGAAAGAAAATAACGGAGATGAACGAAATTGAAAACAATCCGTTAGACAAGAGGAACAATGAATACGACGAGAACCAAGAGGTTAAGTGACAAGATAGGAATTGAGACCACTCTGGTTAAAACAAGATAGCGAAGTAATGAGAATGAAATAATTTGGACAACATTCTGACTGTAAATGGAAGGAATTGAACATGAACTTGCCAAGTTGGGATGATACTTGATGAAATCAACAACACAATGCCTCTGGAACTACTAAAGAATGGCACATGGGGTAAGAAAGGCTTCAGACAGCACTCCGGTTGAAATGAGAGGCAAAACTTGATAGGATGAGAGAACTTGAATGGAGGACACAACAATCCTGATAAATGAACTGGCAAGGAAGAACATGATCTTGACAAAAGGAGATGATGGAACGAATATATCAATATTACAATACCTCCGGAACAAAAGAATAGAAGCTGGATCATAGGAAGAAAAGAAAGTAGAAGAACATGACAACTTCTACCACAATTGAATTTGGAAAGCATCCTTACAAAGAAGGGTTTAACGGAGTTGTTGGAAATAATCAACAACAAAAGAATAAGCTTGTTGTGGGCTTGTGGAAAACATCTCAACATTATGAGGTGACAACCGGCCACTAATGGAAGACAATTGTTGCTAGAGATCAATAAAGAGATGAAAACTCTTTCACCGAGAGGATAATAGGGAACTTGGGTCATTTATAAGGACCATGAATAGTAACAATCCTTAGGGAAAGCTTTAGGTGAAATACAACCCAAGTTAACTCCAACGAGGAAATTGAAGGGTTGAAAGGATCTCCTGAAGAAAGAGAAATGATGGTTTTAAATATCTCATCCTTGATAACTTGTGAATCATGAAGCACGAAGGGAAATTGTCAAGAATGACATAACACCACCTCAAAAGAAAAAAGGTAAAAGAATTGCACTTTGTAATGCAAGAAGAAGAATACTTGAGCTCCAACAAGAATCTTGATGAAGACTTCGAGGATGAATTAAATCTTGATGAACCGCTAAGAAGGACTCCGGTAATGAAAGGATGAGAAGTGAAAGATGAAAAGAATAAGATTAAAGGCCTGGGATGATTTAGATGGATCTTCGCGATGAGATAATTGAGAAAACTTGGAACTCTGGAAAGAAAGATGAAACACTTCGAACCTAGAGTTTATTCATCATGAACACTCCGAACAAAGGAATTAATCACTTGGAAGGAACAAGAATAAGAATTATGTTATGAGTATCCTTCACCAATTTAAATTGATGACAACCAATGGATTTGGCATACTACTTATTCTCGTTGCAAATAATTAAAGAGAGATCTCGCACAAACTTGATAAAGTATTCAACGAATCACCGGTAGGATTAAGGAAAGAACAAATGAATTGATATGATAACAGCGGAAGAGTAATCTTGAATGAACCACCGTAAGAATATGGAGACAAACGAACATGCATCAATTAAGAATAGTTGGAGGACGAAGTTGAAAACTGAGAACGAAGAATTCTTCTGAAATGATGGCCTTCGGAGAATCACAATGTGAAGAATGAAATGCTTCAGATGGGTATAAAAAGAATTCCTCACAATCGGAACGATAATGAGGATGTCATGAAGCTAGAACCACGAATCTTCAAGAGAACGGGCCAAGATTTAAGAGAAACTCTTCTCCCATCTTCGAATGTTGAGAATGACAAAGAGAACCACCATGAAGAATTTGAGATACTCCGAAAGAATGAAAAGGGGAAAGGTTGAGCTAAAGATGAAAATAATTGGAAACAATCTTGGAGAAGGCATGTGACTCATGGAAATCATTCTTACGTCACACTTTGAAAAGAATTCCGCAATAACTTTGGATAATTAGAAGAGTCGGGTATGATCCTAGGAAAAGACCTGTGGGTTAGGGCCCACTCAAAAGAAATCACCGTTCAAAAAGATTGCTTAAGAGATATTGCATTGGTTAAATTAAATGGCTTGAATGAGATAACAACCTCAAAACAGCTTGAACGGATTAAGAATGGAAACGCGAATCTTCCGAGATATCTTGAACACTCCGGAGAAGAATTAGAGAGAGTTGAATAAACAAGAGAGACTTTGACAAGAATTCCAACATAATAAAACATGTGAAACAAGAAGGAAGAGATAAGATCAACACCGAAGCTTGAATTAAATCCACCGGAGAATTTGAGAACAAAAGAATAATGAACTTGAAGTTTCCTGAGCATCTTCACGAGAAAACACCCGATGAAACATTAAAGAAGATTGATGAAGAGGCATCACGAGAATATAAGGACACTTTATTAAGGACTCTGGCTCCATAAAGAAAAGGGTGGGAGGGTGGGGAAAAACAAACACAACTTGGGATGAATGAAATAGACACCGTTGAGAAAAACCAAGAATTGGTCTTGCACATATTGAAAGAATCAGGTTAGCTTGAAGAGAAGCACGTCGGTTGAAAAGAATTTAACATAACAATCTCAATGGTCAAGGACTAGCACTCCCATAGAAATATGAGAACCACGATTAGGAAAGGTATGGAATCAACACTTGACATCGAAGCAACTCGAATACCACAATCAAAACAAGAACAAAGGATAGATATCTGCAACATATGGTCTTCACAACAAACATCCGAACAAAATTGAACGAATGAATTCCATAGCTTAATGGTACATCAACTTGTCGAGAAGCCACTTGGGAGAACAAAATTGATAGAATAAAACAACAAGGTAACAAATGGAACAACTACATAATAGAGGTTTCGTCCCACATGTTCGTGCTGAATGCCCCATGGCACGTGTTACAAAGGGCCTTGTCATCCCCGGATCAGCATAGCCAAGGATCCTTTAAGATGCAACCCCCTAGTGCAACAACGCCCATGATAGCCTTTCCACTAGATGTTGAACCCCAACCTCATATCATGCACCCGTTGGAAGATTACCTAAGATCTACTTGAACCCACCTATTAATTCCCGAAGCTTTCCGGTTATGCAATCTGGTGTTGGGGATACAGGGGAAGCACCGCGCACTCAACTCTAAACCTACATCCAGATGCATCCATCCATCAACACATAACCAGTAATCTTCGGAAACCGTTTACCTCGGACCTTCGAAACGCATCCTCTATACTAGCTGTGGAAATACTCCCGAACTATCTCCCCAGTACTGGGTGACGTCGGGGTTATCTCACCACCAGACATGCATACAAGAGTTTTCGATGTCGGTCGCCTCTGGTATTCTAGAACTGCTATGATACATTTGTCACGACAACACCTCGGAGCTCAACTCCCCGAGACACTGCCACAACCCCTAAATGACAGGAGGCATCGAGAACAATGTTCTCGTCACAAAGATATCGGAACAATCCAAACAATACCCGCGTAATCCTTAAAAAAATTGGTGAAAATTGAGGATAGTGAAGTTAAAACAACGTCAGGAATCCTCACCAGAGCGACGAAGGGGATGAGGAGTAAAAAGAAATCCTACTCTCCGATATATATATAGGACTCAAAACATTTTTGTGTGTGTGCCTAGACCCAACAGTCAGCGGTTCGATCAATCAGGGGGCTCCTAGGTCGGAGAAGGCTCTGATACCAACTTATAATGCCCAGTATGCGAATATATCTCCTACGTGTCGAGGAACGACTTAGAGACATAAGTGCATTCTGGAATGATCTCAAGCGTGGTATCTTTGCACATCTCATGTAAAAGTACAGGGATGAAAATGTAAAAGATAGTTGGCTTACAGTCGCCACGTCACACAATGAATACAATAGAATACATCATCCATATAACACAGGGTCCGACTACGAATGAAATCCAAACGAGAAATATACCATAAACACAAGCCCGAATCGCCCCTAGTAGAAGCCACTACTGATCGTCGAGATACGTAACATAGAAACGACCACGCTCTTCATCGAACTCCCATTGAAGTTCTGATCCATCTCCTGCATCGTACTCGGCTGTACCAGCATCTGGTGGGTGTAGTAATCTATGAGTCACGAGGACTCAGCAATCCCATTCCCGGGTATCAAAACTAACAAAGCCTTTAGGTGTGAAGAGGTAATAAAGTGTTTGCAGCAAGCACTAAGCAACTAGCTTACGAATTCAGAGCGAGAGGAGAATATGTGCCAACAGTCGCCAAAGTTGATCAAGAAGTGATCCTAGCTACTCACGATCAATCATAACCCCATCGTGTTCACTTCTCGAAGCCCTTCGGAAAGAGACCATCACGGTTACTCACACAGGTAGTGTCATGGAATTAACACGGCAGATGTCCGGTTTAGCGGACTTGATGATGGAACCATCGCACGGGTTAGCTTGAAAGGGTTCATGGCACACAAAGGACACAAAGGATTTATACTAGTTCGGCCCCTTTGAGAAGGTAAAAGCCTACGTCTAGTTGGTTTGGTATTGCTTGGGCGTCGGTTTACAGGGAGCGGAATCGCTTGCCTGCGTCTCGACGGATTGATTGTTGCTTGTCCCTGAACCGGTACCGGGTCGTCCCTTTATATAGAGGTGACGCCTGGTCCGGTTTACAGAGTCCCGAGGCCGGCTCATAACCGTGTCCGCCTTGGTCTCTGCCCCTTTCTTTCTTATCTCTCAAGTTATATCTCTTTGGCGGATTACAAATTGTATTTCTATACATGGGCCTTGAAATCTCATGGGCCGTAATCTCTACTAAAATAGTAAAACCAAGTATGGTATAACTAAGCCGGTTTACAATATCCGGTTTATACCTACTAACCATATCCCTGACATTAGGCCCCAGAATGATTTGAACTTGTTCATATCAGTCTCCGTCGTCTCCTGTAATTTTCTTCTGTCTTCATCTTTTGTAAACCGGCTCTGACGTCATCCTCCGAAATCATTAAAGTCTGACAATGACATCATCTCCGCATTTTACGCCGCAAGCTGTACTGTAGTTTGTTTTTAATGGTTATCCCGAGAATCGAGGCGTTTAAGGGATCTTTATCCGATTTTGCTCCCTTGATTACCGCACCTGTCGCTTCACATCTGCCTCTCTGCCTATAAATAATACCGCCCCTTTTCATTCTTCCTTCTCGCGTCTTCTTCCTCCTTCCGCTTCCTGACCCGCAAGAACTCCATTAGATCCCGAGCTCGGAGCGCCGCCATCGTCTCGTCGGATCAAGAGCTCTCCAGGCCGCTGCATCAACCTGATTCGTCCAGAGAAACTCCATTGCCGCCCTCCATTTTTCAGGTATGTTTTTCTTTCCTTGCTTTCGATCTGCATCTGCCCGTGCTCCTCCTACTCCTAGATCCGGGGAGGTTATCGTATTTCTGGACCATATCTCCAGAGGCTTCTCACCCCCCGGTTAAAGATTCTTCCGGGATGTTCTTGCCACCTTCCAGCTGCACCCACAAGACATCGGACCAAACTCTGTTTCCAACATTTGCGATTTCCAAGTATTTTCTGAAGTATATCTGCAAGAGGAGCCTTCAGTTGATTTATTCCGGGATTTTTTCCATGCAAACCGGCGCACTGAGTTCACCAGCGGGCCTCACCAAGAGCTTGGCGGAATTAGCATTCAGAAAAGGAGGGATGTAGTTTTTCCTCACGCCTCATTACACACTCACCCTAAGGACTGGAACAAGTCCTGGTTTTATTGTGTAGATACATCTCCCGAAGGTGAAAACCCCTTGCCGGGTTATCGTGAAACTCGTATCCCGGCGAATCACCCCTTGCCACAACGGTTAAGTGCTGCTGAACGGATCCAGTTTTCACCACAGCTTTCCAAGCTGAGGGCTTTCATGGCCAATGTCCTGATCGGTACTGACTTCCTTCGTTGCTGGTTATCCTGGAGCATCCTTCCCTTAAGCCGGCGCCCTAAGCTGATGTGTAAGTACTCCGGTAAACCGGAAGACCCTCAGAGGTTTACTAAGGAGCAGCTTTCTGAATCGGAAGTGATAGAGTCTGCCAAGAAGATCGTCAACCCTGCTTTAACAGATTGCTCCAAAGTTGGCTTGGCCCCATACTTTAAGAAGAATAAGCTGCCTGAAGTAAGTTTGTCTTTAACTTATACTTTATAAACCGTCGTCTTTGAACCGTCTTTCACTTGCCTTTGCTTTTTCATTTAGGCTAACAACCCCTTCTGGAGGAGAAAACCTCAGGAAAAAACTGTAAAGCAGACTCGCCGGAAAACCCCTGCAAACAAGAAAAGGAAAGCAGCCATTGACGCCGGTTCTCCTTCTGAGGATGATGATCCGGACTCCGAGGTATGCCTTGCTCCGGTTTACGTTTTGCTTTTATGTACTTGTTAACATATCTAATGATATCCTTTCACAGGATCCACTTGAAGGTGATAACCCGGCTGAGATTGAGGTAACTCTTATTTCTTCTGATTCAGAACCTCCTCCTCAAAAGAGCCGTCGGACTGTTAGAAAATATCAGTTCTCCCATCCTTATGCTAAGTTGGATCCTAATTTTACTTTGAAGAAGCAACAGCACGAAGCTTTGCGCCGGACCACTCGCCATAGTGGCTTGGCAGTGGAATCCTCTGGAATTTCATTAACTCCGGTTCGGAAGCGCCGCGCTGAGGTGATACTCTCTCCGACCCTTCTTCATCCCAAGGCCGGTCTTATCCGAAAGCCACTTAAACCGACTGATCCTGATTATCAGGAAACTCCACTGTCTTCTTCTGGCGAATCAACCGCTACACAACTTCCTCCTTTGAAGACCGTCCCGGGGTAACTCTCTTTACTTCTTCCGGTTTATGATACCCTTTCCTTTATAATGCTAACTTATTTTTGCTTGTTTTTCCAGCAAACCGAAACCTAGCAAACGAGCCAAGGCTAAAAAGCCTGTTGCTGATCCTTCTACTGATGAACTGGCGATTGATCCGTCTACCGCCGTTCCTCCTGAAGGTACTCCAGCTGCTCCGGTTGACGAACCCGCTCTTGAAACACCTGTTGCTGAAGATGTCCAAGACCCACCAAGTCCGGCCCGGGTTAACTCTCCTCAAGTTAACCCGGCGTCTCCTGATCCGGCTCAAACTGAAGTTTCTCCTCCCAATGCACCCACTTCCCCTGATGTCGTGGTTACTGGTACTACTTATGTTGCGCCAGCCGAACCCACCGTTTTAGCAAAACATACAGCTAAAGCGGAAAAGATGACTCAGGAGAAGGGGAAGTGGAGCACTGATATATCCAGTCTCTCAAGTATGAGTGCTCAAGATATCTATTCCGGATATCTGAACCGGCTCCATAGCAGCCGGGATTATGAAGCCAGCCTAGTAAACCTGATGAGAGAAAAATATGAAGTAAGTTTTCCTCTTCTGACTTTGCCTTTTCCAACGCCTCTTTATCTTATAACAGCCCCCAAGTTCCGGTTTAACTTCTTTATTGAAGGTAATCCGGAACTTTGTAGTTTTGAACTGCTGATCCATACATTAGCCCCCAAGTATCAGGTAGATAACTTGGTTATGTAGTTGATACTTGTAATTTCAAAATTGTCTCTGATGCATTGCTTCAACTGCCATTAGCCCCCAAGTGTCAAGTATACAACTTGGTTGTGTGCTTGAGACTTGCATTTTCAAATTGTCTTTGCTGCATTACTTCAACTGCCATTAGCCCCCAAGTGTCAAGTAGACAACTTGCTTGTGTGCTTGAGACTTGTAATTTCTAACCTTGCTTTTGAACTTTTGTCTATAGGCTGAGCTGAACCGGAACGCTGTAGAAATCAGTGAACTTCGAAGCCGGCTTATAGAGACTGAGTCAGCCGCTTCAAAGGCGAAGAAAGAACTTCAAGTGAGTTTAAAGACTGCTGAAGATTTGAAGAAGTTCTTTGATGAGGAACGGACTACTTTTGAAGTCCAGAAAAAGGATCTTGAAAAACGTGTTCAGGATGCCGAAGGAGCACTTAACCCGGTTACTGAAGAATTGACCGGGTTAAAGTGCCAAATTGATTTGATGACCTCTGCTATCTTTGGTAAGTATAACCTGAATTCTTGTCTTTTATCTTTGCAACCTGTGATCTACGCCGGTTTAACTTTCATTTGTTGTATGTAGGACGCCGTGTCTCCCATCTTGGGGATGATGTACAGAAGAAGCTGAAGGCCTGCTATACCTTGGTTGAACAATTATACTCTGGAGCACAAAGGATTATCAGTGCTACTTCCTTTGGTAAACCGGCTCCTTCAACCATCAAGAATACTTTAAATAGTTTGTCTATTCTGCCAACTCGTCTTGAAGAGGTGAAAAAATCGGCTGCTCGAGGAGGTGCTCTTCTGGCCCTTACGAGGGCTAAAGCTTGGGTCCCGGATATTGATCCGGCAGAAGTGTTAACCGGATTTCCTGATACCAAGGAGGACGGTTCAGCATTTGATGAGAAGGATCTGTACGCTTTGACAAAGGAAATGCGTCCCCTCGCTAGCAAGATTGCTGTGGAATCTGACTTGTCTCGATATCATCCAGCATACAACCTGCAGAACGAGCGGGTGGAACGACCGGTTTACGATGTTGCAAATTTAACTCCGCCGGTTCGTCCTCACACCTTTGCTCCTGATATTGATCCTGCTGAGCTGATCAACGATGAAGTATATTTCCGTGCCTTGGCCAAGATTGATTGGCGTGCACCAGATTTTCCGCCGCTTCACGAGGAGGAAGATGTGCCGGAACAAGACGGTGGCCAATCATCCCGGCAAGGAGAAGCACAATCTTGAACGTTACTGCTGTAATCATGATTGTTTTTCCGTAAACAATGCTTCCAACTATTTGGCTTTTATGCCTTGTAATAGGTTTAGCTGAAACTTAATGCACTTGTGATCCGACTTTTGGTCTTTATAAAGTATTCATTCGCTGACTTGTTGATTGATGCGGATTCCTTGCTCTGTCCATAAAAAAGATCAAAAATATGTCCTAGTGGCTTTACCACTGGACGGATTAACTTGTTCTCTTGGTATAACTAATAAGCATGTCTTTAACAAATAACTGTGATACCTGAATTGTATGTAGCAAAAATACCTTAAACCGGTCAGGATGTTTAAAATCACCTTAATCAGTCTTCATCAATTCTAATAAACCCTTGAAACTCTTCAGTTCATCTTGTCGATAAATCTTTCTCTTCTTGGTTCAGAAATTTGTAACTTGTATCTGATCGTGTGCTGCCAACTGTCAGCTCATCATGAAGTCGAGCCGGGTTACGATGGACGCCGGTTTAACTCTCGCTGGTGTTCATGACCCAGACTTGTAACACTAAATAGACGGTCAACTTCTGGAGCTGTTCCCCTTGGTTAAAAAGGTTATGAAACACAAAAAACATCAAGAAACACATAATTATTGTAAATCAAACTATGTAATCGAGGCTTTTGCAAAGAGTTGCCAGGCTCAAAACAAGTTTTAGCCATTCATGGGGATGTGGGCGAACCCGACTGTCCCCAGGGGCCGGGTCATCATTTGAACGTGGGCGTACCAACTGTTCAGGGAGCCCAAAAATTCATAACATAGCCATTCATGGGGATGTGGGCGAACCCGACTATCCCCAGGGGCCGGGTCATCATTTGAACGTGGGCGTACCAACTGTTCAGGGAGCCCAAAATTCATAACATAGCCATTCATGGGGATGTGGGTGAACCCGACTATCCCCAGGGGTCGGGTCATCATTTGAACGTGGGCGTACCAACTGTTCAGGGAGCCCAAAATTCATAACATAGCCATTCATGGGGATGTGGGCGAACCCGACTGTCCCCAGGGGCCTCTGACGTTCCTCCTGACCCTGCAGGTTTTTCCTTTTTCTTTTTATGGGGTTTTTCTCTTCCTGAACCGGACATAATCTCTTGTTCCCGTGAGTTCTACCGCTCCTTCACACACCCTGCAAAGATTAGTTTCTAAAAACCAGCTAACATTGAAATATGATTCTTTGATAACAAACTGACATGGATATTTGCCGTAAAATTTATGTATGTGGAAAAAGAGCTGAGCCCCCGGTTTACCGAGGGTGCCGGTTTATTCACTATTCATAATATATACATAGGATACATAGAAGCCTATGGCTCAAGTGTAATATGGCCGTAGATGAGCAATGTTCCACGGCCTTTTCGTCTCCTCTTCTGATGTCCGTGAATCTTTGTGCTCTCGAATGTCCACCAAATAATATGACCCGTTGTGTAAATTTTTGCTGATCACAAAGGGCCCTTCCCATGGCGGGGATAGCTTGTGCATATCTGTTTGATCTTGGATAAGCCGGAGTACCAAGTCACCCTCCTGGAATGTCCTGGTTCTGATCCGGCGGCTGTGATATCTGCGCAGATCTTGCTGATAAATCGCCGACCGTGCTGCAGCTATGTCACGCTCTTCATCCAACCGATCCAAACCGTCTTGTCTTGACTCCTCATTGATGGCTTCTACATAGGCCGCCACCCTTGGTGAATCATGGCGTATGTCACTTGGAAGAACTGCTTCTGCACCGTAAACCATGAAGAAAGGTGTATAACCTGTAGACCGGTTGGGTGTAGTGTTAATGCTCCAAAGGACAGACGGTAATTCTTCAACCCAACATCCTGGGGTTCTCTGCAAAGGTGTCATAAGCCGGGGCTTGATTCCTCGCAAAATCTCCTGATTTGCCCTTTCTGCTTGACCATTGGATTGGGGGTGAGCCACAGAAGATACGTCCAAACGAATATGCTCTCGTCGACAGAATTCTTCCATCTCACCCTGAGATAAATTGGTGCCATTATCTGTGATGATGCTGTGTGGAAAACCAAACCGGAATATTACTTTTTTTATGAACTTAACCGCCGTTGCCGCATCACACTTGCTTATAGGTTCCGCTTCAACCCACTTCGCAAACTTGTCCACTGCCACTAGTAGATGAGTTTTCTGATCTTGGGATCTCTTGAAAGGACCAACCATGTCAAGCCCCCAAGTTGCAAAAGGCCAAGTTATTGGTATCATCCGGAGTTCTTGTGCCGGAACAAGGGCACGTCTTGAGAACTTCTGACAAGCGTCACACTTGCGGACCAGGTCTGCCGCATCTGCATGTGCGGTTAACCAATAAAAGCCATGTCGGAAAGCTTTAGCCACTAAAGATTTTGATCCGGCATGATGACCACAATCCCCTTCATGAATCTCCCTTAGAATCTCACAACCTTCCTCAGTTGAAACACACCGTTGAAATACTCCAGAGGTGCTACGATGGTGCAGCTCCCCGTTGGCAATTGTCATAGATTTGGAACGCCGGATTATCTGCCGTGCTTCATCTTCGTCCTCTGGTAACTCTCCTCGACTTAAATATATCAAATAAGGTAACGTCCAATCCGGAATAACATGGGTTGCTGCAACCAACTGTGCCTCTGGGTCCGGAACAGCTAGATCGTCCTCTGAAGGTACTTGAACCGAAGGATTGTGCAATTCATCCAAAAAGGTGTTTGGTGGTACCGGTTTACGTTGCGACCCTAGCCGGCTTAAAGCGTCAGCTGCTTCGTTCTTCCGCCGGTCTATATGCTCCACCTGATATCCTTTGAAATAACCTGCGACCGCTTCAACCTCTCGTCGATAAGCCGCCATGAGGGGATCCCTTGAATCCCACTTGCCCGAAACTTGCTGTGCCACTAGGTCCGAATCGCCCAGGCACTTAACCCGGCTTAAATTCATCTCCTTTGCCAACCGCAAACCATGAAGTAGTGCTTCATATTCTGCTGCATTATTAGTACAAGGAAATAACAACCGGAGGACATAACAAAATTTATCACCTCTGGGGGAAGTTAAAACAACTCCGGCCCCCGAGCCCTCCAACTGCTTCGAACCGTCGAAGTGAATCGTCCAATAAGTGAGATCCGGCTTCTCCTCCGGAGTCTGTAATTCTGTCCAGTCGTTGATGAAGTCCACCAGTGCCTGAGATTTTATAGCAGTACGTGGTACATATTTCAATTCATGTGGACTGAGCTCAATGGCCCACTTGGCTATTCTGCCTGTTGCTTCTCTATTCTGGATTATATCTCCCAACGGAGCTGAACTAACCACAGTTATTGGATGCCCTTGGAAATAATGCTTCAATTTCCGGTTTGCCATGAACACCCCATATACCAATTTCTGCCAATGAGGGTATCTTTGCTTGGACTCGATGAGTACTTCACTCACATAGTAAACCGGGCGCTGGACCGGATGTTCCTTCCCTGCTTCCTTGCGCTCAACCACGATCGCAACGCTGATTACCCGTGTGTTTGCAGCAACATATAATAGCAAAGGCTCCTTGTCGATAGGAGCAGCTAAAACCGGCGGCTTCGCTAGTTGCTGTTTCAGATTCTCAAACGTTGTATTTGCTTCATCACTCCAAATGAACCGGTCCGTTTTCTTCAACATTTGATAAAGCGGGATCGCCTTTTCTCCTAAGCGACTGATAAACCGGCTCAACGCCGTGATCCGGCCAGCTATGCGCTGAACATCATTAATGCAAGCCGGTTTCGCCAAAGATGTGATGGCCTTGATCTTCTCCGGGTTGGCTTCTATTCCCCGGTTCGAGACCAGGAATCTCAAAAGCTTACCAGCCGGGACACCAAAGGCACATTTCTCCGGATTGAGCATCATCCTGTAAGTCCGAAGATTATCAAAGGTTTCTCGGAGGTCTTCTATCATTGTCCTTTCCTCCTTTGACTTAACCACAATGTCATCCACATAAGCATGTACGTTCCTTCCTATCTGCCCCTTCAAACAATTCTGAACACAACGTTGATAAGTTGCCTGCGCACACTTGAGCCCAAAAGGCATAGACACATAGCAAAAAGCACCAAAAGGGGTTATGAATGTTGTCTTCTCTTGATCTTCAACTGCCATTTTGATCTGGTGATAACCTGAGTACGCATCCAGAAAACTCAGCCGCTCACACCCTGCTGTAGCATCAATAATCTGATCAATGCGAGGTAGAGCAAAAGGATCAGTTGGGCAAGCTTTATTGAGGTCTGTGTAGTCCACACACATCCTACACTTCCTATTCTTCTTTAGAACTAGCACCGGATTAGCCAACCATTCCGGATGAAACACTTCCACTATGAACCCTGCCGCCAAAAGCCTGGCCACTTCTTCTCCTATAGCCTTGCGCCTCTCTTCGTTAAAGCGGCGCAGATACTGTTTTACCGGTTTAAACTTCGGATCAATATTTAACTTGTGCTCAGCGAGTTCCCTCGGTATACCTGGCATGTCAGAAGGTTTCCATGCAAAGATATCCCGGTTCTCACGGATGAACTCGATGAGCGCGCTTTCCTATTTAGGATCCAGGTTAGCACTGATGGTGAATTGCTTAGACGAATCTCCGGGCACAAAATCGACCTGCTTAGTCTCTTCCGCTGATTTGAACTTCAAAGCCGGATCATGCTCGGTGGTTGGCTTTTTCAGCGGAGTCATATCTGCCGGATCAACATTATCCTTATAAAATTTTAACTCTTCCGTGGCACATACCGCTTCTGCATAAGCTGCATCACCTTCCTCACATTCCACCGCTATCTTACGACTGTCGTGCACCGTAATTGTGCCTTTATGACCCGGCATCTTGAGCTGCAGATAAACATAACATGGCCTAGCCATAAATTTAGCATAAACCGTCCTCCCAAACAAAGCATGATACGGACTTTTAATTTTGACAACCTCAAAGGTGATCATCTCCGATCTGGAATCATGCTCATCCCCAAAGGTAACTTCTAAGTCAATCTTACCAACTGGATAAGCTGACTTACCTGGGACCACCCCGTGAAACACTGTGTTTGATGTCCTTAACTGTTTATCTGTTAGACCCATACGGCGAAAAGTCTCGTAATATAATATATTGATACTGCTACCTCCATCCATGAGGACTTTAGTGAACCTGTATCCTCCCACCTGAGGTGCCACCACCAAAGCTAAATGTCCCGGATTATCTACCCGTAACGGGTGGTCCTCTCTGCTCCAAACAATGGGTTGCTCTGACCATCGTAGAAACTGTGGCGTCGCCGGTTCTACCGCATTAACAGCCCGCTTTAAAACCTTCTGGTCTCTCTTGCATAAACTCATGGTGAAAACATGATATTGACCGCTGCTCAACTCCTTCGGATTACTCTGGTATCCGGATTGCTGTTGTTGCTGCGGACGCTGCTGCTGCTGATTTCCTTGGTTATTGTGACTCCCTTGGCCCTGCTGCTGATTATTCTGATTGTTGTAACCACCTTGATGATACGATTGATTTCCCTGACCATGATAACCACCTTGATAATGTGAATGATTTCCTTGACCATTATAGTTTCCTTGACCATTGTAGTTTCCTTGACTACCTTGGCCGCCTGGCCGGGATTGATAACCACCGTTGTTCCCTTGATAACCGTTGTTGCCCCTATATCCTGAACCGGAGTTGTTCCCTTGGTAACCCGGACCATAAAACCCGGGCCCTGAACCGCCGTTTGGGGGCCGGCTAAGAGGATTAAAGCGGTCGTTCCCTGCTATCATAGGGTATAAGCATTCTCTTGCAGTGTGCCGTGCAGGCCCCCTTTTTCCGCTATGCTTTAGACAGGGTTGATCCAAATCCTGCTCCCAACCTGGGTTTCCTCCACCGGTTTGGCGAGTGGGACCTTGCTGACTAACCTGAAAACTGCCTTGAACCTGTGTATTAGCCACAAAATCGGAGCTATTTTCCGGTTTCCGTTTGCCCAAAAAACTTGAAGTAGTTGGATTAGCTGGCGCCGGTTTGCCAGTCTTGCTGGCCTTCCCCGCTTTATCTCCTTCTGGCTCCGGATACTTGGTATTATCTGAGTCTCCGTACTTCACCAAGGCGCTCATCAAAGTCCCCATGTCATTGCACTCCCGTTTGAGCCGTCCGAGTTTTATTTTCAAAGATTCAAACCGGCAATTGTTCTCAAATGTTACAATTGCTGTGCTCGGATTAATGCCGTTTGAGGAGTGCAAGATCTCTGCCACTCTGCGTACCCAAGCTGCTGTAGACTCCTGCTCTCCTTGCACGCATGCTGCTAAATCTATCACCGACATAGGGTGCTTGCACGTATCCTTAAAGTTTTTGATGAACTGACTGCGCAGCTCCCCCCATGATCCGATAGAATTCGGAGGTAGCGCCTTTAGCCAAGTCCGGGCCGTGCCTTCAAGCATCATAGTGAAATATTTGGCACAAGCCGATTCATCCACGTCCAGCATCTCCATGGCCATCTCGTAACTTTCCACCCAAGCTTCGGGCGGTAAATCGGCTGTGTAATTAGGCACCTTGCGAGGTCCTTTGAAATCCTTGGGCAACTTAACGCTCCGCAGGGCGGGGACGAGACATTGTACCCCAAAACCGCTCGCTGTCGCTCCTGCCCCTGTAGTGCCTGTGTGAACCGGCGTCGACTGACGAACCTCCTCCCTGACCTCCGATCTAGGCCGGTTTCGATCCGGGGCTGGCATCTCTGCCCTTGCCGGATTATTTGGCATGTGCTGATGTCTCCTCCGTTCACTGCTAGACACTTCGGGCTCCTCCCAATGTCTAGAGTAACTTCGGTTGGGACGTGGTGTTGAATGTAACCTTTCCCTGCTATGAGAGTACGCTTGCTGCTGTATTAACGCCGTATTGAGTAGCTTCTGGGCCCTGCGCGCCTCTATCGCCACCGGGGATGTTTCTTCCACAGGTAAAGCGGCCAACCGTGCTGCCGCTGCAGCGATATTATCCACAGGGTTTTAGTAGTGTCTCGGGGGGACAGGAACATAAGGCGCCGATGTAATCCGTCGCTCCCGCTCTGCGGCGGGTTGCTGAACCGGCTCATCTCGAGCTGGTGGGCTTCTCCGGTTTAAGATCGGATTATTACTGGCCCCAGCCCCAGGTGTTCTGAACAAATTCGCAGATTCGTAACCCGGCGGTAGGCGGGATCGATATTTTCGCCCTCTTACTCCTTCCATAGAAGCATGTTCCATCCTTAAGTGAAAAGCTTGATCATCCAACTCTGCTTGCCTTATGGCTAACATCTCTCCTTCTGCCTTTAAATCCTCCTTTAACTAATCGATCCGGGCCTTCAACTGAAGAAGCACTGCATCATGTTGCGCCTTGTCTGCTGGAGCTACGACCTCCACTGCCTTAGCTGTGAACTCCTCGATCAAGGTGGATAGAACTGCAGTAATGGAGGGATTTGAACCGCTTCCCCCTGCACCAGCCTCCGCTGTTGTTCCGTTCGTCGGGGGTTGTGAACCGGCCATGAAGACCGCCACCCGGTTTGGCGGGCCGGAGGGGTCCGGAATACTGTTTCCATCAGACCCGCCCTCAGACCGGCCGTCCCGCAACTGATACAGAGATTCAGTTTCCCCGGATGAAGACTCATCATCTGAATAGACGACGGTTGCACCATCAGATTCCGACCCGTCCTCGGCTTGGTCTCCGTGAATCGCTCCAACGAACACATGCTTCATGGCAGGCTGAATCCGGGTCGACCTCGCACGCTGAGCCGGCTCGACGATGTTGGGGAAGGTGTCCAGCTCAGGTCCCGGTTCTCCAATTTTGCCGATGAAGACTTGGATGCTGCCGAAGGGAACCCGGTACCCGTATTCAATCGAATCGGCCTCCGGTCCCCAACCCGCATCGTCGATGTAGATCCGGCCACGACGACTCTTGGTCATCCGGCCAACTGCGTAACCCTTTAACCCTTCGAAGCCGCCTTCCAAGAACTTGAAACCATCGTGCGCAGGCCCCACGGTGGGCGCCAACTGTCGTGGAATTAACACGGCAGATGTCCGGTTTAGCGGACTTGATGATGGAACCATCGCACGGGTTAGCTTGAAAGGGTTCATGGCACACAAAGGACACAAAGGATTTATACTAGTTCGGCCCCTTTGAGAAGGTAAAAGCCTACGTCTAGTTGGTTTGGTATTTCTTGGGCGTCGGTTTACAGGGAGCGGAATCGCTTGCCTGCGTCTCGACGGATTGATTGTTGCTTGTCCCTGAACCGGTACCGGGTCGTCCCTTTATATAGAGGTGACGCCTGGTCCGGTTTACAGAGTCCCGAGGCCGGCTCATAACCGTGTCCGCCTTGGTCTCTGCCCCTTTCTTTCTTATCTCTCAAGTTATATCTCTTTGGCGGATTACAAATTGTATTTCTATACATGGGCCTTGAAATCTCATGGGCCGTAATCTCTACTAAAATAGTAAAACCAAGTATGGTATAACTAAGCCGGTTTACAATATCCGGCTTATACCTACTAACCATATCCCTGACAGGTAGTGTATTTTTAAAGACAAGGTGTCAAGTTATCTACAATCGGATATTAACAAATTCCCATCTGCCACATAACCATGGGCACGGCTTTCGAAAGATCAAACCCTACAGGGGTGTCCCAAACTCAGCCCATCACAAGCTCACGATCTGCGGAGTCGCAACTCCAAGGTGGGAAGACCCGAGTATTCTCGGAATCCCGTGCTCAAGACCTCCCGGCGTGCCGACACCCTGATAGTAGCCGCGCGTATCTCATCTCGGGCCACGACCGGATGTGACAGCCTACAGGAAAATACCATATACCTCGGGTTTCCCCAAGGCGGCCATGCAGTCTGCCCAGTTTGGACCAACACTCAAAATGAGCACTGGCCCGGGGGGGTTGATTAATAAATCCTCGGGTTAATTACTCCCTCGGCAAGTTTTAGTTGTTAGGCAAATGTAGTACCAACGTTGGGCCTTGCTGGAAAAGCTTTAAGCAGAGCGAATTATCAAGGGGGCCCATAAACCCCAACCGTGTTAGGAACACAAAAATCAAGGAACATAACACCGGTTTATCGGGTCCTAAGGTGGCATGAGTGGAACAAAACAGCAAGCAGAAGGCCAAGCCTTCCACCCATTACCAATATATATGTGCATTAATTAATTAAGATATATATTATGTTATCCCAATAAAACAAGTCCAAAACTTGGAGCAATCTTCAAACTTCACCTGCAACTAACAACGCTATAAGAGGGGCTCAGCAAAAGCGTACTTAGCCAATCAACGGTTTGCTAGGAAGGCGGTTAGACTATTTCATGGCAACATAGGAGGCTGACAAGAAGAATAGGCATCGAGGCAAAACTACAGAGCGAGACAACTAGCAAAGAAAACATAGAGGTGATATCGGGGAACGGTCATCTTGCCTGGGGTCCCGCATAGAAGAAGAACGAGTCCATGACGTAACCGAACAAATCCTCACAACCCCGGAACGAAACCGAAGCTAACGAGAGAAGCAAACCGGAAAGAAGTAAACAACATGGTAAACACACAAGCATAAACATGGCATATTGATGCACAACCAAGTACGATGCATGTCCGGTTTAAATATGCATGGCATGGCAAAGTTCTCAAACAACACTACAAATTAAGTGGAGCTCAATATGCAACAAGTTGCATATTGATGAAACACCACATTTTATTTATTTAGTTGACTCTCGTTTATCTAGACAACAATATTAAATGTTGATTAACATGGCAAGAGGTGAAGCAAATGCAAACTACCTATTTAGGCAAGTTTAAATGAGGCCGGAATGACAAACAACAGTTCCTGAAAAACCCCATGTCATTTAGCAATTTTTAAGCAAACAACATTTTAACCATTTGGATGTTGTTATCATGATGCGGATGACAAATGCAAGTTTTTATGCAATTTTAGTTAAAAATTGACATGAAGATGATATGGAGTATTTCATCACCGTGGTGGAAAGAAAGGGTGCCATGTCGGCAATAACCAAAAACGGTGCCACGGCAACGTTCCGACGATCGGACACCTCATTGAGATATCGGTGCAAAAGAAGGATGATCGGAGCGTATCAAGCAAGATGGTGGGTGATCCCGTTACCGGGTTCCCACGGGTGGGTGGCATGGAAAACAAGGAGGGGCGTGCAACGACAAGTCGGTCATGGTGCAACACACGGTTCAACTCATACATCGCAAGCATTCATACACGGGCGGTCGTCTCGGGGTTATACCTTTGAAGCATGGGTTTCCGGAGGGGTTCGAGTTCGAGCGGTGTAGTTGTACACATTTCGTAGTCGTTCATTGGTCGTCGAGGGACATAATGGTACTCGTGGTCCGGTAGTGGAAGTAGTCGTTCACGGCGATGGTAGTTGTTCACTCGACGACCTTCGTCGGTGGTAGTCGTACACGGTCCTCGGGGTACTTGCGTTTCGGTCTGTAGTCGTTCGCGGGTCTTCGGCAAAGGTAGTCGTACACGCACGTAGATGAACTTGACGGGTCCCATGTGTAGTCGTACACGGTGTCCTTGGCGTTTTCGGAGACGGCGGTAGAGGTACTTGGCGCATGCGTGCGTTGAGGTGCTTGTTAGTTCCGTGTAGTCGAACTTGAGATGGTCTTGGTGATCCAAATCGAAGCAAGGCCAAGGGCCTCGGGTGGACAGCAGCACATCAGGGTCGATGAGGTGCAGGCGCGAGGGTGCAGCTGCTGCTGCTGCCAGCGGCGAGGTCGAAGTGCTCGTGCAGGGAGGTCTGAGGCGAGGACGTGGCCGATGTGTCCTGTTCGTCTGCCCGAAGCAGAGGCGGGGACGGGGTGCTACAGGAGGAAGGCGCGGGGTTGCGAGTCTGAGGCAGGGGCTCGGCAGCAACGAACTTGGCGAAGCAGGGGAGGTCAGAGGCGAGGCTGGACGAGGGAGGAGTAGGAGAC